>CM076949.1:13417500-14617500 GCA_039566865.1 Aurelia coerulea | reverse complement strand
TTGGACCTCTGACGTCAGAATTCAAGATGCGCCTATAAAACAAAAAATACTTATTTTGTTTTAGAGAAAACGAGACCTGCGTCCCAGTTTATCCAATGTTAACATGCATATGTGGTGAGGAGGGGTGCCAGGTCGGGGGTCGTAGCTCTCGGACTACAAGTGACCCTCCGAAATATGAAAATATCGTAAACAGCCAAAATGAGACACTGGAAAGAACAATCAGGAAAAAGAAAAGCAAAAAGAGAACCAGGAAAACAAAAGGAGTCCCCGATGGTAAAGTGCAGCCTTGCATATCCAGAGAGACTGTTGCAGCAACAGAGCCCATTGAGGATGGTAAAGTGCAGCCTTGCATATCCAGAGAGACTGCTGCAGCAACAGAGCCCATTGAGGATGGCAAAGTGCAGCCTTGCATCTCCAGAGAAACTGCTGCAGCAACAGAGCCCATTGAGGATGACAAAATGCAGCCCTGCAACTCCCGGGAGACTGCCGAACCCGAAGAGCCTATTGCAATAGATAATAGAGACGGCAACGCAAACAGTGGTGCAGAAAACAACAAGACAGTCCCAAAAGAGAACGACACAAAGCGTAATACTGAAAAGGAAACAACGAAAGATGCCAAGCAAAAACACACAAGTGTTATCATTGGGGATTCCATGATAAAGAATGTTAAACCTTGGGAACTAAAACATCGTTGTGAGAAGAATGAGAGCATTTATGTGAAGTCGTTTAGTGGAGCAAATGTTGATCAAATGAAGCATTATGTTAAACCAACCATCGAAGATAAACCAGATGCCATTATTTTGCACGTGGGCACAAACAACCTGCGAAATAAGAAGAACAACTAAGTCCAAATTGCAGAGGAGATCATTGGTCTTGCCAAATCAATCGAACAAGAGAAAATATTGGCCACAGTTTCCGGCCTAATTGCACGAAACGACCCACTCGAAGAAAGAAGAAGAAGATTCAATCTTATTCTGGCTGATATGTGCTTCGAAAGCAAACTTCAATACATCGATCACCAAAACATTGACTCTGCAAAACACCTGAATCGAAGTAAGTTGCATCTTAACTATCACGGAGATAACATTTTGACCGAAAATCTATTTAAAGCAAGTCGACATTGACTTTATAATTACAGTTCTAATCTTGGTAATGAAGGTGGCCCGGAAAGAAAGGACGGCGAAGTAAAATTCAATGGTGACCCCGGTGGGTCCTCCCCTCCGAGGGACCCGTCTGGGATTTCCGTTGAAAGTCCTGTTGCTTTACAACAAAGTAATGTACTCCCGTCTTTACCTGGTTGTGCCACCAACAATAGTAACAATTTAGATGATGAAAGCGGTGATAGCGAATTGGTCTATGAACGGGATGATGCGAGCACTGCAATGAAAAATATTCGGCTGAAAAATCGCAACGGTCTCCTCATCGCATACCTAAACATTAATTCAATTAGGAATAAAATAGACTTTTTAAGACCTATGATATCAGGGAGCGTCGAAATTTTGATAATAGCAGAGACTAAAATCGATGATACCTTTCCAACTAGTCAATTCTTGATTGAGGGGGGTTTATGAAGCCTTTTAGATATGATCGCAATCAAAATAGTGGTGGCTTTCTAATCTACGTGAGAGGACGGGCACCAGTCAAGGAATTAACATATTATCAAGCCCCACACAATATTGAATGTGGGGTGATCGAGACTAATCCGAAAAAGTAGAAATGGCTTCTTCTTGCTATATATCGTCCACCTTCTCAATCAGAGCAGTATTTTTTTACAGAGATTGGTAAAATGCTCGACCATTATTGTAGGAAATATGAAAATATCGTTTTAATAGGAGATTTTAATAACGAAATAGACGAAGATGCTATCAGTTCAGTTTACTTCAGTTCATTTCACTTTAAAAATCCATCTAATACATTTTATAACTCTACATACCTACCTATTTAATTAACAAAGATGAATTTAAAATAAAATAGAACATATAACATTGAAAAAAACAAAGGATGGTACTTAAGGCTAAATGTAAACAGACTAAATAGGTAAGTATGAAAAGCCATAATGAGATTAGGGGAATTTCTCACCCCTATTTGGACTGGGTTGAAATTTTGATATTTTTGACCGGGGGGGGCATTTTTCGCCCCCCCCTCTTTTTCTCCAAAACTACAAGAGATATAACAATGAAATTCATACCAAATGTTCTTTGGACAATTAGCTTTACAAAAACAACAATAGAGGTCTAATTGGTCACGTGAGTCGTTGCTAGGCAACCAAAAACAATGGGAAAATGGTCAAAATCGAGCTACTGACTTAAAAAGCATGTTTCGTCCAGATTAACATGTGATAACAGGCAGAATTGTAGCCAGAAGTAGCAAATAAGAGTAGAGGAAGATATTTACGCGAAAAAAATTCAATTTAACTTTCAAGTTTTGCTAATTAATAGCAATTAGCCATTGAATAGACTAATTGAGATTTCTATTGTGAATTATTTTCTATTTCTAGACCTCTAATTAGTGAAAATAGTTAGTAACGAGGAACCTGACACTGTTTTCTGCACGTTTTGAGATATATTGCCCTAATTCATTCATTCTATGATGTAATAAAGATAAATGACGTCATGGATATCAAAAGTTGCTGATGTCAGCAAATATAAACAAACTATATATCAAATGAAAGTACTCTTCAAGACCAATCGAATGGTGCATATAACTTTATCATTAGCGCTATTTGCAAGAATTTAGCGAGGATTTTAAGATTTTCTTTGTGACCAGTCTCCAAATAAGGACATCTGGAGGTCACCAATTAAATTGCCAATTGCCAATTAAATTTTGGGAAAAGTCAAGGAGTTTCAGCGCCATATCTACAACAGTGGTGGAGATATTTGAGAAAGTTTGGTAGGGGGGCGAAAAACGCCTCCCCCCCGGTCCAAATAGGGTTAAAGGAGGAGCTCTCTCAATAGGCAAGCTAAGCGAGGAGAGAACACCCCCTATCTAAAAAGAAAATTGACTTTTCTAGATGTTATTTAGATCTAAAAAGAAAATTGACTTTTCTAGATGTTATTTGAAACTGATGCAGAAAGACATACCGGTATAATAAAGTGTGAATTACTGGGTGTAATTGTGGCACAAAAAGTAGATCTTTACCTTGGTTGTGAATGAAGCTTTCGAGTGAGAGCTTCTTAATTCAACAAGGATTTCATTCCAAAGCTTAGCTCCTTTAAATCGAATGGAGTTGAGCCCATATTGAAGGGTATTCTTTCGTGCAAGAAACAAATCACCTTTACTAGCCTGTCTAGTGTTATACTGATGCATGCATGAATTCAATAGGAAAAAGTCATGGAAGCAACTCGGTGATGATCTATATACAGTTTCAAAGACAACAGTGAGAAGTGTAAGCTGAAAAAGATCAGATAGTCTGAGAAGTTTTAAAGACTTAACGATTGGAGCAGAAGGAGAAAGAGCAGGCTGAGAAGAAATTATTCGGATTAGTCTCTTCTGAAGTTTGTAGACAGGGTATGTATAAGACGCAGAAGTATTACCCCACACGATAACACCATACTGGGCAAAAGACATAACCAATGAATTACATAAGCAGAGTAACACATGTGGAGTCAGGAGGCTCTTAACCTTTGAAATAACACCACAGGTTCTAGCAAGTTTTTTGGACAACTCCTTCAGATGGAACTTCCAACTAAGATTTTCATCTAGAAGTAGTCCTAAAAATTAACAAAGTTTGCTCTTTGAATGGTCTTCTTTCCAATCTTAATGATTGGATCTTTATCTATTTTATTGAGTATTGAATGGATCATCATGAAGTTTGTTTTTTCTACATTAAGAGATAATTTATTGGCATCAAGCCACTTTTCAACCTTTCTAAGTTCAATATTGACAACTTTTACTAATTCATTTATATCATTACTCTCATAATATATGTTAGTGTCATCAGCAAATAGGAAGAATTTAAGCCTTTTAGATACATTAGGCAAGTCATTTATATACAATAGAAAGAGAAGAGGACCTAATACAGACCCCTGTGGAACCCCACAGGAGATTTTGAGTAGGCCAGAGTTAAAACCATTTATGCTTACATACTGTTCACGCTCTGAAAGGTATGATTTAAACCAATCTAAAGCACAACCTCTAATTCTATAGTGCTCCATCTTAGAAAGTAGGATTTGATGATTGACAGTGTCAAAGGCTTTTTGAAGGTCAATAAATACACAACAACCATATCTTTTATTATCTAAGCTATGTCTTGTAGTTTCAGTCAAGCTAATTAGAGCATGGTTTATTGAATGACTTTCCTGGAAACCAAATTGAAGGTCATACAAAATCTTGTGAAATGCTAGGAAATTAAAGAGAAGTTTATACATTGCTCTTTCAAATATCTTTGCTCTTTCAAATATCTTACTGAAAATAGAAAGTAAAGATATTGGGCGGTAATTAGAAGCCTGCTGGTGATCACCCTTTTTGATTACAAAGTCCTCTGTAATCTAAGAGGGGGCTCCAGGTCAGTCAGAAAGAAAGTCAGAAAGAAAGTCAGAAAGAAAGCAAGGTAGTCACGCTCGTTAAAGCAACTGATTAACGTTTTACCTCTGCTAATTGGCACTGAAATAAAGAAAGCGCACAGAAAGCGCACGCAAGACAAAAGTCTTCCGCGATCCCATAGCAACATTTGACGTCATCATCATTTCATCATTTCATTTATTCATAGGAGGGTAACCCTTCAGCAAAGGTTGATTTACAAGGGACCCTCCGTCAAAAATCTTACACTTTATGGAATATACCTAGTATTAAAATAATTACAATATATGACTTCAAAATGAAAATCTAAAATACAAAATTGCTCTAATTTACAGAAGAAAAAAAACAAAAAAGTGCAAAAAAGAAACATATCCTAAATAGTTGTTTTAAAACTGTTAAGTTTTACGGCTTGCTTCGACTCAGCGGAGAGGCTGTTCCAATATTTTACTCCTCTGAACGAAAACATCTTTGACCATTTCCACGTTTCATTAATGGTATCTTTAGGTCAGTAGAAGTATTTCGGAGGGTGTGAAGGGAGCCCTGCGAGTTTTTCAAGAAAAGTTCGGTCAAATATGGAGGAGCAAGACCATTTAATGCCTTAAACACCATGACTTTGGTTTCGGAACCAATCATTTCCTCAATCGTTTGCCAGCCAAGACTTTTTATAAGGGGCGTGGCTGAGGCATCAAAACGACTACCAGTGATTATTCTAGCAGCTCTGTTTTGTAGCTTCTGCAAGCGGCTTTTTTCTGTGGAACTACAGCAGCCCCAAACAGAGCAACAATAACGAAAATGCAGTTCCACAATACTTCTGTACAAACCAATCAAGGAAGTAGAAGGGACGAGGCTCCTCGCATGTTTCAGAAAACCAATAGCCCTCGAAACTTTCAACGCGACATATTTTAATGTGTTCCTTCCAATCCAGGCTTTGATCAATTTGTACACCGAGGTACTTAGTCTTGTCCACTACCTCTAAACTATCTTCCTCAATTTTAAGATTCAATTTTCCCTTGGATCTTTTTAGGAAATTCTGTTTAGATTTTGAGCAAATGATCATGGAATGAGTTTTCGCGACATTTAGCGATATTTTGTTTCCCTTCAACCAAGATTCAAGACTCTTGAGATCATTATTCATGGCCTCATTCAGCTGAGTCAAATCGTTAGATTGATAAGAAAGGCTGGTATCGTCAGCATACATGGACACAGTTGAGCTTTGAATACCACATGGTAGGTCATTGATGTAAACAAGGAAGAGAAGGGGACCCAGGCATGAGCCTTGCGGTACACCAACTTCGATATTGTCAATTTCTGAGTCAATTCCACCAACCCGACAGAACTGTTTTCTGTTCGAAAGATATTATTCAAACCATTTATTTCTCTGTGACGAACGCCGTAATGCCTTAGTTTTTCACAAAGGATCTTATGGTCCACTGTATCAAAAGCTTTTTTGAGGTCGATAAAAACTGATCCTACGTGGTGTCCTGTGTCAAATCCCTTGTACCAATTATCCGTATTTTTAAGTAAACAGGAGACTGTGGAAAAGAGTTCTCTAAAGCCAGACTGGCCCTTGTAGAGAAAGCGATTCTTATTTAGATATTGGTACAATTGATTGAAAACTAGCTTTTCAAAGAGCTTCGATATGACGGGAAGGACGGAAATAGGGCGATAGTTTGATTTTGTAGCCTTTTCGCCATCTTGGTAAATCGGTGTAACCCTGGCAGTCTTCCAACTATCAGGAAATACGCCGGTTTCCAAAGAGGTATTAAACATGAGAACAAGAGAATTCTCAATGAATGGCAAGGCAAGTTTCAGAAAATAGCTTGAGATACCGTCAACTCCGGAGCCCTTTGAGATTTTAATCTTGCCAATTGCTTCTCTAATATCCTGGAGCCCTATTGGTTTAAATTCAAACCTTAAGTTCTTTGAGTTCAGTTGGTACTCGCCTGACAGGAGAGGGTTAGGTGTCTCCTCAACCTTCTCTGCTAGAGCTTTCCCAACCGAACAAAAGTACTGGTTCATGGTATCGGAAATTTCTTTTCTGTTACTAATATCTTTTCTATCCTGTTTCAAGAGGTCAATATTAGTGGATTTGAATCGTTTATTCATCAGCTGGTTTAGGGTTTTCCATGTCTCCTTCATATTACCTTCAGAATTTTGAATCTTTTGCGTGAAGTGTTGCCGTTTTAAATCAATATTTAGCCTATTGACTTTATTCCTTACATGCTTATAGGAGTCCAACAGGAGAAAAGACCTTGACTTGACAGCTGCTTTCCGGAGCTTATCTCTACTCCTAATCAACCCCTTGAGATCATTGTTTATCCAAGGGCAATATTTTTCAGAAACACGAATGGTTTTCATAGGGGCATGCTTCTCAATGATGCATGAAAGGATATTAGACCAATTTTGCACGCGCAAATCTATTTCATCTGATTCACGAACAATTTGCTCCCAACAGATGCTAGCAACATCAGCCAGGAATGCCTCTTCATTGAACCTTTTCATTGAGCGAGTTTTTATCACTTTATGGTCTTTTTTCTGAGCTCCACAGTATTTTCGCACACAGAATACCATAAATGATCATTCATGGAAATCTCAAAAACACCTGACTGTACAATGTTGCTAGTAGCTGTTGTTGCGATATGATCGATGATAGTGGAGCTACATAGAGTCACTCTAGTTGGCTCATTGATGAGCTGTTTAAAACTAAACAGCTCATATAAATTACACATATGTTTAGTGTAATTGTCAATTTGCTGACCAACTGCATGCTTGGAAAGATCACAGTTTGTGTCACCAAGAAGAATTATTTCCTTGCCTTCTCTATCAAGAAAAGTAAGAATTTGCTCCAATTTATCAAAGGAGGCAACGGGTTCACTAGGAGGTCTGTACCAGGCAACAACAAGAAAGGACCTGCATTTTGGTGGTTCAATTTCGATGCAGATTAACTCGAGCTGATTCTCTGGGAGATCATAGCGTCGGCTTATTTCATGTTAGACAGATTTGACACCATAAGATGGATAAATCACCATGATGTTTACCCTGGCACAACAACAAATTTTCCCAGAATTGGCACGTTCTTGACTTCATTAGCAGCTTAATCATGTTAAAACAATCGTATTCTTGAACGAACGCGTCATTAGCCATTTATTGATAGTATTCATTATGCAAATAAGTCAACTTTAGAAGATGATGTAACCGGCGGCCTGCACAGAGGCTAGCATTCGCAGCATCACCGAAGGTAGAAGGACCCCCATCCTACACAGCTACAGATGCAAACGTCGCAGGTGGCAGGTAAAGTTGAGAGTAAAGGTGCAGAATCCCAGCTAACAATGGCGCCATTGACTGGGGGAAGGCACATAGTTTCATGCACGAACTAAGCAAACTAGGGGTAATGACTTCTGATTTTTTGCGTATCATTCTCGTTTGACATAAAGATCAAACTATTGCTTTTCAGAAGATTCTTGTCCTTATACAAGGCGCTTGATTTTCTATTTAAGGCGACTTTGGGAGCAACACTAATCTCTCTGACTGTAGCTAAAACAGCATAAAAGATCATTTCGGGTTATGAAGAAATCAATATTCAGATTTTCTACTTAGCTCAGGACAGACTTTGTAATCATCCAAAAGGATCTTATGTTTATGTTTGAAGAATGAAAACATTATAGAGGGGCTTTTGCTTCAACCGGAAGGAATACACCTATATAGGAATCAGGAATTTTGTAACAATAGGCATTATTTATGCACACAATCGAAACAATCAACGAAGCATCTGAGATATTTATAGGCATTGTTAATGTATACAATCAAAACAATTCCGATTATTTGGGCCAAAAATAAATTTTGGCCTTGTTGCCAATTCACATTTCCTCATTAAGGCTAATTACTGCTTGCTCCTTACATTAATCCAGCTGCCAAATCAGTACAAGGCAATCTTCAAAATTTGACCTCTTTAACCTGGCACACTGCCCTTACTGTTTGAAATCTTCAATCAATAACTGTTAGCAAGGGAACCTACCAACCCATAAAATACTATCAAGAAACAATGTGCGACTGTTGTAGTGGCAATTCTTGTCTGGATAAAGTAAACACATTGTCAATATCGTCGGCTATCCTTTAGTTTCACTCAGAGCAGTGGGAAGCATCCCCCCTCAAGGTTTTATTTGCCGCGTTTTTAAACGACATTTGCTATGTCCCCCAGCCTCCCTGACTTTTACTAATTATCTATTACCCACATTTTGGTGGAAAAAGTTTTGAACAATAGGACTCACAGGTCACGTGATATGCCTATATTTGGAAGGAGGTAGCAGCAAAATCGTTGTTTTCAATTATTTCAATGGAATTATTTGATTGAATTATGAAGTATTATACAGCAAATGAATCAGCAAACAAAGGGCTTTAATTTTGATACCGGAATTTCTGGAATTTGATGATGTCAGCATTTTTTGATAATGACGTCATTTTGGCCCCCATTTTGGACTAATTAGCAATTTTTTCAAGTTTTTTCGAAATTTTTCAATAAAAAACACTCTAATGATACATTTGTTGTAGGTAATCACCATTTTGCAGGCTCTTTTGGTCTCTTTTTACATAGAATAAATTAATCGCACAAATGACGTCATAAGAATCGGCTAATTTCTGCCAAAATATCACTCCAAAATCGTTAATTTCAATAAAATAATATTTTATCACCAAATATGTTGACAAACTGAACCAAAAACTGCATAAAGCTAGTGTAAAATCTTCATTAAACTTGAATTCAACTTGGAAGACTGATTTTCACAGATTTTCAGCTTCGTGACGTCACTGTGACGTCACAAGGTGTGACAGCCACACCCAAATTACGCTACGAGCTACAAATTACCTGTTCTATAACTGTGCAAAGTTGTATTGAATTTGGATTAGTCTAAGGCAGTTTTCATAAGGGGGGGGGGGGTGGAAAGCATCCTCCGCCCTCCATACATGGCAGCTCGAAAAAAAGCCCATATGGATTAGGGTTAATATACATCAGATTTTTGACAGTAGAAATGTGATATATGGAAGAAAATAGTGTGACTGCTGATAGATATCCGATCTCCTTCAAAATGAAACAAAGTGAGAAGTAAACATAACTAAATCATGAAGTAAATAATAACAAAATTAAACGACTTTCTGTCCGCATCGGACTTCCAAAGGGGCACATCCTGAAACAAAAAGGGCACTTTTTGGTTTGTTGCAAAATCTGGGAGAGCACGTTCCCCCAGTGCCCCCGGTTCCTACATCTCTGGTTTCGCTACATCTAATGCAATAGTTCTGATGCATATCAAGAAATCTGGTTTGCTTCATCAAGTGGGCTTTTTAGTGGGCTACTGCCATTTCAATATAAACTAAATCGTGCATTAAACAGTTGCAATTGCAAATATATATTCTATTATTTGAGGCAAGCTACGTGCATGATCTCATTCTTCAAACATGGCTAATGGGGGCCTTTAATTATGTTTGAAGAATATAAACATTATGGAGGGGCTTTTGCTCCAACCGGAAGGAATAGACATAGACATGTAGGTACATAGGAATCAGGAATGTTGTAACAATGGGCATTATTTATGCACACAATCGAAACAATCAACGAAGCATCTGAGATATTTACAGGCAGTGTTAATGTATACAATCGAAACAATTCAGAGATATTTGGGCTAACAATGAAACTTGGCGTAGTTGACAATTGACATTTCCTCATTAGGGCTAATTACTACTTGCTCCTAACATTAATGGAGCTGCCAACTCATTACAAGGCAATCTTCAAAATTTGACCTCTTTGACCTGGCACACTAGACTGAATGCAAGTTCGTAGTTATTGCTATTGATAGGCTGATGGATGCTATAACTACGACTCATGGACTTTCACATTGAAAATTGGGACGAAATTGTTTCCCTCGATTTCATGTCCGATATGGAAACCATAGCAACGCTGTACGAAAAGGCGAGTAATAGCGGTGGACCTAAATTGTCAGCTCAATCGTCAGATAATAAAACGCCTCAAAATTCAAGTTTTGAGTGACGTTAGCAATGAACAAAAGGCACAAGTATTCGCATGAATGTTTCTTTAATCTAAGAATTAACAAACCTTTCAGTTTCAACAAGAATTTCCTCATTTTTAAGGCAATCTTCATCTAGCAATAGTGCACGCCAAAACTCCACAGCTCCTGAAATTCTCCAATTACCGAAAAGAGGCCATTAACCCTATTCCACGTGGGGGGGGGATGCCCCCCCAACCAAACATTGCTATGCAGTGCTTAAACCATTTCAGTTAGAGGGCTGGTACTTACAGACTTTTCCTAAAATTTAATGACCTAAAATATTCTGAAATTTTTTTTCGAATTTTATGTGTCACATGACCATTAATTGCCCTTATTTGGAGAGAGGTCACAAAAGAAAACAGTAAAATGCTTCTAATTTTGCCAATCCTTGTTTGACTTTGTTCTAATTAGTCTCATTGAATTGCTCTTGTCAAGACCTTTCATATGATATACCGGGTGTCCCAAAAAAATTATACAGATTTGGTCGACCCATACGATAGGAATATAGCGTGAATCAGTCCGAAATAATTTTTAAAACATATATCAATGGCTAACTTGAACATAGATACCTCGTTCGTTGATATTTGTGCGTTGAGATTTGAGATATTAATCTTCAAAGGACAAATTTGCCTCAGCCTGTAAACCAGAGCTTTGACGTTTTGGCCTAAGCAAACAGTGCATTAGACTTGACAAAATTTCAAACACGAGGAGAAAAACTAAAGACGGCACAACAAATGTGTTTTACAAAATATAATGCATGTGACACTTATCACCGAGGGAGCACTGAAGTCAACTTTATTCATCCCAATATCATCAATTTATTTACTTAATACACACGCATTTCATCTGCGAAAGTACTCCCTTGAGCATCAACACACTTCTGGCATCGTCGAATCATTCATTCCTTGAGAAGAATGTATGATCAGATCTCTCGGGATCCGTTGGCATTGGCGTATAATTGCTTCCTTTAGTTGATCAACCGTGGATGGTGGCTGATTTCTCGGTACTTTCCAAATTTCATTTTTCAAGTAGCCCCACAGGAAGACATCCAAAGCGGCAAGGTATCGAAATCTTTGGGCACTCGTCGCAGAAATCTACATCTGGAAATGTTTGGTATTTTATAACACTCAGAGGGAGGTTGCTCCGGGGGGGCACGGGGGGTACTTCACTATCGGGTCAGACGGGGATGTGCGCCAGTTTTGAGTAGGTTTTGGCCCGACAACTCTGGGATTGGGATACTTTTTCACAAGAAAAATTCTGTGATTGGGGTATACTCTCACTTGGAATTTTCTGGGATTCGGGTTGACTATTGTGCTAAAAATTCTGTTAATGGTT
Organism: Aurelia coerulea; assembly: GCA_039566865.1. Taxonomy (NCBI): domain Eukaryota; kingdom Metazoa; phylum Cnidaria; class Scyphozoa; order Semaeostomeae; family Ulmaridae; genus Aurelia; species Aurelia coerulea. The sequence goes on along the minus strand of CM076949.1, from coordinate 14,605,591 downwards.
GTTGAATGTCCTTATTGGTTCAGAAAAGATTTCTTTCGCTTGTGACCACAACTGAGAGGATACCCTTTACCCGGGGACGGGGGGGTTCTTGACTTAAATTTGTATGGGGTGTGCCTAGACTTATGATATTTCGTCCTTGTTTTCGCTCCATTACCCCCTCCCCCCACACTACCCATTCCGCTTCAACGAAGGACTCATAATCAAACATACATTATTTTGAGACTAATTCCTGCAAGCCAGCTGCTCCACGCGAAAAGGTGGAATCTAGAATGGCATAAGTGAAAAGCCGGACTACCGGAATACGACAATGGATATGAAGCAGCGCACTTACTACATTTGTTGTACTTTCATTCATTGCCAGAGTGACTCGAGAATCGACTTCAACTTTAATTCAATTCAATAAATGGAGACCGGGACTAAAGTAGTTAATATACGCCTTTTTGGCTTTGGCTTTTCAAGTTTCAAGTGAGAATATCAGAACAATCACACAACACAGCAAGCTTTGCTCTACTCAAGACACTCAACTGTTGCTTTGGTCTTTGGTTACCATCGTTAATTAATTGTCAGGTAAGTGTCATGGGATCCTTTAGGATCTCATTCAATACGTTTTTCCTTCGTGACTCGTCTTTGACTGCGAATGGAGCTGCTAACAGTCTGTTAGGCCTAAATTCACTCAAAGAAAATAAGAAGGCACCACACCACACTGACTTGAAACTATGTGTGAACCAGGGGCGACCTTGAGGGGGGAGTTGATTTTTGGACTTTTTTTTAAAGTGTGTGTGGGTTTACAGAGTGTTTTCAGGGGCACTTCTTGCCAGACAGTGTGCTACTTGTACTTCAAAAGTTCCAGCTGCAGTGACAGGATGACTGTTGCCAATGTTGTGAAATAGTGAAATTTTGCTTTCATGCAGGCTGTGAAATTAACGTTTGAGGGTCGACTTTAGTTAGCAGCTTCTTATGAAAGAAACACATCCTATCACATAATTTTTGATTAACAGGTGTATTACAATTACAGTATATACCTGAAGTGAAGGAGGTGGAAGACTATAGGATCTCTGAAGTACAGTAATGCAGATGCAAAAAGAAAGAATACAGAGAAGATGCTTTTTATAAAAAAAATTTAATGGAGCCAAGTGGAGGTAATCTGTAAATAGAACAAATCATATGCACTGTAGTGGACATTATCAAATACGTAAATAGTTAATAGTTGATAATAGAATACCCAGACCCCTGTGCACGGCTTTTATCTCCATTGATTCTCTTTAACCTGATATCAAACCTTGTTAGATATGAGTAAAATGGGGCAGCTTGGTGTCGGATATTGAAGGGTGGACGCAGATAGTACACCATTTTGTTGTCTGCCTCGTGTATCAACTCTAACTTAGATTCCGGGGGGCCTGGGTCTTACATATATGATAATAATCATAACCATAAAACATTACATCATTCCCCTTTTTTTTTGACAACATAAACATAACATAACGTGTTTGTTCTTTGAGTCCTGTTCTCTTTGCATAGTATATAAAAATAAAAATAAAGAAATAAAATAAATTCTCCTCCTAGTCTGTTGCTACAACTGTTCCATATCTTTCGGGCATTCGCCTTTGTCTAACAGGATATCTGTTTTCTCTGTTATTCTCTTCAACTGTTTCTGTTCTTTTGTGATTTTCATCATCAGACAAATCATCATCATCATCATCTTTCTTACTAAACTTCTTGAAAAAACTAATATTTCTAGTGACTTTCCTTCCATCTTGTCTTTCTGCTGTTACTCTGGAACCTTTACGATATATAACTCTGTAAGTAGTGCTTTCAAAGTTTGCAGAAAACTTGTTCTTTTTATCTTGTTTTAACAAAACTGTATCACCAACTTTGATATCAGAAATCTTTGTGTGTCTTCTTTTGTCTGCATAGCTTTTCATCTTCTCTTTCCCAACTGCATCATTTTCCTGAGCTTCTCTGTTTCTTTTAGATTTACTTGTCTTGATTAAACAAGGTAGTTTCCCTCTAATGACCCTATTGTATAACAGTTCTGAAGGTGCAATCTTTGTGGTTGCATGTGGGGTGGATCTATAACTCAACAAAAATCTTTGAAGTTCTTGTCTCCAATTTCTATTTTCTATACATGCAGCTCTAATTGCTTTTCCTAGAGGTTGATTAAATCTCTCTACCTCTGAGTTCCCTTGGGGCCATAATGGTGTAGAAGGGTCAAACTTTATTCCTAGAGTCATCAAGTAAATTTCAAAATCATCACCATTAAATGGTGGACCATTGTCTGTTACTATTTCTTCAGGAAGTCCATGCATTGCAAAAACTTGATCTAATTTTGGAATAATGGTTGGAGCAGCAGTAGATCTTACAATTTCTGTTATGGGGAATCTAGAATAAGCATCTACAATAACAAGTATATACTCACTACTTGGAAGTGGTCCATAAAAGTCAATATGCAGTTTTTTCCAAGGTCCAGATGGCATAGGTCTCATTCGCAATGGTTCTGGTGCTTTTTGTGTTCCTACTGCTTGACAAGGTAAACAGCTACTAATCTCTTCTGTTATCAATTTTTCAATAAATGGAAACCAAGCTTTTTCTCTGATCAGGGCTTTAGTCTTAGCAAGGCCCTGGTGACCCTCGTGAGCTAGTTTTACTGATCTTTTCCATAATGATTTACGCATGACAATTTGGTTTCCCCGCAAAATGATTCCATTTGCATGATTAATTGTCAATGAATCTTTGGCTAGCTTGTAAGGTACTAAAAACTGGTTACTCCAATCTCCTGTTTCAATTGCCTTTATGACTGCTTGGAGTGTCCCATCTTTTTCTGTCTCTCTTCGTACTTCTTCTATGGTCATGGCTTTTGGTATCGCATTTATTGTTATATATCTCACATACTCATCTGCCATGTTTTCTTTGACACTGACTGTTGTAGGATGTCTTGACATGAAGTCAGCCGGATTATCTTTTCCAGGCTTGTAAATAACTCTGAAACAATATTGCTGTAAGCGGAGCACCCATCTTTCAATGCGTAATGATGGTTTTGATTTAGGGTTCCCATAAATCACCTCCAAAGGCTTGTGATCTGTTATCAGGTTGAAACTTTTTCCATAAAGATACATATGAAAATGTTCAGTACCCCACACAATGCTAAGTGCTTCTTTCTCAGTCTGTGAGTATCGACGCTCCACAGGGGTAAGTGCTCTACTGGCATATGCAATCACTTTTTGAGGCTCATCTTTGTTTGATTGTGCAAGAATTGCAGAAATACCAATGGGACTGGCATCTACAATCAGGTATGTTTCTTTTTCAATATCAAAATATGTCATAACTGGACTGTCCGTCAGAACATCTTTGAGTTTCTTAAATGCTTGTGAGTGTTCTTTCTCCCATTTGAATACAATGTTTTTGTGAGTTAATCTTCTCAGTGGTTCTGTTATATCTGCAAAATTTGGTATGAACTTTGCACTGAAATTTGCCATTCCTAATAAACTTCTCACTTCTGATGCATTGTTTGGTATAGGAGCATCTACTAAATCTGCAATCTTCTTTTGATCTGGTTTGACACCATCTTCTGAAAATACCATACCAAAGAATGAAAGTTCTGGTTGTAAAAATTTACATTTTTCTCTGTTTACTGTGAGCTTTCTTGCCTTTAGTCTTGCAAGACATTCATTCAATGCTTTATCATGCTCGGCTCTGGCTTTGCCAAAAATGATAATATCATCTGCTAAGTTTCTGACATTATCTATACCCTTTAAAGCTTCTTGTAATGTATGTTGAAATAACTCAGCAGCTGCATTTGTGCCATAGTTTAATCTTTTGTACTGGAATAAACCAATGTGCGTGCTGAACGTAGTGATATATCTGCTATCTTTGTGCAATTCTAATTGATGGTATGCTTGACTAAGGTCTATCTTTGAAAAGAATTTAGCTCCATTTAATTGTACCATAATTTCATCAACTGTGGGCATGACATGTCTAACTCTTTTTATGGCTGTGTTTGCTGAACGCATGTCAACACAAATTCTAATTGACTTATTGTCCTTCTTTGGTACTGCAACTATCTGGGATATCCAAGGGGTTGCTTGCCCCTCTGGCACTCTCTCTATTATTCCTTGTGCTTCCAGACTTAACAATTCTTCTTCTACTTGCTTTCTGATGTGAAATGGTATGCGTCTGGTATTTTGAACAACTGGAGTTACATTTTCATCAATGTTCAATTTAATTTGAACTCCATCTAACTTTCCTATTCCTCTAAAAATTTCTTTATTTGCAAGTAAAGCAGCATCAACTGATTTATCATGGGTAGATCTGATAGGAATCCATGAACAGGTGGAAGCAATTTGTGGTTTCACATTTTTATCTTTCACTTTTGAAACCATTGGATTAATGTGAAATGTAACAAGACCAAGTTCTTGGGATGTCTCTGAACCTAATAGTGAACCAGAGTTACCTTCTGTGACATAAAATGTGGCTACAGTAATGCGCTTTTGGTCTCCACAGTGGCTTGGAATTTTCCTAATAATTTCACAGGGCTGTTGCTGTTGTATGGGTACACTTTAACTGTTGTTTTCTCTAATTTAGGATCTGATGGTATCTGACTAAATGTTTCTTCATCAAGAATATTTACTGAGGCTCCTGTATCCACAAGTAAATCACATTTGTAATCACTGATTTTGGCAGTAACAGTGTTACCAGGTTTTTCCTTCTGTTTCACAGCATAGATGTAATCAAAATCTGAATCAGAATCACTTTGTGCTTTATCCACTGATTTTGTTGTAATTGGCCTAACATGTCTTTTGAAAGACTGTGTTTTCCTTGGCTCTTGTTGAGTTTTGCTCATACAATACTTTGCAAAGTGGTTCTTTTTCCCACATTTATGACATATCTTACCAGCAGCTGGACAGGTCTGGTTTTTATGAGGGTAAGATCCTCCACACTGATGACATTTCTTTGTTTGTACATGTCCTTTCTTGTGCTGACTGTGTATTACACGATGCACTTCTTGCTTTATTTCAGTGTTACCTTCAATGCTACTTGCTTGCTGTGTACTTGTTTCATCTCTTTGGCCATCTAATAACATTTCTTTCAATGTGTATTTTGGATGTCGTAAAGCATTCTTTCTTAAACGACTTGATGATCCATTTGTGACAATTTGCAACAATATTTCGAACTCTTTTCTATCCCCAAAGTCACAACGTGATGCTAAGTTCTGTAATCGAACATGGAATTGACCTAAAGTCTCATTTGGCTCTTGTCTGGCCTGGCGAAATAAATATGTTTCATGAAGCAAGTTCTTCTGTGGCTCAAAATGTCCCGTGAGCTTTTCTAACGCTGTTTTGTAATCATGTCCATTATCTGGGATTGTATTCAGGATATCTGCAACTGGTTCTCCAGCCAAATAAATCAACAGGGCTCTTTTTCTTTTATCATCTTTGATATCAGCAGCGACCAAGTACTGCTCGAATCTTGAAACCCAACGTTTCCATGCGTTACACGCGTTGGCAGGGTCTGACACTGCATCAAACGGAGGCACAGGTTGTATTGAACCAGCTCCTGCCATTTTCTTTTTCTTTCCTAGTTTATTCTCGTCGCCATTGTCGGATATTGAAGGGTGGACGCAGATAGTACACCATTTTGTTGTCTGCCTCGTGTATCAACTCTAACTTAGATTCCGGGGGGCCTGGGTCTTACATATATAATAATAATCATAACCATGAAACATTACACTTGGGGTAAAAGGGGTAAGGCAAAAATGTGAATAAATTTGTAATAATCTCCACATATCTTCAAATTTTCTCCAGCTACATCTGTTATCATGACCTACCATTTTTTGGCAAACAAAATTACCTCTGAAGTCTGATACTAACACCTATTTAAAATGGGTTTTTTCTGCAAAGTATGATCCACAAATGCTCTTGGGGGAATATTTAATTTTCAGAAATTTGCAATATTTCATTGTTTTGTTATCATCAAATTTAATTTTTAATCCCCCCTTTGTGTAGTTGTGAATGCTCTACTGGTAGCAGTTCTGGGTTTTTAGATATATTCCATCTTGTTGTCTGCAAAATTATGTTGATACTCATTGCTAATGAACGTATTTTATGTGAACCAACCTTCACTGGACATCTATCTTTCAATTAACTTGATAATATTGCTTATAAGGTACTGCATGAAATACTAAGAGCCTGAAAACTGTTTTTTTCCTGTTGTCTTCCGCATTCTGCAAAGTGATATTTGATAAGTATTGCCATGCTGCAAAAATTAATCCCCATGGGGAGAAAATTCTGGCTACATGGTATTTTGAGCATAAACACACAGTAAATATGCAAAGGCAGTTTTCTTTTCAAGATTCAAAAATTGTCCCAAAATGGGAGGAGGTGGGGGTGACATAACAACAGAAATCATGATGCAAGTCTGAAGTTGAATCCTATTTCTCCCCAATTTGTGTTTTTACTCTTTGAAACATGGCAGATATCTTAAGATACTAATTCAAAATATTTGAAGCCTGGCAATACCGTCATAACAAGTTGATGATGTCAAAATACTGTAAAATGTCCCTTGCTTTGTTTTGATTCTAAATATATATGTTTACATATATATTTGTACAATTTCAACTCCTAAAATTCAATTTAAGGCCATGTTATTCAAGAGAGCCATTAATAAAGAATCTCCAAAAAATCACAAAAAAAATTACTATCAATTTATGTTATTGATCTTCAAATTTTCTCTGTAGTTATTTGTGGCAGGGACCAAAAAATTTGCAAGAAAAGTTCTACTTCTAAAATTCAATTTAATTATTCAAGAGAGCCATTAATAGAGAATCTCCAAAAAATCATACAAAATTACTGTCAATTTATGTTATTGATCCACAGGTGGCGGAGAATGGTTCAGTATTTTTAAAATGGAATTGTTCAGTTTTAAAATTAGTAAAAACAAACCTTTCTTGCCAGTTAAATGTGTGTGATTTCTCTGTGAATCTGATCCACTGCTATTTACTTTAAGTTAGGCCAATATGCGAATGACTGTTTAGTGTTGTTGCGGTTGTCTCAGAAATACTCAGCGTGAAGAGAAAAAGAGAAAGGTCTGTAGGTTCACAAATGGCCTCGCGGCTGGGCACATCTTCTTCGCCTTTTCCCGCTGCTCTTCGGCCACTGGCTGGCTACCAAAGCACATCTGACCAATCCTCAGCAACCCCTTTATCTTCTCATGACCCTCTCATTTCCACTCGCACCACGCAAAAAGTGCTGAGCGAGGAATTGTGAACGCGGGTCTGCTCTATTTGCAATCTCGTAAGCATCGAGGAAGTTCAACGGAGCACGCCTTGTGCATTCTCGCTACTGCGCATGGGCAAATCACCGTCTGGCATGCCTGCGCCTGCGCAAATCAGATTTGATATGCGCAACTCTGCTGTGCGCAAGGCGTGCTCCGTTGAACTTCCTCGATGCTTACGAGATTGCAAATAGAGCAGACCCGCGTTCACAATTCCTCGCTCAGCACTTTTTGCGTGGTGCGAGTGGAAATGAGAGGGTCATGAGAAGATAAAGGGGTTGCTGAGGATTGGTCAGATGTGCTTTGGTAGCCAGCCAGTGGCCGAAGAGCAGCGGGAAAAGGCGAAGAAGATGTGCCCAGCCGCGAGGCCATTTGTGAACCTACAGACCTTTCTCTTTTTCTCTTCACGCTGAGTATTTCTGAGACAACCGCAACAACACTAAACAGTCATTCGCATATTGGCCTAACTTAAAGTAAATAGCAGTGGATCAGATTCACAGAGAAATCAAACACATTTAACTGGCAAGAAAGGTTTGTTTTTACTAATTTTAAAACTGAACAATTCCATTTTAAAAATACTGAACCATTCTCCGCCACCTGTGATTGATCTTCAAAGTGTTTATTCGTGGCAGGGACCAAAAAATTTGCTAAAAAAAGTACGCCATGATAATATTATGCTTCTGTCCATTCTTCAGGAGAGAAGTGATGAAAATTATTTGTGGCATGAATAATCAAAAGCTACATCTTTTGATAGTCCTACTTTATTGTATGAAATATTTTTCAAGGACAGGGAAGACGCTCTCTGTGCAGGTTTCTAGGGCAGTATTTGTTTTGAAGTGTGCCAAATCATTCCTACCAAGAGAATCTTTGAATCTCTCTACTGCACATTGGTATTGTGGTGCTCCTCTTTGGATACTGTCTGGTGCTGCGCAGGCTCATCTGAACTGAATTCAGTTTCAAAAGCTTCGCAAACCTGCTGCAAGAATTGTAACAAACAGCATCTACAGTACAACGCCCCAGACAGACCACTTATTGAAGGGCTGGGTTGGATGACCATTCAGGGACTCATTCAAAATGAGTCTAGAACAATGGTCTTCAAATCCCTAAATGGGTTGGCTCACAATACTTGTGTAACCTTCTCACAAAAAATTCAGAATGCTCCTCCCGTAGCCTCAGTCTGCACTACCAAAATAGACTTAAGGCTACCTATCAAGAAGAGAGCAAATGGACAAAAATGTTTCACTTTCAGAGGAGCAAAGTTGTGGAATGGCCCCAGGGGGGGCACTCCCTAACTTTCAATACGGGGGGGGTCCATGCCACTTTTTCTTTGCTGACCCCTAAATATTACGCCTAATGATTTGGGGACCCCAAATATTGAGTCTAATGTTTTGGAGACCCCAAATATTGTTATCTATTTCTGGGGCCCCTTACATGTTTTTGAATGATTTCAATTTGAGCCTCTTGATTTTTCTCAGTTTTTGAATAATACCAAAGCATTTATTTCGTGATTCGCAACTTCAGGGCCAAATTGCAGGATTCTTCCTTTCCTCGGATTTGTTGACCCTAAATATTCAATTGTTGTCCATGTTGTAATTCACAGACCCCAAATATTGATTTGATGTAAAATTTCGGACCCCAAATATTGGCACGGACCCCCCGTACTAAAAGTCAATGAGTACCCCCCCTGGGGGAATGGCCTTTCAGCTGAGCAGCTATAGGAAGCAGCTTTGGATTGGGGGAAAATTGTTCTTAACACAATAGAGAACAATACATCTAATTAATGTTTGCGATGTAGCACCATCGTTTTTTCAAAAGTATTGGGAAGGCTTGAGCCCCCATGGCCCCCCGCTTCCTAGGGGCCTGGCATCCTACCTAAGCTTGATTTAGGCATCCTCCCTCGGATGATTTAGGGTTAACTCTTTTTCTTTTACTGTAAATTTTCAACAATATTGTAAATAGGAGTTTAGGTTGTGAAGTACGATGTGGCAATATAGTTTTTAATGTAATGATTTGGCAATTTAGCTTTGTAATTTAATTTGTAATTCATTTTATGGGAGGGCCCCATGAAAGCCAGCACTTGTGCTGAAGGGCTACTTAGTTAAATATATATTAAATATGACACACACATGCAGCACAGGTTTTTCATAAGAAACTGTCAGAAGTACTGAAAGTTTTTCAAAATTATCAGATTTTGAGTATCCAAGAGTTTCTTACAAGTTTCTCAAAGTTTCACAATGATCTTCGTGTTACCTGTGCCCAAGTAATAATTTCAAAACAAGTTTTGAAGCCTTTTCTAATCTTCAGAATTCACTCAAGTACCTTTTTGGTTAATATGATGCAGCAGGCAACAAGTGAAAATGTAGTAAAAATATGCAAATGATTTTGCAATGATCAGTGATCTGACAGTTTTGAGTTTCTTACTGTTTATGTGGTTTGTTTAAAATTGCCTGTACCTGTATAACCAACTGAAGTTTGAGTTGGGGGGTAAAACTCAATATGATAATTACTGCACATCCTTTCTTGTGGCTTTCAAATATGATTTAAAAAACTTTTCCAAATTATCCTTGATAATTTCAATTATTTCCTGGCATACCAACTCTTATATTTTGATGTAAGCATATTTTTTTCATTGCAAAAATCTGTTTTAAGAAAAATGATTTGGTTAGAGTAGCATTTTAGAAAGAAGGATTTAAAAGAGTCCTAAATTTTCGCATCAAAGACATCCAGAAAGTCAAAGAAGCTGTTGGTAAACAAACTTCTCCCAAAATTTAAGAAACTTGGTACCAACCATGGAAGTAGTTTCTTGAAAACAATTCGTAGCAACTGTCACATAAATGCAAAAAGAATCATTGCAGTATCTCAAAGGCAACATGGACAATTGGATGCAAAATGGAGTTAAAAATGGTTTCTTACTGTAGCGAACTTTTGACTACTGTATTAAATTAAATTGCACAACATACCACCAGTGGGAACACCAGAAGAAACACACACCGTTAGCCTTGTCAATAGCTGATCCAGCAGAAATTGCTCCAACATAAGACTTTCGAGAGGAGAACACTTTGAAAACAGTGACGAACTGACAAGATTTGCTTCAGATCACCTCCTGACTTCTGTCGAAGGCTCTCGATTACAATGCAGTATAACGACGAACATAACAGTTTCAAAACGAACCTCCGACAGCAAAGCAAAGCACAACATGGTTTGCCAGAGAGCAAGTCCATCCTAAAGCCTTCGTTTTGCATCAATTTCAAGCTACAGCATGCCTCTAAACGACGTGCTTCGACGAAACCCTTCCTCCGCAGCTTCGGCGACTTGGTCGGCCATTTTCAAATCTTCGCGCGAAGCCTTGGAGACTCCGGACCACGACAAATTTGATGGTCAATTTTTTGCGATCATAACGTAAAAATGTCGTTACAACAATTTTTAACCAATCATGTCGCGCAAATCCGCGAAAAACCGAAAAGACGCAATTTGATTGGTGGCTCAAAAAGTTGAGCAGAATTCAAAAATTAGTCTCAAAACAATGTATGGATGATTATGAGTCTAAGTTTTAGCGGAATGACTATAACAGTAAAAATAATTCAATTCAATGGAGCAAAACTTAGACGAATATCATCAGTCTAGGGTGTGCCCACGAAAAAAAAATTTTTTTACCCCGCTCTAGAATTTTTCGTTCAAAATGATAACCTGTTCTAGAAAAAATTGGTGAAAAGTATACTCCACAACATGAAATTTGACCGAAAGATGACTTGATCTAACAGAATATTCCCTTTTCACTTATTTTGACAACCTGCTCTAGAAAAATTGCCTCACTTTGATACCCTGTGCTAGAAAAAGTTTGCGAAAACGATACCCCAAACGGCACATTCCCATCGGACAAATATGCTCAGTCCCCCCCCCCCCCGGAAAATTTGCTTGGCATTGAAATTGAATGCCCCTTTAACGTTGAATTGTTTTTGTTACTTCTTCAAAATTCTGGGATTGGGTATAAATATCTGACCAAAATTCTGGGATTGGGTCAAAACAGAAATCCTAGAGGAATTCATACATATCCCTGTATGAATGTATAGTTAGTGCACTCCTTTCCTCTCTGTAACAACTCATCAAAAGAAGATATAAAATCGTTGAAGAGAATTCGAAGCGCTCTCTTATGGGTGCGATTGAGATCATTATTCGCAACCTTTCCGCAAAACATCCATATCAACGGACAATAATTAAACTGAGACATTATGAATGAGTTGTACAGTAAAAGAGATTGTTTCTCATCTAAATAATTTGAGACTCTAGAGAAGGCACTGATCTTGTTGTTTGCTTTTTGACATAATTTTGCCACATGTTGGTCGAATTTTAGTCTAGAGTCTATGGTAATCCCCAATAATCTAACACTACTGACAATATCAACAGATACATTTCCAATATCGAGAACAATATTATCATTTGTCTTCAAACCGAGTAGCATAACTTGGAATTTTGATGGATTGGCTACCATTTGATTAGTTTTGAACCAAGAGATCGCTTGAGACATATCTTCTTCTAGGTTTGAAGCCACACTTTCAAAAGTGTCATCACAAAGTGAAATACTCTTCCCCGGGGTTGCTCAGGTTCTTCACCAAACGTCTTCTATTTCTTTGACAAGAATCCTCTTGCATTCCAGAAAATATCCAAAAACCCAACGAAATTCTAGTGTTTAAACAAATTCAAACGTTTTTACGAAACAGTTTATGCAGCCCTCGCTTTCAATTCTTCCAACAAATTAATGTTTGCTCTCTTTGTGTGTGATCTTATTTTCAATCGAAAACGACATTGTAGTTTCTAATTGCAAAATTAAAAGAAACTAATATAATTCGAATGACAAAAGAATAACAAATTTTCCTATTTCAAACTGACATAGATTACATTCCAAAAACACTCCTCCCTCCCCCCTTTGATTTCTTGATTAATGCTGAAAATCGAGGCGGCGTCTCCAGTATAGCACTGAAAGCATGCAAAGATCAATTTCCTCGAAAGCACAGAATTTTAAATTTTTTCTTCGGACAAAATGATATGAACCGCAATCAACTTTGATCAGAAATGAATGTCTTGGGAATTGAGACTGATGTGCACCTTCGATAAAAAGTTGGGTTTCTTAGACGTTCCTTGGGGATACGCATGGCCATATTACATCCAAATAGTTGCATGTAAAAAGGAGGAGGTCATAACTTTTTTCCCTTTCGGTTGGAGTATTTTGTCCAGAAAGTCGCCATGGTTCAGCTAACGAAAGACCAGCGTGTGTGGATATGCGTAGAGATGGCCAGCATTAACAATGCACACGAGGTTAGGCGGTCTTGGCCAGATCGCTGGCTTCGGGTACAAGCTCCAACTGTAAGAACAATATTGAAGACTTTTCAGAAGTATAATGAACATGGTACAAGCCTAAACCGTAATCAGGGAAACAGTAGGAGACCGAGAATAGTAAGATCAGCTGCTAATGTTCAAAATGTCCAAAGATCACTCCAACGGAATGGGGTTACTTCAGCTCGAAGAAATGGACTTGGGCTGTCTAGAAGCTCCTTTAGTAGGATAGTTAACCAAGAACTCAGATACCACCCTTATGTTCTCGTTAGACACCAATCACTGCACCCTCAAGATCCTGCATTGAGATTTGGTTTTTGCCAGTGGTTCATTCCAACGAGTAATGAAAATCCAGCATTTTTGAATAATCTCATAACGTCTGACGAAGCCATCTTTTTCTTAAATTCAGAGGTTAATACTCACAATGCTATAAAATACTCCTTGTACGGTCAGGGTCATCCTATTGATCATTACACGGAGCGTCAGCAAGGAGCAGAGAAAGTCATGGTGTGGATCGGTTTGAAAGGAGACGGACAAATTCTTGGTCCCCATTTTGTTGATGGCAGCCTCAATACAAGAGTATATCTTCGCATCGTGAGATATAATGTTGTACAAAGGGAGTTCCTTCAACTCGGAATAAACCAAGAAGAGAATTGGTGGCAGCAAGATGGCGCACCAGCCCACACGCCCGGGGGGTCTACCTTGGAGAAAAACAACGGGAATGTGCCTGCCGGAACCAAATTTTATGACCCTGTCCTGGAATAAAATTCTGAAGACATAATACCTGTCCTGGAATAAGATTTGGAAAACTGATAGTTCTGAAGAAAATGAGAGTATACTTTTCGCTAATTTCTTTCGCTAGTAAAATTCTAATTTAATAATTTCATAAATTGAAGTGTCTCTTTAAAGAATTATAATAATCTGACCTGTCCTGGAAAAAGTAGCTCTAATGGGCATACCGGTCCCGGGAGAAAGGTGCAAAAGGTATAATCCTGTCCCGGAATTTTCAGCCGAAAATGCCACCCTATTGGCAGGCACATCCCCGGATGGTCACTGTATTAAGTAGACCCCCCGGGCCCACACGAGCGATGTCAGCATGACGTATCTTCGAGGCCGCTTTCCAGGGCGGGTCATCAGCAAAAGAGGAGACATTTTATGGCCCCCAAGATCCCAGACCTTGCCGTTTTGGATTTCTTCCTGAGGGGCTACTTAAAAAATGAAATTTGGAAAGTACCGAGAAATCAGCAACCATCCACGGCTGATCAACTAAAGGAAGCAATCTTACGCCAATGCCAACGGATCCCGAGAGATCTGATAATAAGTTCTTTTCAAGGAATGATTCGACGATGCCAGAAGTGCGTTGATGCTCAAGGGAGTAAATTCGCAGATGAATAGTGTGTGTATTAAGTAAATAAATTGATGATATTGAGATGAATAAAGTTGACTTTAGTGCTCCCTCGGTGATAAGTGTCACATGCATTATATTTTGTAAAATACATCTGTTGCTCCGTCTTTAGTTTTTCTCCTCGTGTTTGAAATTTTGTCAAGTCTAATGCACTGTTTGCTTAGGCCAAAATGCCAAAGCTCTGGTTTACAGGCTGAGGCAAATTCGTCCTTTGAAGATTAACATCTTAACTCTCAACGGACCAATATCAACGAACGAGGTACCTATGTTCAAGTTAGCCATTGATGTATGTTTTAAAAATTATTTCGGATTGATTCATGCTGTATTCCTATCGTATGGGTCGACCAAATCCATATACTTTTTTTTGGGACACCCGGTATAGTTTGTTAATTATTGTTTACATTTATAGTTTTTTAGAACAATGACGTCATAGATCTTTATGACGTCATTGTTTGAATAGATGTGTGAAAAATTAAAGATAAATGCAGTATTTTGCGAGAAAACCTATTGCTATACTAGAATATTAATAATTTATTAGGATAAATTTTGTTTTCTTAGAAATATTTGATATCATCTTAGTTCCCATACACAAGCTTATTGGAGACTGGTCTCAAGATAATTAATTGCCTAGCAACAGGTCACGTGACTAATTGGAATATAACTACTTAATTAGATGCACAATAGGTTGGAGATACTATCTACCAAGTTACATCTTCATAACCCTATTGGTTTTGGAGATAATTAGGGGGGCCATAATGGCCCCCCCCCACGTGAGGAGTGAATGCAAAGACCCCACGTGGAATAGGGTTAACCTCGTTTCAAAGGGAATAGAAAAATCTCTGCGCCCATTGTTTATTTTCGTCCCACTTTTAGATGTAAAAGTCCATAAGTCCCAGTTTGAGCAAAAGTATATATTGTTGTTGTTGTTGTCATTGCTGTTGCTGTTGCGATAACTGGGATTTTTTCGTGAGTCTACTGGCACACTGCCCTTACTGTTTGAAAAATCTTCAGAAAAGAGTATGGCACTGTTATAAAGGCAACTGGCAATTCTTATCAGAATAATGTAAACAATTTGTCAATATTTTCGGCTATCCTCAAGTTTCACTCAGGGCAGTAGGAAGAATCTTAAACTTAGAGGGGCACGGCATTTCAATGGCACTTTTTTCGTAAGAAGAGCACTTTAATATACCTCATATTTTTGACAGTAAAAATGTGATACATAAAAGAAAATAGTATGAATGCTGACAGATATCTGATTTCCTTCACAATGAAACAAAGTGAGAAGTAAACATAACTAAATCACAAAGTAAATAATAACATAATTTAACTACTTTCTATCCGCATTGGTCTTTAAAAGGGGCACATCTCGAGACTAAAAGGGCACCTTTTGGTTTTGTTGCAAAATCTTGGGGGCACATGCCTCCAGTGCCCCCGGTTCCCTACGTCTTTGGACTCTCGCTACATCTAATGTAATCGTTTTGATGCATATCAATAAATCTGGTCTGGTTCATCAAGTGGGCTCCTTATTAGGCTACAGTTATTTCAATATGAAAAAATTGCTGCATTGCATTTATTGCAAATAGATATTCTATTACTCTGAGGCAAGCTACGTGCATGATCTCATTCTTCAAACATGGCTAATGGGGGCCTTTAATTGAATATGGTAACAACTTTAGCAACTTTGAGCTTGTCTGGAAAAACTCCTGACTCAAATGACTGATTAACCATTTGAGCTAGGGAAGGCGATAGAGAGGGGCCAAGAATTTTGAGCAGCTTAATTGGTATGCTGCTTGGACCAACAGATTTAGCTGGATTCAAGGCCGCAATAAGATCTTCAATTTCATAACGTGTAACTGGGGAAAGAAAGATTGAACTTGAATTTCTGTCTGACATATAGGCAGGAGGTGATTTCAAGTTTTGGGGATTTTGTCAGTAATGTTTTCAGCCACGTTAACAAAGTAATCATTGAAGATATTTGACATCAGCGTTGGATCAGAGGTGATATTCCCATTGCTATCTTTGATATTTTTAACAGAAGAGGAGGAAGAACTTTTAACACTTATAATAGATTTAATACCTGACCATAAAAGTTTCATGTTTTGTTTAAAATTTTGTAAGTAGGCAATTTTACTGTTTTTCAATTCAAATACTACACGATTGCGAAACTTTTTATATAATGATTTCTTAACATCAGTGTTATCCTTCCTTAGACTTCGAAAGATTTTATCACGTATTCTCATCATTTTCAAGATTCTACCATTTATCCATGGCCTAGCTTTTAATAGTATGGCTTTTTATTTAGCTTTTTAATGGGAGCATACTTCTCTGACAGTGAGAAGATCTCTTTCAAAAGTTTACTGAATTTATAGTTTGCATCTAATGTCTTATCATTAACAAAATCAAGGTTGATGGAATATAAATCTTCAATGCAATTTACTCCATTGAAATTAGTTAAATCATGTTTATAATGACTAGCATTTAACATATCAAGTTTTAAATTCTTGATGATTAGAATTTGAGGAAAATTATCAGAAATTTGGGTTAGGATGTTACCACTGGTAATATTGAATTCAACTGCATTTGTAAATATATCATCAATTAGTGTAGAGGTTTGGTCAGAAATTCTAGATGGGCGAAGAATACATGGTATAGAATTGGTAGAGAAGAAATTATTGGCAAAGTCACAAGTTTGAGTGTCTGAATAATAGTTGAGAAGGTTAACATTAAAGTCGCCCATTATAAAAGCAAGTTTATTAGATTGAGTTATGTTTGATAAAATATTGTTAAGGTGAAGTGATAGGCCATCTATATCAGAACTTGGATGTCTGTAAACACAACAAAACAGCAAATTCTTTTCATTGTTGCGATCAACCTCAATCCAAACAGTTTCAAAATCATCATGACTGCAGTCAAGATCTTTCCTTGGTGAAGGGGACAGGCTGGATTTGACATAGATCCCAACGCCACCATTCTGGCTATGAGACCTAGTAAAGAAAAAAAATTATAACCTGGGATGTCAATATTAGTTGCAATTGGATTCTCAAATGAATCCCATGTTTCAGATACACCTATAACATCAAAACTTTGTTTCAAGTTAGTTCCTAGGCCAATTTGTTCATCAAGATGAAGGGAAAGGCTCCGTATATTTGAATGAAAAATAGAAAGCTACTTATCAGTACTTTCATCGAAAATTATGACTTAGCTAGTCTTTTTAAGAGCCCAACCTGTTTTAAGTCCGACGACAAACGGAAGAAAGAACTTTCAGAGCACTGTTACGATAGAAACAGGACTGTCGGATTTTCATGTTATGATTCTCACCATTTTAAAGGGTGGGTATGTCAAAAGGGGGCCAAAGATTTTTTTTTTTTTTTAATTCATTTAAAAATTACAATATAAGTTTACAAGCTACACTACTTTACAAAATTACTATACAACTATACAATACTACTGGAACGATACCCCGAGGAGCAAAAGGCTATGACTACCCCGAAGCCATTTTGACATAGATATTAAAACTAAAGATTAAAACTAAAGTCTAAAACTAAAGCTAAAGTCTGTCTCAAATTACATGCCACGGGAAATGTCTGCGATCGAAACAAAATGTAAGTGTTTGGATGGGTAATTAGACATTGTTGCAGATATTGTGTGGCATCTAATTCGAGACAGACGTTTAACATACAGCGAAAAAAAGAACAAAATAGAAGCAAAGAAAAGAAGAACACATTTACTTAAATGAGACATGGTGGTTGTGATTGTGTGGCTTATAACGGAGTGTGAAGTTTTCTAATCAAATCGACCGGATTTGTGGATAAATTTTAAAGTTAGTAGGAGTATATTTTTATTGAGTTCGTTGGGAAAATTTTTATCACCATACAATAAAATTTGCAATAGAACGTTATTTTGGAGATTAGTATATCCAAATGGTCGTAATAAAGCAAAAACTCCAGCGAGAAGATCTCTGCGTGGTACTGCAAAGGATGGGCAAAGCAACAAAAAGTGCTCTGTATCCTCGATACCATCGTTCGTAGGGCACATTGGATTTATGGTATCTGTGGTGAAACTAATCTGTTGTTGTTTATGCTTCTAGCGTTGTTTTGCATTCTATGAATTTGACACGTTCTTTAGAAACCATTGAATTGATTGAGTTAGCGTAAACAAAGGACCTATTATGTTTTGCGTTTAGGCGCATTAGCGCACTGGAGCGTCGCTCGATTTTAGTATCTAGCGAGGATGTTTTGATTAAAGCCTTATTTTAGGTTAAACTGCATTTATCTTTTGCAAACTGCAACATTATGACAATTTAATCAAAAACATCAAAAACATCATATTGACGATGAGCAAGGCGTTGAAGCCATTACGACTGGATCTTGATCCTAACTCTCCAAATGCTGCCAAACAATGGAAACACTGGAAAAGAACTTTTGACAACTTTATCGAGGAGTGTGGAGACACAGCTCCTGATCGTTTTCGTTCCATTGTTAACTTCATTTCTGCAGAAGTCTTTGATTATGTCGAGGAATGCACAACCTATGATGCTGTTATTGAGACACTTGAAAGACTCTATGTGAAAACACCAAACAAAATTTTTGCTCGCCACGATCTTGCTACGCGAAAACAACAGCCAGGTGAATCCCTTGACGAATTTTTGGAAGAGCTAAAGAAATTAAGCAAGCATTGTGGTTTCGCTGCAGTTACCGCTGATACTTACCGATCTGAGATGATAAGGGATTCTTTCATCAATGGGCTTACATCTAATTATATTCGGCAAAGGCTTCTGGAAAATTCTGAGTTATCGTTGGACAGGGCTTACGAAATAGCACGCACTCTTCATACAGCTCAGAAGAACTCGGAATTATATATTCAACAAAGCCCTCAACTAGTACCCAGTAATGTTGCTGCTGCTTCTACCAATGATCAGTCTAGTTCACATATTAATCCAGATCAAGAATCATTGGCTGCTGTGAGAAAACAAACCCCTGTAAAAAAGGCCTGCTACTTTTGTGGGGGCTTCCTTCATGCCAACCGTGCTTCTTGCCCTGCCCGTGACGCTGTTTGCCATAACTGTTCAAAGAAAGGACATTTTGCCAAAGTATGCCAATCTACAAAGAAAGCTGCCACTGTTAATGCCATTTATAAGCCTTCACTCTGTACTATTACAGCCGCTTGCCCCTCTGATCTTAAGCATGCTTCGATTTCGGTCAAAATAAATGATAAAGTCAGCATGACCGCCTTAATTGATTCTTGCAGCTCTGATAACTTTATCAGTGAAGATGCTTTCAAAAAGTTGCAAATTCCAGCCCATCCGTCAAGCAGGAAGGTAACAATGGCACAGACATCCATGGAGTCTCCAATAATTGGAAAGTGTAATGTAACAATAGAGTTGAAAGGAAAGAGATATGACGATGTCAGACTAGATATTCTACACAACCTTTGCAGTGATGTTATCCTCGGATATGATTTTCAGAAACAGCACAAGAATCTTACTTTTCATTATGGAGGGAATAAAGAGGACTTAGTCGTCACAAGCAGTGCCCCCAAAGTAGTATCTACTGTCAATACAAAGCAACCTCTCCCTCAACGGAAAACTGACGCCAATGTAGCCGCTGTTGACCCACCCACTTTGTTTAAGAGCGTTCCAAATGATGTAAAACCTATTGCTACGAAATCAAGATTCTTCAATAAGGATGATCGAGCTTTTATTCGAGATCAGATCTCATCATTACTAGCAAAAGGCTTGATAAAGAGAAGTGATTCACCATGGCGAGCACAGGTCATGATTGCACGTGACGAGCTTCAACGCCATAAGAAGAGAATGTGCATTGACTATTCTCAGACGATAAATCTATTTACAGAGTTGGACGCATATCCACTGCCACGTATTGAAGATATGGTCAATAAGCTATCCCAATACAAAGTGTTTTCCACTTTTGATCTAAAGAGTGCATACCATCAAATACCTCTTCGAGAGTCCGAGACAAAGTTCACTGCATTTGAAGCACTTGGTGACTTGTATGAGTTTGTTGTATTGCCGTTCGGAGTCACAAATGGAGTACCGTCTTTTCAGAGAATCATAGACAATGTAGTTACTCAAGAAGGTCTAAAGAATACTTTCCCTTACTTGGACAATGTCACAGTAGCTGGCGTCGACCAAGCTGACCATGACAGGAATGTCGCTGCCTTCCTCGAAATGATCAAACGAAGGAACATAACCCTCAACGAATTGAAAAGCGTTCATTCAGTTCCCGTTATCGATATACTTGGGTACCGACTTAGCCACCAGAGCATCAAACCAGACCCTGAGAGATTGCAACCTCTGCAGGAATACCCGCCTCCTTCAAATGTTCCTTCATTACGTAGAGCTTTAGGGATGTTTGCATACTATGCCAAGTGGATTCCACAATTCTCAGACAAGATTCGCCCATTGGCAGACACGACATCTTTCCCTCTCGACAAAGAAGCTCTTGCGTCATTCAATGATTTGAAGGACGAACTTGCACGTGTCGCCTTGTCTCCGATTGATGAGGATATACCTTTTGTTGTTGAATGCGATGCATCTGATGTTGCAATTTCTGCTTCTCTGAACCAGAATGGGAGACCTGTCGCATTTATGTCTAAAACGCTATCCGCTACCGAACGTCGTTACCCAGCCGTAGAGAAAGAAGCTCTAGCCATCATTGAAGCTGTTAGAAAGTGGAATCATTTACTATCTCGTCAGCAATTCATCCTGATAACAGATCAAAAATCTGTTTCCTTCATGTTTGACAACAGAAAACGTTCAAAGATCAAGAATAGCAAAATTCAGTCTTGGCGTCTCGAACTTGCAGAATTCAGTTATGCTATCCAGTACCGGGAAGGAAAGGATAATGTCGTTCCAGATTCATTCACTCGTGCTCATTGTGCTGCAGTTTCGACAAGTCTGGAGGAAATCCATGCTCAGCTATGTCATCCGGGTGTCACCCGTCTTCTTCATTTTGTGAAAGCCAAGAACCTTCCATTTTCAACTCAGGATGTGCGAGATGTATGCTCTAATTGTCGGATTTGTGCTGAGCTCAAGCCTAAGTTTTATCAGAGCCAGAACAGTAAGTTAGTAAAAGAAACGCGTCCCATGGAGCGATTGAGTATAGACTTCAAGGGACCCCTACCATCTTCATCAAGGAACAAGTACTTTCTCACAGTAGTTGATGAATACTCTCGGTTCCCTTTTGCTATTCCCTGCCCTAATGTTGCCACTGAAACAGTTATAAAATGCTTGGAAGTGTTATTTTCCCTTTGTGGGATGCCTGAATTCATTCACTCTGATCGCGGATCTTCTTTCATGTCTGAAGAACTCATCAACTATTTAAGAAGCAGAGGTATTGCCAGCAGCCGTAGCACTCCCTATCATCCCACCGGCAACTCACAAGTAGAAAGATACAATGGTATTGTGTGGAAATCAGTGAGGCTTGCTTTGGCCTCTGTTAAGCTACCTGTTGAGCAATGGGAGAGGGTTTTACCTGATGCACTTCATTCAATTCGATCTTTACTTTCAACGGCCACAAATACAACCCCACATGACAGATTCTTCAACTTTCCAAGGAAATCCAGTCAAGGAGTATCCCTACCCTCATGGTTATCACCAGGTCCAGTCCTTCTGAGAAAGTTTGTGCGTTCCAGTAAACAGGATGATCTAGTGGAAGAAGTTGAGCTGACTCATGCTAATCCAACGTATGCTCATATTCGCTATAAAGATGGCCGAGAATCATCAGTTTCCCTCACAGACCTTGCACCCTGCCCGAGAGGTACTTTGAATGCAGAGAATGCAACAGTTGGAGATAATACAAAACTGCTTCATGAAAACAATGTAGCTGAGCTCGAGCAATCAGATACTGATCAAATTCCCACCCCAATCTTTGAGAATGCTGATGGCAATATGGAACCTGTTCAGCAACTTCGCCGTTCTACTCGATTGCGCAAGAAGCCTGATAGATACGGGATTCAAGATGATGAGTGACTTTCTCCATCGGGGGAGAATGTGGTGAAACTAATCTGTTGTTGTTTATGCTTCTAGCGTTGTTTTGCATTCTATGAATTTGACACGTTCTTTAGAAACCATTGAATTGATTGAGTTAGCGTAAACAAAGGACCTATTATGTTTTGCGTTTAGGCGCATTAGCGCACTGGAGCGTCGCTCGATTTTAGTATCTAGCGAGGATGTTTTGATTAAAGCCTTATTTAGGTTAAACTGCATTTATCTTTTGCAAACTGCAACATTATGACAGTATCCCTAAAATTTTGGTTGAATTCGTGAAGGTTTAATTTGCTGAGACCAACCCTGAGTTGAGTGAGATAGGATAGACCTGTTGGGTCATGAATGCCAAAGATAGATCTTACAGGGGGTCTAATTATTGATAAAAGTTTCTTCTTAAAAACAGAAACAGACGGTGCAAGTCTAATCTCAGAATCAAGTTCGTTCCATTCAGATAAGCAATGAGGATAGAAACTAGACTTAAATTTTTCTGTTCTGGCCTTTATTCGCCCAATAACATCCTGGTTGCGAAGAGAGTAATGTAACTGTTGAAGTGGTGGAATTGGATCCCTAGTATAGACTGGAGTTAGATTATTAAGGATCTTGTAGAACAAAGTAAGGCGTCTGCTCCACCTTGGGCAGCTTAGCAATTCCCAGCCAAGTTCTGTGTACAGCTTTTCTCGTGATGTTCCTCTCCATGTTCCGTAATTGCTCGCGCAGCAGAATACTGGACAGACTCTAATTTTTCCATCAAGCTCCGTAAAATGATGCTACCACTGAACTCGCATACTTTTGCCGGAATATGGTAAATAACATCCCCGTAACAGGGCAACATTTCGTTTTCAATAGACCGAGAAGTTTGTTTTGATTTGGGGATTGACCAATCAGATCACGCTATTTTCAAAGATGGCGGCCCGCTGTAAACAAGCAAACCTCCGAAAAAGGGCTAAAACCTATCTTTGTTTTTGTTCCACGGATTTGCGGTTTTCGAATATTTTCAGACAATAACAACGAAACACTTCCAATGTGCATTTTCCCGATATTCGGCCTAACTCAAGAGTAACAGGGTGTTGAAACTAAGGAAAAAATCGCACGGTTTCAGACCACACCCTCGCCATTACTTGTTCAAATAATTTGCAGAAAAATTACTTGGAAATCAAAACAAACCCGAAAAGATTATTTTACAAGTCATACAACCTTGAAATTGACACTTTCAAATTTATTTTGAATCCCAACTTGTGAAGGAGCCCACGAAGGTCAAGTGGCTTTTTATTGCTTATAGAAACAGTGTATCTCTTGCGTCTTGCCTATCTAATATTTTGCAAAACATGTTCTGACGAAGGGACTCGATATTTTTGCTGTAAGAACCAAAGTGCGTTTTTCACTCTTCACATACCCCTTCACTGTTCATCTCAGCTCTCCAAGGGGGCGAAATTTTATAGGAATGTTTGGGCGGGAAAGTTTTGGCGGGAAAATCTTAGTTCTTGTGCCAGCCAAATTTTGGCCTAATGTTCTGAAGTATGCCTGTGTTTACGGAAAAAGTTCGCGAGATGCCTGGAGGATTTTCACAGAAATGTGGGAATCCCTTTCCCTTACATAAAGTATGAATAAAGAATGATAAAGAAATGGAGATTGTTAATATCAAATCTAATCGCCTTCAAAAGCAACTGAACGTGTTCAAAAAATTGGCAAAAGATGGTCAAACTTCAACTAGAGCAATGACCAAGTTGGTTGATCCGGTTTGTAATATTTCATCGTGATCACCATAATGGCTTTTATGCACACTATGAGTGGTTACACAAATTTTTTAGTCAGTTTCTTAAGTTTTAGGCCATCTTACTCAAAAATTTTTGTGACTAGTCTCTTTATGTCTTGGGAGTACCTTTTATGATGAAATTCCAAAGCAAGTATTAACAGAAATTGCACTAAAACAATTCAGAAATATTTCAGTACTGCATAGTACCAAAATACTTTCAGGTGACCGAGGAAAATTTTAACTTCAAATTAAAAAGGTTCGTAGCTTTTTGAATCCGAGTGTGTAGTTTGGTTTCATAATGTTTGAAAAAACAAACAAAGCCTGCAGTTTCTCACGAGCAGTTTCTTGCATTGAAACGATACGCGTATACCCTTTAAATATTCTAGTTGAAAATTTTAATTCAACCTCTTTGTTATACAAATTTTGTTGCGAATGTGGCCCCTTGGAATGCAAAATCTCATTTTAATCCACGATTTCAATTGAGTCAAATTGATTCAACAACTTTGATTCAACGAAATAGAATTCATACACGTATTTTTTCTTATAAGAAAGTGCTTATAAGAAACTCAACTCTCAGATCTCCAAAAAACTAAAAAACTCCAGTACTGGGAAAATATAAGCTAAGAAACTATTTATTTTGATAAAGGAAATCCTCGACATGTTTTTACTTTACTTTCACTTGTTTCCTGTATCATATTACTCGTAACTCGTAAGGTACTTGAGTAATGTCTAAACATTGGAAAGGCTTAAAAAACCTTGTTTGGAAATGTTCACGAAGGCACAGGTAGTGAACATGAAGATTGTTATGGAACCTCTAAGAAACTCGCAAGAAACTCTGAGTACTCAAAATCTGATAATATTAAGAAACTTCCAGTACTGGCCCGTATAAAAAATATGTGTATTGCGTCCTCCACTCTGCTGACTTGGTGTACTTTTAACTGCGATTATAAAATTGTTTACCATGAATGGGACAGTTTTGCCAACTATAACGAAAAAACTTTCATCACAGTAAATGTAAAACTTACCCGTCCTTGTTTTTGTACATTAGACTGCATGTCTGCTGTAGCTATATGGGATTATGGGAGTTGTGGATCCAACCCTGCTCTCAAGGCTTTCTGAACTTCAAGAATACTACCTTGCATCTCACAGAAAATGTGACAAACCCGGATATTATATGAGTCCTGCTAGTGAATCTTTCATGGTTGTGGCCACTCATTTCACACAGATTCAGAATGCATTTTGCCAGCATTCAGCGAGTGCCCTATTTGTTTCGAATTCTTGTGTGGGAGATGGAAACAATGGCGATGAAGGCAAACTCATCAATTTTTAATGTGGCTTCCAACTCACTGAAGACGATGATATCTTGATAGGACAACGAGATGACGATAACGATAACGATGGAACCGTGCCAGATGAATTCGTTGGGTTGGAGGCAACAGACGATCAAAGGGCGCTGATACTGGAGGACAGAATCTTGAGATGGTGCCAATCTGATATGCCAGAGCAATGATTGTTAGTTCAGTTAAAGTTTAGCTTCGATAGTTTATTTTTATGTAACGTTGTTTTTGCAGAGCGCTTGCCAATTCAGTTCGTTGCAAATGTCCAACTGATATGGTTCTATGACCCTTAACATAAAATAGCAACTTCCTGGAAATCTACACTTTTGATAGACGAAGCAGTCAACCCCTTTGACTTTAACGCATTAGGACTAAAGAAATATTTTTATTTGTCAATTTCAAAGTGGAATGACTTGTAAAATAATCTTTTCGGGTTTGTTTTGATTTCCAAGTAATTTTCCTGCAAATTATTTGAACAAGTAATGGCGAGGGTATGGTCTGAAACCGTGCGATTTTTTCCTTAGTTTCAACACCCTGTTACTCTTGAGTTAGGCCGAATATCAGGAAAATGCACATTGGAAGTGTGCGTCAGAATTCATATTTAAGAAATTCGTTGTTATTGTTTGAAAATATTCGAAAACCGCAAATCCGTGGAACAAAAACAAAGATAGGTTTTAGCCCTTTTTCGGAGGTTTGCTTGTTTACAGCGGGCCGCCATCTTTGAAAATAGCGTGATCTGATTGGTCAATCCCCAAATCAAAACAAACTTCTCGTTCTATTGAAAACGAAATGTTGCCCTGTTCATCCCCGTAGTCAAGATGAGGTCTTACATAGAGCTTATATAACTCGTTCAGAGTATGCCTGGGCAGATATTTGGAGAGATATTTCAGCAAGCCAATACCCTTCCTTGATTTGGAGATAGCTGATTTGATATGGGCAGAAAAAGACAAATTCAAATCTAGTATTATTCCTAAGTGTTTATGTTCATCTACTTTCATTACTGGTATGTTGTTGAAAAGAATTTCTGGATGATCAGCTTTAATCTTTTTCCTTGAAAATGTGAGTTCCACAGCTTGTTTTCGTGGATCAGGATTAAACGACATCCTGCAGTCATGAGCCCACTGACTTATCAACTCCAAGTCATGGTTCATGTCATTAGCGGCCGAATTTGAATCTTGAACGACCGTAAATAATGACGTATCATCAGCGAAGAGCTTGACATTACACTTTAGGTCATCGATTAGGTCATTTATATACACAAGGAAGAATAAGAGCCCTAGAATAGAGCCCTGGGGTACTCCTGCCAAAATATCTCCCCAAGAAGAACTCTGCCCATTCAGAACAGTTCGCTGCTTTCTATCCTTGAGAAAACTTTTGATAAGAGAGAGAAGATTTCCAGAGACGCCACATCGTGTTAATTTAAAGATAAGACCATCATGCCAAACGCTGTCAAATGCTTTGGAAATATCAAGATACACAGAACGAACATCAAGAGGAGGATTGCAATCAAATGCTTTAAAGATGGTATGTGTTATTGAGAGCAACTGGTTGACTGTAGAGTCACCTGGACGAAAACCTGATTGATTTGGGTTAAGTAATTCAGACGACACAAGATGTGAATATAGGGAATCGTACATGAGTTTTTCAAGTATTTTCCCAAAGATTGGAAGAAGTGAAATAGGACGGTAGTTTCCCTTCAAATTTTTCTCATTCTTTTTGTGAACAGGCACAACGTTTGCATGCTTCCATATACGGGGAAATAGACCACATCTGAGGCAATTTGTGAATATTATCTTCAATGGAGCAACTAATGCAGTATCACCTAGCTTTATCATTCTCACAGATATTTCATCCCATCCATGTGCTTTATTAGGATTAAGTGATCGTATGATTTGTAGTATCTTTTCCTCAGAGATAACAAAGCAATCTATCAGAGTAGAAGTCAAGGGTGTATGTTCTGGAATTACACTGCCTGTGTCAATAGTCGTACACTGAAGTATGAAATAATCATTGAATAACTGTCCCTTTTTAGTAAAGTCAGTCACAAATAGCCCATTCTCTAAAAGTGGTGGTATTATTGGAATCTTGGCCTTATTTAAAACAGTATTGATCAAGGACCAATACGTTTTACTAGGGGTTCCAGGGCTAGCTAAGGTTGTGCCTGCCTTAAGAAAATATTTCCGTTTTGCATCCTCAATCATTCTTGAACCTTCAGATATCATATTTTGTATCCCCGCAAGCTTGTCGTCCGGTTGACCATTCCTCACGAAGCTTTTATAAGCACGACTCTTGTTCCTCAGAAAGTTTTTCACAGTTTGCGTTATCCACGGTGCTTGACAGGGTCTAATCGTTTTAATTTTGTTTGGAATAAAGTTGGAATAAATGTTCAAAAGTACTTCATTGAGCAATTTGACCTGCTCATTGGGACATGGTATGTTGTCGAGATGCTCTCTCCAATTGAACATTTCAATACTTTTCATAATGGCAACAAAATCTGCCTTGCCATAGTACCAAATCCTGCGGGTGTGAGGGGGTAGTGTTATGCTTGAAACTGATAATTTTTCACGAACAATTTGGTGATGACAGTGTTCATGCAGAGACGGATGAACACCAGATTCAATAAAGAGGTTAGGCTGATTGGTAAAAATCAAGTCAATACAAGATTTAGAACCCCCAATTAAATGAGTTGGTTCTGAAATTAATTGGTGAAGGCCAAGTTCAGAAGCAAAAGGCTCAAGTAATTTTCCCTCGTTCTTTTCAATATCATCTTCCCACCATTGAGTTGAGCGACAGTTGAAATCGCCGGTGATAATAACACAAAATGGATTTTCATCATGTATCTTGGATAGCAATAGATCGAAATTTACCATGAAGTTATCAAACTCACTCTGGTCCTGGCTTGGACTACGATAAATCACGGCAAAAAAATTTGTTTTCCTGTCTATTTGAATCTCAGATACAACACATTCAGGGAGAGTCACCAAGTCAGGACGATTTTTTGAAGGAAGAGAGTCTTTGACATAAAGCCCAACGCCACCCCTTTTCACATTCTGAGGATGGTTGCTTTTATAAAACGTGTAGCCATCAAGTGCTAGCCTACCTTCATTGATAGTGGTGTCAAGGTGGGTTTCAACAATACCAATCAGGTCATAATTGTACACTGAATTGTAGGCCTCTCAGAGAGAAACTCGCAAGAAGTCATGCGCAGTAATACTATTTAAATTCCAGGTACAAAAATCCAGTGTTTCAGGGCCAGGATTCATTTCTATATCACCGCTTAGCAGAATCGTCTTGAAAACCAACCATTGCGTATGAAGTGTATAGCAAGTTATGCATCCAGTGTAAAAATACGCGTACAGAAAGAGAAATTGCTTGACAGCTGAACGCTTATTGTGAACAAGACTAAAGACAGCATGCGGAATACGCTTGAAAAGTTCAACAGTCGTGTAAATTACTATCTTCGCAAGGCGATGCACGCGAGCAAACAAAGGCAAGAAACATAGCTGTGCCTCCACAGAGTGGGCAGCAAGAAATTGTATCATTAGTACCAAAGGTAAAACAATTATTGAAGTTGCAATAAAACAACAACAAAGCCAGTAAAGCTTGAGGATGCGAATAACAAAAGAGAACGGCCGAATATTTTTACACAGGGGAGACGATGTTTGAATGGATACACAAAAACACCCTATTGTTGCTCGCCATTGATTGATTTCAACCGGCATCATCAAAAAGAAGTCCTCCCGCTGGTCCTAGGGGGCAATAGGCCACAATGCAACCACCATTCACCCATTTTAAAGAATATAACAAAACATGTACCAAACAAAAAGAAGACCCTACATCAACAATAGTACAGTTATAACAAATAAGCAAAATGTAAACAATCAACGAAAACATACGAAGAATGTGATGAAACATTAACAATAAAAAGAACACAATGAAAGATGTTGCACAAGACGACATCAAAGTTAAGAAGGACTGCAAACCATGACGCCTGTGAGAATTTATTGTATCTAAAAATGATACTTCGCCATTTGAAAGGCGGGAAAATAGGGCTTTTGCTTGGAAACATTGCTTTGTTTGACAAGAAAAAGTTATATACTAGGGCCTCGTGGGATTTCAACACATTAGGGAGTTGATTGTTATTAGCGCAGGCTTTGAAAGCATCTTGTTAACCAGAGAAACAGGCAGTTGGGGGAAAAGGTTACGGTCTTCTGGGAATCACTGTGTTTAGATGCAGCGAGTGTATTGAAACAGGGCAAGTTGGCATGTTTACAATACCTATTCACCAAAAAGGCTTTTCATTTAAGGCTAGGATACTGTGACCCCTCAGGTTGGGCCTAAGATAGTTACCTATAGGGGCTACAGCCGATTTAGCGCTGTAGACATCAAAACGCGTCTTTTGTATATGATCTCGTCTGAATTAAGTGAGAATGAGGACTATTGTGCTTTTAAAGCTGTGGTCATGGCCGTGCTGAATGAACATGCACCCGTTAAGAAAAAGTATATTCGTGCAAACGATGGACCTTTTATGACTAAAGCCTTGCGTAAAGAACACATGCATAGAACCAAGCTTCGCAATAAGTATAACGACAGTAGAACTGAAGACAACCTTAAAGAATTCAAAAAGCAGAGGAACAAATCTGTAAAATTTCTGAGAAGG
The DNA here is from genome assembly GCA_039566865.1 of Aurelia coerulea. Lineage (NCBI taxonomy): Eukaryota > Metazoa > Cnidaria > Scyphozoa > Semaeostomeae > Ulmaridae > Aurelia > Aurelia coerulea. Next base: position 14,575,831 of record CM076949.1, on the reverse strand, counting down.
GCCAAATTTGATTACTTCAAGAATATTGACCCTAAAAATCTGACAGAAAATCACAAGTTTTGGAAAACTGTAAAGCCACTATTCTCAGATAAAGTGCAAGTAAATTCGTCCATTACTCTAATTGAAGACGACAAAATGATAAGTCAGGACTGTGAAATTGCAGAGATCTTCAATCATTACTTTGCAAATATCACAAACAGCCTAGGGATCTCTGAAAATGACTCACTTTTGCTGTCAACAATTTATATACTAGATCCCATTTACAAATCTATTAAGACATTTGAAGTTCATCCAAGTATTTGCAAAATAAATGAGCAAGCTATGCTTTCCAACAATTTTGAGTTCAAAGAGGTCACTATTGAAGAGGTTGCTGTCAAAATCAACCAACTTAATCAGAGTAAAGCCTCTCCAGTTGATTGCATCCCTGCAAAAATCCTGAAGGAAAATTCTGATGTATTTTCTGTTACCATTAGAAATTTATTCAACTCTGGTTTATCAAAGGGTACTTTTCCCAAAGAATTGAAAGGTAGAGATTTAAGCTCACTGTTCAAAAAAGAGGATGCCTTTTCGAAGAAAAATTACCGACCTATTACAGTTTTGCCATCGGCATCACAAAGATATACAAAAGGTTGATGCAAGATCAAATGCTGCCCTTTGTTCAATGTTTCTTGTCTCCACTCCTCTGTGGATTTCGAGAGGGCTATGGTACACAGCATGCACTTCTACGTTTAGTCGAAACCTGCAAAAAGTCGTTGGACAGCGGAGGCGTTGCAGGGGCCGTCCTGACGGACCTTTCGAAAGCCTTTGATTGTCTAAATCACGAATTATTGACTGCAAAATTGAATGCATACGGTTCTGCATTGCAGTTCATCCATAGCTATCTCGTCGACAGGAAACAAAGGGTAAAGGTCAATGGTTCATTCAGCACGTGGACAAAGATCACCCTAGGTGTACCGCAAGGTTCTGTCCTAGGCCCCCTTTTGTTCGACATATACCTGAATGACTCGTTCCTGTTCCTAGAGGAGTCCGAAATATGTAACTATGCGGACGATACAACGATTTATGCGTATGGTCCAAAAATCGATAATGTAATTGCGCATTTAGAAAACGATGCCCTTCAGTTAACTGAGTGGTTTCCGAAAAATCTCATGAAGCTAAATGAGGATAAATGCCATTTAATGATTTTCGGTGCAAAAGACAATGAAGTATCCATCAAAATAGGAGGCGCTTGTTTGAAAGAATCTACAGAGGAGAATCTTCTTGGCAAAAAATTTGATCGATCTCTTTCCTTCAAACAACATGTCAAAACTCTATGTTAATGGTTCCTTTGATTATAATGAAATAAAAGGACAAACCCCTCAAGGTTTACAATGTCTGGTATGACTAACATAAAATAGCCACGATAAACATCTTCTATCACAGGGGTTTGACCGCGCGGTTCCGAAACTGATGAAAATCGCGACAAAACATCTTTCAGCGCAAATTTGGATGATTTAGCGAAATAGGCCAAAAACAAAAAATTGCTAGAAAATTGGGCAGTAGTGCAGTTGCCCGGAAGTTGCTAGCACGAATATACAACAACAACTTTTACGGTCGGTGATTGGACTGAAAACTTTACTTTTTCCGGACCAATGCACCTGTCACACAACCGACGGCCGTGGAAAGAAAAGAGGCAGAAACAATAGGTGGAGGGTGGGTGGGGAAAAATAAACTGCGCTCCTCTGGTGCATCCCAGCGTGCTGCTTTGATTAAAGACGACTGATAAACATGCCAGTATTACTTTACATATTCCGTTGAAAAACAGACATTCCACGTGCAGCCGACATGCACAAACGCAAGAAGTTACATTCAACGATATTGTCACAAAGATAAAGTTATAAACATGGTCACAAGGGACACAGCCCTATTGACTAAAAAACTAACATCACGTTCCATTAATTGCGATTAAATTTAATTCAATCGCCATTAAGAAAGCCAGCCAAAAACTCCATGCTCTTAACCGAATATCCTGTTACATGGACACAGAAAAACTGCAGCAACTAATGCGTGCTTTCATATTATCCAATTTTAGCTATTGTCCACTTGTTTGGATGTTCTGCGATAGAACCTTGAATCAAAGAATAAATCACGTCCACGAAAGGGCTTTGCGCATTGCACAGAAAGATTACGAACATGATTTTGGTTTTCTCCTGGAGCAAACAAATTCAATGCCCATCCATATAAGAAACCTACAGTTGCTTATGACTGAGATTTTTAAAACAAAATTAGATCTAAGTCCAACTTTTATGAAGGATATTTTCACGCAGCGGACCACTGGCTACGACCCTACGACTTAAGGCATGGGACCGACGCGCTGCTTCCAAAAGTACGCACTACGTCCTTTGGAATCGAGTCTGTAGCTTTCCTTGGAAATAGAATGTGGCAGCTGCTACCACACGAGATAAAAGACTCCAGCACCCTTCAAATTTTCAAAAAGCAAATAAGGTGATGGAATGGTTATAAATGCAACTGTAGGCTTTGCAAAACATATGTACAACAGGTTGGTTCATAAAGCATATGAGTCAAATCTTTCAATAGGGCACAGGGAAACCCGCAAATCTTCCAATTTCACGCTTATAAGCCAATGATATCGCCGTATTCCGATCACATGACTGAAAATAAGGCTTTCGAGATAAATTTTCGAGTACCTTCACGAAAATAAAAATGGATATTCGAGTAATAAAGATACAGAGCTGGTTTTACCACGAATCGATTCGAGAGGCCCCACTCCACATTTGTTTTTCTGCATTTGGTTAAAATCTCGTCAGGGATCGGCGTTACATCGAGTTGCATTCCTTCGAAAATTGGCCTATGTTCAAGAATTCTTCAGGAACGCTACAAATAAGATATAGCTTTCAAAATTTCACACGTTACGTGAATTATGTCCAGGAATAACATGAAGGTATTTGTTTGTGTGATTTTCGAAAATCCTAGAGGAATTAAAGCTATTTGCTGCGAAGAAAGCTAATGGGCCTACCTTCACCCGCCGCAGAATCCCAGCAATCGGCATTAAATCACTCTTTTTCGCAATAATAACAAGCGGATACATTAACGAATAACTTCACCACAAATCCAATTTCTTTCCGCCATTTAATAATCAATAATTTCGATAAAATGTGACAAGACTTTACAGCTTCTGCAGCAAACCGTCCAAACTACCGTCGATTCAAAGTTTTCTTGTTGCAAACACGTTGGAAGTCTTGCAAGACTTGCATAAAACAAAAGGTTTTGCAAGACTTAGGTCTCCCATATGACACAACAAAATGATACCTTTGAGAATAGATTGCACACTCCTAAAGTCTTTCTATCCTTGCAAAATAAAGAGAAAATAAAACATTTCTCAAAGATTGCAAATTTCTTTGTCACATCGGAAAAGTACATAATTTGTGTAAAGAAATTTCCCCTGCAATCTATTCTCAAAGGTGTACAATCTATTATCAATGGTAACATTTTGCTGTGTCATATGGGAGATCTGAGCCTTGCACAACCTTTTGTTTTATGCAAGCTTTCCTGGTGTTTGCAACAAGAAAACTATGAATCGACGGTAGTTGGACGGTTTGCTGCAGAGGCTGTAAAGTCTTGTCACATTTTATCGAAATTATCGATGATAAAATGGTGGAAAGAAATTGAATTTGTGGTGAAGTTATTCGTTAATGTATCCGCTGGTTATTATTGCGAAAAAGAGTGATTTAATGCCGATTACTGGGATTCTGCGGCGGGTGAAGGTAGGCCCATTAGCTTTCTTCGCAGCAAATAGCTTTAATTCCTCTAGGATTTTCGAAAATCACACAAACAAATACCTTCATGTTATTCCTGGACATAATTCACGTAACATGTGAAATTTTGAAAGCTATATCTTATTTGTAGCGTTCCTGAAGAATTCTTGAACATAGGCCAATTTTCGAAGGAATAAAATTCGATGTAACGCCGATCCCTGATAAGATTTTAACCAAATGCAGAAAAACAAATGTGGAGTGGGGCCTCTCGAATCGATTCGTGGTAAAACCAGCTCTGTATCTTTATTACTCGAATATCCATTTTTATTTTCGTGAAGGTACTCGAAAATTTATCTCGGAAGCCTTATTTTCAGTCATGTGATCGGAATACGACGATATCATTGGCTTATAAGCGTGAAATTGGAAGATTTGCGGGTTTCCCTGTGCCCTATTGAAAGATTTGACTCATATGCTGGTTCATAACAGGATAGTTATCGAAGTTCTTGTAATTACACACAAACATATACATATTATTTTTAGATTAGACTTGTAAATTTTGTAAATAAGTAGGCCTTAATTAGCTGAAATTTTAGCTATGGTTTTGTTTCAGCCTACTTTGTAAGTAAATAAATGATGATGATGATGATGATGATCCGACAGATTCGCATGTCCGCATGCTGCTAAAACTTTTTTTCAGCAATTGCTGAATCCCGGATGGCGTGATAGGGAATTCCACCTTACAGCCACACGCATAAACGCGCGAAGTAACAAAGGGTAACCACAAAGCGGACGCCAACGCAACCTCTTAACTTAACCGTCAGATGCAATGGCAGAATCTAAGCTGTTCCTCTGCACGGAAATACGTCTAATTCCACGTCTGCAGCTCTTTCATTAAGCCCCCTGGGCGAAAAAGTTTGAAGTCGATATTGCCAAAACAACTCCTTCCTACGAAGTGAAAAAACATCATTCGCCCATCTACGATTTTAATACCAACCCGAAAAACTCCCATTATGTCCGTTTTCAAAAAAATGACCGAAAAAACTTGCTTATGGAACAGGTAACCCCTTTATCGAGAGAGTTTTCGTCGTGTTTGCGGGCACATGTTCTGCAATAGGATTTGTAAACATAAACCTTTGCCGAAATTTCGTCTTTGTACTACCAACGTATTTCTTGTTGCATGATTCACACTGCAACAAATAAACAACATGATCAGAGTTATTATTATTATTATCATTATTAAATAAACTAAAACCACATTCAAAATAAACAGAAAATAAAATAGAAAAACACAACTGTTTGATAAAAACGTCCCTTATCATTACCATTGTCATTATTATTATTATTAAGCTTTATGTGCGACCCCACCTGGACTATGGAGATGTTATCTATCATATTCTAGCTAAAGTATGTGAATTTAGTCACAATATCATGTTATCAAATTTAATGGAAAGATTAGAATCTGTTCAGTATTCTGCTGCCCTTGCTGTAGCAGGAACATGGAGGGGAACATCGCGAGAAAAGCTGTATGCAGAGCTTGGCTGGGAGTCACTAAGTTCCCGAAGGTGGAGTAGGCGCCTTACTCTTTTCTATAAGATTATGAATAATCTCACTTCCCTTTATACAAAGGAGCCAATCCCAAAACTTCACCAGTCGAACTACTCTCTTCGCAACCAGGATGTTATCGGGCGACCAAGGGCAAGGAGAAAAATTTCAATGCAGCTTTTATCCCAACTGCATATCTGAATGGAATAAACTCGATCCTGAAGTCAGGCTTTCACCGTCTGTTGCTGTTTTTAAGAAAAAAAGCTTCTTTCATTAATTCGCCCTCCTGCAAAATCTGTCTTTGGATTCATGACCCAATAGGTTTATCGTATCTTTCCCAAATAAGAGTCAGTCTCAGTAGATTAAATTTTCACAAATCACAGCATAATTTTAGGGATACCGTTAACCCATTGTGTCCAACGAACGACGGCATTGAGGATAGGGAACACTTTTTGTTGCTTTGCCCTGCATTTGACACTTTACGACGAGATCTGCTCGCTGGAGTTTCAAATCTATTACGACCATTTGCCCAAATCAAAGGCCTTTCAAACGACGTTCTGACGCAACTTTTATTGTATGGCGATAAAGACCTTTCAAATGACGTCAACCAAAGTGTACTCAAACTGACTCTAAATTTCATCCATAGAACTGGTCGGTTCAATTAAGATAATTTCAGACCTGGTACACACCACATATATACTAAGTCCTATTCTCCTTAATTTTTTCTTTTTCTTAATGCTTGTAAGTCTGATTCACATTGGATGTGAGGCGTCTATAGTGTGAATGACAACTCATCCACACAAACCCAAATTTTCAAATCCACAATATTGCGAACTATGAACCTCGAACCGACAGCACATGCGCAATGTTTTTGAGCGGTGGAGACCCTGGAGGGGAAACAGCAGCGGCGGCAGTTGTTGTCGGTGGTGTTTTCTCGGTCGGGGTTCCTGCTGTTCAGCATTATCGCCTGTGCTAGCCATGACCTCCAATGTGAAACAGATCCTAGTATGTATCCGTATTTGGTAGTTAATGTGTAGCTCTTTGTAAATGTATATTCTATAGTATTTAGTAGTATGATGTTCTTTTTATGGAATGGCCAGGGAGTTGTCATGGTCTTTTGATCTCCCTGGCATCGTCCTCGTAGTGTTGTACAGTAGCTCATATGTAATGTCTTAGGTACCTTCTGTATGTAAACGTTTTAACTGATTATATATAAAAAAAAAATTCAAGAACCAGATGTATGCCGTGCTGTGAACAGCAATGCTCTACTTCCATTGGAAACAGAATCATGTAATAGAGGAAACAGTCAAAAGTTGAAGAAGCAGAGGTTTAATACTGCTATTATAGCCCTCGAGTATACATAGGTATGACAACCTCATGCAAGGCAGGTTCGATTCATAGATATTATGTCTTGTCAAGGATGGAAGGCAAAAACTCACGCCGTCGAAATTCCGATCGAGCAGTGAAAATGAAATGTTTTCGATCGTAAAATGCTTCTTTGCGGCAGTTTATAGAGGGAAAATATTGATTACATGGTACACATCTCGTTCAGTTTTCTTTCGTCTTTCTGTTAAAGGTAAAAACATTTATGTAAGCGGAATATATTTCTGTCAAAATAGCTCAATGAAATTGCAAGTGAAAGCTAGGACTGGCAATTTCTCAAGTGTCGCCCCTATGAAAGTCCCAAACATAAGGCCGTTTCTTAACACATAAGGGATTTTATGCTTTTAATCTAAGAGGTGGGGATGCCTCCACCATATGTCAAGAGTTCTCGTGAATCCAAGGTTGTTCTTGCTCGCAACACCGAAAGAAAGTCGAGGTTTGATTAATTTCGAAAATTTTCAACGCCCTCGAAATTTCACAACAGTGTTGATTCACGGCAGGGACCTTATTTTGTGGAAATTGCTTGAAATCACTTACCAATGAATGAATTCTTGTTAAAACCAGTTGCAAAATTTGTGTATCCTCCAAATACAAGAATTTTAGTCACAAATTGACAATTATTTGCGATGAATACCAGCAATGTTTCAAATAAATCCAGAAGTCTTGCCTAAAATGGGCTCCTTCCATGTTTCTAGTCGCTGGAGATGCTTCAAGTCGTCACTGAAACTCGACTGACGCGTAAAAGATATACTCTGAGTATTTAAAAATCAAAGGCATGCCTTTTCTAGAAAAAAATAAGCTTCTCCACAACTTCTTCTTGCCAAAACAATGCCAAAAAAGTTATAAGAATTTCGCAAGGAGAACATGCTATTTCTCTGACGCGACAGTGTATTCGAATTTCGAATAACAGAGGGGCAAATATAAAGTTTTACAAAGGTTTCATCATAATTTTGAAAAATGTTTTTCAAAGAAGCCAAATAGACAAATATCTTCGAAATCCAAGATCAGGAGGGAAATTGATTTTCATCCATACACGTACTTTTTCATAAGAAATTGCCCATAGTATAAGAAACTCAACTCTCGGAGCGCCAAAAAATTAAGAAACTCCAGTACTTGGAAAATATACTATTTATTTTGATGAAGGTAATCCTTGACATATTTTTAAATTACTTTCCTTTGTTTCCTATATCATATTACTCGTATTAAGAAAAGGCTTAAAAAAGCCTTCTTTTGAAATATTCACGAGGGCACATGTAGTGAACAGTTATGGCTCGTGTTATGGAGCCTCTAAAGAAAGCCGTAAGAAATTCTGAGTACTCAAAATCTGATAATGTTAAGAAGCTTTCAGTACTGGCCCATATTCTTAGTTTCCTATGAAAAAATACGTGCAATGTGTTTTTGATTACACTCTGCTATGAATTTAGAACGGTTTTCAGAAAAATGGAGAAAAAGGCCACTAAACTGACATATCAAATTTCTTCAAAAAGTATTTGAAATCTACCCAGCTGCAGTTTTGGAATGAGCAATAGAAATCTCGCATGCTTGAAGATCGTTCCGGATTGTTCAGTAACGGGACTCAAGCAACGGCGAGTGACGGGGCGGAATATGCGGAGGAAAGGAGAGATAGGAAAAGAGAGATAGGCTCTGGGACAGTTGATACAATGCTTCGTTCCTGTGAGGTGTGATCATAAATAAACACGACAGAAAGTTGTCTGTGACATCTTTTCATCCTGCTCCTAAAATAGGAATTTTGATTTTTATTTGTTCAGAGCATGTCAAGAGTTCTTATCCCTCTTTCTGTCTTTCGTTGCTCGGACTTTTGTTCCTTTTCTTTGCCTCTCAATTCTTTTGGTTCTGGTACCCAGGGAAATAAAACTTAAAATGGTTAAGACTACAACTGTAACTGAGGTGTCTTGGCAAGGGAAAAGATTATCATATTAATGTTTGTCAAATGCTTTCGATTCTTTAATTATAACCGCCCGTGTTTCAGGCATATTTTTTCAGATTGTCTAAGCAAGTTTCTGCAACAAAAGGGCACGTACCAAAGCCTACTAAAAATTAACTGCGAGAAAGCTATTCATTTTACGCTAAAAATATTTTGTTCAAAATAGTGCCTAAAGTGCAAAAGAAATATTAGTTTGGCCGAAAAAATATCAAAGGTCGTACAGCCATAGGCAGACTTTCACTACTTTTTCGGGAAAACTTGAATGATCATTGGTAGAAAGTTTCTTGATTTTTTTAAATGTTTCCTAACTTTTTGAGTGGATTCTTTCCTTTCTGATCTTGACTTCTGTCTGTTATTTCAACTGCTATTTACTTGATTCATTTCGAAAACATTGGTCTATTTGGCTTCTTTGAAAAACATTTTTCAAAATTATGATGAAACCTTTGTAAAACTTTATATTTGCTATTTGCCCCTCTGTTATTCGAAATTCGAATACACTGTCGCGTCAGAGAAATAGCATGTTCTCCTTGCGAAATTCTTATAACTTTTTTGGCATTGTTTTGGCAAGAAGAAGTTGTGGAGAAGCTTATTTTTTCTAGAAAAGGCATGCCTTTGATTTTTAAATACTCAGAGTATATCTTTTACGCGTCAGTCGAGTTTTAGTGACGACTTGAAGCATCTCCAGCGACTAGAAACATGGAAGGAGCCCATTTTAGGCAAGACTTCTGGATTTATTTGAAACATTGCCGGTATCCATCGCAAATAATTGTCAATTTGTGACCAAAATTCTTGTATTTGGAGGATACACAAATTTTGCAACTGGTTTTAACAAGAATTCATTCATTGGTAAGTGATTTCAAGCAATTTCCACAAAATAAGGTCCCTGCCGTGAATCAACACTGTTGTGAAATTTCGAGGGCGTTGAAAATTTTCGAAATTAATCAAACCTCGACTTGCTTTCGGTGTTGCGAGCAAGAACAACCTTGGATTCACGAGAACTCTTGATATATGGTGGAGGCATCCCCACCTCTTAGATTAAAAGCATAAAATCCCTTATGTGCTAAGAAACGACCTTATGTTTGGGACTTTCATAGGGGCGACACTTGAGAAATTGCCAGTCCTAGCTTTCACTTGCAATTTCATTGAGCTATTTTGACAGAAATATATTCCGCTTACATAAATGTTTTTACCTTTAACAGAAAGACGAAAGAAAACTGAACAAGATGTGTACCATGTAATCAATATTTTCCCTCTATAAACTGCCGCAAAGAAGCATTTTACGATCGAAAACATTTCATTTTCACTGCTCGATCGGAATTTCGACGGCGTGAGTTTTTGCCTTCCATCCTTCGATTTAGGCAACATTAGTGCGCAGGCGCGCATCGTTTCCGCTCTGTCTGTCTTGTCCATATTTTTACTCTTATCTCATCAACAGAACTCGAAGACTACTATAAAAAGCTAATCAAAACCCAATACATATACAACTCAAACACAATACAAAGACTAAGACCTATTCCCTTTACGACATTCTACATAACACATTAGCACAAGAACATGATCAAAATATTCTCTGTTGTGACAACAGTATGTTTGTTATGTTCGTATTGTCCACAACAGGGGGTTCACTCTGTTAGCAACAGAGCCCTACACTATTAGGAAACAGTTTTTCAGTTTGAGAGTAACAATGGTCTCTCTGACGACATCAAAACATCAAAATCGTTAAATATTTTCAAAAACAAGATTGACAAGTTATATGAGAATAGCAAATATCGTATGGAATTTCCTATCGCACCTCAAATTGTCTCACGTATAGTTTAATTTATTGCGTTATGTTTAGACCAGAGTGGAGACTTTGCTAAATGCGCACAAATTTTTTTCTGAAATCGTGTGAAAACGATCTTCCAGTGCATATAGCATGGTTTCCAGTCTGGTGTTTAGATGTGTCATAGGCTTAGCCTACATTTATTATTATATACAGGAGCATACATTTAGAATGATCTTTTCAGATACCTTAAAAATGTAATCTGTAGTTATAACAGGTTCTTCCAGCGCTCTCTACATCTGGCTATATCTCTGACTTCATTGAGTTCTGCAATGCTATTTATTTTTAGATTTCACTGATTCAAATCATTCTTTATTAGTGTGAACAAATTACTCCTTGGTCTTCCAATACGTCCAATTAAACGCTTATCACACTCAACAGCGAATGTAATTGCTAATTGAGCTGCTGAATTTTCATCACTTCTCAAAATATGACAAAGCATACGCCAACGATATTCACTAACTCTGTCCGATAGCTTTGCGACGCTGCATCTTTTGTACATAGTGTTATTGCTGATCATTCCTGGATATCTGATGTTGAGCATCTTTCTGAGATGTCGCCTGTGCGTGATATCTACAATGCCTGCCAAAAGTCTTGGAACACCTTTGCTATTTTTGCATTTGCTTGCGATTTCCCCCTCTCCCCCTCAGAGCAATGTTGTTCTGTGATGACAAAATGGGGATGGCAGGACGATTCGCGACTCTGATGGAATGCTAGGACAATAACCTTGCAAATCAACATTGTTTTGGGGGTGAGGGGGTGTTTAAGCCTATTCGCTATGGTTAGAACTGCGGATTGTCAAGAAATGGCCTAAGTGTTCCAAGGACTTTTGGCAGGCATTGTCTGAATTTTATTTTGATTACGGTGACTTAAAAGAAAACAGTTTCGAGCATCTAGGCGTTTTCGGTGGTGCTGATTTCATTGGTCATAATTAAAAGTTCATATTTCATACATGTGACGTCATGATTGAACATTGTATAGATTTTCATGGATTTTACTGTGATACCACACTCAGAATTCCACCAAATAGTCAGTGTATCCAGCTCTTTAGACTTGAATAGGATGATAATGATAGGTTATTAGTTTGCCGATCGATCTGCAATAAGAAACCCGAATTTTACATCTTTTCATGGCCAAAGATTAAGTGAATTTATCCTACATGGAAACGAGGCAGCCACTTTTCATGTTTCCCTTTTCTGCTCCTGACGTTACTTCCATCGACTCATTTGCACCTCTGCAAGCATTAGTGGATACAGGCATTGTGAAATACTCTAGTACAGCTAGGAATTGTTATTGGCACATTTACCTGCAATGGCAAAACTCGAAATTGTCGACAGAAAATCTAACACTTTACACTTTTTAAAAAGATGAATTTAGACTATATCAAATTTCATTCTGCATTTATCGTTAAGTGTGGACATTATTCGAAATTACCCCCTCGATCGTGAAAGAAGCCAGTGCAAGTTTTCATGAATTGGAAGTACGTCAATGATGTACACCGACTGGGCACAAAATATCTGTTCTTACTTTCTGTAGTAAGGGGGGAAATGCGAATAACTTTTCGTTGACTGTTATTGTAAACTGACATGATTTCATTTGTGTAACTGGGGCGGTCTTTCCTCTGCGGAGCAGTCAGTACAGAAGAATGAGCCTGGTTTGGCATGCTAACTTGCGCCACTTATGTATCGTTGATATAGGTGTCCTTAACTCACAACATTTAGCATTGTGAAAAGTTCCTGACAAACATTTATTTTCCATTTCTGTCACGAGTTTCTTGCGTTTTTCGTTGTGCTTGTGCGACCCCAAAATCAGTTGTGCGGCAGTGCCAATTAGTCGCTTACAAAAGGGTTCATTGCCAATTATGACGTCATCAACATAAAATATGGCTTTTTGATGGTCGAAAATGAAATCAGGACCATCGAAAACCCCTAGGTGCGTGAAGTTTGTTTTCCTGTACGACGCCATTATCGAAATAAAATTCAGACAATGCCTGCCAAAAGTCTTGGAACACCTTTGCTATTTTTGCATTTTTTTGCGATTTCCCCCTCTCCCCCTCAGAACAATGTTGTTCTGTGATGACAAAATGGGGATGGCAGGACGATTCGCGACTCTGATGGAATGCTAGGACAATAACCTTGCAAATCAACGTTGTTTTGGGGGTGAGGGGGTGTTTAAGCCTATTCGCTATGGTTAGAACTGCGGATTGTCAAGAAATGGCCTAAGTGTTCCAAGGACTTTTGGCAGGCATTGTACCTTTTCGAGAGAGGTTTTTGTCGCAGACCAGCTGTTTGAGTTGTAAAGCATGACTGATGCCACTTGAGCTTCATAGAGTTTCAGCTTCCTATCAAGCGAAATATTTTTTCTTGTCAACCAGACTTTTTCAAAAATTTTCTGAAAGCAGTTTCACCCTTTATGCATCGACTAGTAATATCTTTTTCAGAGCACAGTAATGATCCCAATGATTTACTTGACCGCCATGGTTCGTTGTTGATTAATGGCTGATCTTGATCGCCTTTTTCAGTTTTACTAGCAAGTCTAACCTTCACATATTCTGTTTTTGTTTCATTAACAATAAGGTTCCATTGTGGTAAAATTTGCTTAGCATATTCCTCAACTTGTCTGAGTTGCTCCATATCTTCATTTATGAAATCACAATCATCTGCATATTGCCATTCAAGGGGCATTCTAAGTGATGAAATGGGGGGGGGGGTCTTCCAGAAACTGCTTTCAGATGGTTTAGTGCAGCAGCAAGGACAAGTGTGACAATTTTTCCAGACAGGCTGTCACCTTGAAAGGCAACTAAAAGGCTTTCAAACTCTTCCGACAGAGAGTTATTCACTTTGATTTTAAGTCTTGTATTTGATAATAAATATTGAACAAGACGTACATCGTCTGAACAACAGCCTGCAACATACAGAAGGTCAATAATTGTTTATCTTTTGACAGTATCAAATGCCTTACTCATATCGATCCCCATTAGCCTACATTTACATTATATTACTATTATTCTTATCATTAAGCTTAGCAAAAGTATGATGTTATTGATAATAATTTAAAAGTATTCCAAACATTGAATTTTTCTTTTTTAGCGGTGATTACTTTAAATAACTTTTATACTGAATGTGGACTTAGGTCTTTAGATTTAATGACTTTTTTGGAATTTTTTACAGTTAATTGTAAGTGTACTGCAGATGGATGAGCTTGCAATGAATGAATTGAATAAAATTTGTAGATTTATTAACCCTATCAGGCCTAGGGTATTTGATGCTCTACGAAGACTAGGGGGGCTAATTTGGCCCCCCCTCTGTTTTTCTGTTCTGGACAATGTAGAACCTTGAAACTTGGCATGTTCATTAGAACATCATGAGCTGAACCCAAAGATGAAATCTACTTTCAGATATGTCACGTGACATGCTCATGACGTCACAATATAGAATTTTCAAAGTCAATAGGGTTCAGTACTAAAAAATTTTCAATTGTTGATTGTGAGAAAAAAGGCAGTAACGACATGAGTCCAATTTTAGTGTATTCTATGGTTGAATAGCTTTTGCTTTGAAAAGAAAATTAGTAAAAAGTGATGACATCATCACATAAGAATTCAAAGAATGTGCACATGCGCACAGCCGAAATACGCATAATCATAAGTTTAAATTACAAACAAACTATGCAGTTAGATACAAGGGTGGACTGGCAGCATAAGTAGGGCCCAGGCGGTTCAGACATGAAGGGGCCCGGGTCCAAAGGCGAGCGAAGCGAGCCGAAAAGTTTGGGGGGTCCAGGGTACTCCCAAAAAAAATTGCCAATACGCTCCTTAGATTGGCTAAAAAATTGTAATCATTTCTGTAATTTGAATGGTATATCGATGCGCTGCATTTTGCTATCTTCGTTCTCAAGCTGTATCATTGAAGTTCAATTCTTTATACAGACCAATGAGCATGTTGAAAGCGAGAACAGCGAGCTACAACTTGATGCGGGGACTTGCGCAGTGGCTTGGCCTTATGGCGAAATGGAAATGCATCAAAAAGATGGAGTCTGAAGGCAAAGCCCCCTGGGAAAACATGACTTCTACTTTGGCTTAGAGCACTTCTACAGATCCCATTTTACCTGGCGCAAAAATAGACTTTTGATCATTTTGTAACAATTGCTTTTGTAAATCAGCATCCCGTAGGAAACTTTCAGATCAAAGATCATTTTCTTTGGCTTAGAAAACCGGCCTTCATCCCATTTTAACCAATGCCAAATTGGAAATTTTCATAACTTTGTCACAGTTTTCATAACTTTCATAACTTCACCTTGGCTTAGAACGACGCTCATGAAGACTTTGCTACATTTCTCAGAAAAGTTGTTGCCTTGCCCTAACCATTCCAAACTACTCTCTCCTCGTTTCTTAACAAGTTTGCCACAGGGAGGGTAAATGCTCCCCCAACCCAATCCGTTGCCACGCCATTGCTTTTTGCAAAGAAAATTATCGACGAAACGTGCTTCAGATCATTGGAATTTTTCATGAAAATTTTACCTTTTTGCTGAAAGAAAGGATTACAGTTGACAAAAAGCTTTCCTGTGAGAAGTTCTTGAAAGCAGAGCTTGAAAACCATCTAAAATAACTTTTTTGTCAAGTCATCTATTAAATTTTCTTTTATCTATCATTCTTTCCTTATTCATCTTTGCGCTAAAGTGGTAATTTGTTATTTCATATCTGAAAATTATCATTGCCCTTTTAAATCGCTGTATATCGAATGTAAATGTAGGGAAAAGTATCATTTAAAGTTAACAGGCCGGCAAGGGCCAGAGGTTAAGTGAGAAGGGCCCAGGGCCCCTCTGTTTATTACGATGTTCCTCAAACCTCGATCATGTCTCAATCGGGTCCCTTAGGCCTGAGGCACCCCAGTTTCTACATCCTCAGGGCCCAGTTGCACTTTTTGGACATTTGTTAATGCCAGATAAACAAAACATCACTGTTGAAAGAATTATTACAGGGCCCTTGATAACCACTTTCGTTGATTTTTCTTTTGGTTGCTTTGCAGCTTGTACAAAGTTCGGCTATAAACAGCCATCTGAAAGAATATTTTGAAGCATGAGCCCGAAGGGCCCTGGCTGATGGGGGCCCTTCAGTCCCCAGCCCGATAGCCCGACTGGCCAGTCCACCCCAGGTTGGATAGAGGATTAAAAGTAGCATATATTCCCTGAATTTCATCCTTTTCCTGCATTTGCTGTAGATTTTATTAAGCATTTATTGAAATTTTGCACAGACATCTCTCATAAATTGATCGTGTTTGCCCCCTGGAATGAATTTAATTTTTCTAAAAAGTTCATTTTTAATTATAAGAAGGATACAAAATAAAAGTTTTTTTTCTATATTCATAAAATGTTACATTACATGTTACCTACTATACTTTCTAATTACTATACTACAATACAACACTACAGGTACGATACCACAGGCAGCAAAAGACAATGACTACGCCCGTGGCCATTAACATAAAGACATGCAAATAAATGAGATTAAGTAAAACATCTACAAAAAGCTACGCATACAATACAATTAATTACTGACAAATACTGGGAAATGTTTCACATTTGATGTAAGGCCAGCATAGGCGCACGATACCGAATGATAGGAACCCCAGACGACAGAACAGGGCCACTGGTTTTCAATGTAATCCTTTTGAAATACTCCGATTTTGTGTGGATGAACTTTGGTTCATACATCGTTTACCGAACATCAAGTGTGAAACAGACTTAACAAACGGGGAGCAAATAAAACACTTTGTGGCTGTGTGACGTATAATAAAAATTTGAGTTCAGCCAAACCGACCAGTTTTGTGGATAAAATTTAAGGTAATTTCTAGTATATTCTTATTTACGTCATCAGAAAGGTCTTTATCACCATACAATAAATATTGTACTAGAACGTTATTTGGAAGGCTGTTGATGTGAACAAATGGTTTTAATAATTCCGAAACTCCAGCGAGAAGATCTCGTCGGTGGATGCCGAATGAAGGGCAAAGCAACAAAAAGTGTTCTGTATCTTCAATCCCATCGTTCGTTGGGCACATTGGGTTCACCGTATCTCTGAAATTATGCTTGAATTTATGAAAGTTCAATTTACTCAGACCAACCCTTATTTGGAAAAGATAAGCTAGGCCTATTGGGTCGTGAATGCCAAAAACAGATTTTGCAGGGGGGCGAATTATTGATAGAAGCTTTTTCTTAAAAACAGCAACAGACGGAGCGAGCCTTATTTCAGGATCAAGTTCATTCCATTCAGATAGGCAGTTTGGATAGAAGGTAGATTGAAATTTTTCTGTTCTTGCCCTTATTCGACCAATAACATCCTGGTTGCGAAAAGAATAGTTCGACTGATGAAATGATGGGATAGGCTTCTTTGTGTACAAAGGGGTGAGATTATTCATTATCTTATAGAACAAGGTAAGGCGTCTACTCCACCTCCTGGAATTTAATGACTCCCAGCCAAGCTCAGTGTACAGTTTTTCTCTGGATGTTCCCCTCCATGTTCCTGTTATAGCAAGAGCAGCTGAATACTGCACAGACTCCAATTTTTCCATTAGATTTGACAAAATAATGTTTTGACTGAAATCACATACTTTAGCTGGAATATGATAAATAACATCTCCGTAGTCCAGATGGGGTCGCACATAAAGCTTGTATATTTCATTTAAGGTATGCCTTGGTAAATATTTGGAGAGATACTTTAGCAAACCAATGCCCTTTCTCGTTTTAGAGATAGCAGCTTTAATATGAGATGAAAAGGAAAGCTTTGAGTCCAAGATAATACCTAGGTGTTTATGTTCGTCTACTCTTTTAACGGGTATGCTGTTAAAGATGATCACTGGATGATCTATTTCATTTCTTTTCCTCTAAAATAATAATTCAACAGCTTGCTTTTGGGGGTCAGGATTAAAGGACATCTTCCAATCATGGGCCCACTGACTAATTAGTTTCAGGTCATTGTTCATGTGTTCTGCAGCTTCATTGGTTTCTCTGGCAACCGTAAACAAGGACGTATCATGAGCAAAAAGTTTAGCATTACATTCCAAATCTGCAGAGAGATCATTTATATACACAAGAAATAACAACGGTCCTAAAATAGAACCCTGGGGCACTCCTGCCAAAATATCTCCCCAATTAGAACACTGTCCATTCAGAACCGTTCGCTGTTTTCGATCCTCAAGAAAATTTTGGATAAGAGAAAGAAGTTGCCCCGAAACACCACATCGCTTCAGTTTGTAAATAAGACCCTCGTGCCATACCCTATCAAATGCTTTTGAAATATCGAGATACACGGAACGAACATCCAGCGGGGTAAACTTAAAATAAAAGTCAGAAAGTTTCAACGTTTTAAGTGCACTTGGTAAACATCCACAGAAGAAACACCGCTGGGGGGCTGATTCAGGCTTGATAGGGTTTAGGGGAACAAGGGCAGATTTTGTAACAACAGAATCTCTTGACGCCACCTTGGTTTACTAGCCAATCAGAGAGCTCTATTTCTATGGCGTCATCCGATGATAATGGCGGAAGGAGGGGTTTGCTGTGGAGAAAACCACACCCTGGTTTTTTCCTTGCGACGAAAATATACTTTCGCAAAAACTCAAACTTTTTTGCACACGTATAGAACGATGAAATTTACATAATTTTTTATTGGCACTAAGCTCTGCGTCTTCTGCTCTTCGTGCAATCGTTCGCTCTTGACACCCCTTTTTGCACGTCTTCCACGCCCCTCCGACGGCTATGCACAAACCCAACCAATCACATTTCTCAATCAAAAACAACAGTATGACTTTATTTTGTCCTGCCATCAGATGAAAGAAAATTTCAGAAAAGGGTTTTAAAATGTTTGAAAATCAATTTTCATCATCAACTTTCCGAAACGGAGGACATTGCAGGCCCCTTCTCCCCACCCCCGCAACCACCAATCGTTTCAGGGCGAGAGGGCGAGACGAGCCAGGGACGAGAAGGTTCATGTTCTGAATAAATGTAAATTACAGACCAAAAATCTTTGAAAATGGTAAAATACCAACCTTCCATAAAACGTACATTATATGCAAAGTATTAATCCTCCAAAAATAAGTGACTTCCTGCTCCAATCGTCATGTATCGTCATGAATTGTCACGAATCGTCTTTCAGTGATCACATTTTTCCTTCCCTTCTCATTTTTTACGGTGAGCCTGATCTCAGGCTACTTGGTAAGATAAGTTAGTTGAGCATGGAGGACTCCTTCTCAGGTCCGATCTCTCTTCTGTTTGACTACTCTTTGACATTATCCAGTGTTGAAAGTTTGCAAAGCTTGATTAACAAATTGCAGAAATCACACTCAGAAATATACTAATGTAAACTCCATCTAAACTCCTAATGTAAACTTCATCACTATATAATCCAGAAATAATTCCCCTTTCCGAAGTGGAGTCAAAACAAAATCTTTAAATAGAAACATTTTGAGCGTGCGGTTTACTGAAGGTGATTGCAATCTGCATATCAAGTGAAGACTGACCGAAGAGTGGCAGAGGCCAATGGTTGCAATGTCAAAACTGTTTACACGCATTTTTTATAAAAAAAACTCAAGTCTCAGATCGCCAAAAAAATCGGACGAACTTTTTTCCGGGTTTCGGGTTCAGGTCTCGGGTTCAGGTCTCGGGTTCAAGGTTTCAGGTTTAAGGTTTCGGGTTCAAGGTTTCAATTTGTAATTACTATTTTTGCCAGGGAATGGTCCAATGATAAAAATAAACATTGAAAATTGGCAGCTCTATAAAAGTGACGAATGTACACCCACCTTGTTTTCTTACCATTTAACATCAAGTAATGAACTATAAGAACGAAACAGAAAATAGTCTTCTTTGCAATCGGACGTGAACTGCAACAATATTAATGCGGGATACTTTACTATCGGATCACACTAGTGTGTATGCGCCAGAATGATTAATGATTTATGATCAAAGAATTTTTCAGTTAACGCAAAACACCTTTTCCATAAAATAAACTACTGATGCAAATCCCTGTGTGACCGGATAGTGGAGCCCCCCAGCGGCGGCGCCAGCCGCCGCGAAGTGGGGGGTAGGCAATGGAGGGGGTCCGGGGGCACAGCCCCCGGAAAAATTTTTGAGACCACGCCCTTTAGATCTTAGGGAAACGCCCTTTTTGAAAATAGAAATACGCCCTTTCTAGATAGAAAACGACAGGCGAAATCATTGATACGCATGCGAGATACTTCAATGCAAGGCTTTGTAATTGTATTACAACAAGTATTACATAGTAAAACTTAAAATGAGTTATATGAGAAGGGTATGAGAATGTGTTTGAAACATGCATTTGATCCTAAACACAAGTGCCAAAGTATGTAGTCTAAAGCAGTCAGCCAGCAACGTTGATGATGTTCAAAGGGGAACAACTTTTCTTGGCTTGATAGCAAACTGGAGATATCCCGCTCACTGCTAATGGGCACCAACTGCTCAAGTCGTCCTTGTACCATTTTTGCACGCAAGTATGTGTTGATCAACTTCACTTTGCTATGCGATCACAAACGACACACAAATATTTCAGAATGGTGAGGTTATATTTAGCATTAGATGACCAAGAAAGCGAGATTAAAGACTGAACACAGACCGACCCCTACCTTGACATTTTTATATCATTTTTGGACGAATCTAAATTACCACATTTTCAAAAAAGTGGGGGGGTATTTACCCCCCCCCCCATACCCTCCCGTGGCTCCGCCACTGGAGCCCCCCCCCCCCCCCAGGCATTAACATAACAAAACGAAGCAGCAAACTGCAATAGGCAGCAACAGTACCATAGTACCAAAGCACTCCCAAAAAGTATCTGGCCGAAATGAGATTAAGATGCTATGATGTTGCACCATGCCCAATATTGAGATCTCAAAATCAATTTTTCTGTCCATGTAACTTCTAAAGTGACATTGTTATTTTGCAGTCAAAGAATCTACTTTTCAAATTTCTTCAACACACCTTTAAATAAAGTTATCATTACTAATAGAGAGGTTGGTAAACTGATTTCTCGTTGCTAGCGCCCACTCTCAAATAAGCCCCCTTTCTACATATTGTACAGCAGGGAACAAAATAATGTTTTGGTCAAACTCGCGAAATTGACTTCCGGTTAGAAAAAATTAATTTGACTTATGTGGTCCAACTTTCCGACTCGTGCGAAGGTTAACGCCTTTATAAGGATCCAGGAATAGTAGAGGCTATTATTAAATTATTCTTAATTCCATTGCAACCCAAGTTTGTTCTCATCAAAAAGAGAACTTTTCGATTGCATTATATTCTACGATCAAATCCAACTTATACGGTACAATGTCATCACCTCAAGGGACTCCAAAGGGATCCCATGAACGACTTATGGGACAGATATTTTTTGTTAATCATAAAGACCTTGCCTCTGCGAGTCCGACGTATACTAGTATCACTGTAGCACCTACTCACTATTTGTGCCTGAGGCGTTAATTACAGGAATACGACATACGACACGACATTCTATTATATAGTGACGATACGACATTCTATTATATAGGGCAAAATATTGAAGAGGTCGTCGATACACTGAATGAAATTGGGGTAGAGATAAAATAGTGGTGCGAGAAAAATCGGCTAACAATCCATAGTGACAAATCTGAAGTAATGATGATAACAAGGCAAGATTTCGTTGGTCCTTTGCGCCCAGTAAGGATTGGCGATAATATCATAAAGTACAAAAACAGCGTAACATCTTTGGGAGTTACCATAGACAATCATCTAAAATGGGATCAACAAATAAAGAAAGTTACAAAATCTTACAGAGCAAAAATGAGCCAATTTAGGAGAATGACATACCTCCCAGTCGCCACCCAAGAAGAGATATATTTCAAAACCGTAATTGCTGCAGTAACGTATGGAATAGCAGTTTGGGGAACATGTTCCCAAGCACTTTTATCGCAACTTGAAAGAATTCACGCTAGGGCTGCTAAACTCATTCACAAATTACCAAAGAACATTTCAGATGAGGAAGCGTTGTCACAAGCGAATTGGGATAGACTAGATTACATCTACAAAAGACGAATCCTGACGATAATGCACAAAGTATGTAATGATGATTGTCCAGAAGACTTTAAACAGCCCTTTGACAAAAATTGTGGCCGTTATGCGCGAAATAATTCATTTGTTCTACCGCGAGTAGCAACGGAACAAGGAAGGATGTCAGCAAGGTTTCGTGGTCCAAATCTGGGGAATCAGTTGCCAGAGACTCTAAGATCAAATCGAAACATGGCAAACATACTTTTGAAGAAAAAGAAAAGAGGAGCGAGGGGCGAAAAACGCTTAAAAATATCAAAAATTCCACTCAAAAAAATATCAAAATTTCAACCCGGTCCAAATAGGGTTGAACCCGAAACCTTAAACCCGAAACCTTAAACCCGAAACATTAAACCC
The DNA here is from genome assembly GCA_039566865.1 of Aurelia coerulea. Lineage (NCBI taxonomy): Eukaryota > Metazoa > Cnidaria > Scyphozoa > Semaeostomeae > Ulmaridae > Aurelia > Aurelia coerulea. The sequence continues at coordinate 14,553,948 of CM076949.1, read as the reverse complement.
GAAACCTTAAACCCGAAACCTTAAACCCGAGACCTTGAACCTGAGACCTGAACCCAAAACCCGGAAAAAAGTTTGTCCGCAAAAAAAGGAAGCTCCAGTACTGAGAAACTATAAAGTTGAGAAACCATTCATCCTAATAAGTACTAAAGGAAATCTTGATTATACTGTTGTTCATTTGTTTCCGGTATCATATTACTCAAAAGGTACTTCAGCAATGTCTAAGCATTGGAAAGGTTTCAAAAAATTTACTTTTGAAATGTTCACGATGGCAAAAGTAGTGACCTTGAAGTTTGTTATGAAACCTTTAATAAGAAACGCATAAGAAATAATCTTGAGAAACTTTGCCCCAAATTCTTAGTTTCTTATTAAAAAATTACGTTTGTGTTACTGTGGAAATGGCAACTGTCAATTACAATAGTTTCTTTGCTTTTTTTAATTCAGGTAGGTAGTTTCTTAAGCTTCTTAAGAGCATACCACTTGCTCGCTGTTTCTTACAAAATTTGAGTGCATATATTTGAAGGTGACAGTAATTTCGCCCTGTTTAGCTGCAACTCAAAGAAACAAAGAATGATGACATTTTAAACCTCTCTCTGAAAATATTTTTTTCATCTGCTGGCTTTGCAATTGAAGTCATATTGTTGTTTTTGATCGAGAAATGTGATTTGTTGGGTTGGGCCTTGCCGTCGGAGGGGCGTGGAACACGTGCAAAAAGTGCAAAAAGGGGTGTCAAGAGCGAACGATCGTGCGAAGAGCAGACGACGCAGAGCTTAGTGCCAATAAAAAAGTATGTGAAATTTATCGTTCTATACGTGTGCAAAAAAGTTTGACTTTTTGTGAAAGTATATTTTCATCGAGAGGAAAAAACGAGGGTGTGGTTTTTTCCACAGCAAACCCTTCCTTACGCCATTATCATCAGATGACGCCATAGAAATAGAGCTCTCTGATTGGCTAGTCAACCAAGATGGCGTCATATGTAAACAAACCAAAGGCTCTATTGTTACAAAATCAGCCCTTGTTGTTTAGGGGTCATCAACAAAAGATGTTCGTTCCTGTTAACGGATATTGTCCGTTAAGATCTGAACTCCCTCCCCCCCCCCATGCTTAACAGACAAACTTTTTTGCCTCGGGTCAAAGTTGCATAGGCCCTTCGAGGCCTGGATATACCTAGGTTATTTCAATTTATTTTCTTGTTACCGGCCCAACTACCTTACAGTTTTTTTTTAGAAAGGTGAGTATAAGTAATGTAAATTGTCAAAGTCGTAAGTATAAATGCGATGAAAAAAGCTTATTTACAATCTTAAACATTTATTTAGTTGGCAACTTTTTTTATCAGGATTTTCGTCCCAAAACGACAATTTTAACGGATTCAGGTGAGACCCCCTCCCTCCCTAACGGACAAAATCCGTTAACGGGGACAATAATCTTTTGTCGATGACCCCTTAATGATATGAAGGTCCAACGGATTTCACAGTTTGGAGAATTTTCCAGACCATTACATCATATACAGCATTACATGTAAGGTCACATTACATGGAAGATTTCACAGTCTGGCACATTTCACAGCCTGAACTATTTCATAAAGCATTAGACAACAGTTTGAAGGATTACAGATGATGTTGTATTGCATGGCATATTTTTAATTATTTTGAGCCCAGACTGATAAGTTTGCAAAGTGCGCACGGAAAAAGCGCGCCTGGCTATTGTTTTAACATGAATGGTTCTATTGTTCTTCCTTTCTTATACATGAAATTGCGCGTGGAAGATCTTCCGCGCGCAGGACATATACTAAATAGCAGTCTGATTTGGAGCATTTCATGGACCATTTACATGGTGTAGTATTGCTCGTAGCCAGGGTGAATCTCTTCATTGCTCTGCGCCGAATATTTCCGAGGGAAATGACTTTGTGCGCCAGTGTGCGCCAAAAAATAATTGATATCTATTGTTTAATACAATGAGACATTGAATTGCCCATTGTCTTAGGCCTCTTTCTACGCCAGAATTTTGCGCCAAAAATCAGATGAGTTCTTTCCCTGCGCCGAAGATCTTCCGAAAATAGGCACTCAGATTCACCCTGGGCTCGTAGTATTATATGGTGTGTAACATTACCGTTGCATTTCACCGCATGTTCAATGTTACATGCATTACACGATCTGTAACATTTCATAGCCTGTTGCATTACATGGAGGGTTTCACGTTGTGTTATTATTTTTAGCTAGCTCCGCTGCCTATTTAATCGAAAAAAGCCAGAAAAAGTCAACAAGTCCTCACCTTTCCATATACAACAGCATGCTCACCAAAAAGTATTACTTTCCCAGGAGCAGATACTGTAATAAATCCTTTCATTTTAAAATTGGAACTCTATGCAGAAAAGAAAAACTGAATGCGGCAATTTTGGTATTCTATTGCTTTTCAGGTAGATTGATCACGATGAGTCTGAGTCCAATCCAAACTTTCGAAATAGTCCCAGTCATCGCAATAACAACAACAACAGCAATGACCACAACAACAACAACAACATGTTATTTTGCTCTGCGCTAGACTGATTATATGTTCGTACGTTATAGCTATTTATTGATAGACTGATGGACGCTATAACTACGACTCATGGACATACGCTTTCAGAAACGGACATGGCCTAAATCATCCGGTATTTTTTCTCCAAACCACCGACCCTAAAACGCCGCAAGAAGTGGTTTTCCTGAAGTGCTACATTGCAAAACAAGCTATCAGTACTTAGATGAATGTTTCTTCAAGCTATTAAAACAAAAAAGTCCTACCTATAAGTGATATTTTGGTTATTTGGAGGCGCAAAAGATCTCGTAAATTCGCTCGCTACTTTGAGATTTTGATCGTTGCAGCAGTTCAGTCGAACGCGTTGTTCGAACGCGTTTGTTTGCCTTTGGCGGGAAGTTTGAATTGAAGAAGAATCAGCCAATCCCATCAAGTTATTTCAAGTCTTGCATCCTGATTGGTCCAGGAACAAATTTGTTCCTGGCGAGAATTTTTTTGCCGTTTTGAGAAGAGTTTGTCTAGACTGATTATGTGGCCGTAGTTATCGTTTTGAATAGCGATTACTGGGACTCATTGTAATCAGTCTAGAGTTTGTCCATAAGGTGGTCCTTAACCCAAAATTTTGGAGAGAAAAGTTTTCAGAACCTAAAATTATTTTTTTGTCCCTACATATGCAAAAAATATCCAGGAATTACATGCTGTCCCTGGTATTCACATAGCTCTTCAGAAAAAAAGATACTTAACAATTTCTAAGGAGTGTTTTTTCTCAATTCCATAGCAACCAAATTTCTGTAAAAATTTTGCGTTGCTAGGGACAATATTTTAAACTTAACCCCTCCCCCAGTATGAAGGAAGTGCCGAAATGACGTAAATCCTCGTTTGAAAGTATCAGCCTCTTATTGGGGTTCTTAGCTGGAAGTCTAAAGTCCAAAACATTCCAAAGCAAAGTTGTGCAAAAGGAACTGCCAGCCAGAGTTTATTTTTTATGTTTGTTTGTCAAAGAATCATAAAGCAGAGTGACAACAACAAGATGTAAAAGAAGCAGGGGGAGTTCAACAGCAGGAGAAGGTATGAAGTTGATGGAAGGCCAGCCAGAAAGCCCAACCAAGCAGTAGGCCTAGATCTAGGCCTAGATCTAGGCTAGATCTAGGTCTAGATCTAGGCTTTTAACTAAAGTCAAAACTAACAAAAAAAACCACAGTAGGTGAAAAGCATTTGGTCAACATGCTGTAAATCAATCCGAAAAATTTTGTTTGGCCTTAGTTAGGCCTAAGCAAATAACAGCCAGGTAGAAATTCATTGGAAGGGCTATGGAAAAGACAATATGTAACTGAAGAGTGCTGCTCAGAAAGTTTTGAGAAATACAAGGAGAGATGGAAAGCCCCAATAAGGGCAAGAGGACAACAGAAAAAGGAAAGTGAGACATAGCTTACAGTTCTGATGAGGCATTTGGTTTCAAGAAAACACTTGAATTTGGAAAGAAAAGAAAGCAGCAAGCGCTAGGTAAGAATACAAAAAAAGACAATGGAAAGAAAGATGTATGGATGATAGCAAAACAAATGAAGAAAATGATATTGGGGCAGAAGATGGCAATCAATGCATAACATTCATACTGGATGGAATTGAACAAATTTATAACTGATATGTAACTATGTAGTGCGCATTTCACTTTTTTCCATGTAATATAAACATGTTATTCTTAGATTTCTGGCAAAGATGCAAACTGTAAGGCTTTTAACTAAAATCAAAACTAACAAAAAAACCACAGTAGGTGAAAAGCATTTGGTCAACATGCAAAAAATTACCAAATACCAGGCGATATTGCCAACATTTAAGCGGAATACTGCAAAAATTGCGTTCTCAGACTTTAAAGGCGTTTTTCTCAAAACATCACAAATGGCTGGATGCCTATTTGCTGCAGACTCTCCTGGTAAGATTGTTTAATATATGGCATTGAAAATTGGCAACAACACTCTCAATACATGAAAATATGATTTGGTCCGGGTAGAATCCCCCCTCATTTTAAAGATTAAAACAAATTTTTGGTAAATTTTTGTTTTAAACGAAATCATGTAGACAATTTTATTGGCTTTCACGTGATGTATGCATTGCCATGCTTGCCAGCTCCAATTTTTCTAAAAATTATGTTTTAGCAGGGTCGGTAAGGTTTTTTGCAACAAAAGTTACATGGCAACGCCCTTAGCAACGCTTTGAGTTTAATAATTTTGGCATAAAATTGCCCCAAATGTCCCATTCACCCCCATGATTGTATTTTTGGGGTCTACCATCTTTGCTACACCAAAAAGAGATTATTAGCCTCGTTTGCAATACACAATGACATTATTTCTTCACCGTGCAACATGAGACAGGATTGTGATTTTGTTTTTACATTTGGAAATTTAAAAGCGCAAGTTTTCTGGTAACCAGTACATCAAGAAAGATAGAAGTGATGCTGGATAAATCAAAAGTGCCAGCAAAGAAGAGAGAAAGGCCTCTTCTACGGCTTCAGAATCGGGTCAAGAGTTGTCAAAGTGATGTAGGCCCATCCCCTCCAGAAGAAAAGAGGATCCAACTTTTCCAAGAGCATAGCCCAGACCTAAATCCGTCAGATAAACACATGCAAGACCATTTCCCTTCAAAAAACATTGCAGAAACAAGGGTATAGAGAGCAGGTTGCATTCACTTCAGGTAGAAATCAAGATAGATTTGAAACTTAGAAATGAATCAAATGTTAAATGATGGTGGATGTAAAAATTTTGCCTAAATGTCCCCTCACCCTGATTACTCCTCTATCTTGCTTGATGTGGTTACAAGGAGGAAAATGGATTTGCTGGTTATCTTGCTCTCTCACTGCCACAAAGAATTTGCTGTGGTAACACTAACATGAAAAGGAAATTTGAAGTCAACAAGACTGTTTCATATTGATGTTTGTGCAATATTCGGTTGAAGATTGAAGAAGAATGGCCGTTAAATTATGAAACTGCATTTCTACAAACAAAAATTAATCTAATTGATGCAGAGAGTAATTCTTCAAAGCTGCAGTACTTTTTGAAGCTAATTTTCTCAAGGCTCAACATTGAAAGTCTTTTGGAAGTGACAAACTGCTCTTCGCGGATGGAAATAAAATCATATTGTGTCTTTCAGCAGGATTATTTGGGATAGATTTCAAAATCTACTTTTACTGGAAAATATCTATTTGAGTTGGTGTTTATGATGTTATTGCAAACTTTGATATGAGTGTTCAGGCAGTGAAAAAAATCCTTAGAAATTGTGAAGTAGCACAAAAACATTTCACATAAAAACATTGGTTTACTTTGACAGCGCCAGAATATTGTTGCAGAAAATAATGAGAAGTGAGCCTCAAAAGTTTCAGGAAACAAATTTAGGAGTAAAGGGCAGTCCAACAATGACAAGAAAAAGATTTCAGAGGCTGAAAGTTATTGACCTAGCATATTTCAACTATTTGATTATTATCATGAACTTTGAAGTCAATTTCCCGGAAACGCGATTTTCACGAAATCAGTGCAATGGATATATTTTTAATTTCCAAACCATAAGAGATATTTAGATGAAATTTGGTCAAAATGTTCACCAAAGATAGGGCTTCAAAATGAACCTCTACTTTTACAATTGGCTAAGCACAAGGGGATTAAGACCCTGATGTCTGATTTTTTTTTCCATCAAAATTTAATCATGCAAAATCTGGAAAACCAGTCAACCTTCCTAAAAGATTTTGCTTCATTTTGACCAACTACATACTTGCATAAAGTCCAGCAAATTTCATTGAGATATCTTTAACCAGTAAAGAATGAAAAATACTTTTCCGTGTACCATTTTTTGCAAAATTTCGGCTATTTTTGGTTGCTATGGCAACATGAAAGGTACCATTTTGAATTTTTCAGTCCAAAAATTCTACATTCATGCCTATGTACCATCTCAACTTGGTTGTATACCCATATTCTTAGTAATTCTATTTCCGGGGGGATGCTACCTTGGGGGGCGAGTGCTAAAAAACTGTTTTTTTATCCTTATGCTTTACTAACTTCACATATCAATATTTCCTCTGACAGTTTCACAGACAACTTGAAATGCTTTCATTTGATATATTACAAAGTAGCATAGTCTTCTTAATTTTTTAGATAAAATCCGCAGCGCACCTGGCTTGAGGCGAACTCTTTCCTTGTTTCCATGGCAACAGCTAGCACTTTTGAGCATTTTTCATTGTTTTTTAACTCACCATGCAAAGGGGCAGGTTTTTGCCAAATATCACTTTGATAGAGTGCACTGTTCCCTTGGAAACTCAGTTTAAAGAGAAAACTCAGTTTTGCTGTTCCAGGGTCTAGTATAAGGCCCTCAACTGGAGCGACAACAACAACATCAATTCACTTATTATTATTATTTTTATTATTAAATATCTATTTAAAGTAGGCTAAAATAATGAATAGCTAAATTACAGCTAATTAAGGCCTACTATTTACAATGTACATAATTTACAATAAAACTATTAATATATATTACAGGACAAATCAGAATTAAAATCTATCATGTTAGAAACCCAACTTGCGGGATATATACTTTGCAAAGCCTACAGTTGCATTTTCCACCATTCCAGCATCTAATTCGTTTTTTGAACATAGGAAGTCTGTTAGATTGTTTTATTTCTTGCGGTAAATGCTGCCACAGTTAAGGTAAGTAATGGACTCAACTCCAAAGGATGTAGTTCGTACTTTTGGCAGTTGAGCATCATCACCATGCCTTAGACAATACCTAATATTGCGTTGCATGAAAATATCCTTCATGAATGATGGATTCAGACCGCCTTTTGTTTTATAAATTTCAGTCATGAGCAACTGTAGGTTTCTTACATGGATTGGCAACGATTTAGATTGCTCCTGGAGAAAACCGAAATCATTCTCGTAATCTTTATATGCAATGCGTAATGCCCTTTCTTGAATATGATTTATTCTATGATTCAAAGCTCTATCATAGAACATCCAAACAAGCGGACAGTAGCTGAAATGAGACAAAACAAACACCCTCATTAACTGCTGCAGTTTTCAGTGTCCATGTATCGTGATATTCGAGCAAGAGCATGGAGTTGTTGGCTGGCCTTTTTGCAAACAGTCTTGACATGCTGCTTGAAAGAAAGTGATTGATCACAGGTTATACCGAGAAGATTTTCCTCTGAACTTTCTTTCACACAGGCCTCGCCTATTTTAATTGTTGTTTCAGTACTCCCTTTTGCACCAAAAATCATTAAATGGCATTTGTCTTCATTCAGCTTCATACCATTGTTTGGTAACCATTCAGTTATCTTAAGGGCATCATTCTCTAAATGCATAATGACATTTTCGATGTTAGGACCACACGCATAAATAGTTGTATCGTCCGCATAATTACAGATTTCGGTCTCCTCCAGGAACATAAAAAGTCATTCAGGTATATGTTAAACAAAAGGGGTCCCAAGACCGAACCTTGCGGTACTCCCAGGACGGTTTCTGTCCATGTGCTGAATGAGCCATTGACCTTTACCCTCTGCTTCCTGTCGGTGAGATAGCTATGGATAAACAGCAAGGCAGATCTACTGAAACCATATGCATTTAATTTTGCTATTAGTAGTTCATGATTTAGACAATCAAAAGCCTTCGAAAGGTCTGTCAAGACAGCCCCTGCGACGCCCCCGCTGTCCATTGTCTTCTTGCAGGCTTCCACAAAACGTAGAAGTGCATGCTGTGTACCATAGCCCTCTCGAAACCCACAAAGGAGTGTGGACAGGAAACTTTGGACAAAAGGTATCATTTGATCTTGCAACAATCTTTCATAAATTTTTGATACCGATGGTAAAACTGTAATCGGTCGGTAGCCCTTTTTTGTAAAGGCATCCTCCTTTTTGAAGAGCGAGCTTATATCTCCAGCTTTCAATTCTTTGGGAAAAGTACCCTTGGATAAACCAGAGTTGAACAAATTCTGTATGGCAACAGAGAATACGTCAGAATTTTCCCTTAGAACTTTTGCAGGTATGCAGTCAACTGGGGAGGCTTTTCTCGGATTAAGTTGTCTGATCTTTATAGCAACCTCTTCGGTGGTGACCTTTCTGAATTCAAATTCGTCTGAAAACTTAATAGTACTTTTAATTTTACAAATACTTGGATGAGCTTCGTATTTATTAACAGATTTGTCAATTGGATCTAGTAGTCATTAACAGAGATCCCTAAACTATCTGTGATGTTTGCGAAATACTGATTGAAAATCTCTGCAATTTGAGAGTCCTGATTTACCATTTTTCCGTCTTCGATCAAAGAGATGGAAGAATTTACTTGCACTTTGTCTGAGAACAGTGGCTTTACTGTCTTCCAAAACTTATGATTATCGGTAAGCTTACCAAGGTCGATGCCCTTATAGTAGTCAAATTTGGCCCTACGCAGTAATTTCACGCATTTGTTCCTCTGCTTTTTGAAAGCCTTGAGATTCTCCTCAGTGCTATCATTGTGATACTTATTACGCAGTCTAGTCCTATGCATGTTTTCTTTACGCAGGGCTTTAGTCATAAAAGGCCCATCGTTTGCACGAATATATTTCTTCTTAATGGGTGCGTGTTCATTCAGCACGGCCATGACAACAGCTTTAAAAGCACCATAGTCCTCATTCCCACCCAACTCAGATGACAACATATGAATGAGATGAGTTTTGAAGTCCACCGCACCAAATCGGCTGTAGTCTCTATAGGAGATTTCTTAGGCCCCCTTTTGACATATCCACCCTTCAAAACGGTGACAATCATGCCATGGAAGTCGGACAGTCCTGTTTCTATTGTAGTTGTAGCCTGAAAACCTGATTTCGTATTTGTTAAAATCAAGTCAATACATCGAGGACTGTCGGACTTGAAACAAGTTGGGCTCCTAACAAGGCTAGTTAAATCGTAACTATCGACGAAATCACTGATGACGTCATCGCCAATTTTGCAGTTAAAATCCCCTATCAAAATGAGATTTTCATATTGCCTACAGCATTGATCGAGCACTTTACTGATCTCGTCAAAGAAATACTGTTTTGTTTGAGAAGGGGGACGATAGATGGCAATAAGGAGCCATTTTTTATTTTTCAGATTTATCTCTATCATCCCACATTCAATATCGTTAGAAGCTTTGTATTGTGTGAGCTCTTTTATGGGTGCACGTTCCCTCACATAAATCAACAAACCACCCCATTTTGATTTCGATCATATCTGAATGGCTTCATAAATCTCTCAATCACAAACTGGCTATTGTTGCTGTTTCATTGCGATCTCAATCCCGGTTCTACCTCTAACATCAACGATACAGTTTCTTGCAGTGTACTCTATGGAAACACAGTCATATTTTTTGCCTCTGTTCGCCCGTGCTCATCATGTTGTGAAGACAGTATTCTATACAGCAGTTGAACTCCTCAAGCGAATTCCATTCGGTATCGTTTGTCTCTTTCGACACAAGCAATACGCTATACAGAAACTTCTTCTTGCCTATGCCTATTTTTATATTGGTTGCATGACATGCTTTACGCTTCACACTCAGTGGTCAGTTTTTAGGACCATTCTGCTCAGCGGTGACGTTGAAACGAACCCCGGCCCTGAAACACTTGATTTTTGTACTTGGAATTTAAATAGCATTTCTGCACATGATTTTTACGAGTGTCCCTTATTGAAGCATACAATGCGGTTTATAACTACGACCTGATTGGTATTGTTAAAACCCATCTTGATAGCACTATCGACAAAGATAGGCTAGCACTAGATGGTTATACCTTTTTAAAAAGTAACCATCCACAAAATATCAAAAGGGGTGGTGTTGGGCTATATGTCAAAGAATCTCTTCCTTCAAGAAATCGTTCTGATCTTGTGACTCTCCCTGTATGTGTTGTGTGTGAAATCCAATTAAACAGGAAAAAATACTTTTTTGTTGTAATTTATAGGAGTCCAAGTCAAGACCAGAGTGATTTTGATAACTTCACAATGAACTTTGAGTTGTTGCTATCAAAACTGCATTCTGAAAATCCTTTTTGCATTGTTATCACTGGCGATTTCAACTGTCGCTCAGCTCAGTGGTGGGCAAATGATGTCGAAAATAATGAGGGAGAGCTTTTTGAGCCATTAACAGCAGACCTTGGGCTTCATCAGTTGATTTCAGAACCAACTCATTTGATGGGTGATTCTAAATCTTGCATTGATTTACTTTTTACTGACCAGCCTAACCTCGTTATAGACTCTGGTGTCCATGCTTCATTGCATCAGCAGTGTCATCATCAAATTGTTTATGGAAAGTTATCTGTTTCAAGCATAGCACTGCCTCCTTACAAACGACGGATTTGGTATTATGATAAGGCAGATTTTGTAGCCATTATGAAGAGCATTGAAATGTTTCGTTGGTATGAACAACTTGACAAAATGACATGTCCTAATGAACAGGTTAAATTACTAAACGAGGTTCTTTTGAATATTTACTCTAATTTCATACCAAACGAAACTAAAACGATTAGGCCACGCAAAGCACCTTGGATAACGAAAAATATCAAAAATTTTTTAAGGAACAAAACTCGTGCTTATAAAAACTTTGTCAGGAGAGGTCAGCCAGACGACAAGCTTGAGGGTATACAAAAAATTGTATCTGAAGGTTCGAAATTGGTCGAGGATGCTAAACGAAATTACTTTCTAAAAGTAGGGAAAGATTTGGCTAATCCTGAGACTTGCAGCAAAACATATTGGTCTTTGATCAATACTGTTTTGAACAAGGCAAAAATTCCCATAATACCACCTATTTTAGAGAATGGAATATTTATAACGGATTTTACTGAAAAGGCACAGTTGTTCAATGATTATTTTATACTTCAGTGTACCACAATTGGCACAGACAGTGAAATTCCAGGAGATAGCCCAGTAATTGCAACTCTGATAAATGACGTTATCATCTCTGAGGATAGGATACTAAATTTCATAAGATCACTTAATCCCAATAAGGCACATGGCTGGGATGATATATCTGTAAGAATGATAAAATTAAGTGATGCTGCATTAGTCATTCCATTAAAGATTATATTCACAAGCTGTTTGAGGAGTGGTTCATTTCCCCAAATGTGGAAATAATCTAATGTAGTCCCAGTTCATAAAAGAAATGAGAAAAATGTGAAAGGTAACTACCGTCCTATTTCTCTTCTTCCAAATTTTGGGAAAATATTTGAGAAAATCATTTATGATTCGTTATACTCACATCTCGTGTCGTGTGACCTACTAAATCCGAATCAATCAGGTTTTCGTCCCGGTGACTCAACAATCAATCAGCTAATCTTAATAACACATACGATTTATAAGGCCTTCGACTGTAATCCTCCTCTTGATGTTCGTTCTGTATATCTTGATATCTCTAAAGCATTTGACAGGGTATGGCATGATGGTCTAATCTATAAATTAAAGCGCTGTGGTGTGTCAGGAAAACTTCTCTCTCTTGTCCAAAGTTTTCTAAAAGGTCGAAAACAGCGTACCGTTCTGAATGGGCAGTGTTCTACCTGGGGAGATATTTCTGCTGGTGTGCCCCAGGGCTCTATTTTGGGTCCTTTATACTTTCTTGTGTATATAAATGATCTAACTAGAGATCTAACGTGCAATGTAAAGCTATTTGCTGATGATACGTCGTTGTTCACAGTAGTAAAGGATCCCAATACAGCTGCGAATGACATGAACCATGATCTGGAGTTGACAAGACAGTGGGCTCACGACTGGAAAATGTCATTTAATCCTGATCCTCAAAAGCAAACTGTTGAATTGAGATTTTCAAGGAAAAAAATCGAAATTGATCATCCAAACATTTTTTTTAATAACACACCGGTGAAGAAAGTAGATGAACATAAACACTTAGGAATTGTCCTTGACGCAAAATTGTCTTTTTCTGCTCATATTAAAGAAGCTATCACTAAAACAAGAAAGGGTATAGGTATGTTGAAATATCTCTCCAGTTATCTGCCCAGGCATACCTTACTAGCTGTGACAAGAACATGGAGAGGGACATCGCGAGAGAAGCTATACACGGAGTTGGGCTGGGAATCACTAAATCTTCGAAGGTGGAATAGACGCCTCAGCTTGTTTTACAAGTTTATGAATGATTTAACACCTGCATATACCATGAAGCCAATTCCACCGTTTCCACAGTCCCAATACTCTCTTCGCAAGCAGGATGTCGTTGGGCGAATAGGGGCAAGGACAGAAAAATTTCAGTCTGCCTTCTATCCTCACTGCTTATCTGAATGGAACAAACTTGATCCAGAAATTAGAACTGCACCAACTGCTGCTGTTTTTAAGTAAAAGCTGCTATCCATAATACGCCCTCCTGCAAAATCCGTTTTTGGTATTCATGACCCTAAAGGATTACCCTATATTACTCAACTAAGGGTTGGCCTAAGCACACTGAAATTTCACAAATTCAAGCACAATTTTAGGGATACAATAAATCCAATGTGCCCCACAAATGACGGTGTTGAGGATACTGAACACTTTTTGTTGCATTGCCCTTCTTTTGATGAGGAACGACGTGATCTTCTCGCTGGAGTCCTTTCGCTACTGAGACCATTTGGGTACATTAATCCTTCAAATAAGGTTCTTACGGAGCTCTTACTGTATGGTGATAAAGAACTTTCCAATGAAGTTAATAGAAATATATTACAATTAACTTTGCAGTATATCCATAAAACTGGTCGATTTGATTAAGATAATTCCAAACTTCATTACATGCCACCACCTTTCCCCGTTTAGTAGTAATTTACGAGTAGATTTTATGTAGTTGTTCTTTTTGTTCATGTCATTTATTTTCTTGTCTTATATTTTGACTAGTTTCTTCTTTTTCTTATATTATATATCTATATGTTAATGGCCTCAGGGTAGACATTGCTTTTTTGCTCCTTGGGGTATCGTTGTAGTAGTATTGTAGGGTAATTATGTAAGTAGTGTAGGGTAGCTCATATTGTAAAGTAGTTCTGTAAGTAGTGTAGTGTAGCTCGTAAATATATTGTAACTTTTTATTAGAATATATATATAAAAAAAAAAAAAATCTCCGTGAAACATGCATTCTCAAGACAAAAAGCAGCTCTTGCGTTGTTTCGAGAGTCTATCTTGAGATCAAAATACGTCTGCCTTCATACACTTCAGTCCTTTACAGGAAAAGCAACATTATTTACTCTTGCAGTACCAGCAGCGAGGCTCTACACCAGACAAATAATGCAAGCTTCGGCAAATGCTAAACAAAAAACAAACAAAAAACAAACAAAAAACAAAAAATCCCGAACTGTAAAACGGAAAAAAGTTTTCAACATTAAAATCTCTACAGATGCATCTAACACGGGCTGGGGAAGGGTTCTCATTCTAGGAAACAAAGCTCTTCTCTTAAGTCACATGACTATTTCGTCGGATAAAGATTCTTACTAATCGCCGAACAGAGAAGCAATAGCCTTCCAATAATCGTTAATTACCTTCTCCAAGGAGATCTATCAATATGGTGATTATGTTATTGTCGATAAAATTAATTTATGACACTTTTGGAACAACTAGGGTGGAAAAAATATCCCACTTAACAAAAAATACCTCTTCAATCTTAGTAAAAAAGCTGAACGTCACCTGCTCATAAAACGATGTTTGCTCCTTGCTCTTCAATTCTTCTACTGCAGCGGAAGAGGCTGGACAGAATTTTAGAGAAAACTGACTTTGCGGCTGCAAACAACTCTTTCCTTGGAGCACATATTTATCAACAAATTGTATAGGGCAAAAAGAAATAAAAAAATAAAATACAATGCCAGATGGAAAATTGTCTCCTGGGCCGGGTTGTTCAAACCACGATTGGTGCTAATCTTGGATTAAAGGCATGATTCGGTAGTCAATTGTATTGTTCCAATCTGGTATTTTCATTGGATTACAAACTCCGAATAACAAAAGGGCTAAGTCCCAAGTGGCTAATCGTGCTTCACGTAGCCCTCTGCGCGTGAATTTAAGGCCCCAAGGGGATTCATCGTTTTTAAGCATGAGCTGGACCACGCCTAGTGCATTCCAAGCAACAATCTCGGCGACAAAGCGAAAAATCGACCCATCCCTCCTCCAGCAGTGACGGTTCGCTGGTTATCAGCAACATTGCTACCGAAAACAGCATTTCTGGTGCGCTCTCCATATCTTAGTCGGTTTTGGTAGCAGAGGTGCGTAATCCAGTGAAAATACGTTACTATCTTTGTCCGAAAAACGGTAGCTCACCACAAGATTTTGCAGCATCTTTATGAAAAAGGTGATAATTTATGTTGACAAATTTTCATTGTTGTTTCTCTTCAACTTGGTAGACAGTTTTTAACAAATTTATCACTAACAAACGTTCGTCCCAAAATCCGATTGTTTCAACCAAATACCGTGTTTGTAAGTAAGTGGTAATTGTAGCCATGAAAGGGTAGGGCTGCTCTGTTGAAAAACTGGAGTTCCTGGTCTCTTCTTGCCAATTTCACGGGCATGGATGGAACCGCTTTTGCGAAGATTTGAAATAATAGTCTTAATTTCGTAAATATGGCGAACCAGGGTATATATCTTGTATTATGAAACAAATTATGTGAAATCGAAGCTTAAGGATACTGGTCTTTTCTGTTTAAGATTTTACGGACAAAGGTAGAACAAGCTTGCAGGCAAACTTTATGATTTTGATGAGATAAGAGGTAAGAAAACTTGATAGTTACAAATTAATGGAAAAGGAAGAATGATTTTTGAATGTTCCATTTGTCCCAAATCTGGTCATTTTGGGCAGGAAAGTGGTACTGTGTGATTAAAGAACCAGTTCTTTTTTAACATATCACTATTGTTTAAAAGAAACTAATACTATATTTTTAATGCTGGAAGTGTAAAGTTCATCTTGTTTTGTCTAAAGGGCTCCCAAACTACTTTGTAAAATCTCAAAACAAGTAAAGAAGATAACACTCAAAATAATGCCCAAACAGTTGCTATAACTGTACAGTGTGAAAACATTTTTAAATACGATAGGAAAAATAAAACTGCAAATTACAAAAGTTTCTTGGCATTTTAAATTCAGATAGTTCCTTAACTCTGGAAAAATTGAGCCTACCGTTTCTTATGAGCGGTTTCTTATAAAAATCAATTGAAGCTTGTTGTCAATACTGATATTCAAGCCCCCCCCTGGTGACCTCTTTGTTATGGACTCCCTATGGAAAATATTTATTCTAGTATTCTTATGTAATCCGTGCCACGAGGCAGTTGATAGTTGTGCATGTTCTGTTCGGTTGAACAGGCCTTATCTCTGATGTTTCACACTTACACTACGGATATGTACAAGATATAATACTCCTCTTCGGCGTTCCTGACTGTGTGGGCTATTGTTTGAAATGTAGATACTGGTCTTTTCTGTTTAAGATTTTGCGGACAAAGGTAGAAAAAAAACCTTGCAGGCAAACTTCTAGCCTGTGTTCCAGTCCCCAATTCCGAAAAGGAAAGGGTCTGTGTAACAGCGAGTCAGATTCCTTGTACGACAGGTTCCCCAGATTCTGGGGAAAATTAATATGCAAGTTCAAATTATGCTTCAGAAGGTGACAAGTCAACAACAATATCTTTCAAACCTATCACTACCTATAACTGAAATGGCTTTGTGCAGCAACAAAGTTTTCAATGCAATTCACCAAATTCAAACGATAACAAACAAAAACCCAATTAAAGCCTTTCTGTAGTATAATCTCAAATCATTAGCTTTGACGAAGCATTCAAATGGTGCAACAGAGCGCTAATGATTTTAACGCTTCAACAAATGGAATTCAAAGAGAACATTATAATGATCAGATTGTAGAATTGGAACGTTTCGAAAGATTTGTATTGGTCATTGATTGATGATGGAATATTATGCAAAAAATCCAACTCAACTGCTGGACAAGGAACATGCCGCTGCTATGCACAAACCCTATCCTTTTGGAGGGTCTGGAACACAGGCTAGCAAATTTCATGATTTTGATGAGATAGAGGAGCATCGCCCTAAATGGTCAGCTAACGTTTTTCATCATATCTGACCGCGCTGCAAAAACTTTGTTTCAAAAGGAGTTCGGTCCTGGATTTTGCAGGAAAATGCGTTAATATTATTCGCTGATGCCAGTTCTGAGATTTTGTCTTTTTGTTTTCGTTTTGTACAGCGTATCCTTGTCATAAAGGATGTTTTTAAAACACTTACCTGAAATGGATAAAGGTGAGAGTATTTTATATCCTCGTTGTTTTCCAAGCCCAATATTTGTTTTCTTCGCGTTGCCTCAGGTTTTTGTATAAAGTACAACTAAAGTTTGTTTTCAGGCAACTCCAACCCTCCAAAGGTCATTTTTGAAGAAAAATCTCAGAAATCTACATTGAATGTAAAAACCGGCGGCTTTATTTCGGTTGTGGTCAGACTTGCCTACCTGCGCCCCTATTGGTCAGCCTGTTGATTCTGAATTCCCTTACTGACCCCCTGTCAACCACACTGTTAGAAGTCATAAGGTTAAAGTCATAATCCTCAAGATAATGGTAAAATTATGAATCTTGATTTTTTTGTCAATTACTGCCTTGTTGATTTCATTTGTGTAAGGTTTCATTCACGAACCAACTTCCCGTTGTAGTCAATTTCATCATTGAGGGTCGTTTAGGGGTTCCAGGGAACAGGGGAACATGCGAAATATATCCAGGGAACAAGGGAACATGGCCAAAATTAAAAAGGAACAAGGGAACTTCAGATCTTATCCAGGGATCAGGGAAATTTCTATCTGTAATAATCAATTCAAGGATTTTTACATTCAATGGAATTTACTTCTGCCAAAGCGAAAGATGGTCCTTGAGATTCATTTTAAGCCAAAGTAACAGTGTCTTTTTGAAAATTTTCCTTGACAAACTATCACAGAATCGTCAAGACTTCCATTTTGGGGACAAGCAAATAGGATTGTGACAAATGCAAACAAAGGAACCGGGAATGTGTGATGTGGTTTTGGCCCACACTTTCTCCAATGTGGTGATTCACGAACAACTGTCACAAAATTATGAACGTTTCTAATTTGGCACTGGTGGCGGAGATGGGATGAAGACAGACATTCTAAAAACTCAACTTATCTTAAAAACATTTTCGCCTGGGGATGCCAATCTATAAAAGCAACTGTTATCAAATGATCAACAATTCTGTTTAGCATTGGCTAACATGGTATCGGTAGGACTGTTCCCAGCCAAAGTAAAGGGCATGACCTCAGCAATTTTTTTGGGGTAGTCATAGTCTTTCGCTCCCCATGGTATCGTCCCTGTAAGTGTAGTATATTAATCAGGAACGTATAGTAGAATGTAAGATTTATTCTAATATTTTGATATGAATAAAAAGAAAAAAAAAATTTCCTGGAGGCTTCGCCCTCGATCCCACTCATTAGGGGAAGACCTATGGTTAAGGATTTTCAGTCCATTTTCATACTCATTTTTAAGGATATTGGGAGAAAGCCTGTTGCACTTCCCAGAAATCAAGTATCATTTCGAAAGACGGCCCTCGAGATTCCTTTAAAAACGAAGACAAAATAGCTGGGTATAGGTTGGGTAAGAATTTTTCAAGAAATGTCACTTTTTCTCGTGCTCTTGATTTATAGGATAACTGTCACAAAACTATCAAAGTTTCCTCGTCACTAATGGCAAGCATGATATTTGGAAATGCATTCTAAGCCATACTAAAGGGCGTGGTCCCAAAAATTTTCTTGGGTGCCTCGCCCACAGACCCCTTCATTTCAATACCCTCACATAATCTACCCTGGCCACGCCGCTGCACAAAGGAGGAAAGGTAGCTAATCACACCAGAGGTATTATCTGTCATGTCGAGGGGGGGGGGTAGTATATTCGTTACGGTATGGGGGTCTATGACCCGTGATGTGTACAAGCTCACAATGAACAATTCACGTGTTCACTTGATGCCAAATGTACTGTGGTGCAATATTTAAACGTCACGCTATTGGTTCGGCCTGATGCCAAAACTCGATACTGTTCAAGTAAATGTTGATTGGTTTAAATATATTACTGTTATTATACGTAGGTTTTCATTGGTTCTTATTTACGTAATTAGGCCTTATTAGGAAGTTTAGGTGTGCCAAGAGTTTGTACATCAGGTAGCGTCAAATGACTTTTATTCAGACGAGACGTAAAGACGCTAGACGCAAGAACTGTCGCCGACCTCAAGCCGCCGAATTTGCCAAAGGACCAAAGATGATAGTAGTCGTTGTTAGTTAAAGTTTAGATATTTTGCCGTTACTGTTGCTGAGATCGATCATAAAGTCGAGTAAAGAATCGAGTCGTTCCTGTTGTCGTCCTAGAGTCGCTGCCGAATAATTGAGGTCGTAAGTTTGTCGTTTTATATATTTTTCTGATGAGACTGATTTTTGTGAAAGAACTCACACTATTTAGACCTTTTAGAGCCGCGGTCTAACATATTGGTCCGACGGAGATGTGCCGTTTTTCAGGGTATCGTTTTCACCAATTTTTTTCTTGAGCAGTGTATCAAAAAGAAGGCAACTTTTTTGGAGCTGGTTGTAAAAACATGTCACAAGGGGAAATGTTATTAGATCGGGTTGTTATTTAGTCAATTTTGCGTGTTTTGGAGTATACTTTTGACCGAGTTTTTTCTACAATCGGCTATCATTTGAAGGGAATTATCCGGAACCAATTCTGGAGCCGGATGATTTTTTTTCGTGGGCACATCCCAGTACACATTTAGGTTACGTACACCCTCCCCTTAGAAGGGCAAGTCAATCTCCTGGTTTCAATGGCATCCCAGTCAAATATCCCAAAAGTTTCTGCCCAGCCAGTCCAAGCAATTGCATCTGGTTTTTCGGATAATTTTTCTGTGAACCCGAGCACGTTTGAGCAAAATCAAAGCTTCTCGCCCCATGCCTCTGCAATTTCTAAGGAACTCTCTGGGTTCAAACATGAAATTCTTGCTGCAATTGATGCAAAGTTTGCCAGGGAGGGACAAAAACCCGAAAAAGGAAAATTCTTTCAACAAAAGAAAGGCTACGCTGGTGCTCGCGGGCGCAACTTGCGCACAACAGATGGGCAACCAATATGTAACAACTGCCAAAGAGTTGGTCACGTGGCTCGTTATTGTCACTCAGCACCTCAACAGCAGCAACAACAACCAGCTGCATTTTTCCAGCAACAACAACAACAACCACAGCAGCCACATTCATTTTCTTATTGCCAGGGAGCCTACAATCAGGGAAATTATACTCAGGGAGGTTATAACCAACAGAGTTTAAACGGGGCGGGGCCTTCCCAATGGGGTCAGTGAAGGTCTAAGACACAGTAAGCAGTCCAGTACACCCCAATTTTTGCAGATTTGAGAACGACAATGAACTTAATCAGTGGGCTGAAAAACGTAAACTTTTGAAACCGATTTCTGCAGAGACCAACACTGTCAAATCGCATGATGATATCCAGTTTGTAAATAATGTAAATAATTCGAAGTCGCCTTTTTCGGTAAAATCAACGCAGACTTTTAGAGAAACTGTTCAAAGTTCTCAAGATAACCCCTCGACCGAAACCACCAAGCTACCTTGTTCTTCTAACAATGAAATTCCCTCGATTTCGTCAAACATTACTGATTTTCCTTCGATTCCTACAAACGTACTAGTCTGGGGAACTGTCGAAAAACAACCCTTTAAACTTTTAGTTGACACCGGAGCAGCTGTGACTGTTGTTAGTGATCGCTTTTATAATGACATTTTACGCGCCAGGAAAGGCTTGCTAAAACAAGACGGACTTGATAGCGTCAGAACAGCCGACGGAAGTAGCGTTCCTGTGACTGGTGCCGTTTCTTTTCCAGTATTTATTGGAAACTGTACATATTCGTGTAATGCTTCAGTTGTAGTTGGACTTGCTTATAACATTGTTCTTGGAAGAGATTTCCTTCATGAAAATCATGCCATAATCGATGTGCGTGAAGAATTTGTAGCATTTTTCGGAGACAATAAAGTTTCATTTGCCTCAGGAAATTCTTGTCCGCTCGTTTCTGAAGTTAGAGTCTCAAAAACATTCGTTATAGACGCTCAGAGTGAAGTTGTCATTCCAGCCCGCCTTGAGACATTTCCATTTTCGCCAGTTGTAGGCCTAATAGAAGCAGTACCAAAGCTCTCTGATCGTTATCATTTGATTGGTGCAGCTATGTTGTCTTGTCCTAATAAGGATGGTGAAGTATCGTTTAGACTTTTGAACCCCTCGGACACGCCTATAATTTTGTACACGGGTTCTACTATTGGTAAATTTGAAGAAGTTTGTTCAGATGATGACATTGTTTCATTAGAATTAGCATCTGAAGCTGCCGTTTCTTCTGTCGATGCGCCCTCGCAGGGACAATCAGAAATTCCAAAAGCAAACTTTCTCTCAGGTTTTAAATCAGTACCTAGCTCAGCACTTTCACCTGCTGAAAACACTCGATTAGGCCATCTCTTAGAGAGTTACTCCGACATCTTTGCTTCGTCAAGTCTTGACCTTGGTCACACGACTTTGATTCAAGATCAGATTGACACCGGGAATGCAAGGGAATGCATCACGCACAACCTATCAAGCAAGCCCCTTATAGAGTTTCTCAGACGCAAAGAGCTGAAATTGATAAACAAATTTCGAACATGCTTGACCAAAACATTATTAATGTTTCTATTAGCCCATGGAGCTCTCCAGTTGTACTTGTAAAGAAGAAGGACGGTACAACGAGATTTTGTATTGACTATCGCAAGCTCAACGCTGTCACTCGCAAAGATAATTTTCCTTTGCCTCGTATAGATGATGCTCTTGATGCACTTTCAGGCTCTAAATATTTTTTAACGCTCGATCTACAATCTGGTTATCATCAAGTAGCCATGCATCCAGATTCAAAAGACAAAACTGCATTTATTTCGCATGCTGGATTGTATGAATTCAATGTTTTAAGTTTCGGATTGACAAATGCTCCTCCGAATTTTCAACGTCTGATGACAAGAGTGTTGCATGGTCTTGATTGGAAGATATGTTTGATCTACATCGATGACATTATCATTTTTTCGTCTAACTTTGAGGATCATTTAGGCCAGGTCTTTGATCGATTGCGAAAAGCTAATCTTAAGCTTAAACCTTCGAAGTGCTATTTTGCTAACTCCTCGATCAATTTCCTTGGATTTGTTGTGTCATCTAAAGGAATTTCGCCTGATCCTAACAAGATTGAAGCAGTAAGATCTTTTCCAGTGCCCAAGTCAGTTAAGGAGGTTCGTAGTTTCTTGGGACTTTGCAATTATTATCGCAGGTTTGTGGAGAGTTTCTCAAAAATTGCCTCACCGTTGAATCGTTTAACCCGTAAAGATGTGTCATTTGTTTGGAGCCCTGAATGTCAATTAGCTTTCCAAACATTGAAGGATCGTTTGTGTTCGCCACCCATCTTGGCGTACCCTGACTTTAGTCAGCCTTTTCATTTATTTACAGACGCTAGCCAGTCAGCCTTAGGCTACGTTTTGGGACGGGTAATTGATGGTAAAGAATGTGTGATTGCGTATGGAGGTCGATAACTAAGCTCAGCTGAAACTCGTTACAGTACGACTGAGTGCGAAGCCTTAGCAGTTGCTGACGGGATTAAGCGATACCAGCCTTCTTTGTCTGGAAAAAAGTTCCATATTCACACTGACCACGGCAGTCTTACTTGGTTAATGCGTGTTAAAGATCCTACCGGTCGCCTTGCTCGTTGGGCACTTCGTTTACAGCAGTACGATTTCGAGATAATTCACCGTCCAGGCACAGCAAATGGAAATGCTGATGCACTTTCTCGTCGTAGCTACTCTGAGTCAAATCTAATTCGTCAGATGAACAGTCTGAAATCTCTCTGCCTGTAGCCAGTATCGGACATCCTTGCCCCCCAGCACAGACACTGTATAATTTACAACGCAAGGACAGTGATCTTCACGACATTATCGCGTATTTAGAATCCTCTCAGTTACCGGAACACGATCCACAAGCTCGTGCATTATTGCTTGCTATCGACTCCTTTTATTTGGATGAAAACGGAATCCTTTGTCATCTCTGGACGTCAGGTAAACGTCGAGCGAAGTCTCTTTGTAGTCAAGTCGTCATTCCTGCTTCACTTCGCCACGAAATCCTTGTTGCTTGTCACGATGATCCTACCGCTGGTCATCTCGGTGCCTATAAGACTTATGAGAAAATTCGCGCCAGGTATTATTGGTCTGGTATGTATAAAGATGTCGAGCATTGGTGTCGCTCGTGTGTTGATTGCGCAATGAAGACAGCTCCTCGCGGTAAGCGCAAGGCCCCACTTTTACCTATACCAGTGGAAGGTGCATTTGATCGCGTTGCCATGGATATTCTCCGACCGTTTCCTGTTAGTGATGATGGAAACAGATACATAATCGTTTTCTCGGATTATTACACTCGTTGGCCTGAAGCATTTGCTTTGCCATCTACTGAAGCCCCGCGTGTCGCTCAGTTAATAGTTGATGAGATCCTTGCTAGACACAGTGCCCCTCGTACATTGCTATCGGATAGAGGTCCAAATTTTTTGGCATCTATCGTGAAAGAAGTGTGCAAAATCATGAACACGCGCAAAGCCAACACCACGTCGTACCACCCCCAAACGGATGGTCTAGTTGAAAGGTTTAACGGTACACTTGCAGAAGGTTTATCGATGTACGTGAGCAGTCATCAGAAAGATTGGGATCGTCACATTCCAATGATCTTGTTCGCATACCGTGTGTCGCCTCATGCTTCCACCGGAGAATCGCCATTATTCTTGTTATACGGTCGCGAACCTCGATTGCCGTTAGATGCCTCTTTGCTGATGCCAGATTCACAATTATCGTCTTCCATTGCAGAACATCGTGCACAAATCGTTCAAAACCTCGAAAATGCGCAGAGAATCGTTTCTTCTAACACACAACTAGCGCAGATGAAAATGAAGGAGTATTACGATAAAACCAGCAGTCCCGTACGCTATAAAATTGGAAGTAAAGTTTGGGTATACACCCCGAAAACCAAGAAAGGTCTTTCAAAGAAGCTTTTGCACAACTTCCATGGTCCTTATCGAATCTTTGCCAAGTTATCGCCCGTACATTTCCGATTGCACACGTTTGACAATCGTCCAGTGTCCGTACCTGTTCACGCTAATCGCATGAAACCATATTTCGATCCGAACGATCGCCCGATATTGCCGCCGCCAGAAGCAGATGCGTCCCTTGATTTAGCGGACAGTGACTTGCCAGACACTTGTTTCGAGCTCGACAGACACGAACGAGACAAAGTTACGATTTCTGACGATAACGCGCGCAATGACTCTATTTTGTTACCGGATGAACCACGAATAACAAGACCAGAAGATGAACATGAACCTTTACTAATCACTAATCACACTGTTACATCAAACCAGGGGGTTTGATTCTAAGGGGGGAGATATGTTACGGTATGGGGGTCTATGAACCGTGATGTGTACAAGCTCACAATGAACGATTCACGTGTTCACTTGATGCCAAAAGTACTGTGGTGCAATATTTAACGTCACGCTATTGGTTCGGCCTGATGCCAAAACTCGATACTGTTCAAGTAAATGTTGATTGGTTTAAATATATTATTGTTATTATACGTAGGTTTTCATTGGTTCTTATTCACGTAATTAGGCCTTATTAGGAAGTTTAGGTGTGCCAAGAGTTTGTACATCAGGTAGCGTCATATGACTTTTATTCAGACGAGACGTAAAGACGCTAGACGCAAGAACTGTCGCCGACCTCAAGCCGCCGAATTTGCCAAAGGACCAAAGATGATAGTAGTCGTTGTTAGTTAAAGTTTAGATATTTTGCCGTTACTGTTGCTGAGATCGATCATAAAGTCGAGTAAAGAATCGAGTCGTTCCTGTTGTCGTCCTAGAGTCGCTGCCGAATAATTGAGGTCGTAAGTTTGTCGTTTTATATATTTTTCTGATGAGACTGATTTTTGTGAAAGAACTCACACTATTTAGACCTTCTAGAGCCGCGGTCTAACATATTGGTCCGACGGAGATGTGCCGTTTTTCAGGGTATCGTTTTCACCAATTTTTTTCTTGAGCAGTGTATCAAAAAGAAGGCAACTTTTTTGGAGCTGGTTGTAAAAACATGTCACAAGGGGAAATGTTATTAGATCGGGTTGTTATTTAGTCAATTTTGCGTGTTTTGGAGTATACTTTTGACCGAGTTTTTTCTACAATCGGCTATCATTTGAAGGGAATTATCCGGAACCAATTCTGGAGCCCGATGATTTTTTTTTCGTGGGCACATCCCAGTACATGTTTAGGTTACGTACACCCTCCCCTCCAGGATCTTATTCAGAAGATAAATCAGAATTGACTATCCAAGAAGAGGCGTATCACAATCTCCTGGCATATGTCTTAGAACGTAGAGATCAAGCAAGAGTAAGATAAATTACCAGAGGAAGAGGAGGAACCACACCACAAATGAAAAGCTATGACATGCATCGGAAGCAGTAAAGAGTTTTCCAGGATTTATACAATTTGAAGGAATGAAAATGATAACAAAAGAAAAAGAAAACTCCCGGGAGCACATTTTGAGATGTTTGCCTCTCTCCTGATTGTGCGAACACTAACTTGTGATACTGATGCAAATGATAAAATTATTTTGGTTGCAATACTTTAAGAAGTAGCTGCATACCGTTTAAGAATACTTTGGTCGGTCATTTTTTATTTTATAACGTTTTTCAATGTTTTATCAAAAGTCAACCCAGGTTTCTTCACATTTTTACGGTCGTCTTCCTCTTGGAAAAACTTTCAAAAATAAGCATAGTTAAAATATCAACTATCAATGTGAAAGATATGCCTACCAAAACTCCGGGGAACAAGCGGATTTTCTCAAGGGAACAGGGGAACAAGCGGAAATTTAACAGGGAACAGGGTAACATATACCCCCCCCCCCTAAACGACCCTCATCATTTTATCTATCAACAATTTGAAATGTAACCATATCAATTCATGCTTCTTTTGCAAATCCCTCCTCCCTTTGGTTTATTTTCAAAAATATCCCGTAGACCTCCTTATTCCTTCACCCGGAACTCACAGTTTAATAATCCGGCTTAGGTTAGCCTGCGTGCAGACTCGACTATCCTAAAGTGTAGAGTCTGCGCAACAAAGTCGAACGCTTGTCTTATGACTCAGCAGAAATTGCTGCCACTGGCGGTTCTGCGGCCTTTTTGCGCAGTGTTGGATTAAATAGCGCGTCAACACGCCAAGATCATTATCCTTCATTGTCGACAATTCTGCACTGTAGCAAATTATCGCGTAAGAAAAAGCAATCATTTGTACCACTACTGCATCAAATATGTCTTCATGCCTTTTTTCTTAAAGAATATTTCGTTGAAGGATGGTCGCAAAGACTTTAATTTGCTCGTTGGAAAAGGGAAATTTAACGTGAAAGCTGCTTTGCAACAATTGGAGGTCGTCGTACGGCCTAGGCCCACGGCAAAGTATAGTTATGGAGAATGTCTCGGACTTCTTCTGCAGCGCATCCAGTCTGCACCCCGGGGGGACCACTTCTATACTTTCCTATAGTATCATGCTCGTACAAAGGTTTAACATATGTACCCTAAACGCCGACCTGTTTTAGCGGAATACATACCCTAATCGCGGAAAATTTTCTTCAGAAGATACCCTTTCCTTTTTCATTTCATTTTTTTTTTCATTTTAAAACTATTTATGCACGGTAGCCCCGTCAGTCAGTATGACTGATTTTCAGGGGGCCGTGCCAAAAACTTTACAAATTAAAAAATCTACTAAAATTGAAAACGGGAAAAGGAAACTAATTACAATCATGAATAATTTATCTACAACTATTTACAATCAATTTACAACCGACCCTTTATCTTGTTCTTAAAAGAAGATAAAGAGGGAGCTTGCTTGGCCTCGCGGCTGAGATCATTCCAGATTTTTGCTCCACGAAATGCGAACGCTTTCTGTTCATTACTAGTTTTCATGACTGGCACTAGCAAGTCAGTTTCGGCATTTCTAAGGTTGATAATATTGCGATCAGAATTTCTAACAAATAAATGCGAGAGATAATCAGGCGCGAGACTATTAACAGATTTATATACAGTTGTTGCAGTCTCACTTCTGATCATATCCCTCACAGTTGGCCATTTTAACTCTGTAATCAAAGCTTCGGCAGGAGCATCGTAGCTGCTATTTGTAATAATTCTAGCGGCACGATTCTGCAATTTTTGAAGCTTAACCAGTCGGAACTCAGCACAGCTCCCCCACACAGAACAGCAGTACCGAAAATGTGGCTCTACAATACATCTATATAATTTGCAAAGTACAGTTTTTGGCAAAAATTTCTTTGCATATTTTAAAAAACCTAACGAGCGGGAGACTTTGGCTTGCACAGATTTAATTTGCTCGTCCCACATGAGGTACTGGTCAACTTGGACACCAAGATACTTAATACTGTCGACAAGTTCTACAGGGGAATCATCTATAACGAATGCAGGAGAATCCACAGTGTTTTCACCAATCTTTTTAAGATTTGGTCTAGATCCGATTACCATTGCCTGAGTCTTGATTACATTCAAAGACAATTTATTGCCCTGAAGCCATTCTTTCAAACATTTCAATTCGTTGTTGAGCGTTTCAGTTAGATCCTCAATGCTCTTACAGGAATAGGATATGCTAGTATCGTCGGCGTACATCGTAACTTTGCAGTTTTTCAAGGCGAATGGCAGATCATTTATATAGATTAGGAAGAGTAGCGGACCTAAACAAGAGCCTTGTGGAACACCACAGCTGATGCTTCCGATGTCAGATTCCACTCCATTAACCTTAGTGAATTGCTGCCTACTGCTGAGATATGATTGTGACAGAAAATGATACATAATCTGATGCCTGAATATACAGCTGATCCAATCCCTCAACTTCAGCAGTCGCATTACTCTCTTCGCAATCAGGATGTCATTGGGCGAATAAGGGCAAGGACAGAAAAATTCAAATCTAGCTTTTATCCCAATTGCCTGTCAGAATGGAATGAACTAGATCCGGAGGTTAGACTTGCACCATCGGTCGCTATCTTTAAGAGAAAGCTGATTTCAATTATCCGCCCCCCTGCTAAATCTGTCTTTGGGATTCATGATCCAATAGGATTATCCTATCTGACTCAACTTAGAGTGGGTCTTAGTAAGTTATGCTTTCACAAATTCAAGCACAATTTTAGGGATTCCATAAATCCAATGTGTCCTACAAACGATGGTATCGAGACTACGGAACACTTTTTGTTGCTCTGCCCCTCCTTTGAGGTTGAACGTCGAAATCTTCTCGCTAGAGTGTTTGATTTGCTGCTACCATTTGGGCTTAACGATCTTTCAAATGAGGTTTTGACGCAACTTTTACTATATGGCGATAAAGACCTTCCAAAGGACCTCAACAGAAATATACTCGAGTTGACTCTACATTTCATCCACGCAACTGGTCGCTTCAGTTGAGATCACCGTAAATCTAGTTAAACGTCACCAAACCACTAAGTCCATTTTCGTAAAGTTTCTTGTCGTAGAGTCCTGTCCATATATTCCTTTGCAAGCCTGTTTCACATTGGATGTTAGGCTTATATTAGTAATCCAGACACGATAGCGGTGTCTCGAGCGATGGGGACCTTGGGTGGGGAGCAGTGACGGGGACAGTTGTTGTCGTTGTTGTTTCCTCGGCCGGCGTACCGATTGTTCACTATTATATTTTGGCCTGACATCTAATGTGAAACCGGCTCAAATATTTATTTGTAAAATGTTTTTATAATTAGAATTTCTATCTGTATTAGTTGTAGCGTATGTATAGTAGTTTTGTATTAGTTGTATTTTAGTTTATATTAATTCCAGGGGGTAGACATGATATTTTGCTCCTCCTGGTCCCCGTTCTTGTAGTGTGATTGTAGGTAGTGTTTAGGTAATTTTGATGTAAATTTTTATATTGAATATAAAAAAAAAAAAAAAAAGATATGATTTGAACCATTGAAGCTCAAGACCCTGAATTTCGTACTTAGATAGCTTTTGAATAAGTATGGCATGATCAACAGTATCAAAAGCCTTTTTCAAATCAATGAAAATATTTCCTGTAAATTTTCCACGCTCAATATTAATGTGCCAGTCATTAGTGCCAGAAAGCAAGCAAGTTACAGTGGAATGCACAGCTCTAAAACCTGATTGGCCAGAATACAGAAGTTTATTTTTGTCTAGATAATCATATGGTTGGTTGTAAATCAATTTCTCAAAGAGTCTTGCCAGAAATGGGAGCACAGAAATCGGTCTATAATTGGAACAATTGTTTTTTTCTCCACTTTTAAAGATTGGGGCAACCCTTGCAGTTTTCCAATTTTCAGGAAAAACTCCAGTGGCAATTGAGAGGTTGAAAATGTCACAGAGAGATTCTGCAATGACAGAGAATGCGATCTTTAGGAAATGATTAGCAATGCCATCAGGACCGAAACCCTTGGACGTTTTGAATTTACCAAAAACCTTTTTTATCTGAGGAACATCAAAGGCTTGTAATTTAAACTGTAAATTTTCAGGGTTCACTTCCAGCTTATCTTCAACAAGGGTAAGCCTGTCTCTTGTAGCTGTCTATTTTAACCTGTCTCTTGTAGCAGACAAACATTTGAAATCATTCGTCAAGCTTTCTGTGGAATTTTGCCACTAAGAGATTTGCCAATATCACAAAAGAAATCATTCATTGTCTGAGCAACAGCATTATTATCGGTAACATGCTTACCATCAACATCAAGCGACTGAATTTGAGTCGTTTTTGATTTCTTATTGAGAACCATGTTAATGGTTTTCCAAGTGTTTCTAAGATCACCTTGGGAAAGGGCAATCTTATTTGTAAAATAGTCGCGCTTTAAATCTTTGTTTTATCTATTGACCCTATTTCTCGTTTGTTTATAAGCATCCATCAAAATTTTGGACTTTGAGCGTACAGCTGCCAATTTTAACCTGTCTCTTGTAGCAGACAAACATTTGAAATCATTCGTCAACCAGGGGCAAAACTTTTCTGAAACCCCCCTGCAGCGTAAAGGAGCATGTTTTTCAAGAATCAACGAGAACATATTTGTCCATTGCTCAACGATGAGGTTGACATCATCGGTATTTGAAACAATGCTTTTCCAGTCAATTTGCTGAAGATCACTAAGAAAGTTTTCCTCGTTGAAATTTTTTATTTGCCTAGTGGAAATGTTTTTGTGCTGTTTTTTAGCAGTATCTCTAAATCTTTTAACACAGTAGACCAAATAGTTTCTCTTGTACTTCTTTTGATCAACTGTTTTAGACCGAAACGATCATAAATGTCAAGTAAGTTCTTCGAATGTGGTGGAAGGTTATCGGGGGTACAAGTATCCTCAGCCCCAGAAACTATTGGTAAAAAATCACAGTTTGTGTCGCCAAGGAGGATTATATCCCTGTTCTCCTTGTCGAGAACTTGTAAACACTCTTCCAGTTGACGAAAGATTTCAACTGAGGCGTCAGGAGGACGGT
The DNA here is from genome assembly GCA_039566865.1 of Aurelia coerulea. Lineage (NCBI taxonomy): Eukaryota > Metazoa > Cnidaria > Scyphozoa > Semaeostomeae > Ulmaridae > Aurelia > Aurelia coerulea. The sequence continues at coordinate 14,523,893 of CM076949.1, read as the reverse complement.
ACCACGACATAACCAGAAACGGTGCAGCCTTCACAGGTTTCACCTCAATACATACAGGAGTATATCCAGCCGAAAATCTGACCTATGCTCAAAGCAGCGCCGAAGGCGCACAGGGGGAAGGTCTATATCCAGACGCCGCAGGCGGATGGATATACGGGGGTCTGGGGGCGGAGCCCCCAGAAAATTTTTGGACCACGCCCTTTTAAGCATGGGAAACGCCCTTTTTACCATGGGAAACACCCTTACAATATCTTCTGTGGTATATCATTTATGGACTAAATTAGGGCTTTTTGCCCGTTGAATATGAAGGTCATATATCAAGCTCTTTTAAGAATGAACAGCAAGATTAATTTTGTTACTTCTACATCTAAATTTATCAGTGATGCAACCACCCCTTTACTTCAATAAAATATATTTCGAATAGCCTACCAGAGCCTGCCCCCCCCCTAATGTTCTTGTCTAGATTCAACAATATAACGAACCTTTCTCAGCTTGTATGACTTCGTAAAATGCGAGGGTTTACTGAAAAATTGTAAATTAAAAAGTAAAACAAGTTATGCTTACTTCACTGGTCGTAAACCATTGGCCCTGGACGTTTGGGTCGCTGGAAACTGTATTATTACAGCAGCCGATTCTAACAACGATGGCCTAAGGCCTATCATCAGCAGCGGTGGTGCTGTGGGTTTCCATCTCTAACAGCTCTTGCAAGTTTTCTCGAATAAAATGCAATCCCCCCTTCCTCTCCTTATCTTCTAAGTTTTTATTTACAATGATGCTGTGTATGTTTTGAAGAAACGGGAAACCTTTGCTGCGAACATCCATTTCTTCGAACTTTGACTTTTGACTTGGACCGCCCACTATTTGGTTTTGTAGTCTTAGAACAATTGCGTAAGTCAACTGGAATTTCTATTGGAAACTTGAGGAACAATTGCATAGGTCAACTTTCATTTCTATTGGATACTGGAACAAAAATTGCTTAGGTCAACTTGAATTTCTATTGGATTCTTAAACAACAATTGCATAGGTCAACTTGAAATTCTATTGGATAGTTTAACTTGAGCATAAGTCAACTCGGCTTCTCATTCGTTACTTCAAATCCCACCTATGCTCGCGCCCAAACTTTCAGAAGCAGAGCTGACCGCCCATTGGCTTACAGACCTACGCAGATCAAATGTATGGGAATTACTTCGACAATTTTCGGACCCACCTATGCTCTGGAATATAGTGAAGAAAATGGCAATAATTTCAAGACTATGCTGGCCAGTAGAATATACCGACTTGTATTCGAAGCAAAAACAAAATATTCCAACGCGTAGGCGGAAGCTTAGTCATAGACGATGACATATAAATGAAATCAAATGCACACAAAGAGATACGCTCTTTCGCACACAATTCAATGATGATGGATGCAAACAATAAAACGAAATAAAATCTTTCAAAGGAAATAATATACTGAATGAGGCTTCTGGTTTGCAATACCGAATTGAAGTTTCTGAGAATCTGACTTATGCTTGCGCATAAGTTGCTATAGTCTGGATCCGCCCCTGACATATACCTTCTAAATTGGATAGTGGAAGGTCCGTCCTGACAGTGACTTTATCAAAAGATGCGTCTTTTACATACAAAGCTACACCTCCACCATTGCGGTTACGATCACTTCTCTTAATCGAATAGCCCTCAGTACTGACAAGATCATTGTCTATTTTATTATCAATTTTAGTCTCATTAACGGCCAGAATATGAATCCCAAGGTCATTAATAAGAAGACGAATCTCGTCAATATGACGTAAAGGCTATTCACATTAATAGAAGCAATCGCCATACCCTTTTTGAAGCCTAGACTTGTAGTGCTGTTGGTGACATGATTGTGTAAGGGAGCTGATGCAGAGGTCTTCCCAGTGGCCGAGCAATCACCCTCTTTATCTTTTACCTCAATCTTATTTAGTCAAAAATTTAATGCACGAAGTAAATTGTTAGAAAGAATGTTATCACCATGTCGGTTGAGATGGATCAGACTTCTGTTAAGATGTTGGTTGGCATGTATGTTGTTGTGTTCCAAAAAGGCAAAATCATTCTGTGAGCACAAGTCCTGGAGAACAAAGTTTACTCTCTTTCTCTTTGATTCATATCTGTCGCCACGTCTTATAAGACCGGAAATAACGACTTCAATACCTTTATCGCTAATTGACTTAGCCAGATCGATAATTTTCTCAGCAATTTGCACCTCTGTTTTTTCTTTTCCATCAATTTTCAGAGAAAGGTCATTTGTGCCACTGTGCCGTAGGATTAGGTTAGGCTTTCTTTCAATTGAAGGCTGGGTATAACCATGCATGTCTCTGGTTGTTGCACCATTGAAATTCTTGACGAAAATATTCATGCCTTGATTTCCACACTTTTCCTTTAGTTCCCAGCCATTTATATTTTTTACAAGAGAGTCACCCATAATGACTGCAGTGCGTTTACTTCTTGATTGCGAAGGATTTTGCGTTTTGTAGCGGTGTTTAACGTCCCCGGTGTCATTTCCTGATGGCAGCTGCTCGTTTAAGGCATTTGAGGAGGAACTTGGTGTAACAGAATCAGGAGTTATTGTAGATACTGCATCCTCGACTGCAGTATCTACAATACTTTTGGACGCGGGACATGCCCTTCCCGCGTCCAAATAGAGCTTCTCGATTTCAGGTACCCTACTCGCTGATAAGTCAGTCATTAAAATTGCTAATATTGCAGGTGTGATTTGAAGGTACCAGACTCTCTCAGAGATCATTTTTTATATGCTACCTAGACTTATGACGATGAGTCTCTTGTTTCCCTGTGCTCTTTGACTTTTTGATGGCGCTTCAGTCAACAGAGACTCATAATATTACTCTGAAAAAGTTGACCCTATTTAGGCCTAATATGCTGGGATTCCTAGCATACCAATCAGATTGCGAGATTTGTCAAAGAACAATCAGTTTCGAACCTTCAATTCGATTGACGCAGTTGACTAAATTTGAAGGAAGTTGCTGCAGCAGGTACTTGAAGATTTCTCTGATATGTCTTGGTCTTAAAAACATGGAAATTGCAGCATTAACCCTATTCTACATGGGTAAATCAAGCACCACTTTCTCATGGGGGGGCCCCCAGATTTTCTAAGCAACCGTAGTGCCTATGGCAACGCAACTTGGTACACATGATTACCAATCAATTATGATTCTAAAAATAGCATCATATGCTAATTGGTCACATGATCCGTTGCTAGGCAACGCAAAGACAATAGAAATTTGCTGATTTTGGCTCTCCTCCTAAAACGTAATATTTTCAAACAAAAATAGTCAATAAATAACTTTAAAGTTATAAATATGATACATATTGAGTGTTCTTAATGAAAGATGTCAAAAATTATATTTTTGGAATTCTATTTTTATCACAGCTGTCAATCAAAGTCATTGTTCACACCTAAACAAGTTAGTTGATGCTTTATTGGCATTTTAAATACGTTTTTAGTAATAACAGCCATATGAAATTGATCTTGAATTGTTAATTAGTCAATTTTGATCATAATACACTAATTACTTCATATGTTTATCATAAATATGACGTCATATATAAGTATGACGTCATAGATCTTAAATTTTGCTGATGTCAGCAAAACACAATAAAAAATATATCAAATGAAAGTAGACTTCAAGACAAACTGATTGGTACCAATTGCATTGAAATCAAATGTGTACGAAAAAAGTTATGCATGTTTTACTGATTTTCCGAGAGACCTGTTGCCAAATATGGGCATGTCATAGTCACGTGACCAATTATATAACAATGAACTATTGTTAATTTGATGCAATATTAAATTTGACTAAAGTCACCTAAGTTCCAGTGTTTTATCATGCTTAGTTTAAGAGTAATTACAGGAAGTAAGGTTGGGGGGGCCTTTTTTGCCCCCCCCCCATGTAGAATAGGGTTAAAAGACTTATTTTGCACTCACCAGGTAAAATAAACTTTCTTCTTCAGATGAATACCAAGTTTTGTTGATTAAGTGTCTGCTTACCGTGGTTTCTATCGCATTTCCTTTCTGAGGAGTGACCGTTGAACATAGAGCCGAAGCAGTCGTTCGATCCAGATTCGATCAATCGAATGCAAAAGATAGGGTCTGGCTTTCAACTGTTTCATTATGAGTCCCTGTGAGCAAGGTACCACAGGGATACAAGGGACTCATCGTCATAAGTCTAGATGCTACCACAGTGGCTTGGCTAAAGTAAATTAAGTGAGGGGTATTGAGATGAGAGGGTCTCGTGGCGAAGTCCTCAGGAAATCTTTTGGGACATGCCCTTTACTTTGGCTGAGAATGCATCTCCTAATATCATGCTTACCAATAGCGACAAAAGGAAACTTTGTTAGTTTTGTGACAGTTGTTCAATAAAGTAGAGCACGAGGAATTTTTTTGTTGAAACATCTTTTACTTTGGCTTAGAAAGCATCTCCCAACATCATGCTTGCCATTAGTGGCAAGAAAACTTTGTAGTTTTGTGACATTTATCATATACATCGGAACACGAGGAAATTTTGAAGATGCATCCTTTACTTTGGCATAGAATGCATCCCCTGATTCCATTTTTGCCAGTGCTAATAAAATAAAAGCTTTGACATTTATCAAAACTTACAGCAAAAAAATCAACCTTTGAAAAATGCAACAACAAGCTTTCAGGGACTCCGAGGAAATCAGAAAAGTGGGGAACTGGAACTTTATACAAAAAATTACTACAGCACCATATTTAACAAAAAACCATATTTGGTAATGTTCTGCTTGTGACATTTGTGAAATAGAGGTTCAAAAATATCAATCAATGTAATCTCTCAAAGGACGGATCTTGCAACACTTACACAATCTTGAAAGGAGCATGGCTTGAAATTGAGTATATTAACCTAATTAGAGTTTGATCAAGCTTTGCAATAACCCTACACAAGAATTATTCTCAAACAGACAACAAATCAAGCTTGTTTGAGTTTGCCTTCAGTAACAAAGATTTGTTTTCCCAAAGGGAAATCCAGCATCATCTGCTTGAACTGGAAATGAGCTTGAATGGTGACAGTTTTCAGTATGATATCAATCTCACTTTAAATTCTTGTCAGTCTCAAGAGAGTTCAAATCAATTTGCAGAGCTTGTTTCCTTGAGCCAGTTGTCAGGGTGCATGCTGCAAGCTAGTGCAAGTGGTGCAGAACTCTTACTTGAATCAGGCCCGGGGGGGGGGGGGGTACTTCACATATTTTGGGTGCGGGGACGTGCCATCAGGAAGGGTATCGATTTTTGCAATTTTGGTATAAGGAACGGTATCGATTTTCACGATTTTGGTTAAAGTATAAGATCGGATATACATTTTCAGAAAATTGGTATAAGGTCGGGTGTACTTTTTCGGAAAATTGGTATAAAGTCGGGTATGCTTTTTCGGAAAATTGGTATAAGGAACGGGTATGTTTTTGAAGCTTCGATGGCACGTCCCCGACCAGAACTTGGTCAAGTAACCCCCCCCCCGGGGAATCAGGCTCTCAAACATGCTCAAACCGTACTCAAAACAAGTTGGTATCAGGCTTGAAGCATGCAACAAACATACTCAATATTTTGCAAAATGATTGCCCAACAAATCAAAAGTTATGAAGAAGAATGCCTAAATAATATAGAGTGGAAAGACAGAACACAATTCAGAGATAAATTCTGGTTTAGGAGATCTCAGAAAACAGAAATTTTAATTCCTTCTGTGATAGGTTTGTAGAAAACAAACCACATTCATTTTGGAGAGGACAAAACTCAATAAATTCTCTTTAGACAAAACAAGCAAGAACCTGAAAAAGTTGGACATATCTGGGATGCATCCTAGATGAAAATCTTTCTGGGCAGTCAATGGTAACTAAAGATGCTTGGAAAAAGAAATGGCAAGTAGCAGGTTGCTTTTAAATGCTCTTATCCAACCTCATTTTTATCATGCATGCACTTCTTGGTATCCAGGGTTGAATAAGAGGCTGTACAAAAAAAATCTAGATGGCTCAAAACAAATGCATTTGTTTTTACCTGAATTTGAAAAGCACAGCACATATTGGGGTCACAGAATTCAAGGCTATAAATTGGCGCACTACAAAGAACAGGACAGATCAATGTGTCCATTTCAATGTAAGGACATTTTCAAAGGAACTGCCCCAGTGTGCAGTGCTGAGATATTCCCTCTAGTCAACCGGGGCCAAACAACACAAAAATCCAAGTTCAAATTGGATATTCAATTTCGAAAACATAATGTTGGACAAAAATGCCTGTCTTATCTAGGGCCAAAACATGGAATAATCTTTCGTCTGAGATCAAATCAACAAACAATATTTATGCATTCAAACATAAAGATCAAAGAGAATTTTTTCCAAAATATACAAAAAGAGAAAAAAGATGACATAAATGTCTTCTACTAAGGACCATATTGAAAATACACATCCTGCAGCTCTGAATTTCCTTTTTTCTATGTATTTCTGTTATACAGCACCTCTAAGGGGACCATTATGGAAGTAAAGTCAGCTTGACCTTTTAGTGCTATCCCTGCCACTGTAATTAGGGGTGTTTATCTTTATATTTTTAACATCTAATATTGTATTGTATCTATTTTTAATTATCAAACTTCTAGATATCTATTGTGGCAAATTGATACATACATACTGTACATACATAAATATCTGAGCATATATAGAATACAATATATTTTGTACATTGAGGCATTTTGCCTTAATGTAAGTTTAAATCAGGGAGCTAGGAGTTGGGCCTAAGTTGCATTTTGCTGAACATTGCTAAATGTCTCATTGCCTAGTCATACTTTGCATGGCAGTCACAAGGTACATCCCCCGCACGTGTGCGTCATAATTGCATCATGTGTCTCACCTGACATCCTAGTTCCGGGTTCACATGTCGCAATCACTTATACGTAAGCAGCTTTCAGACAATCAATTAATAGGACGTAATACCTCATTTCATATTTGGCTTGCCTTGCTGGCAGTATTTAAGTCTGTCCTTGTGCTCCTAAAATTAGTTCAGAAAATATTTGGCAGTAGTGCAGACTTCAATTTTTTTTTCGAGTCTTCGTACTTGTGGTTGGGAGTAGGAGTCCATCCCCACAAATCGTCAATATTACAATAGTACTTCAACAAACTCGGGCTTCTACAACTGGCCACACCTGGTTCAGAAAATATTTGGCAGCAGTGCAGACTTCAATTTCTGAAAAGCTTGGAATTTTACTTCAAACAAGTTGCGGCCCCCAATAGGCCTTCGGGCCTCTTGGGGGACCTTCCATTTTACAACGTCTTTTTGATTCAACTGCACTCGCACTAAACAACAACAACAACTTCAACACGGCTGGCATCTTGATTCTGCTTCTCTTCTGGCCTACATCAAATCTGCGATTTGTTTCATCATTCACTTATGACTTTCGTGGACCTTGCAAACATTTCTCCTGGCTTGATTACTGCCGCAACAAGCAGGGCGCTGTCCATTGCTCTGTTCAGTACATGATGGAGAATTCCAAACGACTGCTGGCTTTGCACAACAATCTTCTTGATTTGGCAAACACTCAATCCACAAACTTTCCACTATTTCCTGTTTCAATCGAGTCTTCGTACTTCACTGCAACATCCTCTTGGCATTCATGGTTGGTGGCTGCTTCACGTCAGCACGATGTCTTCAAAGGCCCACACGATGGAGTATTCCGCATTCGCAATTGTCGGCTCTGATGGCAAGAACGCACCCTCCAATCAAGTTTGTTGAACTTTGCTTCACGTTTTACAACTTTCTAAATTCCTCATTTTACTTAGATCTTTTTTAGCATCAAAAACTAGATAGATATATCTATATATTGTTTAAAGTTTGCCACGCCTCTTCCAACAGCCGTACCGGATAGGAATATGGAGTGAGATTCATTTAAACATCTCTGGTGAGACAAACTGAACTGGAGTATCTAATCCCATTTGCATGCCTACACCTGTGGGTGCCTAGCCTAGTTTGGCCTGGCTTTGCTATACCCTATATATATTCACTGTATTGGCATATATTATATGCTTCAGACAGGTAACTTTGTTTTCACTTTGGGAGCTGTTATCTATCTCACTCCATGTTCCATCTGCGTTTTACAATTGCACCTACAGTACAGTATAGCCATTATTTTCTTAGCTTGCACCAGTTTCATTCCATAAGTATTTGTAAGTTTCTACAAGCCTTCAAGTAGCTGTCAATGCATTCCGCATTGCATTTTTATGGGCGGTATGCAGACATGCCTATCCTGTTTTCCATTCAAATACTCACCCCTGCCTGTGTTGGTCCTATTCAAACAGGTATATAGCCTTGAGTTGTACCAAATCAAGTCGCATCACAATTTGTGGCTCCACTACCTTGATGGTATCTCATTGGGTTCAGTAGTCTTTATCAGAGGCATTGGAGGGCTTTTCCCTCACTTACCTACCTGTAGGGCAACCCCTCCCTGGAACCTACAGCAATATGGACCAATTTTTGGCCAGGCTTTTAGCAATCTATGATGGCTCAACAACTAGGGTTTATATGGGACTAGTTTTTAAACAGTTCCTAACATTGGGTATCTTTCATTCATTTAAAATATGGTCTGCTTCTCATCTTTTGCTACTTGATGGCTTGTTTTAACATTTATAGATCTGTGTATTAGGTAATCGTCCAACTTTGCCTTGCTCCATCCCAAAGCATGCTCATAGGGCATTTAATATGTTCATTGGTCATTTGCACACAAGATACAACATGCTTGTGCATTACCATACTATATTCTATTTTCAATCCTATCTTCGGCTAAGCTATGTTTTACAGCTTTGGTATGGGGCAAGCCATCTGTCGTAGTTCGTATTTAGCAGGTTTGTGGTCCCCCTCTCAAAACCATTCGCATGGGTTTGTGGTCAACCTTTCAAAACCATTTTCGCATACAGGTTTGTGGTCCCCCTTCAAAAACCATTTCGCATAAGGTTTGTGGTCCTTTATAAAACCATTTCGCATATAGGCTTGTGGTCCTTTCAAAACCATTTTACATACAGGTTTGTGGTCCCTCTTCAAACAAACATTCATGTATAGGTTTGTGGTCAACCATTGCGTATTGGGTTGCACTACTCCTTTAGAAGCATTTTGCATATTGGTTCCCTGTGACGTGGGCAGCACTTGCATTTTTGGTATAGGTTCAATATCTATCTTGTCAGTACAAATATTTGTAATAGGTTCATCAGCAACCCTTAACTATCAAAAGCGCAAACAATGTGGCACCCTCCCAAAGAATTTTGCCTCATATCTTGTGGTAACCTGCACAAACATAGGGGGGTGGTCACCCTCTACAGTATTGTATTGCCAATTGATCATCAAGGTGCTTTTCTAAAAAGGCACTACTACTTCAGGCTATCTCAGTCCCTCATATATAATTCTTTCTATTCATAATTCAAAATACGACTTTTCTGCAAGACCGGTTTACGAAGCCATGCAACCCTCCAACTATAGCCATGCATGGTAGTCCTACCCTCCCTTCACTAAAATATTCGGGATATACCTAATTCCCTTTTCGACAGTATCATACTGCCCCCTTTGGTATGGAAGATCCTGGGGTCAATATAGTACATATCCCCATTCTGCCTTTCACTCGCCTCCTTTAACTGAGGGATAACTATACTACCAACAAATGTAATCATACTAGCACTCATATTAAACTCATAACAAACTCTTTACATTCACAACACCCAGTCCACATTATCCTTTGGATATGGGGAATATTTCATATTCATTCAAATTCAACATACAGTATTTAGGTATCTTAATTAGTGTTATTAGTGTAATTGTTCGTAATTGTTGTATTGGTATTGTTAATTGTATTGGGAGTAATTATGTAGTTGTCTTTTGTAATGAATGACAACTTTGGCCCAACACTGTCTCTTTCTCATGGTCCTCTGATTTAATGTGTACATTGAGGCATTTTGCCTTAATGTAAGTTTAAATCAGGGAGCTAGGAGTTGGGCCTAAGTTGCATTTTGCTGAACAATGCTAAATGTCTCATTGCCTAGTCATACTTTGCATGGCAGTCACAAGGTACATCCCCCGCACGTGTGCGTCATAATTGCATCATGTGTCTCACCTGACATCCTAGTTCCGGGTTCACATGTCGCAATCACTTATGCTTAAACAGCTTTCAGCCAATCAATTGATAGGACGTAATACCTCATTTCATATTTGGCTTGCCTTGCTGGCAGTATTTAAGTCTGTCCTTGTGCTCCTAAAATTAGTTCAGAAAATATTTGGCAGCAGTGCAGACTTCAATTTCCCCACCCACCCTTCCCTCTTTAGCCTGTTTCAACATTTGACTACAAGAAGGGGCAGGGAATATTTCATATTCATTCAATATTTCATGTTTAAAAAGGGGAATATTTCATATTCATTCAAATTCAACATACAGTATTTAGGTATCTTAATTAGTGTTATTAGTGTAATTGTTCGTAATTGTTGTACTGGTATTGTTAATTGTATTGGGAGTAATTCTGTAAGTTGTCTTTTGTAATGAATGACAACTTTGGCCCAACACTGTCTCTTTCTCATGGTCCTCTGATTTAATGTGTACATTGAGGCATTTTGCCTTAATGTAAGTTTAAATCAGGGAGCTAGGAGTTGGGCCTGAGTTGCATTTTGCTAAACAGGTAATTGCGTCATGGCTAGTCATACTTGCATGGCAGTCACAAGGATGGACTCCCCGCATACGCATGCATCATAATTGCATCCTTTGTTTCATTCAATATCCTACTAGTTTCTGTTCATATGACGCAACACAAATGCGTAAGCAGCTCTTGGGCAATCAATTGATAGGACGTATTTCCTCATTCCATATTTGGCTTGCCCATACGAAATATACCTAAGTCTATCCGTTTGCTCTTCACTCAGTTGAGAGAATACTTGGTAGCAGTGCAGTGCTCAATTTCCCAACCCACCCTTCCCCCTTTAGCCTACTTCAAAGCAAATTTGACTTTGGGGAGGGGAATATTTCATATTCATTCAAATTCAACATACAGTATTTAGGTATCTTAATTAGTGTTATTAGTGTAATTGTTCGTAATTGTTGCATTGGTATCGTTTATTGTATTGGGAGTAATTCTGTAGTTGTCTTTTGTAATGAATGACAACTTTGGCCCAACACTGTCTCTTTCTCATAGTCCTCTGATTTAAAGGGTAATTAAAGGAAAACGCCCCTAATTACAGTGGCAGGGGTAGCAATAAAAGGTCAAGATGACCTTAATCCCATAATAGTCCCCTTGGAGATGCTGCTACAACAAAATTGTGAGAGAAAAATACAAAACTGTAGTTTTGAAAAGCTTTTTGTTCACTTGAATGTCACTGAACTGATTGCAAATGAAATTTAGAATATCTGTTGTAAGAAATCATGATGCAGATACCTGAAAATATGTTAAAACAACTTAATGCTATAAGTTTATTCCATTATTTTAGAATATCAGAAATTTTACAACCAACATCCTCTAAAAGCGCCTGATCCTGTTCTGCCAACTGTGGTTGGGTATTGGAAACCCATTTAGTGAAGAAACTTTTTAAATGTTGTATGAATATGAATTGCTACACCAACTAAGAAACTGCTAAGAAACTTTCAGCACTTAAATTCAGTAAATTTAAGAAACATTCCATTGTGGGTAAATTTCTTAGTTTCTTTTAAAACAATCCCTGTATAAGTTCACAAGTTGTTGTTCGTTCAATAATATGCACAGATTGAGCTGCTACAATTGCAATTAATTAATCTGTATTTTGTTGTTGTGAACTTCTACTACAGTAGTTGCATAAAATTCCTTCATTCTCAAATTGTCTAAATCAACAATCAGCATACAGTATGCTAGTTCAAAATGGATTCTCCTGTCTCCAAATAGCAAGATCTGTCTCCATGATGTAAATTTAGACAATTAGAACATCTTCAAATTTCTTTGATTAAAAATTCCTACTCTTCTTTGATCTACTCTTTTAAACTTCACTCTTCTCACTGTCCATCTCATGATAGAGCTCTTGGCTGCACAATGTTGTTGCTATTAAACATGGGTAGAGACTGGGGCTAATTTCACAACAGACAAGATTGATGCTATTGTAGATTTGAAGCAGTTGCTGTGAAAACTGCAAGTTTCACTGAAGAATCCAGAAATGCCTTTATTTCCTGAACTTGTCCTTACAATTTTCTGAAGGCCAGGTTTCTGAATAGTGCCAGGTCCCTGAAAGAATGAAAATTGAAAATGTGAGCCACAATATACTATGTACCAGCCTATTCTTTTTGACATCCAGATACCTCTCAAAAGAGCTATTTGAAGCTGAGTCTTAGAAACTCATTTAAAACTTTGGTAGGCAACGTGTCATAAAATTCAAGAAACTGTCAACCAGCCCCAGCCTTTTTAGTTTCTTTAAAAACATACGAAAAGTCCTAGACAGCTGCTTCATTGTCTCTCCTCTACTTTAGAGGTTTAAAATCTACATTGCACATTATCTTTTAATCATGCACTGGTACTCATGAAATGAGAAACATTAATTTGGTTCCTCGGTCTGCTTCAGTTAAGTAAGTAATATGCCAATGTAAATCCAAAAAAACATACGATGCAAATACTAACCACTTACCTCTGTGCAATACAGTGAGCTTCATGAAATGCAACACATACACAGTCCTCGGAGAACGCAGTGAAAAAGAGGTATTTTTGCCAACGATCTGTTGCTACGATGTGAAGATGCGATGCTGAATATCCCTCCTTCTTCGATGTCTTTCAAAACCTCCTCTGTCTGACTGCAGTCGACTGGTCAGAATAAATTGCAGCAGTGTTGATACCAATGTTCTTGAGTTTCCCTACTTGATCAAGCATCAACGACTGGAGTGGTGAATAACGAGTATGGAATTTTGAAAGGAATCACATCTTAAATAATCAGCAACCATCAAGGGAATGGCCTGAAAAATCAGCGACTTCCCTTATCCTGGAGGTGCACTAAAGTAAAGGTTCTTCCTTTGAAAGAAACAGCAAAGGGCCTGTTCTTGATCCTCAAACATGTTGGGAACGCGATAATATAACTTAACAAATTCCAATCCTTCTTTTAAATCTTTTAGCGCCCCAAACTAAATTTCTCACAGCTCCACACTACTTCGCCATTTTGAAACGAATGAGCAAGCATCGCGCGGCGTGATTACTCGTGTACGAGCATTTTTGTCCAATCAAAATCCGAGCTGCTTCCCAAACTTTTATAGGAAATTGATTGATCAATCACGATGAGGTAGACAAGCGTTTTGACTTTGTTGCGCAGACTCTACACTTTAGGATAGTCGAGTCTGCACGCAGGCTAGCTTAGGTTTGCTGTGACGAGATAAGTTCAACCCCTGGGGGGGTTACTTGACCAGGTTTTGGTCGGGGACGTGCCATCGAAGCTTCTAAAACATACCCGTTCCTTATACCAATTTTGCGAAAAAGTATACCCGACTTTATACCAATTTTGCGAAAAGGTATACCAAAATCGTTCTTTAAACCAAAATCGCGAAAATCGATACCGTTCCTTATACCAAAATCGTCAAAATCGATATCGTTCCTTATACCAAAATCGCGAAAATCGATAGCCTTCCCGATGGCACGTCCCCGTACCCAAAATATGTGAAGTACATTTTCATTTCATTTTTTTTCATTTTAAGTTATTTACACACAAAAACCCTTCAGCTTATTAACACAATACTTAAATAAGAAAATAAATACCCTAATTACATTAATATAATCTATGTACAGTTAAAGCAAAATTATGTACAGTAATCTTTCTAATAGCAGCTGCTCTTCCAGGGCGTCGTGTTTTAGGTTTTTCAGCTCATATAATAGCTTCTCAATTGTTTTTTGAATCTACTAAGTGCAGGGAGCTCTCTGATATTGATGGGTATATCGTTCCAAACTTTCAGAGCCGAATAGTGAAAGCCTTTCTTGACATATTCAAGATTATTTCTTGGGATTTGTAGGTCCCTGCAATTCCTTGTTCTGTAGTTGGAATGCTGGATCCTATGATGGAATTACCCCAAAGGCTTTCGGGACATTGCCTGTTGATTATTTTGTATGTCATAATTGATCGATCAAAGTTTATTAGTTGTTCAACTGTCAACCAATTATGAGACCAATTGTCTTTTAGTCTGGCCTTATCAATAATCGAGCGGGCTCTGTCCTGCAGACGTTGGAGGGTATTCAATTTTGTTTTAGGAAGACTCCCCCAAATAACATTGGCGTACCGCAGATGGCTTTCTACAAGTGCACGGTACACATGGTCCAGCTGGGATTGGAAAATGAGATTTTTCAATTTTTTTAGTGACTTAAGACCGCCACTAATCTTCCCTTTCACTTTGTTGAATTGTTCATCCCAGTTTAGCCCTTCATCCACAATAACCCCCAGTGGTTTGGTCTTCACCACACGCTTAATTTCTGAATTGTTAAGATTCAGTGGTTCTGAGATTTCAACCTTATTTGTCCTCCGTGGATGGCCAATGATCATGTATTCAGTTTTTTTCGGGTGCACTTAACTTGTTTATCCGCATCCATTCCGAGATGTTTCTTAATTCTTTGTGGGCATTTGTAATTAGATCATCGACGTTACTAGATGTTAATGTAACATGTGTGTCATCTGCATACATACTAGCCCTAGAGAATTCTAAGCATTCATACCCCCCCCCGGGGTTCAACCAGGTAACTGCGAAGGCATCGTTATGAATTAAGGGTACGTCCAAATTAGACACCATGCCAAAGATTGGGTCGTTCAGACCGGCTTGCTTGAAGCTTGTTGTCAATACTGATATTTAGCCCCCCCCCCTGGTGACCTCCTCTTCGGCGTTCCTGCCTGTGTGGCCTCTTGTTTGGAATGTGGATGGATTACGTCTCAAAATTACCATAACACACCCACCCCCTTTACGCCAGTAAAGGGATTTTAACACCAAGGCGTTTATCAATTTGACCCCTCCCTCCTTTTATTATGGCCCAGGCCCTCCCTCGTTCTCAGGCCTCATGCAGGTCACATGTTGCTTCTCCTTCATCAGAAGTGTTCCTATTTAGAATTGAGTCTTGTTGGACTACAATTTGTTTTCAAACTGTGCAATCTTCCAGCGTTTTTTATTACATTTATCGTCTCCAAAGCAACATGTCGTCCAGAAGAAGGAGACCTGCAAATAGACGTGAACTGGATAAAAGCGTTTCACTGGAAGATTGGTCTGGTATGGGAAAAAGAACGCTACAAACGAAAGCTGCTGAATACGGCCTACAAATATCTGGGAATAAGAAGACCTTATCAGCCAGGATCTAGAGCCATCTTCACTCGATTCCCGCCGCTGTTTCTTCTCCTGAGGCTCCATCGACCGCTGTAGAATCAGAAGAAAGTGAGCCTGAGGTTCTTCCCGAACGAAGGGTATTTCGCACTGCTACAACTGCTACTCAACAACTGCCTCAAAACCAGAATTTAGTGACGATCGCAAGGGGAGGAGCTTCGTGTCTCATCAGAGAAGAAATATCAGCTAATTCAGCATCACAAAGGCCAGCATTGGAAACTCAACATCAGCTTTCTCCAGCCTCTATACAGGATGATTTTCCAACTCGTCAGTCGTCAACCTTGCCAGCAATTCCAACTGTTTCCAGGAACCTCCCACCTTCATTTCCTCCACTTCCTCATGTTTTGCCTGGAGCATCCAAAAATGTAGCTTAAGGTAACTTGCAAACTTTATTTTCAGCTAACATGTCAGTCCTACCCCCACTTTCTACGAAAATTTTAAAAGCGATTCAAGAGAAAGAATATGTGGATTTGAACCGATTATTGCCTAATTCACTGTATGATCCAGCCAGCCTAAATCAGAATCTCAACCTGCAATTCAATTGGGTGAAGACTCAGTTTCTTGGTCATCCAATCGTCGTCAAAACCCTAGAATCTCAGATTTCACTGCATGGCTTGAGGCGTGGAATGTGTTTGTAAGGGCAATGGTTTTTTAACACCCTGATTTGGCACTTGATATTATCATGTATCAAGAATGTATATCAAATTTTGCCCAGCATTACCCATTCAAATACTGGTCCAAATAAGACAATGCCTTTCGTTTAGCTATGCAAATGGAGAAATCCCTTTCTTGGGCACGCATCGATGAGTATGCATTTGCCAAGTTTATCCGCTCCCCAACAGCCATGCCAATCCAAGCCCCAAGAGAGATTACATGCTTCAACTGTTCAAATGTTGGTCATGTGGCATCCAATTGACCAAACGAGACTTTTCGTCCCTATTCATTTCGCCCCCAACATTTGTCAAGCAGCCGAGGTGCAGAGCCCCACTCCAGTTTCACAACCCCCAACAGTTTTTTCCACACAAACCCCCCATAAACATGCAGATATTTCAGCTATGATGGATGTCAAAGCAAATATTGTTCCTTCCCACACAAATGCAACAGGTGTCAAAGACAACATTCAGCCAGAATATGTAGCAAAACTGCACAATGAATTTAACCCTTTACCGTTGTTGTCAGCAACTCCTATTAACACTGCTTCATTGTTACAAGAACTGATTACTTATCCAGATAAAAATTTTGTAGACAGTTTGATTAACAGTTTGAAGTTTGGCTTTAATATTGGCTATGCAGGCCCCCAATTTACATTTATTTCGAATAACGTGTCATCGGCTTTATCTAACCCAGAAGCAATATGTAACAACTTACCAACTGAATTGAAAGAAAAAGAATAGCTTGTCCGTTTGAGCAACCGCCGTTGCAAAACTTTCGCACATCACCCATTGGAGTTGTCCCAAAAAAGGGAACCTCAAAGTTTCGAATGATCACGGATCTCTCGTCTCCACATGGTTCATCTATAAATGATTTTATTGCTGACCAGGAAGCGGCAGCTCATTTCAATAATTTTGACGTAGCAGTAGACATTGTAGCTCGCTTAGGCCAGGGTGCCTTGATGTCCAAACTTGATGTCAAGAGTGCCTTTCGCATTTGCCCTGTGCACCCAAGTGATTGGAACTAATTAGGTTTTACATTTCAAGACCTTTTCTTCGTGGACCTATGCCTACCATTTGGCTTCCGTTCCTAAGTCAATAGATTCACAAAAGCAGCGGACACCAGTTTGTGGATACTACAAAACAATCATGGTATATCAAACAGCACTAATTACCTCGATGATTTCTTTATAGCAGCACAATGTAACTCAAAAAAGTGCAACGAGAACTTGCACAAAGCCCTGGCAGTTTTTCAGAACCTTGCGGTTCCCCTAGCACCAGAAAAGATTGTTCCTCCTACGGAGGTATTATCATTTCTCGGCATGGAAATTAACTCTATGGAACTCAGCTTACTTCAGGAAAAAATGATTTTACTTTTGTCCATGCTCAAGGACTGGTCCCAAAAGAAGAAATGCACAAAACGAGAACTACTCTCTCTTGTCGGCAGTCTTTCTTTCGCCTGTAAAGTAGTCCCATCCGGGCGAACATTCCTCCGTCGTCTTATAGACCTATCTACGTCAGTACGGAAGCTGAATCATCATATCTCATTAAATTTGGAAGCAAGAGATGACATTGATTGGTGGCAGAAATTCCTGCCGTCATGGCACGGTAAACATAAGATGTTGGACCCAACTCGACTTTAGTACACAAAATCAATCTTTTTACAGATGCCTCCGGATCCCTGGGGTTTGGAATCTATTTTGATGGTAAATGGGTCTCACAGAGATGAACTGCCGACAAATTAGCTCAATCAATCCAATGGAAGGAATTGTTTCCCATATGGGTCGCCTGTCTCATATGGTCTAAGAAATTTACAGGAAAGCGCTTGCAATAACATGTCGGTAGTCAAAATTTGGTCGACTCGTTCCTCAAAATGCCCCAAGTAGTGCACCTCCTACGGAAACAGTTTCTTTTGACAGCTACCGACCAGTTCACTGTCAACGTTACCCACATCCCAGGAATTGATAACCGCATTGTTGAATCTCTTTCTCGCCTTCCGACTCAGGCATTCTACAAATTGGTTCCTAATGCAGATCTGCAACCAACTCCAGTTCCAGCAGCTGCCTGGCAGTGCTAAACACTGATCTGCAAGCCATCCAGTTCATGTGCTTGTCAAATTCTTCACGCAAAACAGACAAACAAGCCCAACAGATTTTCCTCACATTCTGCCGCCAGCATCTTTTCCAGCCATACCCATTACAATAACAACAATTGACTTTTCGCTTATTCACAACTTTCCTTGCCCGTACTGCAAGCAACGCCACAATCCAGACTTACCTTGCCGGCATCCGCCATAAAATCGAGCTTGGTTTCCCACCACCGTATGAAAAGATGCACCAGCTTCGTCTGCTGCTCCGGGCCATTAAACGTATCAAAGGAACAAATGCCAAGCCCCCACGGATCCCTGTTACCACAGACTACATGAAGCTCCTCAAAGTGAAGCTCAGGGAGTCGAACTTTTCACACCAAGATCAATGTATGTTGTGGGCTGCATGTACATTAGCATTCTTTGCATTCCTCCGGGCATCAGATTACTGTGCCCTAACAAGGCACTCCTTTGAACCATCATCTACGTTGCTTGTATTGTTATTATTATTATTATTATTATTATAACATTCTTTAAAGTTGGTTATTAAAAATAGCTCTACTTCAAGAACTAATAAAGACCAACTATTTACAAAAACAAAAATAAATTACAGTTCATGATAAGAAACGAAAATACCCTAAAATACCCTATTTACAAATTTTGCAACGGCAAGTCTCTCCAATCCATTTTTTTATGCATGACTTAAAAGAACAGACGGAGGTGGCAATTTTTGTATCATTGGGCAGGGAATTCCATAATATGCACTGCATGAGATTTTGAATTTACAATGAAATTAAAGTTCATGTAAAACAATTGTAAAGGGCATATTTCAATGAACATTTATAAAATTTACAAATTTTGTAAAGATCGATCTTTACATGACATTTAATATTCAAAATAAATATTGTAAAGTGCCACCTTTTCATGACATTTACAAACAAATGTAAGGTCGTTTTAAATGTGACATTTACGATGATTTACATCAAGTTGTAAACAGGTATGAAATATGAAGTTTACGGCTTTTAGTTAGATGTAAATGTCAAGTAAATTGGATATTTTGAGGATTTGTAAATGATAGGTTTTTTAAGTTTCAAAAAACTGCCGATTGAAAACTGGTAGCTTTCAAATAAATTATGCTTGTATTCTTAGTACCTTAAAAGGCCCATTTTGTGCTTTGTTTTGTTCCTGCGATCCTACTAATTTTAGGACAGCTTTTTATTTTGTTGCAAACCTCCCACTGTTGTTGACAAAAAGCAAAAAAAGACCAATTCCAAAGAACAGTGGGTGATCCCCCTTTGCAATAAGGAAACAAAGCCTGTTCATAGTCAGCCTTCTGAAGGACTAGTCAAGAAGATACAAATAAAGTTAGCACAAATAACTAATAATTTATCGCACAATTTTCAATATTATTACATGTGATATTAAGGGCTAAGGGCCTGTTTATATGGGGAAAACACCTCACCAGGGGCTGAAAGGTAAGGTAAATTTATTTTAATACACATTGTAGAATTTTTGAATGCATACAAAAAGAGGTGAGATCCTACTATACCAGTGGTGTTGCGTTGGTTATATAAACAATGGGATGCTATGGGAAGGTGCAATCTAGCCTGTCAGCCTGGGGTCTAGCAGGTGAGGTGTTTTCCTTATATAAACAGCCCCTAAGTAAAGAGTTAATCTGCCACATTAAATTAATCAGCTTGGACGAAGAATACCAATAGCTAATCAATACACACAAAATCAAAGTTCAATAAATACTGTACTGTGATTTGGGCAAAGAATTGAATAAACGTTCAAGGTTTGTTGTTCAAAGCAAACTGTAAGATTCCGTCCCTGTTTATCCTGAATTAACAAATATAAGGACTCTGGGTTTTTGTTCAATTCATATGTATTGCATCAAAACGACAAGAAATTAAAGGGACTGTTTCATTTGCCACACCTTACGCATGTCATCTCTTGGTTGGCCTTTGTTGTTGCCATTGAAATGACCCATGGGAATGGCTACAACAAAGGCAACCAAGTGATGACAGTAATCAGTAACTTATCTTTGCACTGGTAGCGAAGTTAAAAGATGGTTGAATTACAGCTAATCAATGGATGAATCTTGAAGAGAGATTAGCACCAATACCTATCCAAACAGGAATATTTATATTCAAACAGGATCAATAAATTTCTTTGAAAGGGAATTGAAAGCCTTAATGCATCATCAGGATGGATTTGAATGAAGTATATGGACAATTATTTCATGGAATACTGTAATCACTCATTGGCAGCAGCTATGATTATGCAGTGAGCACTTTGTTTGATACATTTAACAAAAAGTCAATTTGCTTGAGCCTTCCAACAGAAAATGGCAGCAACAAAGTTCCCTAAATCATCCTATTTGGGAATAAAACATTACTCTTAACAGAGCAATGGGAAACCAAGTTCTAAATCTCTAAGTTCTAAAGTTCTAAAGTGTTAAACACAAAGGAAAACTATTCAAATGTTTGACTATATACAGAGTTAATCATTCATTACCCACATGACACTGTCATCTATTTTTCTTGAAATTAGCAGCTGCAAGGACTGACTCTTTGTAGATACTAAAGTTTGCTGTATGCTTTGCTGACATTGTCATCATGCCCATCCTCAAAGCGACATGCATCAGTTTCTTTTCTCTTGTGTTCAAGGTGTCTTTTTGCCACAGTGCTCTTAATTCTGCTACATTTCTATATGAAAACAAATTAAATGACATGTCAATACCAAGATTGTTAGATTATTGATACCTATAAATGATGTAAATTGGTAAAGTGATTTAATTCAATTATCCTTGAATGCAATAAACAACATCAAACTAGGTGAGACACTTTTTATGCCAGTTGAAATTAACCCAACCAACACATCATATGTTCTATTCTTGAACTGCCCTAATACTGTATGATTGTCCATTACCTAACGGCATTACAATTGCAGATAAGGAGTCCTAAAAATAGTTGCCCTGTTTGAACATGACAGAGAAACAAACCATTGTCTCATTATGAATCATGTTAATGGAAATCACTTGCTCAAAGTCTAGTGTGGATGCGCATAATTTGCCTGACTTTTTCTGTGATCAAAACACCTCAAAAATATGAATTTTCCAAAAATCTTTGCTTGAGAAACCCTTGAAAAAGTGAGAAGTCTAGCAATGGAGGTATGTTCCATTTCTTCCATATTTTACAACAAATTAGGTGTGAATGCACGTAACCGCTTGTCAATTTAAAATAGATTCATGTTCAAACTCAGCAAACGCTATAGTGTGGACAGCAGGATCTTGTCTTATGTTGGATACTTTTTCTTTGAACATCAAGAAAATCATGCTTTCTTCTAAGAAAGCAGACAAATATGATTTTTCTTGTCTTTTCATGGAGTTCAAGCTCCAAACTATTGGAACTCAGCAAAATGCAGAAATTTTGTGGACTTGGAGCTGCAGACAATGATCTTAACGATAAACTGTTTTAGCTCTTTCATTTGAACATTTCAGGCATTCCCTTTTTTCAGGAAAATGATGAGAGAAAATCAATGCATACACAGAAATGAAAAAAACCTAAAGTTATGGGCATTGTATATAATAGATACCATTTATAATGTTTATCAAATGGCACACATATTTACTAAGATCATCGGGTATTTTGACGATAAGAAAGGTAGAAGTTAGTAATGAAAGTTTAAAAATGGTTTCTTATATTAATGCCTGCATTTGAAAATGCAAATGACAATAAATTGGGTTAATGATAGGGCTAAAAACAGATAGTATTGTCATATTGTACTGATATAATCCAAGCCCTAGGTTTTACATGAAGTTCAATGGTTTCACACCTGCTAGTTTCACAAATATAAGCTACCATTTTCACCAATTTCCAAATGAAAATTCAAATAAGAAAATATGTCAATATTGTAACAGAAAATGCTGCACTAACTAACTAACTAACCTCAATGTAAAGAAACTACAAAATCACATAATTACCTTATGTTGTATTTTGTAACTCTTCTGTTTGTCAAATTATCTGCCCAAACCATATCTAATACAAGATGTTTTTCTCTTTTTTGTTGGAAGTACCATTTAATACCAGCTGCCAGAAAAGGGAAGACACATTACTGTATGTCAAATAGTGTATATCTGAAATGGAAAAGTGTCAAAATTGAAAAATAAGGTAATAGCCAAATTTCAAAGGTAAGAACAAAAAAATGGTATGGTAGATTTAAATCAAAGCATCAATAGTTTGAAAAAGAGATCACTGTTGCAAAGTATCATTATCAAGACAGAACAGAAAAAACTATACATATTTTTCTCCTAGGAAATCATAGTCTTGATATGACTTACTGAAATCAAACCTACTCCTTGATCAAAAAGGCCATTATGTTACTGTTTTAGACCAAAATGTTCATTTGAATCAGTCATTCAGAAAATGCACTGCCTTTTTGTGCACTCAACTCAGTATGCAGTAAAGTAATTTCCAAGTTAAATTTTGAATGTGCACAAAATCACATAATAGAAATATAGTTCATGTTTTGAGGGCACCTTTTCAAAATTTATATTTATACAGTGTATCTGGCTATATTTGCACGCGATTGGGTCAGTCTATATTCTTCATGTAGATCTAGAGGGTAGGGTTTGATGAATCATTAGTTATATAAAAAGAGGCTACTGTTTACATCTGCCATGTTAAGATCCAATATCCCCTGGAAACATGCATCTGTGTAGATGGGGGAGGAGGAGGGGGTCTACTCTCTGCGTTGGTTGCATTTTTGTAAGACTGTGAAAAGAAATGTCATCAACGCACAAGTTCTTATGTGGTTAGAACACATTTTATTAATGGCTACACATGCATAGAAAATATGTTCCCATGCCACATCTACTGCAGTGCACTGCTAGGGGATGAAATCTTGCAAATCATGTAGAGAAGTTACAAATTTGTTTGCAATGTCAATAATATGAACCAATTTGCATCACTCAGTCACTCTATGTTTATTCTGTTTGGTTTAGGAAACCAACCAAAAGAACTAGCAGATTTTGAATTGAAATTGTTCTTGTTATTGACTTTTATCCTCTTGAAATTTTTTCCACAGCTTCCTTAGGCCTGTTTTTGCTCACACTCCTTCACACTCGCTTTCAAGCTTTTGAGGGCTATCTGCCTTTTATCTTTCCAGAGGCCTACCTAGGCCTAGAGGTACCTTATCTGCTTATTTTTTAACTTAACCTGCACCAATTAGTATTACACTTACGTTCAAACTGAAAGTGAATATTTCCCTGAAAGCCGGTAACCTTGTTTTCCAGTTATGGTCTTGTTGGTCGCAGCCTAATTTTCTCCATGCCAATGCCATATTGTACTGCATTTTGGCCTAACTAGATGTAGCCTACAGTAAATTTTCAATATTTCCATCTAGAAAACTCAAAGCTTCAACCAGGAAAGAAGGTTTCAAGAAGGATACTTACCTCTTGCTCTATGTCTTCTTTCTCAAGACCACTCCAGTATCTGATTGTCAATCCACATCTTTGCTGATACGATTCGATGCCTGTTGCCCTAACCGCCGTTCTGCTTGCAACCCTTTGAAACTGAAAATGGCGCCACTTTTCACAAAACGGTTCAAGGACCTGCCAATGAAAAAGTGCGCGCCCTGGCGCGGGGAGTGCGCGGAACTACATTCTTTCTCAAATCCAAGGGCGGGTTCCCTATCAGCGGGTTCTTACATCTATCATCTATCATGGTTACATTTTTGAGCCATTTTCCTACCAAAATTGTTTTAAGTGTTTTTGTTGTCCATTTTCAAATGTAAATAATCCGGCGGACGGATGGCCGTTTATTTTTTGAATGTACTACACTCATTTTTATTATAAGAAATCGCTTATAAGAAACGGTAGGCTCGATTTTTTTGAAAGTTAAGAAACAACCCTACCTGGATTTACAATCCTAAGAAACTTTTGCATTTTACAGTTTTAATTTTCCTATCGCAGTCAGAAATGTTTTGACACTGTATAGTTATAGCAACTTTTGGACATTATTTTGAGTGCGAATTATGCTATTGACTCGTTTTGAGATATAACTAAGTAACTTGGGAGCCCTTTAGACAAGACAAGATTAACTTTACACTTCTGGCATTAAAAATATAAGAAACAGGTCAGAAACTTTTGGTAGCAAAATGGCACAAAAATATAAGAAACTGCCTACTAGCCCCTGGCCTTAGTTTCATATTAAAAAATGAGTGTATTCTGCAGTACTACCGTTCTCATGAAAAGTACCCACTTTTCTCCAAGAGCAATGTTTGCGACTCGAAAAGCCATTTAACCCTATCTGTACTGGGCGATTTTTTAGGTATTTTATACTGGGGGGGGGGGGCGTTTTTCGCCCCCCCTCTTTTTCTCCAAAACTACAAAAGATATAACAATTAGACTTACCCCTATTGTTCTTTAGACAATTGGCTATTCAAATATAACAATGAAAATTAATAAGTCACGTGATTCGTTGCTAGGCAACCGAAAAACTGACGAAAATTGGCAAATTTATACCTTCTTAACCAGAAAAATTCTATTTAATCAACCACTCAATTGATTTTCTCCAAATTTGTTTCAAATAGTAGGAAACATGTCATAGTTCAAAAATACATACTTTGCAAAATTTTTTAGTTTCTATTTTTAGCACAATTAGCCTTAAATTAGCCTTTTGTTGCATGCATTTACTTTCATCGCAGGTTTTTGCCAGTCCTACCCTTTTATCTGGTAAATCTTTGCAATACCTACCTTTCTCGTGAAAAGTACCTACCTTTCTCTACAGGCAATATTTGAAGTATTTTGACTCAAAAATCCATTTAAATTGTACATTCTATTCAATTTATTTATGAATTGGCATTTTTGTACCCTTTGGTTAACAAAATTTTGAAATTGGAATAATCATTCGGACGGACGGCCGTTGACTTTTGAAGGTACTTTGCAGTACCTACCTTTCTCATGAAAAGTACCTACCTTTCTCTACAGGCAATATTTGAAGTATTTTGACTCAAAAAGCCATTTCAATTGTACATTCTATTCAATTTATTTATGAATAGGCATTTTTGTACCCTTTGGTTAATAAAATTTTGAAATTGGAATAATCATTCGGACGGACGGCCGTTGACTTTTGAAGGTACTTTGCAGTACCTACCTTTCTCGTGAAAAGTACCTACCTTTCTCTACAGGCAATATTTGAAGTATTTTGACTCAAAAATCCATTTCAATTGTACATTCTATTCAATTTATTTATGAATAGGCATTTTTGTACCCTTTGGTTAATAAAATTTTGAAATTGGAATAATCATTTGGACGGACGGCCGTTGACTTTTGAAGGTACTTTGCAATACCTACCTTTCTCATGAAAAGTACCTACCTTTCTCTACAGGCAATATTTGAAGTATTTTGACTCAAAAATCCATTTCAATTGTACATTCTATTCAATTTATTTATGAATAGGCATTTTTGTACCCGTTGGTTAATAAAATTTTGAAATTGGAATAATCATTTGGACGGACGGCCGTTGACTTTTGAAGGTACTTTGCAATACCTACCTTTCTCATGAAAAGTACCTACCTTTCTCTACAGGCAATATTTGAAGTATTTTGACTCAAAAATCCATTTCAATTGTACATTCTATTCAATTTATTTATGAATAGGCATTTTTGTACCCTTTGGTTAATAAAATTTTGAAATTTGAATAATCATTCGGACGGACGGCCGTTGACTTTTGAAGGTACTTTGCAATACCTACCTTTCTCATGAAAAGTACCTACCTTTCTCTACAGGCAATATTTGAAGTATTTTGACTCAAAAATCCATTTCAATTGTACATTCTATTCAATTTATTCATGAATAGGCATTTTTGTACCCTTTGGTTGATAAAATTTTGAAATTGGAATAATCATTTGGACGGACGGCCGTTGACTTTTGAAGGTACTTTGCAATACCTACCTTTCTCATGAAAAGTACCTACCTTTCTCTACGGGCAATATTTGAAGTATTTTGACTCAAAAATCCATTTCAATTGTACATTCTATTCAATTTATTTATGAATAGGCATTTTTGTACCCTTTGGTTAATAAAATTTTGAAATCGGAATAATCATTCGGACGGACGCCCGTTGACTTTTGAAGGTACTTTGCAGTACCTACCTTTCTCATGAAGAAAAGTACCTACCTTTCTCTACAGGCAATATTTGAAGTATTTTGACTCAAAAAGCCATTTCAATTGTACATTCTATTCAATTTATTTATGAATAGGCATTTTTGTACCCTTTGCTTAATAAAGTTTTGAAATTTGAATAATCATTCGGACGGACGGCCGTTGACTTTTGAAGGTACTTTGCAGTACCTACCTTTCTCATGAAAAGTACCTACCTTTCTCTACAGGCAATATTTGAAGTATTTTGACTCAAAAATCCATTTCAATTGTACATTCTATTCAATTTATTTATGAATAGGCATTTTTGTACCCTTTGGTTAATAAAATTTTGAAATTGGAATAATCATTCGGACGGACGGCCGTTGACTTTTGAAGGTACTTTGCAGTACCTACCTTTCTCATGAAAAGTACCTACCTTTCTCTACAGGCAATATTTGAAGTATTTTGACTCAAAAATCCATTTCAATTGTACATTCTATTCAATTTATTTATGAATAGGCATTTTTGTACCCTTTGGTTAATAAAATTTTGAAATCGGAATAATCATTCGGACGGACGGCCGTTGACTTTTGAAGGTACTTTGCAGTACCTACCTTTCTCATGAATAGTACCTACCTTTCTCTACAGGCAATATTTGAAGTATTTTGACTCAAAAATCCATTTCAATTGTACATTCTATTCAATTTATTTATGAATAGGCATTTTTGTACCCTTTGGTTAACAAAATTTAGAAATTTGAATAATCATTTGGACGGACGGCCGTTGACTTTTGAAGGAACTTTGCTGTACTTTAACAATGTTACCCTCCTTTTGATGGACGGTCAATGCTTTCAAATGAGAAACCCACAGCCTCTCAAGTGTATTTTTACGCAAGAAGTTATCAAAATTGCCTGCTCCATCCTTTTTCCAAGTTTGTGCATCCAGAAATAGCACATTTCTGGGTTTGATAACAGTCAACTTTCAGACCGGTGTTAGTGAGAAGAGGCTTGGGTCTATTGAGTCGGTTCATTCAAGCAAGATAAAATAAAGTCAAGTGAAGGACAGCTAACGAATTTCATCGGAAAATTTTTGAAATTTTCAGGACATTTCTAGATATTTACAATTTATGTGAAAGTAACTATGACATTTACCAATACATTTCAGGAGATTTTCATTAATTGTAAAGTTCGTAAAGACCTTTACAACTTGTAAAGTCCTGCAGAAATCAAATATCATATTTCAAGGATATTTACAGTGGTATCAAATTTGTTGTAAATGCCTAATTCTATGCAGTGATGCTACCACGAAAAGATAATCTATCGTTGCCATAAGTAGTTGTTTTAGTTTGAGGCAATATCAACAGATTCTTTGATCGTAGATTGTAATTATTGTCCTTTTCACGGAACATATCCCACAAAAAGAAGGGTTCTGTTGTGTTAAACTGCTATAAACCTCGAGCATTAACTTTTGCAAGTTCTTTTGATGAATAGTGAATAGATATGAATAGATAGTCCTTTCCTCTCTGTAACAACTCATCAAAAGAAGATATAAAATCGTTGAAGAGAATTCGAAGCGCTCTCTTATGGGTGCGATTGAGATCATTATTCGCAACCTTTCCGCAAAACATCCATATCAACGGACAATAATCAAACTGAGACATTATGAATGAGTTGTACAGTAAAAGAGATTGTTTCTCATCTAAATAATTTGAGACTCTAGAGAAGGCACTGATCTTGTTGTTTGCTTTTTGACATAATTTTGCCACATGTTGGTCGAATTTTAGTCTCGAGTCTATGGTAATCCCCAATAATCTAACACTACTGACAATATCAACAGATACATTTCCAATATCGAGAACAATATTATCATTTGTCTTCAAACCGAGTAGCATAACTTGGAATTTTGATGGATTGGCTACCATTTGATTAGTTTTGAACCAAGAGATCGCTTGAGACATATCTTCTTCTAGGTTTGAAGCCACACTTTCAAAAGTGTCATCACAAGAAAAAATGGTGTTATCATCAGCAAAATTGCACACCTCCGAATGTTCGATGATGTAGATGAAGTCATTGAGAAAAATATTGAATAGTAGTGGCCCTAGCACAGAGCCCTGGGGGACACCAGTTTTTGTTTGTAACCAGTCTCTATATGTTGAGCCAACCTTTACTCTCTGCTTTCTATCTGAGGGGTAATTTGCTATCAATCTGAGACCCTGCAGACCAAAACCATATGCATTTAATTTAGCAATAAGTAAATCATGAGGCATGCAGTCGAATGCTTTTGATAAGTCCATCAAAATCATACCAGCAACACCTTTCTTATCTAATGTCTTGCGAATAGTTTCAATAAGTCGAATCAGGGCATGTTGTGCACTATGTCCTTTTCTATAAGCACATAATAGATTTGATATCTTCGCAGTCACAAAAGAATTGATCTGTTTAGCTATCAAACGCTCAAAGACTTTGGACATCGCTGTTGCTACACTAATTGGTCTATAATTTACTTTACAGGTGGATTCAGAACTTTTGTATAACGATGATACATCGACGGCCTTAAGGGGGTCGGGGAACTCACTAGTGAATAGCATCGTATTGAAATATTTTGTAATCTCGATGTGACACAATCCGGATATTAATTTAAGAATGTCAACTGAAATACATCCACTCGTTTTCTTCGAATTATCTAGCTGCCTAATTTCATTCCAAACATCATTAGGGCTAACAGGATGAAACTCAAACGTCTCGTTTTGTACGAGACATTACAGTGTTAAAGAACACACTCGTTGTGTCAAGGTTTCAAAATGTGATCCATTTCGCAAGGGACAAGAAGTTATACTTGCACCATCGAGAAAGATCGTCTGCCCTGTTCGAGCACTTACAAAGCATTTGCAGAACTGCAAGTCATCAAATAGGCCAGTTTTCATGTTTGGGGATGGTAAATTTCTGACTCGTCATTCAGCGTCAAATATCATGAAGCAGTTAGTTGGTAATGAGAGTAACCAAGCAAGACTTTCTTCTCACTGTTTTCGGATTGGAGCAGCCACAACTGCTGCTGCTGCTGCTAACATTCCTGATCGGCTTAACAAAAACACTGGGCCACTGGTCTAGTGATACATACCAGCGATACATTAGGACTTCATCTGAAGCAGTATCCAAGGTTCCGTCCCTATTAGCCAGTATGTAGAGTAACGATCTGGGTGTATCTTCGGCCAGGTATCGGTGTGGCAGCTTAGGCGTATTTTTGGCAGTTAGGCCGCTCTATGAAGCGCGGCAGTTTTTGCCCATTGTAGTTCTGTTCCAATGGTACTTCAGAAGTTTCACCCAGGGGGGTAGTACACCCTTTAGGAAAGAATGAGTTGCGTATTATCACGGTTGAGATTATTATCCAAGGGGAAACTCATCCGAGGATCATGGGTTATAATTATTTTGTTAAATATCCAAGGGGAAACCTATCCTTGGATCACAGTTTACAGTTGATTAGAAATTGATAATCCAAGGGGAGACACATCCTTGGATCACAGTGTGCGTGTGTATTGAGATAATCGCTGGCTGATTAGAATTATTTTGTTAAAGATTGTTTTGTTAAATATCCAAGGGGAAACTCATCCTTGGAAACAGTGTGCAAGTGTTTGCATGAGAGAAGTAGTTCTTGAAGTTCTGTTGACCTGGTTTTTAGGAGATAGGACCCCAAAAAGCTGCCATACTTCTCGTGTATTACTAGTGTATTTCTGTTGAAACGGTTTGGCTCGATTTTTAGGTCGGTAGTACACATCAAGAGTACAGTGATCGCAGAAGGGCGTTAACACACCCCCTTTACGCCAGCCACTAAAGGGATGTTAACGCCAAGGCGTTTATTAATTTGACACCTGCCTCCTTTTATAATTGCCCAGGCCCTCCCTCGTTCCCAGGCTTCATGCAGGTCACATTTGATTTGGTTTGATTTGATTTCACATATTTAGGGAGGGTAGCCCTTCAGCAAGTGCTGATTTTCAAGGGGCCCTCCATCTAACGATACAATACAATAATAATAATATAATACAAAGGAAAGAAAAAACCTATTTACAATATGTCAAAGTCTAATTAATCTATTAAAAACAATGTTAGAAATAATGATCAGTATTGAAATCAATTTACAGGGTATCTAAAATATATTATCTACACAGCAGTCTACGCTAATTATGGCTCTTGAAGGCATTGACCGAAGATGCCTGTTTAACCTCAGGTGAAAGGCTGTTCCAGCTTTTTGCACCCTTGAATGAAAAGCATTTTTTTCCATTAGCGGAACTTTTCAAAGGCAGCCTTAAGTCAGTGTTTGTATTTCGTAGGCTACGCTCGGTGCAATCAGCTTTTTTGGTGAAAAGATTGCAAAGATAGGTAGGAGCAAGGTCGTTGATGCATTTAAAAACCATTAGTTTCGTCTGTCTATCTATCAGCTCCTTGATCGTATGCCAACCTAAACTTTGTATCAATGGTTTACTTGGGGCATCGAACTGACTATTGGTCACAACACGAGCTGCTCTGTTTTGAAGTCTCTGCAATTGTAAGATTTCGGTGGAATTGCAGCAACCCCAAACAGAACAACAGTATTGGAAATGAGGCTCCACAATGCTGCTATAGAGAGTCTTCACAACTCCAACAGGAAGATACTTTTTGGCGTATTTCAAGAAGCCGATAGCTCGGGAAGCTTTCGCAGTGACTGTTTTTATTTGCTCCTTCCATGTGACATTTTCGTCGATTTGAACACCTAAGTACTTAGTATTACTTCCAACTTCGACTCTAGTCTCGCGAATGGAAGGTTGGAAAGTTTGATTTGAAATCTCTAGATGCTTCTTCTTATGTTTGGTGGTAATTAACATAGAATGGGTTTTAGTTACGTTGAGGGATAGTTTGTTCCCCTTTAGCCACGTATCAAGTTTCCGTAGATCTTCATTGATAGCCTCGGTCAACGGAGTAATGTCTTTCGAAAAATGATAAATACTTGTATCATCAGCATACATAGACACTTTAGAGTTCTTTATAACGCATGGAAGGTCATTTATGTACACTAAAAATAGGAGTGGACCGAGACAAGAGCCCTGTCGGACTCCCACCTCGATGCTCCCCATATTAGAATCTACACCATTTACTCGACAATACTGCTTTCTGTTAGCGAGATAGGACTTGAACCAAGATAGTTCCCTACTTAGTACACCATAGTGCGCGAGTTTTTGGCAAAGGATTTCATGATCAACCGTGTCAAAAGCTTTTTTGAGATCAATAAAGATCATGCCAGTCAAAATTCCCTTATCCATGCCGTTATACCAATCATCTGTGCATTTCAGCAAGCAAGTTATAGTTGAGTGTAGAGCTCTGAAACCAGACTGGTCTGGTGACAGAAATCCATTCTCATTCATGTACTGGTACAACTGGTCAAAGATAAGTTTCTCAAATAGCCTAGATATGACAGGCAATGCAGAAATTGGTCTATAGTTCGATTTTTCTGACTTTTTCCCTTCTTTGTAAATCGGAGTAACTCTAGCAATTTTCTAAGCATCGGGAAAGGTACTGGTTTCAATAGAAACGTTAAATATTTGCACTAAACTACTAGAAATTACTGGAAATGCAATCTTTAGAAAGTATCCAGAGACGTTGTCATTGCCAAAGCTTTTCTTTAGTTTGATCTTAGCCATTGCTTTTTGGATGTCTTCTTCGTTAATTGCCCTCATGTTAAAAGTCTTCTCACCGTCATTAATGTTATATTCTCCCGACAGAAGCGGATTAGATTAGAGGTAACATCAATATCAGCGGCTAATTTCTTCCCAACAGAACAGAAGAACTCATTCATATTGTCCGAAATTCTTTGTTTATCGAAAACAGTTTGGTTAGAATCTTTCAAACTATCTATGTTTGTCGACTTTGACTTTTTATTGAGTAGCTGATTGATAGTCTGCCATGATTCCTTCATGTTACCCTTCTGCTGTAAGATTTTATCAGAGAAATATTGCCTTTTCAGCGCAACATTCAGGGTATTTACCTGATTTCTACATTGCCTATAAGAACTCATCAAAGCCTGTGATTTGTGTTTCACTGCATATCTTTTCAGTCGATCTCTGGTCCTGATCAGACTCTTTAGATCAGCATTCATCCACGGACAATACTTTTCTGATACTCGAATTTGACGAAGAGGGGCGTGCTTCTCTATCACAAGGGAAAACACATTCGAAAATGTCTCAACAAGTTCATTTACTTCGTCAGAAGTTCCTAAAACTTGCTCCCAATCAATAAAAGCAATGTCTTGCAAAAAATCCTCTTCTGAAAAGTTTTTCATGTTCCGTGTTTTTATGGCTTTATGGTCTTTTTTGAAGGAGCCATTTAATTTTCGAATACAGTACACCATATAATGGTCACTCATCGAAATCTTCAAAACCCCAGATTCAACTACGTTATTGGGACATGTCGTAGCAATGTGATCTATCAGCGTAGCCGTTTCCAAAGCAACCCTAGTTGGCTCCTCAATAAGCTGAGTAAAGCTAA
Source organism: Aurelia coerulea (assembly GCA_039566865.1). Taxonomy (NCBI): domain Eukaryota; kingdom Metazoa; phylum Cnidaria; class Scyphozoa; order Semaeostomeae; family Ulmaridae; genus Aurelia; species Aurelia coerulea. Next base: position 14,491,143 of record CM076949.1, on the reverse strand, counting down.
ACAGATTGTACATGCTGTGAAGATGTCTTGCATTGTTGTCACTGAATTGCCCCGCAGATTTGCTTTCAAAGTCGCAGTTTGTATCGCCAAGGAGGATAATTTCCTTACCCTCTCTGTCTAAATAAGAGAGGATAGTCTCAAGCTTGCTGAAGGAGTTAACAGGGTCATTTGGAGGACGGTACCAAGCAATAACAATGTAAGGTCTACTTTTGGGGGGCTTTATTTCTACACAAATGAGCTCAAGATCGTTTTCAGGCAGATCTATACGGCGAGTGTATTGAATTGGCTCTCTTATATACAGTGCAACTCCACCTCCATTAGCGGTTCTATCTTCACGCTCATCTTGATACCCGTCAATATTCGGGAGTTCTTTAGGGTATGAATTTACCAGTTTTGTTTCATTCAAGGCAAATTTATGAATGCCCTTTTCATTTATTAGGGATGAGACCTCATCAAGACGGCTTCGAAGACCATTAACATTTAGGGCCGCAAGAGAAAGACCTTTCTTGTGCCTAAGATGCTGATGATTATTAGGCCTATCAGAAACGGTACTTACTACAGAAAAATTAAGATCTGAACTACCCTCACCTCTAATTTGTGAAGAATCTAAGTTTAATGCCTGGCCATCAGTCGTATGATTGATGTTAAAGACTTCGTAGTTTAGATACTAGTTTCGACGTGAGCTTGCTTGTACCTTTAGCGTTCAAATGTAATCCTTTCTTTCCAATGTCACCTCTGGAAATATTGCTGTTGTTGATAGCCTCAATCCCAAGATCAATAATCTTTTTTTTTAGAGAATATACTATCTTTCCATATTCTTCATTGTCGAGCCTTTTTGTAGGCATTGATAATACAACCATGCATCCTGGTACCTGGTCTTCTTTGTCCTTTTTAAAATCGAGTAAAAAATCTAGGATTGGATCAGGATTTGCATTTTTCAAACTGGCATTATTGGTACCCACATGCAGGATTACCTTGCTTGGCTTTTTGCGTAACAGTGGTTTGATGTAATAATCCTTTAATTCTTCGATCGTAGTGCCAGAAAATGCTCTTACTTTTACCAAACCATTCTGGCATATCTTTCTTTCGTCGATGCCATAAAGGATGCTGTCGCCAACAATTAGCGTCGTTCATTTTCTTCAGGGATGTGTTTCGTTGATGTTATCTGCTTTGTTGCTCGATTGTGCGTTTGTCTGCTTGGTGTCTGTCTTAGGAACGGTGTTGTTAGTAGTAACTTTAGCCTGCTTTTGGATCTCCCCAGACTTTTGCTTTCGATTTTGGTGGCTTTGTTTTGTCCTAGAAGTTGTTGACAACGATTCGGTATTAGCTTTGTTATTCGTCTCAGCACAATCTTCGTTCTTCTTATTCGTCCCCTCGGGATTGCTAGACTTTAATTCATCCACTTTTTTTGAAATTAAATACTGTTCATATATTGTCGACTTTTTTCATGCACATAGGAGTCCCACTGGGTACGAAAACTAGGCTCTTCCTGTGCAGGTGCCTCCTCGCGGTTATATTTTCCCTGCGTAGGGGCGTTCTTTACAGGCGTGTTGTTCACTGCAGCTTCTAAAGCTTGAATCCTATGTTTTAAATCATGGTTTTCCTCCATTTTTGAATATAAATTTGCTGCGAGGGATTCATTTCGTTCTTTTTCTATGCTTAGCATACATGGTGCGCCTCCTTCATCAGAAGTCTTTCTATTTCGAATTGAGTCTTGGGCACCATTTTGTGTTCAAGTTGTGTGATTTTCCCCTCTCCTTCCCACCCGATAAGTCGTGGCAATGCCCCTTTATTCATCCAGAGTCGTATCCGAGTATTTTACCAGGGTTGTTCTAAGTTTGCGTTTTGCCGCTCTATGTAGCGCGGCAGTTTTTGCCCATTGTAGTTCTGTTCCAATGGTACTTCAGAAGTTTCACCCAGGTGGGAAGTACACCCTTTAGGAAAGAATGAGTTGCGTATTATCACAGTTGAGATTATTATCCAAGGGGAAACCCATCCGAGGAAAATGGTTTATAATTTTTTTTGTTAAGTATCCAAAGGGAAACCTATCCTTGGATCACAGTTTACAGTTGATTTGAAATTGATAATCCAAGGGGAAACACATCCTTGGATCACAGTGTGTGTGTGTTTTGAGATAATATTCCAAGGGGAAAACCATCCTTGGATTGCTGCCTCATTAAAATTGTTTTGTTAAAGATTGTTTCTGTTAAATATCCAAGGGGAATCCATCCTTGGAAACAGTGTGCAAGTGTTTGCATGAAAAAAGTAGTTCTTGAAGTTCTGCTGATCTGGTTTTTATGAGATAGGACCCCAAAAGCTGCCACACTTCTCGTGTATTACTAGTGTATTTCTGTTGACACAGTTTGGCTCGATTGTTAGGTCTGTAGTTCACTTCAAGAGTACAGTGATCTTAGAAGGGCGTTAACAGTACTTTATTGAATTCTGATATCGAAACAAAGAAGAAATGATGTCTCATCATGAATTGATGGATATACACAGGAAAGTGCTTCATGGGTTATATATATATATATAACAATCAGTTTTCATGCATACCTTGTGAATCTGTTCTATAGTGAGAATTTTTTTACTTGAAAATTTCTAATTTGTAAAGATATGCTCAAAGCTACACCAATATGCTATCCTCAACCCCCTAGTTCCCCCTCCCTCCCTCCTTCCCTTCAATTCTTTCGTTTCCTACTGGTAAAAATGCTGATGTCAGCATTTTTGCAAAATCACCACTTAATTTACAAACGAAAAATGAAGTATACAATTATCATTTATCATAGACCATTTTGACATTTACAAAAGGGCCTGGGGAGAGCAACATTTTTCTGGTAAATGGCTGCCACAGTTCAATTTATCGTTGGTGAAAAGCCCTGTGGCAGCCATTTACCAGAAAAATATTGCTCTCCCCAGATCCTTTTTTCTAAATGTCAAAATGGTCTATTGAACTAGTTTTCATTCTAGTATATAGAGAAATTCTCTATTATATCTGTATATGGAAAAACAAGATTTTTAATCATCTCCGCCATCTTGGATTTGCTAATATCAAATTTTCCACTTTATAAGTAGATTAATTTCATCTTTTAACAATGCTTTGATTGACATAGTTTTGTTCATGAATGCATCTTAGAAAGTTGTTAAGATTTTAGAAAAGGTGATTATCTCATGCTTTGTGTGTACGCTTGCCAGTGTGATGATTTCTTTTAAATAAACAACGGATTGTCTGCTATTGGGTGATTCTCATGTTAGAAGACTAGACAAGGCCAAATTAAAGAACACAACATGTGCAGGAATTGGAGGTTTGATGAGCCAAAACTTTATCCAGAGACACTCTAACACTATAAACAAAGAAATTGCTACATCCAATGAAGTTATAATTCATGTGGGCTCAAATGATATTGCAAGAAATGTTGCTGTGGAAAGCATTGTTGATAACATTGACACTGCAGGTATGAAACTCTTAGAAAAGAACCCATCTGTTAACATTACAATATCATCTATTCTTCTAGAAAAATACAATCCATCATTGAATGTAAAGATTGTTGAAGCAAATGAAGCACTCAGGCGCTACTGTCTTGGAAAGGGATGGGATTACATCACTCATGGGAATATTGCTTTCAAGCATCTCTTGAGGGATGGCATGCACCTTAACCAGGACGGGTATCGCCTCTTTGCTCAAAACTTGACAGGCCATATTACATCTGGGTAACTTTCCAAACAGAGAGGATGCCAACAGTAATGCAGCACTAGCAAAATCAACTTCATTGAAGAAAGCTGGTCACGGTAATAATAACCCAGTGACTGGGTGTCGTCAGCATATAGGCTACAAAAAAGGCATGGCAATTGCATCCCTGAATGTTAACGGTCTACGTAGTCACCTAGATGAGGTTCAGTTACTGATAAATAATTTAGGGATACATATTCTTGCCTTGAATGAGACTAAGCTTGATCCTAATTACCCAAAAGAGTTGACTAGCATTGCAGGCTACCAGCAAGAACGCCTGGAAAGGACTTGCAATGGTGGTGGAGTCTCTATCTATATTAGAGACTCTATCAAATACAAACCTCGTTCTGATGTTCCAGTTGATGACTTAGAAATCATATGCATTGAAGTGGAACCTCCTAAAAGTAAGTCCTTTCTCGTTCTTGCCTGGTACAGACCACCAAGTGACCCTGTTGCCTCTTTTGATAAGCTGGAAAAGGTTCTTTCTTTCTTGGACAAAGAGGGTAAAGAAATAATCCTCCTAGGAGACACAAACTGTGATCTCACTCCAAAACAAGCTGAACAGCCTATAGACAACAACTCAAAGCACATGCTTGATCTCTATGAGTTGTTCAGCTTCAAACAGCTTGTTGAGGAGCCAACTAGGGTCACTCTAACAACTTCCTCTATTATTGATCATATTGCTACAACATGTGCCAGAAACATTGTAAAATCAGGGGTACATGAAGTTTCCATGAGTGATCATTATATGGTTTACTGCATTCGTAAATTCAATGGTGCAGTAGAAAAAGACCATAAAATGATCAAAACCCGCAAAATGAAAAATTTCAATGAGGATGCATTTTTGGCAGATGTCTCTGGCATATGCTGGGAGCAAATGCTTACTGAAACAGATGACATCAATACTCTTGTCAATAATTGGTCGAACCTCTTTTCCTTGATCATAGACAAACATGCTCCAATAACTGAAATGCGTGTTTCAGAGAAATACTGCCCATGGATAGATAAAGACCTTAGGGACCTAATGCAGACTAGGGATAAGTTAAGAAAGGCTGCTTCCAAAAGAAAGTCCCAATTTCTTATGGATTCATATAGGCAGGTCCGCAACAAGGTCAATTCTAGGAATATTCAGTTGAAGAAGCAATATTTCACTGATAAGATCTCTGCATGCCAAGGCAACATGAAAGAATCTTGGAAGGCAGTTAATGAACTTCTCAATAAGAGATCAAAGTCCAGTAACATCAGGTGTCTCAAAGTGGCTGGCAATGAAACTGTTCATAAAAAAGGCATTTCAGATGCTATGAACAATTTCTTTTGCTCTATAGGCAAGGAACTAGCAGACAAAATTGATCCTGTCCCCAACCCTCTTCTTACAGGTGAATATGAAGTCAATGCAAATAAGGCTAAGTTTAACTTCAAGACCATTGAAGTTAAAGAGATCAGGGCTGCATTTGCCAAGATTAAAACTGCAAAGAGCTTTGGGATTGACAATATCTCTAGCTACTTTCTGAAACTGGCCTTACCTTTCATTGAAAACTCTCTTGCTTTCTTGTTTAACACTTCCATTGAAACTAGCCAGTTCCCGGATTCATGGAAAGTAGCTAGAGTTACTCCGATTTTCAAAGATGGAGACAAGACTGAAAAATCAAACTACCGTCCGATATCAGTCTTACCCGTTATCTCAAGGCTCTTTGAAAAACTCGCTTTTGACCAGCTGTATCAGTATATGAAAGAAAATGGTCTCTTCTCCCCTGATCAATCTGGGTTTCTGAGGCTTCATTCTACACTTACGTGTTTGCTCAAAAATACTGATGACTGGTACAATGGCTTGGACCTTGGACGGCTTGTGGGATTAGTGTTCATTGATTTGAAAAAGGCTTTTGATACTGTTGATCATGACATCCTCTGTGAAAAACTTCAAATTTATGGTGTTCAGCAGCGAGAGCTGTATTGGTTTAGGTCATACCTATCCAACCGTAAACAATTCTGCAGGGTTAATGGTGTTGCCTCAGACATAGGGGATGTAGAAGTCGGTGTGCCACAAGGCTCATGTCTCGGCCCTCTTCTCTTCCTCATCTATATCAATGACCTTCCACTGGCCGTCCAGGGTTCAACTGTGTCCATGTATGCTGACGACACCAGTTTGTGTCACCAGGCATTGAATATGACTCAGCTGAATGGTGCTATTAACAATGATCTTAGGCGATTGGATACATGGCTTCAAGGCAATAAACTTTCTTTGAATGTTGCAAAAACACACGCCATGCTTATTACTACCAGGCAAAAACGTAACGTTCTCAAAAGTACAAATCAGAATTTGGAATTGAACATACGTGACAATGAGCTTGACGTTGTTCAAAAAACAAAATACCTTGGTGTCCAAATTGATTTCTCTTTAGATTGGAAAGAGCAAATAAAGGCTGTCTCTGCCAAGGTCTCAAGGGCCATCGGCTTTTTAAAGCATGCCAAGAAGTTTCTACCAAGGGTAACTCTTGAGAATCTTTACACAGGTATTGTTGAGCCACACTTTCGATACTGTTGTTCTGTTTGGGGTTGTTGTGGTTCTAGTGAAATCAAGCAGCTACAGAAGCTTCAAAACCGAGCTGCCAGGATTGTTACGAATAGCAGCTTTGACTCCCCAAGCAGGCCACTTATCGAAAGGCTGGGCTGGAAGACCATTGAACAACTCATCAGTAATGAGTCAAAAACAATGGTCTTCAAGTCACTCAATGACCTGGCTCCGCAATACTTGAGTAGCCTTTTCAAAAGAAATTCACAATGCTCCACCCGTTGCCTTCGAAATACCGAGACTGACCTGAGGGTACCAAAGAAAACATCTGCAAATGGGCAGAAATGTTTCTCTTTTAGGGGTGCAAAATTGTGGAATAGCCTTTCAGCTGAGTCAAAGCAGGCATCCTCTCTGAATAGCTTCAAATCATCTATTTAGATAACTACAGGGGTGGGGCCTGCGGCGGTGGCGCTGGTTGTCCTTGGGTGGCGGGCCGGCTTGGGGCGAATGGAGGTCATGATTTCGATCGCCGTTCGCTCCGGGTTGTCGTGTCGCCGGGGGGCTGCCGGTGCTGGCGCTGCAGGTTCTGCCCCTGTCAGGGACTTAGGATTTGTTTTTCTTTCTTGTTTTTATTTCTAATATGTATATAAATAATCAATTCTTGTAAATAGGTTTTTAATATTATGGTTTCTATTGTAATTAGGGTTAAGGTAATTTATTTGGTATTTTTGTATAGTAATAGTTTTTATCGGAGGGCCCCTTGAAAAACGGTTTTTACCGAAGGGCAACCCTCCTAAAATAAATCAAATGAAATGAAATGAAATGAAATTGCGATTTTAGAGAGGGAGGCTGAATCTGCCCCCCCCTACTCTTAGCCTTCTAGTAGCTCAAAAAGACCAGTCTGGATAGGGTTAAGGCCCTGTAAGTGATCGTGACTTCCAGCTATTTTGTGCTTCGCTTGCTGGTTACTCAAGTTTAATATAGCAGCATGCAGAATCACTAACTTACATTTGTGGTCAACCATGCAATATCTTGTGAAAAAACACCTCATCTTCTCCTTCAAAAGTTTTACATTTTGAATTCTCAGTTGTTTCAAATTGTTATCTTTTCAATAATTAATGAACAAAGCCACTGACATGTCCTGCGGTGCTTTATGCGAAAAATTATTTATTGAACTACGATGTCAATTAACGGACGAAGCAAACTCTCCACATAGTTATGACAAAGCACATCTGATCTTGTGAATGTAAGTTTGTGCGAACATTGATTTAGGATATGAGTAAATTGCGATTCTACAGTTTTGCTGTTCAATTTTGACATTAGTTCTTTGCTTGATATCTACTGATTTGAGCTATTTGATAAAGTTCATTTTTCTACAAGCATCATTTAATTATCACTCTTCATTACTAGCTTGCTGTCTAGTTTCTATTTGTTCGTCTGTTTACTAGGAAGTGCACAGAGTTGGGAAGGAGATGGCGAATCCGAAAGGCTTCGCTTCTCATAAAATAGTATGAGAAGTTCTGTGATTTATCATCTCTTTTCAAGGTACAATTACTTTATTTTAAATAGTTATATTACATAAAATGGTATGTCTCAAAAAGCTTCCCAATCTTTTAATTCAAAGTCTGGTTCACTTTGATCCTATCTGCACTGGGCGATTTTTCAATAGTTTTGTACTGGGTGGGGGGGGGGGCGTTTTTCGTTCCCCCTCATTTTCTCCAAAACTACAAAAGACATATTAAAAAGACTTACCCCTATTGTTGTTTAGACGATTAGATATTCAAATGTAACAGTGTTAGTTAATTAGTCACGTGATTCGTTGCCAGGACACCGAAAAACAAAGGAAAAATGGCAAATTTCTACCTTCTTAACAAACAGATTCTATTTAATTAACCCCTCCACCGATTTTCCCCAAATTTGTTTCAAATAGTAGGAAATATGTTATAAATAAAGAATACATACTTTTCAAAAGTTTCAAGCTTCTATATTTAGCACAATTTGCTTTGATTGAATTAGCTGTTTGTTTCATGCGTTCATTTTCTTCTCAGCTTTTTGCAAGTCTTGTCTTTTATCTAATAAATATGGACTCAAAATCAATCAGATTAATAAGAGGAAGCAAATTAGACAATGTTTCTTATATTTCACACTTCATTATTTTATCAATGACGTCATATATGTGAATGATGTCATAGATATTAAATTTCGCTGATCTGAGCAAATATGAAAAATATATACTGGGTGTCCCAAAAAACATGTACGCTATTTCAATGGCTACTGTGGAGGAGCCATAAATCCAACTTGATCAATTTTTCCAATTTTGAATAGACGAGCTTTCAACTTAGAGTTTAGCGTTTAGCACCAAGTTTGAGCAAATCTGGTAAGTGGTTGCTGATTTATTGAGAAAGAAAGTAAAAATCAGTGGCTGTTTCAAAACCAGATGATTCTATTTCCGTACTTGACCTTATAACTTGAATTTTAGCCACAAATGGAATTAAACTTTGCAGTTATGTCAAGGGTGTTAGGACACAAATATTTTAAATGCGTATTTATTTACCTTGTTTTGATCTTCGTCTTGTTTTCTTGTCTTGTTTTCTACTCTGTTCTGTTTCCTCTTGCTGATGTAAATCCCTCGTGTTATTTGAATATATCTTCCGTGTATTCCTGTGTCTTAGCGCGCCTTCGCAGAAGAAAGGTTTCAAACCGCAATGCCATATTAAATACTCATGGGAGAGCCATCACCGCAAACTCTCATAAAGTCTTTTCGTCCAATGACGTCTGCCCGGGCACACGTCATCAGTCATGTGATAGGTTTTGGCTTTCGAGCTTGAATTTCAGGAGGTTTCAACTGGAGGGTTTCAATGTGCGGGAAATTTTGAATTGTATCCAACGCATGATAGGAGCCACAGGTGTGCTTTGAGGTTTCGGCAATGATGATCAGGTAAAGCTAAATGTGGAGAATTTGACTAAATATGAGTTTGATAGCATGCAAGAAGCTGCGAGAGCAATATCATTCACGATCAAATAGCCAAACTATGAAGTGGTATGGCCTAGCTGGTTTGATACTTTGAGTTCAAGGACCCTGGCGGGGTCACTTCTATATGCATATGTATATCATGTGAGTTCCCAAAACTTTAAACATACCCCTTATCTCTGACTTTACCTGGCAAATATTGACCCTTTTCTCTGACTTTGAGTTCAAGGACCCTGGCGGGGTCACTTCTATATGCATATGTATATCATGTGAGTTCCCAAAACTTTAAACATACCCCTTATCTCTGACTTTACCTGGCAAATATTGACCCTTTTCTCTGACTTTTATAAAATAAATGACCCTTTTCACTGACAATGAACAGAAAGTCCGCCCTTAATTGTATGCTCATGTTGACAGACAGAAAGGGCAAGTTCTACCTGGACCCTATATTTTCAAACTCGCTGACTATTTTGTTGGCAACAGTTAAAGAACAGTTTTAAACTAATCAACTTTTATCTTAATCAAAACTGTTTTTTTCACGAATACACAAGCAACTAATTTCAAGAGAATGATTAAAATTTCAAAACATGAAACTGGAACAAGACAAATTTTATATTTCTACTTGTTCCTCTCTGGGCTTGGATTGTTCTATCAACTTATATATGCGTTCAAACAGGAAAAGAAATTAGGAAGCACCAAATATTTGGCTGTGACAGTACAAAATGCAGTACCTAGACAAGAGCCATAAACTGAAAAATTAAACACTGTTCATAGCTTGAAAACATAGCATAATTATTCTTCTAATTTTTCTTGGTGTTATCGACAAATGGTTGAAATTCCTTCCAGGTGCCATACCAGCAAATTCTCAATGTTTGACAATATCTTGATAGCAAGGTCATGACTTTCTTGAGGAGGAAAGAAGGAGACTGTACCCTGTTACATGCAAAAAGGTACAGGTCTCATTAGCCACTGCTACTATTACTCGTCTGCAGAGTATGCCATCTCAAAAGTGTGCAAAACCATGCCTTCCTTACCGTGTAGAGTTAGAAAAAGGTCCCCTCCTCACAATGAGATAAGTTTCATTCAGCTCTCACATCACCATCTTGATTCCTGAACTCCTGTATTTTCCCGCTAAAATGCTGGCCTCACTTTGAGTGGGGAACCTCGTCCGAATATTGATAAATTGATTCCATTGTTTTCCCACTCACTGCTCACACACAAACTAGAAAAGCAGCGGAGCATTGGAGATCAGAGTCGGCCTAGAGGAAAAATTGGAAGCTTTGTGCCAAAACAAACAGTGAGCTGGAGTGGTATTGTGTGTCAATATGAATACATTTTATTTGGCAAGAATCGTGCCTAAATGATGTGATGTGTGGATGATGGTTGCGCAGCACAATCCTTAGCATTCACCAAACAAGATCTTCTGGACTGGATATTTGCCATATTCACACTGTTATGGTATACTTACTGGTTAAGAAACAGCAAATCTTTCTAAAAAAATTCAATTTTAGATTTAACGTTTTTCAACAAACAAAAGTAGAGACAAATGATCCAGTTTGGTATTGATGGATGAAATTAGAAAGCAGTGACTCACTCACAAATCAAGTTGAAGAAGAAGAGTTGAAATAAAGTGACTCAAGTCCAAGAATCAACAAATAGTACTGCACCTAAATCTCTGAAAATGGGATCCTCTTTTGAATAACATGTTGTCAGAGACCTATTCTAATTTAACTTTTTTGCGCAAAATTTTCACTGTGTGCTTTCTGTATCAACATACAACTGTAAAATCACTGCATTCAAAATATTACCCCTACATTGCATTTTATGTCACACTGAAGCAATTAATAATCTCAAATGTAACAGATAATAGAATACATTTGTTGTGGATCATGATTTGTCTAAGAAACATTAGGCTACAGAAAAGATTGATATTTAGTATCATGGAATAATACCCTTATTTTGGATTTCTCTGACTTTCCCATGAAAAACTACCCTATTTTTAGGAATCAATGTCCTAGAATGCTTAGTTCTAGGACACCCTTTCTCAGAGATTTCGGGAACTCACGTGATATACAAATGTATATAGAAGTGACCCCGCCAAGTCAAGGACACGAGAGCATTTATCTTGTCTCCCGTCGAAGTGTGAAAATCGAGACCCGGCTCAGGCAGAAAAAGCAAGTTGCGCTTTCTATGATATCACGGCAAAGACCAAAATAAGATGACCAGAGTATCAGCAGCGTTACGTTAATTTTTATTAGAAACTGCGCTTTTGACCCAGTGCTGAAAGTTTCCTAAATTATCAGATTTTGAAGCCTGAGAGACAGAGCTTCTTCCAATCTTTCTTGTCTGTTTCCTTGTGCCCTTCCAGAATATTTCCTAGCACACATTTATTTCTTCATAAGAAAATCTTATGAGAAAGTCAACTCTGGGGTCCTTGATATAAAATGGAAAATTCGAGAAAGAACTGTAAGAATTAGTTCAAGGAAACTGAAAGACACATCCGCTCTGTATTGTAATTTGTTACTCAGCACTTGAGTATTGTATAAACAGAGGCGTGGTTTCAAGTCAAAGTAGCCACTTTGTTTTTACATTGTTTGCACAGCTGTGGTTTTGCAAGATGCAGCCCCCTGAAATGTTCTGAGTGGAAGTGGTCTTTTCTCCTCCGCTCAAGCAACATTGCGAAGCAAAAATGTGTTGCGCATTAGACGATGGAAAACAATGGAAATTTGCGGTGATGGCCCTCCCATGAGTATTTAATATGGCATTGCGGTTTGAAACCATTCTTCTGCGAAGGCGTGCTAAGACACAGGAATACAAAGAAGATATATTCAAATAACACGAGGCATTTACATCAGCAAGAGGAAACAGAACAGAGTAGAAAGCAAGACAAGAAAACAAGACGAAGATCACAACAAGGTAAATAAATACGCAATTAAAATATCCGTGTCCTAACACCCTTGGCTATGTCAGGAAACACATTTGGGAGTAATTTATGACCACATAACTCATGGATATTGACCAGGCAGCCTGCTGAACGCAATATTCTTGATTTAAAACGACGTTATCATTTTTGAGAAGCAGAATAACTGATGGACGCATGTCATGGCCTGCAGCACTTGGGTTCCACATCACCATTTCTAGCAACCCTAGCTATATTCAATATTCTTGGCTATCACAAAATCCAATTCATGACTATCTGTTTCACTTGTGAAAATCAGAAAAACGGGAATAATGAATCCTCTGGTTTTGAGGCAACCAATAATCTTGACTTTCTTGCTCCATAAATCAGCAGCTACTTTTCAAATTTATTCTAACTCGGTGTCAAACTTTAAGTTGAAGTCTCTTTTATTAAACATCTTAAGAATAGAATTATTGGAATTATGGCTGCTCCGCAGTAGCCACTCAAACAGCGCACATATTTTGTGGGACACCTTGTATATCAAATGAAAGCACTCATCAAACGCAATCGAATGGTGCATGTTTGAGATCAATCTGACAAACGATACAACAACTATGGACGTTTTAAGCTTTTTTTCGCTAACCACTCTCCAAATATGGTATTACTGTGGTCACATGATCAAAGTTAGAACAATGAAATGTCATAAATTTTATTGCCTATTACACTTGACTAAAAGTCACAAAGACTGGTGGTCATATCTCTTGTCGTTCTAGCGCAGTGCAGCAAAGTCTGGTAGGGGGGGGGGCAAAAACGCCCCCCCAGTACTAACAGGGTTAAGTAGCAAATTAACAAATAACATCGTCGTACAAAGCTTCAGTCACAATGCTTTTAGGATCCTTAAAGGCACACTGTCGCGACTGTGATTGGCTAGTCGTAATGGTGAAATCACTAACAAAAAACCTGACCTCTGAATAATTACCAAGCCTTTATACTCTTGGATCATACTTCGTTTCGAGAATAAAGGGAGTCAGATGATTATCGCCTTCATTAATTTCAGCGTACAGCGTAATTACTGAAGCTTGCATAATCATATTCTTTCGAATCGTCTCATTCATCCAAGCAGCGCCACGACAGTGTGCCTTTAAAGTTTTTAACTTGAAGGAACGAATTGTAAGGTAAGTGTGTTAAGCCAGTTTTTTTACATATAATATAAAAGTTGAAAAAAAAATTATTGAAGACACTACCTACGATCTACTATACCAGGTAATAAGGAAGAGGGCCAGGAGGAGCAAAATATCATGTATACCCCTGGGATTAACATAAACTAAAAATGCAACTAATATAAACTAATAAGTTTAAAGGCAGAAACACCGCAATTACAACAAAACCAACAGCAAATGGTTGAATAAATTTTATGCCAATATTTCGTCCTGCCATGCAGGACCTCTTCAGGGCTGTGATATAAACTACTATACATACCACGCTAGAACTAATACCGATAGAAATGCTAATTATAAAAGCATTTTACGAATAAATATTTGAGCCGGTTTCACATTAGCTGTCAGCCCAAAATATATTGTCAAACAATCAATACCCCGGCCGAGGGAACAACAACGACAACAACCGTCCCCGTCACTGTTCCCCACCCAAGGTCCCCATCGCTCGAGACACCGCTATCTGGTCTGGATTTCTAATATAAACCTAAAATCCAATGTGAAACTGGCTTGCAAGGAAATATATGGACAGGTCTCTACGACAAGAAACTTTAAAAGATGGACTAGGTGGTTTAGTGACGTTTAACTAGATTTACGGTGAATCCAGTCTCTAACCTTTAATTAGGGATGTCCTTGATGATGTGTGCCAGAAATAATGCAAAAGTAATAAAGATATGCAGAAATCGAAGCTTCGACTCATCCTCACCAACAATTATTTATAGGAACATAGATCATGAAAGGGAGGAAATATAAATCATGTTTTGAATTAGCAGACAGACATTTGTGATTTTCACACCCTCTTGTGACTTACGGAGCATAGATAAATTTTGTTTCGCACTATCCTGATGCTTTCTTTACATAAATATTTCAGCCAATCACAACGCTCTGATTTTTTCTTGTATGTTTATTTCCTCTCGGTGTTTGCCAGAAGCTGCGGGAAAAACCCGCAGACAGAAAGTTGAAAATTGAATAGTGTTGAATACTGCTATCATAGTGGGTACACGTGCAAATTCTTGGAGCTGGTATTGGTCAATATTTCCAATTTTCCTCTCGTTCAATGGCATCCAAAATTGTTCCAAAGCCTGAAGAGATAGATCAGCTCATTCTGGACACAATTAGAAAAATACGAAAGTCGAAAAAACTTGCATATTCGGAGCTAGTTTGTGAAAAGTTATCAGAGGCTCATGACCTACAATCCTCGCCAAAACCTCTTGTCACGAACTGAATTTTTCAGCATTTTTCAACAAAAGTCTAAGTGCCTACCACTTCAGCGGAAATATCTCGTAAACCCCCCTTCCCCCCATGTCAATGTTGTTTGTCTTGACACAGGACACTTGCTGCATGATATTTTCCAAGTTAGAGAATTTAGCAACATTGACTTGAGGGTAAAGGGGGGTATTTGCTCTTCAGATCTACCTTTTTCAATTTTGTGACAAGGGTTTTGGCGAGGATTGTCTGAGGTCGAGTGAGTGGATGTATGCATGTTTTGACGTGTAAAACAGGACTAAAACTTAAGTAAACGGGAGGACATCATTAAAAATTCGAACAGGTATGTCTGTCTGTAAAACATATTCATCATAAAGTATTTTCATAATGCCCTTCTTCACACTGGAGAGGGCTTTAACGGCAGCACCAAAAATCTGAAAAACAGCTGACAAAGTTAATTCTTTGCTCAGGTTCTTCCTTTGTTGTTTCTTATACATGGCATAGAAGAACAGTGATGCTACGAGAATTGTATGTGGCTGTGAAAATCTTTACAGTCATTTGGTCGAAGATTTTAATGTTTCTATCCATTGAACGTGGTTGGTTTAGTGTTCAAATTCAACTGAAGCATAGCCATTTTGGATGGCAGACTGGTCCTACCACGAGATATACCACGGGTCACAGCACGGGTCACAGCACGGGTCACACCCTTCTTAGATGCCTCAGTACACATTTTACCAAAGAAAACGACGGGTCACACGGGTCACACTAATTTTTTATAAAAAATATAGTATCTAATATTTTTTATAAAAAATGACTGTGACCGTGTGACCCGTGTGACCTGTGCCAATTTCTATACAAATTCAATAGATATCGCCCTTTAGTAGTGTGACCCGTGGTGTTACCCGTGGTGTTACCCGTGGTGTGACCCGTCAATTTCTTGCAGTATCGCTATACTGGTCCACTAATAAATCTTTATTTCATAAAGGCGATGATATTTGGCTGCCAGTACATTTGTTTAGTTCGATTGAAGGTGGAAATTCCATGATTTCAGAGCCAAAGGCCGTTTTGATTCATTTCGTGACGTCAAATTGAACAATCAACATCACTAATCACAAAACAAATCGCATATCCGGAACGAGCGCCATCGAATTAGTACCATTCGAGTGAAAAAGTTTAGAATTTGAGCTCTTATAAAAAATTTTACCCTCAGAGTCTGAGGTCGAGTGAGTGGATGTATGCATGTTATGACATGTAAAACAGGACTAAAACATAAGTAAACGGGAGGACATCATTTAAAATTCGAACAGGTATGTCTGTCTGTAAAACATATTCATCATAAAGTATTTTCATAATGCTCTTCTTCACACTGGAGAGGGCTTTAACGGCAGCACCAAAAATCTGAAAAACAGCTGACAAAGTTAATTCTTTGCTCAGGTTCTTCCTTTGTTGTTTCTTATACATGGCATAGAAGAACAGTGATGCTACGAGAATTGTATGTGGCTGTGAAAATCTTTACAGTCATTTGGTCGAAGATTTTAATGTTTCTATCCATTGAACGTGGTTGGTTTAGTGTTCAAATTCAAATGAAGCATAGCCATTTTGGATGGCAGACTGGTCCTACCACGAGATATACCACGGGTCACAGCACGGGTCACAGCACGGGTCACAGCACGGGTCACACCCTTCTTAGATGCCTCAGTACACATTTTACCAAAGAAAACCACGGGTCACACGAGTCACACTAATTTTTTATAAAAAATATAGTATCTAATATTTTTTATAAAAAATGACTGTGACCCGTGTGACCTGTGTGACCTGTGCCAATTTCTATACAAATTCAATAGATATCGCCCTTTAGTAGTGTGACCCGTGGTGTTACCCGTGGTGTTACCCGTGGTGTTACCCGTGGTGTGACCCGTCAATTTCTTGCAGTATCGCTATACTGGTCCACTAATAAATCTTTATTTCATAAAGTCGATGATATTTGGCTGCCAGTACATTTGTTTAGTTCGATTGATGGTGGAAATTCCATGATTTCAGAGCCAAAGGCCGTTTTGATTCATTTCGTGACGTCAAATTGAACAATCAACATCACTAATCACAAAACAAATCACATATCCGGAACGAGCGCCATCGAATTAGTACCATTCGAGTGAAAAAGTTTAAATTTGAGCTCTTATAAAAAATTTTACTCTCAGACAATCCTCGCCAAAACCTCTTGTCACAAACTGAATTTTTCAGCATTTTTCAACAAAAATCTAAGTGCCTACCACTTCAGCGGAAATATCTCGTAAACCCCCCTTCCCCCCAAGTCAATGTTGTTTGTCTTGACACAGGACACTTGCTGCATGATATTTTCCAAGTTAGAGAATTCAGCAACATTGACTTGAGGGTAAAGGGGGGTATTTGCTCTTCACATCTACCTTATTCAATTTTGTGACAAGGGTTTTGGCGAGGATTGTAGGCAAATCTCCTGCCATGTTGCAGCTGACGTCCATGATGGCTACGGGAAGGATTGGAAACATCCCAACGAAGGAGGGTCTTGAATCCCTGAGAATAGATGAATCGAAGGTAAGTTTATATGCTGAGAGTCAAGTTGAAAATGGAAAAAGTAGAAAGCTATCAAACGATGAGGTCAGGATTATTGAGTGCAGGAATGAACTGCAGGCCGTTGCCGAAGCAGAGAGACAGGTCTCTGCTGATAACGACAAGTCGTGTGATAGTGATATGGAATCTGACAGTGATAGTGACATAGAAAGTATACAAAGTGGATCAGATTTAGATAGAGAAAGAAAAGGGTTACAGGATGGGTTAGCATGTAGTCAGTAGTTTGGGCTTGAAAAATACGAAAATTTACAAAACAAAGAGAAAATAGGAGAAAAAACAGGAGATTATATGAATCAGATAATCAATAAGCAAATTGGATATAAATTGAATCAGAGAATGGATGATATGGAGAAAAAGCTGTCCTATGCCATAAACAGGATTAATAAGGATAGGAGAATTTTGTTTTTATCCAATCAGCGAATATGTTATGATCCGCCTCGGCCAATCAGATCGCTAGAAATAACAATGGAAAATGGGGGCGTCAGCGTTTTTCTTCAAAAGTAAACAAACAGAGCTGTGGGAAACTGCCCAAAACCATTATCCTTTCGAAGGGCGTGATGCAGTCCTTTTACAGCGAATTTGATGGGGTTTCGAAGTTTTTTGTGATGAGCTGAAATTTTTCTTGAATCTTACCAGATAGATTTTTGATATCTGCAGCGGTTCGCCCTAAATGAAAGCTGCGAAGAGGGGGTTTCCCTAACGGCTTACTACACCTTATGCCACACAAAGCAAAGTGAAGAGGCCAACCAACGGCACGAAAATGGAAGAATGAAATAAATTGGGACATCTCGGATCAGATACCTATTTTGTTGGGGCTGATGATCTATTTTAGGAAGATGTCTCAACGAGCATGCTACAGATTTTATCGTTATCACTGTTTGGGTTTTGTTCATCTTCAAATTGACCGATTGCCTTCCGCTGTTCCTTGGTCTCATGGCTTCATGCATAGGCCTAGCAGTATAGCAGTCGCATTCACCTGAAACAGTATCGCATCCATCCTTAGCTATGCTTCATTCGATTTCTTCGCAAGAATATCCATTTGCTTCTACAGAAGTTGATCACATATGGGACACATATTCTGTTTGGTATGATCCATTTTACATCACATGGTAATGGCAGGAATGGCCACACCACATCCACGAGAATGGCGCCATATTTGATTTGTTCTTGATCTTTGCTTCCGTGGTTATTCTTATCGCAATGACACAATTTCTTAGCATTTTAAATGCAGTCAGTCACTTGCTCAGCCTGGTTAAATTTTGAGAGTTTTGGCCTATCTACAGGAGTAAAATTTCAGCAAGAAATCGAAATGAAGAATATAAACGTTGTTAATCGAAATGCACACAACATTCATAGACAAGTCAAAGGATTGCTTTTAAATGTATTTTAGATCTTTGTTGTTTGTTTTAATTATCATTAATTTGCATCTATATTAATTCATAGATGCTACTGACCAATTCATTCCTTCAATGCCCCCATCCCTTTCCATTATCAGTTCTTTTTAATTTGGTCTTGTTGATGCCAAACACATTCTGATTTGATATGCCAATTTACAATCTAACCATTGATCAGTGGCATCTCTGTCACTTATTATTATTGTTAGTATTATCATTATTATTTGTACCCTGAGCATTATACTGATATTCGGTCCTACTCGGTATTGATGTAGAAATTCAGGGTCTACTGTTTCTCAGAAATAACACAAACAATTTTACCACAACCTACCCACAACCCTGCGGACCCTAGTCTTTTATTAATCTGAAAGCCCTGGAAATATAATGTACATCAAGCTATTTATGTTTGTTTAGTTTCTATGATGGGACAGAATAATTACAGGAGGATTCATGTTGTTGTATAGAAACTTGATCCAACCAAAAGCTTCTTGCAAGTTTCTTGATATTGATGCTAAAAAATCTGACAGTGATTTGTTTTTTGTTGTAAAAAGGTTCCAAGTACCTTCAGTGAGATATCACAACAACGAACAGTTTTAACGGAAATCAGATCATACTGAAAATGATGGGAACCTTTGTCATATTTCGAAATTCAATTTGCAATCTGGCCCAAAGTGCATGAAGAGTGCAAAAGTTTTCTTAGCTCTTTTAGTTGAGTGATTAAATGGAGGATTCTAACTTAAGCTCTAATAAATGCAGGTAGATTTAGCACCATAATTTCAAGACCATTTTGTAAGGTGTATGTATTTCAGCCATGGTAGGCCAGCCTGGTCTTGAATCAACTACATGAGAAGAATGTAAGACTACCCTCACATGAGCAAACTCAGACCGGTTTGAGTTTCAGATCGGTTTGAAACTCATTTCGGCTTGCGGTCAAAGCCCTTGGAGTGCTCACATGACACAGGCAAAATGAAACTCAGGTCGACCTGAAAATCATTTCGGTTTCTCAGGTTAGTCTCAGTTTTCAGGTCAACATGAAATTTTCATATGAGCAGAAACTTTTTTATTTCAGGGCGAAATGAATTTTCAAAACAGGTGTGAGTGGCATTCCTTGTGTTCTTTTGGCAATCAAAACCATTAAGATAAATCTTCCACAATGCAATCATAATTTTTCTGATTGACAGGGGAATGCACGCATTGTTTGTATTCAGGAACATTTTTGTGAAACGTGCATGTGCAGAGCTAGTGAGCTGAACTCAAACCGATCTTAAAATGTTGATGTGAGGAGCCAGGCAAATTAGCAGACACAACCTAGCTTCAAACCGATCTGAAACTCAGATCGGTCTGAGTTTTCTCATGTGAGGGTCTCTGCTCATCATATAACCTTCGTAATACGGGGACCGATTTTAGGTTACCGAAGAAAAGGTCATCAAATGGCCAGAGATGCTTCTCATATAGAGGTGCAAAATTATGGAATGGCCTGTCAGCCGAGTCAAAGCAGGCAACCTCCTTGTATAGTTTCAAGAAAACTATTTAAAAACTGTTTCCTTTCATTTTGATTTTAGGTTTGAATTTTTAACTTTACTGTAAATAGGTTTTGAACATTGTAAATAAGGTTTTATAGTTTGATTTATTTGATAGCTTTTTACTTTGTTTTCTAAATTGTAATTAAATGTTTTTATCGGAGGGCCCCTTGAAAATCAACTTGTTGAAGGGCAACCCTCCTTAAATGTATTAAATGAAAGGAAAAAAAATGAAAATGAAATGAAATAGGCTACAGTTCTGTCCACTCTAGCGTTATTCAGGGCGTGAAAGACACTATTTCCACCTTTTGAAATATTTCAATTAGTTTTGAGCCTCCTCCCACCTGCCATCGAAACAAATTGTTGTTTGGCAGTGTGGCTTCCTTCGCTCCGCGGATGGCGCGAAAATATGGAAAAGAGGACAATCCCTCCCTCGTGAAGACAAAGGAATCACAGCATTGTTAAACCAGTTAAACTTTTAAATAATCATCACCAGTTATTTCAAGTAAATGCAGTTCATACCAATAAAGTCTCTTCAAGCATCAATGCAACAAGACGTGCCTCTGCCAACCCCAAATCTCAGTGAACATTCTCTCCACCTTCTGACACTCGTTCTCATAGGATCTGAAAAATAGCATCAATTGCGGTCTTTGCCAGATGGTCAAGACTCTGGAGTAATGCTTTTTCACAGGAAGGGCACTTGCTGATTTCACGCATGATGCATTCAATATGGAACGAATGGCCACATCCTCGGAAAACACGCCACAATGGGCTCCGATTTTCACATGCAGGTTTGTCACATTTTCTAAGGGCCTGTTTATATGGGGAAGAACACCTCAACTGCCAAGCTGGACAGAAGTTGCATGCACTTGCACGCATTTCAAACTATGTGGATGTTGAGAAACTGAAGATTATGATGAATGCCTTTGTTATCTCTCAGTTTAGCTATTATCCAATTGTTTGGATGTTCCTTGATAGGTCAGTTAACAACAAAATAAATGAAATCCACGATGGAGCCCTGAGAATCGCACACAAAGATGGTTGTTCAAATTTCGAAGATTTACTGACGAAAGCAAACACAGTGTCCGTTCACCACAAGGATTTACAGTTGCTTGCTGCTGAAAATTTTTAAATCAGAGGAATCTCAATCCAAGTTTCATGAATCAAATCTTTGTAGAGAAATATACCAGATACACCCTTCGTAGTGGCAGAAATATTTTGGCACCAAAACCAAACACGACAGGGTATGGTATTGAAAATGGGCAAAATATGGCATGCAATGCTATCTTCCTTAACCCTATTTTAACCGGGTAAAAAAAAAGTGATTTTCTACCGGGGGGGGGGGGGGCGTTTTTCGCCCCCCCTGTTTTTCTCCGCAAGTATAAGAGCTATGACAATGAAACTTGCATTGTGTCATAATTGAACAATGGAGAATCTAAAAATAGCATCAATCAATCAATAGTCACGTGATTGGTTGCTAGGCAACCAAAAACAATGCAAATTTTGAGAAAATCGAGCTATTTGCAGAAAAGGGCCCATTATTAGCAAATAGCCAGATAAAATTGGCAAAAAACCATCCAAATACCTGCTTGATATCATTAATTTGTAGTTTCATATGGTTTCGTACGGATATTTATGGTTTCTAATAAATTAACTAATTAAATAATGAAAATTTGATTCAATGCAAAATTGTTAGCTCAATAATTATGATTTAAAACCATTAATTTCGCATATTATTGGTGAAATCAAGTACCTTCATCGTTATTTGAGGTAATTCCATCAGTTTTGTATGAAAAATTACTCATTCATTAGGAATATGACGTCATAAAGATTGATGACGTCATAGACATAATAAACTGCTGATGTCAGCAAATATGAATAAATTATATATCAAATGAAAGTACTCATCGAGATGAATCGAATGGTATATATATTGTTGAGATTTAGTAACAAAGGAAGAAATTAGAGCCGTTTTAAAGAATTTCTTTGTGACCACTCTCCAAATATGGGCATGTGGTGGTCACGTGGTCAAACAATAGGTATTGAAATTTCTATTTTCTGATTGCCAACTAAATTTTAGGAAAAGTCAAGAAGTTTCAGCATTGTAGGTTGCATCGTTTGGGAGCTTTGAACAGTTTCAAAAGAAACATTAAAAGCCACAAGTTTGCTTGCAACTGCAGATTGTGTAAACGATATGTTGAGAATCTAGGATTTCTGTAGTTGTAGCATGGTTGTAGATTGATATCCTTGTAACGTAGTTTTAACAATATTTTCAACATGTATTTAAGTTTTGGTTGGCATTAATTAGCTTCAGCTAGACCAGAAGTAAACCTAAAATAAAGAAATTATTATTATTGTGCCAGACCCGGGCGGACTAGCTTGCGTGCAGACTCGACTATCCTAAAGTGTAGAGTCTGCGCAACAAAGTCGAAACGCTTGTTTTATGACTCAGCAGAAATTGCTGCCGCTGGCGGTTCTGCGGCCTTTTTGCGCAGTGTTGGATTAAATAGCGCGTCAACACGCCAAGATCAAGATCATTATCCTTCATGGTCGACAATTCTGCACTGTAGCAAAATATCGCGTAAGAAAAAACAATCATTTGTACCACTACTGCATCAAATATGTCTGATGGTCGCAAAGACTTTAATTTGCTCGTTGGAAAAGGGAAATTTAACGTGAAAGCTGCTTTGCAACAATTGGAGGTCGTCGTACGGCCTAGGCCCACGGCAAAGTATAGTTGTGGAGAATGTCTCAGACTTCTTCTGCAGCGCATCCAGTCTGCACGTCAAAAGCAGAGAGTTTTGGAGGATCAAGCATCCAATAGTTACTAGCAGGCACTTACAGCAAAACAATCAACCTTTGAAAAATGCAACAACAAGCTTTCAGGGACTCCGAGGAAATCAGAAAAGTGGGGGACTGGAACTTTATACAAAAAATTACTACAGCATAACATGACGATCTGCCTTTCAGAACTTGGTAATTTGCAAAGGGGGGGGGGGCATTGCCCTGGTTTTTGTATTTGAAGACTGATGATTCTCTAGCATCTTCACACCAAATTTGATAAAATACCATCAGTAGAGGCAACCTAGTCCTTCATTTTCTTGGCTACAACAATGAGTCACAACCACATTTGGTCCAAGGTATTTGATATAATGCATCCTGCAACGTCCTGCATTGAACCAAAAGGCTGATTACATCCTGTAGTTGATTTTCTTTCATGATCAATAATAATGTGCAATGTTCAATTTATGTTCAAACCTCTTTAAAATTGTATTCATTTGTGTCTATTGATTTTGAGTAGATGATGAAATAGCTCAACATGCCACAAGCAGAACATAAGAAACCTAACAAGTTTTTGAAGTGTGCTGGGCTCTGCTCTATAAAAAAAACCATATTTGGTAATGTTCTGCTTGTGACATTTGTGAAATAGAGGTTTAAAAAGATCAATCAATGCAATCTCTCAAAGGACGGATCTTGCAACACTTGCACAATCTTGAAAGGAGCATGGCTTGAAGGAGCTTGAATTGAGCATATTAACCTAATTAGAGTTTGATCAAGCTTTGCAATAATCCTACACTAGAATTATTCTCAAACAGACAATAAATCAAGCTTGTTTGAGTTTGCCTTCAGCAACAAAGATTTGTTTTCCCAAAGGAAATCCAGCATCATCTGCTTGAACTGGAAATGAGCTTGAATGGTGACTGTTTTCAGTATGATATCAATCTCACTTTAGATTCTTGTCAGTCTCAAGAGAGTTCAAATCAATTCGCAGAGCTTGTTTCCCTGAGCCAGTTGTGAGGGTGCATGCTGCAAGCTAGCGCAAGTGGTGCAGAACTCTTACTTGAATCAGGCTCTCAAACATGCTCAAACCATACCCAAAACAAGTTGTTATCAGGCTTGAAGCATGCTACAAACATACTCAATATTTTGCAAAAGGATTGCCCAACAAATCAAAAGTTATGAAGAAGAATGCCTGAATAATATAGAGTGGAAAGACAGAACACAATTCAGAGATGAATTCTGGTTTAGGAGATCTCAGAAAACAGAAATTTTAATTCCATCTGTTATAGGTTTGTAGAAAACAAACCACATTCATTTTGGAGATGACAAAGCTCAATAAATTCTCTTTGGACAAAAAAAGCAAGAACCTGAAAAAATTAGACATCAGGAGGGGTGATGTAAGGATTAAACAGCATTCAACAGTCACATATCTGGGATGCATCCTACATGAAAATCTTTCTGGGCAGTTGATGGTAACTAAAGATGCTTGGAAAAATAAGTGGCAATTAGCAGGTTGCTTTTAAATGCTCTTATTCAACCTCATTTTTATCATGCATTCACTTCTTGGTATCCAGGGTTGAATAAGAGGCTGTCCAAAAAATCCAGATGGCATTTGTTTTTACCTGAATTTAAAAAACACAGCACATATTTGAGTCACAGAATTCAAGGCTATAAATTGGCGCCCCACAAAGAACAGGACAGATCAAGTAAGGAAATTTCTCAAAGGAACTGCCCCAGCGTGCTGTGCTGAGATATTCTCTCTAGTCAACCAGGGCCAAACAACACAAAAATCCAAGTTCAAATTGGATATTCCATTTCGAAAACATAATGTTGGACAAAAATGCCTGTCTTATCTAGGGCCAAAAACATGGAAAAGTCTTTCGTCTGAGATCAAATCAACAAACAATATTTATGCATTCAAACATAAGATCAAAGAGAATTTTTTCCAAAATATACACAAAGAGAAAGATGACATAAATGTCTTCTACTAAGGACCATATTGAAAATACACATCCTGCAGCTCTGAATTTCCTTTTTTCTATGTATTTCTGTTATACAGCACCTCTAAGGGGACCATTATGGAAGTAAAGTCGGCTGGACATTTTAGTGCTATCCCTGCCACTGTAATTAGGGGTGTTTATCTTTATATCTTTAACATCTAATATTGTATTGTGTCTATTTTTAATTATCAAACTTGTAGATATCTATTGTGGCAAATTGATACATACATACTGTGCATACATAAATATCTGAGCATAGATACAATACAATATATAGGGTTATTAAAGGAAAACACCCCTAATTACAGTGGCAGGGGTAGCAATAAAAGGTCAAGATGACCTTAATTCCATAAAAGTCCCCTTGGAGATGCTGCTACAACAAAAATGTGAGAGAAAAATACAAAACTGTAGTTTTGAAAAGCTTTTTGCTCACTTGAATGTCACTGAACTGATTGCAAATGAAATTTAGAATATCTGTTGTAAGAAATCATGATGCAGATACCTGAAAATATGTTAAAACAACTTAATGCTACAAGTTTATTCCATTATTTTAGAATATCCGAAATTTTACGACCAGCATCCTCTACAAGGGCCTGATCCTCTGTTCTGCCAACTGTGGTTGGGTATTGGAAAAACATTTAGCTAAGAAACTTTTTAAATGTTGTATGAATATGAATTGCTAAACCAACTAAGAAACTGCTAAGAAACTTTCAGCACTTAAATTCAATAAATACAAGAAAAATTCCATTCTGGGTAACTTTCTTAGTTGCTTTTGAAATAATCCCTGTATATGTTCACAAGTTATTGTTTGTTCAATAATATGCACGGATTGAGCTGCTACAATTGCAATTAATTAATCTGTATTGTTTTGTTGTGAACTTCCAGTAGTTGCATAAAATTCCTTCATTCTCAAATTGTCTAAATCAACACTCAGCATACAGTATGCTAGTTCAAAATGGATTCTCCTGTTTCCAGATAGCAAGATTTGTCTCCATGATGTAAATTTAGACAATTAGAACATCTTCAAATTTCTTTGATTAAAAATTCCTACTCTTCTTTGATCTACTCTTTTAAACTTCACTCTTCTCACTGTCCATCTCATGATAGGGTTCTTGGCTGCACAACGTTGTTTCTATGAAACATGGGTAGAGACTGGGGCTAAATTCACAACAGACAAGATTGATGCTTTTGTAGATTTGAAGCAGCTGCTGTGAAAGCTGCAAGTTTCACCGAAGAATCCAAAAATGCCTTTATTTCCCGAACTTATCCATACCATTTTCTGAAGGCCAGGTTTCTGAGTAGTGCCAGGTCCCTAAAAGAATGAAGATTGAAAATGTGAGCCACAATATACTATGTACCAGCCTAATCTTTTTGACAACCAGATACCTCTCCAAAAAGCTATTTGAAGCTGAGTCTTAGAAACTCATTTAAAACTTTGGTAGACAAAGTGTCATTAAATTCAAGAAACTGTCTACCAGCCCCAGCCTTTTTAGTTTCTTTAAAAACATACGAAAAGTCTTAGACAGCTGCCTCATTGTCTCTCCTCTACTTTAAAGGTGTAAAATATATATTCCACATTATCTTTTAATCATGCACTTGTACTCATGAAATGAGAAACATTAATCGGGTGCTGATGATACCAGTTTGTGCTACCAATCTCACGATCTGACTCGGCTGAATGAGGCTATTAACAGCGATCTTAGAAAGCTGGATGCTTGGCTACAAGGCAACAAGCTTTCCCTGAATGTTGCAAAAACTCATTCAATGCTTGTTTCCACCAAGCAGAAACACAACATTCTCAAGGGTCAAAATGAAGACTTGAAATTGAAAATACGGGATAATGAGCTTGAAGTAGTCAAAAAGACAAAATATCTCGGTTTGCAAATTGACTGCTCTTTTGATTGGAAAGAACAGATCAAGGCAGTATCTGCCAAGGTCTCCAGGGCAGTTGGATTTCTAAAACATGCCAAGTCTTTTCTTCCGAAAGAAACTTTGCAAACTCTCTATACAGGTATTGTGGAGCCCCATTTTCGATACTGCTGTTCTGTCTGGGGCTGCGCCGGTTTAACTGAAATTAATCAGTTACAAAAACTTCAAAAGCGTGCTGCTAGCATAATAACGAATAGCAGATTCGATGCCCCAAGCAGACCTCTTATCGAAGAGTTGGGATGGAAGACCGTTGACGAACTGATTATCAGTGAATCTAAGACAATGGTCTTCAAGTCCCTGAATGAGCTGGCCCCACAATACCTGTGTGACCTCTTCACCCGAAATTCGCTGTGTTCGTCATACAGTCTTCGTAACTCGGGGACCGACTTGAGGTTACCGATGAAAAGGTCAACTAATGGCCAGAAATGTTTCTCTTATAGAGGCGCTAAACTATGGAATAGTCTGTCAGCCGAGTCAAAGCAGGCAACCTCTCTGTATAGTTTCAAAAAAGACCATCTAAAAACAGGCACTTTTCCTTTTGCTTTTATTGTAAGTTTTGAACATTATTGTACATATGTTTTAGATATTGTAAATAAGGTTTTATAGTTTGATTTAATTAATAGCTTTTTCCCTTTTTTATTATATTGTAATTAACGTTTTTATCGGAGGGCCCCTTGAAAATCAACTTGTTGAAGGGCAACCCTCCTTAAAAGAATTAAATATGAAAAATATGAAATATGGTGCCTCGGTCTGCTTCAGTTAAGTAAGTAATATGCCAATGTAAATCCAAAAAAACATACGATGCAAATACTAATCACTTACCACTGTGCAATACAGTGAGCTTCATGAAATGCAACACATACACAGTCCTCGGAGAACGCAGTGAAAGAGAGGTATTTTCGCCAACGATCTGTTGCTACGATGTGAAGCTGATGGCGATGCTGAATATCCCTCTTTCTTCGATGTCTGTCAGAGCCTCCTCTGTCTGACTGCAGTCGATTGGTAAGAATAAATTGCAGCAGTGTTGATACCAATGTTCTTGAGTTTCCCTACTTGATCAAGCATCAATGACTGGAGTGGTGAAATAACGAGTATGGAATTTTGAAAGGATTCACGTCTTAAACAATCAGCAACCATCATGGGAATGGCCTAAAAAATCAGCGACTTCCCATATCCTGTAGGTGCACTAAAGTAAAGGTTCTTTCCTTGAAAAAAAACAGCGAATGGCCTTTCTTGATCCTCAAAAATGTTGAGAACGCGATAATATAACTTAACAAATTCCAATCCTTCTTTCAAACCTTTCAGCGCTCCAAACCAAATTTCTCACATCTCCGCACTTCTTCGCAGGGGGGTGGAACAGGGTTCTAAATCTTCCTTCTCCCACGAAAATTTGGCAATTTCTCCCTTCTCCCAGCAAAAATGAACACTTTCTCCCTTCTCCCACGGATTTTTAAATCTCCCTTCGTCTCTAAATTTCGTCTTGTATTCATTTATTTTCTTTCAAAAACATCCAACTGAAGATACAATTATTGCTTCGCACTGCCTATTTCCGTCAGGCGCAAAGCCATTACACGTATTTCTTAAAAGAAGCAAAGGATTTGGGCCAGCACTGAAAGTTTCTTATCGGATTTTGAGTACTCAGAGTTTCTTACTAGTTTCTTAGATAGGTTCCATAGCAATCTTCATGTTCACTACCTGTGCCCTCATGAACATTTCAAAACAAGGTTTTCTCAGCCATTCCAATGTTTAGACGTGACACTTAGCCTCACTACATAAGAACCCTCTAGTTACGCTCATCTAATTGAGTTGAAGTGTTGTTGTTGTTGTCGCTCCACTGAGGGCCCTATAACCATAGAGCTGTAAAACCGGACAAAAATGTCAATCTTCGACAAGTTTTTGTCGCAAACTCATGTGCTGATTAGAGTATGGCTTAGATGAAGGCGCTTTTTGCATTGATAGCTAGAATGAACATTTATCGAAGTTCTGACAGCAAATTCTATGGTGCAGGAGTCCTGGAAAAGCATTTTTGTGCCGTTTTAAGATCAGTGGTTTTGAGAAAAAAGTAGCAGATTGATTTAGGCCCAATAGATTTTTTAGCTAAGATTCGAAAAAAGAATTCGAATCGAACGATAGCTTGATACATTTGTAGAATGTTCGAATATATACAATAGTGATAGAAGCTCCAACGTCACATAATCGAACATTGTGTAGAATAGCGAAAAGGTCTATTAGTAGAATCAGCAAGGAGATATTCCGTTTTTACAAGCGTTGGGAAATGAGTCTCCCTGTTGACCGAAGCGCCATCATCAAGTCAAAGAGCACAGGGAAACGAGAGACTCATGGTCATAAGTCTAGTGACACTACTCAAGTACCTTATCAGTAATATGATACAGAGAGGAAGAGAAAATAAAGTAAAAATGTGTCAAGTATTTCCTTTATCAAAATAAATAGTTTCTTAGATTATATTTTCCCAATAACAAATAGTTTCTTAATTTGTTGGCGATGGCGGGCAGTTTCGTAGCAAAATACATGTATGGGCTTTAGCCTATTGACAAAACATTGGACCAGTCCGGGGTTGGTATGATTGATGATAAATTACAAGATAATACTGCTATTAAAGATGTATGATACTTTTTTCCATTATTTCTCGCATTCCCCTTATGAAAATACGTATTCAAATAAGCAATTTGAGCGAAGTGACGTCATATTTTTCAAACGAAAACGGTGAGGCTGTGCGATTGTTTTTCGCCGCTTAATCATTGCTAGCCTCTTTATCGTGTACTCATGCATTGTGCATTGACAATGGCACGAGAAGAATACGATTAAGAGGCTTGCTACGATAAAGAGGCGAAAAAAATCACACAGCCTCGTCTTCGTTTGCGCGATATGACGTCCCTTCGCTCAAATTGCTTATTTGAATATGTAATTTCACAAGGAGGAAGCGAAAACTAGTGGAAAAAGTATCATACATCATTCATAGCAGTATTATCTTGTATTTTATCATCAATCATACCAATCCCGGACTTGTCCTTTACCAATCCCGGTATGTAAAACTGGTAAAAATAGCGGGTGTCTCAAAAAAATACCCCCTTTTGACTCAACAAGGCAACAAAACGATAATATTTTGAATTCTTTTTGAATTCATGCTTACATTTGTTAGTCTTCAACTTAAATGCACACACCTTGCATTTGGAAATCGACCACCAAACACCGGAGATATGAGTTCACAAGGTCAATATTTGAAGTGCACCTGAAACCAGAGGTTTTGAGAAATGGCCTAGCCATGATTTGACAACAAACAGGCATTTTGCAAGCGAATTTTCGACTTTGACCTTTACTTTCTAATTTTGAAAAGATTTATACCTTGAATTACTTCCATTTTTCTTGAAGTAACTTTTCTTTTGAGGAAACGGTCCTTGCATTGCATTGGATCCCAAGTGTTTTATATTAAAGAAGAGAAAAAGGAGCACATGCACGCTTATTTTGGAGATGTGGCACGACTTTATCACTCTTACCACTTTTTTACTATACTTTTTTAATCAGCGCCATGTCCATGCATCTTTTATTCTTTTCAAAAGCAAAACACGGAAACTTAAAGTCTACAGGTACTTTGGAGAATGTCCACCATACAATGAAATGGAATGAAATGGAAAAGTCCAAATGAAATGTCCACCATGACTAGGCTCTTTTTCAAAACCTCTGGTTTTGGATGTACTGTAAATTTTGACTTTGCGAACCTGTATCTCCGGTGTTTGGAGGACGATTTCTAAACGGAAGGTACGTGCATCTAAGTTGCAAATTGATAAATTTAGCTGTGAAGTCGGAGAGCAATGATATCGTATTGCTTGGTTTCTATTTCCAGTCAAAAGGGGGTACTTTTTTATGAGACACCCGGTAGATGGTTTCTCAACAGAAGGGCTGCAACTAGACATTTAAAGAAAATCTAAGCATTCATCATAAGCCTTTGATGAAATACCGATCCAAAGACAATAGCCAGTGACGCGTCACGCACCATATTTGGCTAACTCACCAGCAACGTCAAAAAGAAATACTGATATCTCAAAAGTTTAAATCCAAGTTTTCCCCCAATTTTTTTCAAATTGATAGACATGCTAAATCAATTCTAGTTCCAATAACAAACATGAAACGGTGAAAATAATGTTAGGAAAAATTCAGTGGCTTGCACCATAAGGTGCGCATCGGAAAATCATAGTAATAGCTACGATGATTTGAAAATCTCCCTTTCTCCCTTCATTATTTTTTCTCCCTTCTCGCCTTCAAAATTTTCTGAATTCTCCCTTCCCTTGTAAAATTTCGGCCATTCTCCCTTCTCCCTTCGCCGTACCACCCCCCTGTCTTCGCCATTTTGAAACGAATGAGCAAGCACCGCGCGGCGTGATTACTCGTGCACGAACATTTTTGTCCAATCAAAATCCGAGCTGCTTCCCAAACTTTTCAGGAAATTGATTGATCAATCACGATGAGGTAAACAAGCGTTTCGACTTTGTTGCGAAGACTCTACACTTTAGGATAGTCGAGTCTGCACGCAGGCTAGGGCGGACAGGTGAGATTCCTCCTACCTATAGAATCCCATTGTTTTTCACTTCGCGTTTATGTGACAAACGCGGCACCACCGGTATGGTGAGATATCGCCTCACCAGAGGTGGAATCTCACCTGGGCGAGGGGAAATTTTTCCTTATAAACGAAACACTATCGGTATGGTGAGGTGTATTGGCTTTCTTCGTTGATTTCTATTTGTTAATTCGTTCTGATTTCACGGATGAGAGACTTTACTCCATCTCGCCTCTCTGCCCCGGAGCTGACAGGCGAGGTAAAAATCTCATGTAAACAGAAGATGAGATAAATTTGTATTTGCCATGCGTGAATCAGTAGATGGAGTCAAAAATACAAGAACTATGCGCCATCGTCAATTTTTCTTCTAGAATCATCAGTTCATGTCGAAATAATTGGCGCAACCAGAAGTGTTGCTTTATGCCAGTTTCACTGAAACGTAGATAAAAGAAATCAACAGGAAAGTTTGGTGATAAACAATGTTCTTTTGTGATCGAGAACACAACTCAAACAAAAGGGGGAACACAAAGACAGTGCAGTGTCCAGGGGGATTTCAGGAATTTTTATGACAGGGAACTCAAGTGCAGAGGGTAAATTTAATTCAGTGATTACAGAAGCATTTTCTGTTAAATAGGAAATTATTAGGTACTGCCGGATTTTACGGGAAGCTAGTTTAGTTTTGCTTTAAAGCTCCCTGAAAATCTTATTCTGTTATATGGTGTAGTTTTTTTCAAGAATTATTTCTAATCAAGGTGTTTTTGGTAGTGAATCGCGGCCTTGTTGCTGGGTGCTTTCCTTGCAGAATGCAGAACAGAACAGACTACTTTTCTGCTCTTAAGAATAGCTTTAGGAACTAATGAAATACACCAAGAGATAGCATAATCATTCCTTGAATCAATTCCAAAATTTCGTACAAGGTGCAATTTGTTTTGTAGAATTATTTCTGATCAAGGTGTTTTTTGGCAGTGGCGTAGCCAGGGTCCTGTTTGGGGGGGGGGGGGGTTGGGCAAGATACGAGCGAAGTGAGCAAAAATGGGGGTCCGGGGGCTCACCCCCGGAAAGATTTTTGGGGGCCACGCCCTTTAGAATGCCGGAAACACCCTATTTTAGACAAAGCCACCTAGAATTGAAGAATAAAAGGGGAAAGTTCATTAAAGTTGCAGATGAATATTCAGGGGCCGTCGACAATAACTTTCCGTCACGCATCGCGGCCCCGATCATGGATACCCCCTACCCCCACCCTGTGAACACGGCCCACAAATTAATTCGTTTTTTTGTCTCATAAGTACTTGGCCTACCACCTTAGGCATTCGTTGCCTTCATAATTAGGTCAAATATAATCAATCTATCATTAACTTTGCGACGAAAAAATAATAGCAACGAAGATGAAGATACGGCTAGATGAAGAAATATAGCTATCTAGCTGTATCAGCAGTTGAGAATATAAGATTGAGATAGTACAGCATCACATCTGATAGAAATGTTTGTTTTTCTTACGTTTGGACCAAAATTCTTGTAATACATAAGGCTATCTAGATGCTCCGTTATTTGTATTTATGGGGGGGGGGGAGCACTCTAAACATACTCGGTGTGGCGCCACCACTAACAAGACGATGATATCAATGTAACAGCCTTGTTTTGCTTTGGTTTTTGTTTGCGGCTCTTTGTATTTCAATAATGTTGTTGTATTCTGTTTCAAGGACGACTATTCGTCGTCAGTTCCTGCTGCTCTTGCCGTTTCATTTACTGTATATTAAGCCTACCTATAGACTTCGTTGCAGCTCACTTTATGACACAGGTAATACTCAAATCATGACAGATTTACAAATTGTACGTTTGTATTCTTCAATTTCTTAATGTTATGTTTCGTCACGCAAATATAATCCATCACGGCTTTTGCCTGAACCCCCTGACCCCCATCACGGCCAAAGGCCGCGATGCGTGACGAAAAGTAATTGTCGATGGCCCCTAAGGTCTCCTTCTGTATTTCATGCCGTTGCTTCATCCCTTTACTGTTTGATTATCCCCATTTTTCATCGCACATATGCATGCTTTCATAAGAAACTAAGGTGGTCTGGGTTTGGTAGCCAGTGTCTGAAACTCTCAGTTATTTTGCTGCTAAAAGTAGCTCAATCAAGGGCATTTTGAATTGTGCTCTATAATTGGACGCTTAAGGAAAACTAAATATTTTCATGAGAAACTTTAATCAAAGACAAAAGCCAAAAGTACCAATTGAATGGACAGGTAGTTGGACATATCTTCCCTAAATGTTTTGGTTTTTAATTTTGCCTGCTTTTTTGACAACGATGTTTTTGAGACTGATCTGGGCGGTGGTTTTCGGAAAGTTGCGGTGGTTTTCGTACAGTGAGTTCACAATGCAGAATGTGCCAATACAAATATTTCTGATTGGGAGAACACCCTCTTAGAGAGATTTATTACTTTATTATTTGCAAAACTACCTTCAATTTGTCCGTTTGAGTCCATTTTCCCTTCAAATTCTTCCTGCTTCTCTCTTGCATTGTTATTCTCGCTCAATTATTGCACTAATTCATTACTAACCTCTCCTCTTGTTCTTGCTCTGTTCTCGAAAGTCGGTGGCTGGTTAACATCGGCAAGCAGGTCCCTCTGTATTACTTGAAAATCTACATGCAGGGTTGCTAATAATGAGTCTCGAAAAGTTGTCAAATTGTTCCAAAATCAAATACATCAAAATTATTCTCTGCCAAATTTAAAAGATCATTCTCCTTAAGTAATGATTTCAGTTTCTTTCGTCGTCGAGCCTTTAACACTTTATGAATTTTTTCGACCTGCTCCGAAAGACGCTGCAGTATACGTTTCACTTCTGTTATGTCACATACTTCAGTCATAAAGTCAGCAATTTTATTCCAAATGGCAACCCGAAGTTCTATTCCTGTTTCATTATATTCTATGACAAGTGTTTTCACAAGATCTTTCTCTGCAGTAAACATGATGTTGTCCCATTGCCTCTGGAAATTTTGCGACATTCTTCCAATCTGTGGCGTCTTTCTGAGCTTCAGTCCTTTTGGAGTAACATTATTATAAGGAAGGCAGATACTAAGAAATAATCCATTATTAAAATATTGAGTGGCTTTGTCAGCCAGGTTGAAAATTTCTCTTTTTCTCGCTGCTTAGCTGTCCTCGACCATCTTTAAGCCCTCTCCGTTGGAAAAACAAGTAAATAAACTAAAACCACATTCAAAATAAACAGAAAATAAAATAGAAAAACACAACTGCTTGATAAAAACGTTTCGATTATAAAATCTTCGTCAGTTACTAAAACTGGGACACTCAATATAAATACCTAAAATATCTAATTTACATTAGGGTAGGGTGGGGGTAATGTGGGTCGAAAATGAGCAAACTCTCAAAATGGATAGCTGGTAAAACGAGACTAAAACGCAAAACATTTCAAAAGTTTCGTTTAATTGACATTCAGTGCTTCTTCTTTTTTGGGAAAAATCTCAGCTCTGACAAAGGCAGTTAAATATTAAAAAAAATTTTCTCTTTTGGCAACTAAAATAGGCCTACTTTTTCCGACGATTGGGAAAAGTGGGTCTATTTCCAAAACTTGTACACAATCGGAATATGAAAGGCTAAATGATTAAAAAAATTAATGGACTTACATTTCCCAACTATTCTCTATTCAATGAAGTCACAGTCTTTACCTTTTATCACAAGCAATCCCGTTCCCGCAACGAAAATAAAACTACGGTCATTATGCTGTGATCCGCCATGGTTACGACTTGCAAGTCATTGATCGAATTTGATAATAACAGTCAAATAAAGATGTTTGCAGAATGTTTACTCCAATTTACTGGTTACAAGACAGCAACTGCGGTAATAGGAAGCCCGTTTTCGCATTTTAGACAGAAAACAACGTGGCAAGATGAACATAAGTGCGAAAATTTTAGGCAATTAAAGGCTTCGTTGAATTTGAATTATGGCTGAATTCTCAGTAGGCCCACATTACCCCACCTTGTAAAAAAATAAAAATAAAAAGAACAATCGCAGCAGTGACTTCGAAATAAACGTTATTTCATTTGTAAAAGACCAAATTCTCATTTCGTGGTCATTAAATTGGTCAGAAAAGCAAAACAACAGTGGCAGGAGAAAGTTTTCCTGGGCTTTGAAATTCTTGCACAGAAGGCCGTTCAGTAAAATTATTTTATATAACGAGTGGAGATTCATTTAAGAGGAATGTTTTATGTGAAAAGGCAGTTTATTATGCAGACATTAAAGGAAAAATAGCAAGCCTTTCTTCCATTTAATGAGGGAGGATATTTCTAGCGAAAAGCTCAGTAGACCCACTTTACCCCGTAGACTCACATTACCGCACCCTACCCTATAATACGATTTACAAACACTTTTTTCTTTAAATAACAATGGAGACAAACAAATTAAAATCTAAAGGAAACGATATTTTACGATACGACTAAGTTATCAAATACAAAAAACCCCGTCTCTAAAGTGGAAGTCCTTTCGATTTTCAATTCCCCCCTTCCCTTCCTTTTCCGTATTCAATCGATACCCATGGGACTGGAAGCCCTACTATTGTGTTGTTGGAGCCAAGAACCACAGAGAAAAACATCCATTCAATGACCCTCCAAGGATTTGCAAACGGATTAAAACTATTTTAGCCACTGCTAAATCCCGGATGGCAAGATAGGGGATTCCACCCTACCACCAAGTGCAAACAACACAAAGTCAAAGGCTGGAGTGCCCCGCCCAAGTAGACCCAGATTCCTAATTTAAATGTAAGGGCAGAATTCATGCCGATCCACACGCAAACATAGCGAGCTCAATATCTGCTGCCCTCTCGTTTAGGCCCACAGGTACGAACGTCCCAAGTTTGTATTGCCAGAATAATTCTTTTCTATGAAGTGAGTAGACATCCTGTGCTGTGTCGATAATTTTGATGGTAACAGAAAAGTTGCCCCCGTGTTGTTTATCGCAAAAATGGCTGAAAAAGCCGGCTTGTGGAACAGGTTTCCCTTTCCCAAGAGTGCCCTCAGTATGTTTGCGTGCGTATGTCCTGAAATACGATGTATAAACATTAAAGCTTTGCCTAAAATTGATTTTTGTGCTGCCTATGTACTTTTTATTGCAACAGCTACATTGCAACATATAAACCACACTTTCTTTGTTGCAATGAAAGGCCCCTGAAAATATTTTAAATGTCCTAGAATCATCTGCATTTTTAAAAGTATCCCCCTCTTGTATTAGAGGACAGATTTGACAACTCCTTCTGCCATTTCACCTAAATGTGCTCTTTTCCACCAACTCCTCCTCCAATGGCTGAAGCTTCGCCCGTACCAAATAATCCTTTAAACTTTGTGCCTTCCAAAAAGATACAAAGATTTTGTCCCTAAAAACATTTTTGTGCCCCTCATCTACGCAAAGAATATTCTCAGACTGTCGTAGAATTTCGTGGACCTTATGCAAAGCTGGATGGTACCTCAAATCCGTGTGTCGTCCTTTGGTTGTTTTTGCCGAGAAAGTAAGGAAGCACGACCCAGTCCTTTAACCCTGTCGACGTGCCCATCTATGTCCTCCTCTGTGTAACCCCTATCTAAGAGCCATGTTTTAATGTCTGCAGCCCTGCTATCGAAAAAAATCTATTTTCTGAACAAATACGCCGCATTCTAAGGGCTTGACTATACGGTATACCCTTTTTTGTATGGTACCAAGATAGGCACTAAATCCTTACTGGCTAACAAAATTGACACGTGACACGCTCTAAACCAATCAAATGGAGCCAGAAACCAACCGGGAAATTTGAAATCTCAAATTTAGGCCCTTTTTGGACGATTTACCACCCTTCGCCAAAATATCATAGGATACAAGGGAAATGAATATTTTCAAAAAATTTCTCCACAGACCTATTTCCAATGCCCTAATGCATAGTCAATCAAGGGCGCTACAAATTATTTCAAAATCTGAAGAAATGCCAAAACTTTGAATTCGACCTCATTGTCACTGTAGTTTGTCATAGTAAACAGCTGATTGATGACTGAAACACATACTCATCGAGACTAAATATTTTGATTCGAAGGTATCCTTCTGTGTGTTGAAGTATCTTCAAAACTTCTTCAAAAGATGCCAAATTTAGAGCACTATCTGGATCTTTTTTCAGTTTGAAACTGACATAAATACCTCCGGAGATATTCAAGATTCAATGCTGAGGGTAGATTGAACAACGGGAAAAGTTGTACTGTACGGGCCTAAAAAACCAAACCGTCGTTATAAACAAGAGGCGAATTAAAAGGTACTTACATTTGTATCTTGCAAAAAAGGACAATTAATCAAATCGTGAAGCAGCCCAAATGATAAACGTACTTTAACTGGTTTTGATATCAAAATTCCACTTTTTGAACCGCATTCTACTGCTAGTTTCTCCAACAAATCGTTCACATTTCTCCTTCCAACAACATTGTCAACAAGGTCCCCTAACAAAAGGAGCGCGAAAACGTCAATGTTCAGCCACATATATGCCAGCCATCGACAAATAACATACGATTCCAATGAACTTTGAACAAATAGCAAATATATTTACTCTCCACTTTCCAGAATGGCAAGAACTGCAATATCGAACGTGGTCAGAACGAACGATTTGGTGATGTCCTCCTCGATACCTCTTGTCCTCATATCTTTATCCTATTCTGCTGTCATTTTTGCGAGATTATGAGTGGTAATCGACAATTACATCAGCCAAAAACCTCGTATAAATTTATGAATGGCGGTCCTTGCTTTCAGCAGCCCAAAAGAAATGGCTGTCGTTTCTCCTCTTACCGTACAGTACAGTGTAGCAGGTACATGAAATAAGTATGAACTGTTGATGTACGTAAGAAAGAATATAATAGCAACAAACGGAAGAAATATACATTTTGTTTTTAATGTGAAAAAATAGATTGACCATTTCGACAAAATAACATTTGAAATACTATTTTTAAAGCTCTTTCATATCAATTTCACATTCTGTTGGGATGTTGTAGAAAAATATCTATCTTTGGGCTACTTGCATCGGAGCAAAGGTCATCCATTAGAAAATCACCCTTTTATGGTCAAGCAACACAGCAGCAGCGACCAAAGCTGGACATTTATATCGCACTTGTAGACTCATGGAAACATGCACGTATTTTTCGAAAGATGGCAAAGTTTTAAGTCAGTGCATGTTTTTCGAAAGTTAAGAAGCAACCCTACCTGAATTTAAAAAGCTGAGGAACCTTTGTAATTTGCAGTTTTAATTATCCCAGCGCATTAAAAAATGTTTTTGCAATATACAGTTATAAGGTTATAGCAACTATTTGGACATTATTTTGAGTGTGAATTATGTTATTTACTTGTTTTGAGATCTTACTAAGTAATTTGGGAGCCCTCTTGACAAGGCTAAATTAGCTCTACTCTTCTGGCATTAAAAATATAAGAAACACGCAAAAAACTGTTTTTGCTGTCAAACAGAAAATACGTGAATGCTTCCACGAGTCTACAAATTACTATACAAATGTCAAGATTTCTTTTTGACAGCAAAACTGTTTGTCAGTATTGAAAGTTTCTCAAAATTCTCACTATCTGAGTACTCACCGAGTACAAAAACTTCCGTAGGGGTTTGGGAGGTCTCTGTGATCTCCTGTGTCATTGTAAGAATCTAAGAAAATCTTATGCATTCATGCCATGATCTAGATCAGGCAAGGAATATCATTTTAATTTTTGATGACCTCAGAGTTCAATTTCTTGAAACGAGCTTCATGCCACTCAAGTGGCCCTGAATAATTAAAATCTTTAATACTCGAGAATGTTTTCATTTTTCATTTAGTTCTTTTTGGTCAGGATTACTTGCATGATCTAGATGGTGACATGAATGCATAAACATAGCTTTGAAATTGTCATAAAGTGTTACAAAGACACAGGAGATCCCAGAGTGGCAGGCAATTTCTTAAATCTTTTGGCCATTTTTCTACCAAAAGTTTTAACGTTTTAACCAAAAGATGTCTAGTGCCAGAAGTGTAGAGTTAATTTAGCCTTGTCAAGACGGCTTCCAAATTACCTAGTAAGATCTCAAAACAAGTAAATAACATAATTCACACTCAAAATAATGTCCAAATAGTTGCTATAACCTTATAACTGTATATTGCAAAAACATTTTTTGATGCGCTGGGATAATTAAAACTGCAAATTACAAAGGTTCCTCAGCTTTTTAAATTCAGGTAGGGTTGCTTCTTAACTTTCGAAAAACATGCACTGACTTAAAACTTTGCCATCTTTCGAAAAATACGTGCATGTTTCCATGAGTCTACAAGTGCGATATAAATGTCCAGCTTTGGTCGCTGCTGCTGTGTTGCTTGACCATAAAAGGGTGATTTTCTAATGGATGACCTTTGCTCCGATGCAAGTAGCCCAAAGATAGATATTTTTCTACAACATCCCAACAGAATGTGAAATTGATATGAAAGAGCTTTAAAAATAGTATTTCAAATGTTATTTTGTCGAAATGGTCAATCTATTTTTTCACATTAAAAACAAAATGTATATTTCTTCCGTTTGTTGCTATTATATTCTTTCTTACGTACATCAACAGTTCATACTTATTTCATGTACCTGCTACACTGTACTGTAAAGATATGAGGACAAGAGGTATCGAGGAGGACATCACCAAATCGTTCGTTCTGACCACGTTCGATATTGCAGTTCTTGCCATTCTGGAAAGTGGAGAGTAAATATATTTGCTATTTGTTCAAAGTTCATTGGAATCGTATGTTATTTGTCGATGGCTGGCATATATGTGGCTGAACATTGACGTTTTCGCGCTCCTTTTGTTAGGGGACCTTGTTGACAATGTTGTTGGAAGGAGAAATGTGAACGATTTGTTGGAGAAACTAGCAGTAGAATGCGGTTCAAAAAGTGGAATTTTGACATCAAAACCAGTTAAAGTACGTTTATCATTTGGGCTGCTTCACGATTTGATTAATTGTCCTTTTTTGCAAGATACAAATGTAAGTACCTTTTAATTCGCCTCTTGTTTATAACGACGGTTTGGTTTTTTAGGCCCGTACAGTACAACTTTTCCCGTTGTTCAATCTACCCTCAGCATTGAATCTTGAATATCTCCGGAGGTATTTATGTCAGTTTCAAACTGAAAAAAGATCCAGATAGTGCTCTAAATTTGGCATCTTTTGAAGAAGTTTTGAAGATACTTCAACACACAGAAGGATACCTTCGAATCAAAATATTTAGTCTCGATGAGTATGTGTTTCGGTCATCAATCAGCTGTTTACTATGACAAACTACAGTGACAATGAGGTCGAATTCAAAGTTTTGGCATTTCTTCAGATTTTGAAATAATTTGTAGCGCCCTTGATTGACTATGCATTAGGGCATTGGAAATAGGTCTGTGGAGAAATTTTTTGAAAATATTCATTTCCCTTGTATCCTATGATATTTTGGCGAAGGGTGGTAAATCGTCCAAAAAGGGCCTAAATTTGAGATTTCAAATTTCCCGGTTGGTTTCTGGCTCCATTTGATTGGTTTAGAGCGTGTCACGTGTCAATTTTGTTAGCCAGTAAGGATTTAGTGCCTATCTTTGGAGAGTTTCAGCCCGGGCTGAAAATCTGTTTAGTGCGAAAAGTAGATAAAAGCGCATGCGGGCTGAAAAAATATTGGCCATTACATGGCCGCGCGTAAAGTAAAACAATGGGGATTAACATGTTAATTAATTGATTAACGTTTCATCTCGGCTAGCACAAGGTGAGATGAAATTTCAGCCCGGGGCCAATTTTCAGCCCGGCGCGAAACATTTTCCATGTAATGGCAACATGATTTTTACAAGCTTTTGACCGTAGAGGAGGGCTGAAGTTTCACCTCGGGTAAACGGGCTGAAATTTCAGCCCGGGCTGAAAGCTCCCATGTAAACAGGCCCTTAGAGACCGGGTTTTTTGTATTTGATAACTTAGTCGTATCCTAAAATGTCGTTTCCTTTAGATTTTAATTTGTTTGTCTCCTTTGTTGTTTAAAGTAAAAAAAAGTGTTTGTAAATCGTATTGTAATGTAAATTAGATATTTAGGTATTTATATTGCTCGGCTGTCCCAGTTTTAGTAACTGAGGAAGATTTTATAATCAAAACGTTTTTATCAAACAGCTGTGATCTTATATTATTATTATTATTATCATTATCATTGTTGTTATTGTTATTGTTATTGTTATTGTTATTATTATTATTATGATTATCCAGTCGGAAGAAGCAGTCAAATTGCTAGGTATTCAGCTAGATTATAAGCTAAATTTTGAACAGCATATCTCTGAACTTTGCAGAAAAGCAGCATCACAACTTAATGTGTTAAAAAGACTCAAACAATTCATTGGCTTTAATGAAAGGAAAATTCTTGTGCAAAGTTTTGTATATTCCAATTTCAACTATTGCCCGCTAGTATGGTACTTCTCATCAGCTAAGTCTTTGCAAAAAATTGAGAAGATTCAAGAACGTGCTCTTCGATTTTTGTACAATGATCACCAATCTTCTTACAGTGAATTACTCTTGAAATCAGAAAGATGTACTATGCATGTTTCCCGTCTTAGAATTCTCTGTATAGAAGTTTTCAAGACCTTGAAACATCTCAACCCATCTTTCATGCGTGATATTTTCAAAATAAGATCTTCCAGATATTCATCACGAAATCCGTACGACTTACAACATTATAGACCAAATCAAGTCACTTTTGGTTCAAACAGTCTTCGATCACTAGGACCTCAAATCTGGAATGCATTGCCAAATGAAACTAAATCTGCCGACAACTTAAATTCTTTTAAACGCATGATAAAACAATGGAATGGACCAAATTGTAAATGCAATGCTTGTCAACATTCACCCGAATTTTAGAAAATTATCTGGATTATGAAATAGTAGAAAATATTTGTATATTTGTTACGCCTGTCAATTCAATTATATCTTGTAAACTTTGCCCATATATGTCTTGAATATTTAACTTATTTAACTTATCTATTAATTTCTTCATTTCTTAATTTATATATTTGTATGTTCGATTTGGATTAGTTGTATATATTGTAAATATGTATAGCTAGATAAAGATAATCGAATGAAAATAAGTTGACAAAAAAAAAAACCACTTTCAAAGTAAAACAGAAATTAACATGATAAAAAACAGAACTGTTTCAGGGCAGACGTTTCGATATAAAATCTTCTTCAGTGTTATTATTATTATTATTATTATTATAAACTAAACCACTTTCAAAGTAAAACAGAAATTAAAATGATAAAAAACACAACTGTTTCAGGGCAGACGTTTCGATATAAAAGCTTCTTCAGTGTATTTACAATCCTAGACAGCCAAGTATTTATACTAAAATTTACATAAAAATAGTTCTATACCCTAGACAAATAAAAGAAAAGAATATTATTTTAGAATACTATCAACAAGATAAACATAAAAGACTGTTTTTATATTACATATAGACAAAGCCGCAAAAAAAAACAAGGCATGAATTTCTTTCTACAAAACTCCCCAATGACCTTACTCGAAGATGTTTTCCCCCCTTTTTTGTAGATTTGAATAGAAAGAAACGGTC
Organism: Aurelia coerulea; assembly: GCA_039566865.1. Classification (NCBI taxonomy): domain Eukaryota; kingdom Metazoa; phylum Cnidaria; class Scyphozoa; order Semaeostomeae; family Ulmaridae; genus Aurelia; species Aurelia coerulea. Next base: position 14,448,214 of record CM076949.1, on the reverse strand, counting down.
TCTAAATCTTATAGACAAGGGACTGAAAGCTCCTCGCGACAACAACTTTTACAACCCGAGACAACAGGCAAGGGATATCGGCCATTGACCCTCCAAAGATTTGCTTAAATTGCTAAATCCAGGATAGCTCGATAGGGAATTCCACCCCACCACTACGTGTAATTATACACGAAGTCAACAAGCCGACATCCCTGCCATTGTGTTGCCCAAGGTTTTCAATGCAATGGTATGAGAACTAGGCAGTACCACAAGCAAACATATCCAGCTCAACATCAGCCGCCCTCTCGTTTAGGCCATTTGGTGCAAACAAACCCAATTTGTATTGCCAAAAGAGCTCTTTCCTACGAAGCGAGTACACATCCTGTGCTCCGTCGATGATACGAATAACGACGGAAAAGTCACCCTGATGGCCTTCCTCGAAAAAATGAGCGAAAAAACTTGCCTGTGGGACTGCCTTTCCCGTATCAAGAGCACCAGTATTGCGTTTCTGCTTGTACGTCCGAAAATATGATTTGTAGACATTAAATCTTTGACGAAATTTAGTTTTTGTGCTGCCAACATACTTTTTGTTACAACATGTACATTACAACATATAAACTATGTTTATCGAATTGCAATCGTACGCCCCCGAAAAATTCTTAAAAGATCGCGAATCATTCGCATTAGAAAAACTTTGATGATAGGGCAGATCAGACATCTCCTACCATTAGACATCTCCTACCTCTTTGATGATAGGACAGATTAGACATCTCCTACCATTGGATAAATTCCGATCACATGACTGAAAATAAGGCTTTCGAGATAAATTTTCGAGTACCTTCACGAAAATAAAAATAGATATTCGAGTAATAAAGATACAGAGCTGGTTTTTCCACGAATCGATTCGAGAGGCCCCATTCCACATTTGTTTTTCTGCATTTGGTTAAAATCTCGTCAGGGATCGGCGTTACATCGAATTTCATTCCTTCGAAAATTGGCCTATGTTCAAGAAGTCTTCAGGAACGCTACAAATAAGATATAGCTTTCAAAATTTCACATGTTACGTAAATTATGTCAAGGAATAACATGAAAGTATTTGTTTGTGTGATTTTCGAAAATCCTAGACGAATAAAAGCTATTTGCTGCGAATAAAGCTAATGGGCCTACCTTCACCCGCAGCAGAATCCCAGTAATCGGCATTAAATCACTCTTTTTCGCAATAATAACCAGCGGATATATTAACGAATAACTTCACCACAAATTCAATTTCTTTCCACCATTTTATCATCGATAATTTCGATAAAATGTGACAAGACTTTACAGCCTCTGCAGCAAACTGTCCAACTACCGTCGATTCAAAGTTTTCTTGTTGCAAACACCAGGAAAGCTTGCATAAAACAAAAGGTTGTGCAAGGCTCAGATCTCCCATATGACACAGCAAAATGTTACCATTGATAATAGATTGTACACCTTTGAGAATAGATTGCAGGGGAAATTTCTTTGCACAAATTATGTACTTTTCCGATGTGACAAAGAAATTTGCAATCTTTGAGAAATGTTTTATTTTCTCTTTATTTTGCAAGGATAGAAAGACTTTAGGAGTGTGCAATCTATTCTCAAAGGTATCATTTTGTTGTGTCATATGGGAGACCTAAGTCTTGCAAAACCTTTTGTTTTATGCAAGTCTTGCAAGACTTCCAACGTGTTTGCAACAAGAAAACTTTGAATCGACGGTAGTTTGGACGGTTTGCTGCAGAAGCTGTAAAGTCTTGTCACATTTTATCGAAATTATTGATTATTAAATGGTGGAAAGAAATTGGATTTGTGGTGAAGTTATTCGTTAATGTATCCGCTTGTTATTATTGCGAAAAAGAGTGATTTAATGCCGATTGCTGGGATTCTGCGGCGGGTGAAGGTAGGCCCATTAGCTTTCTTCGCAGCAAATAGCTTTAATTCCTCTAGGATTTTCGAAAATCACACAAACAAATACCTTCATGTTATTCCTGGACATAATTCACGTAACGTGTGAAATTTTGAAAGCTATATCTTATTTGTAGCGTTCCTGAAGAATTCTTGAACATAGGCCAATTTTCGAAGGAATGCAACTCGATGTAACGCCGATCCCTGACGAGATTTTAACCAAATGCAGAAAAACAAATGTGGAGTGGGGCCTCTCGAATCGATTCGTGGTAAAACCAGCTCTGTATCTTTATTACTCGAATATCCATTTTTATTTTTGTGAAGGTACTCGAAAATTTATCTCGAAAGCCTCATTTTCAGTCATGTGATCGGAATACGACGATATCATTGGCTTATAAGCGTGAAATTGGAAGATTTGCGGGTTGCCCTGTGCCCTATTGAAAGATTTGACTCATATGCTTATCGAGCTATCCTGGATTTAGCAATTTAAGCAAATCTTTGGAGGGTCAATGGCCGATATCCCTTGCCTGTTGTCTCGGGATGTAAAAGTTGTTGTCGCGAGGAGCTTTCAGTCCCTTGTCTATAAGATTTAGAGACCGTTTCTTTCTATTCAAATCCACAAAAAAAGGGGGAAAACATCTTCGAGTAAGATCATTGGGGAGTTTTGTAGAAAGAAATTCATGCCTTGTTTTTTTTGCGGCTTTGTCTATATGTAATATAAAAACAGTCTTTTATGTTTATCTTGTTGATAGTATTCTAAAATAATATTCTTTTCTTTTATTTGTCTAGGGTATAGAAACTATTGTTATGTAAATTTTAGTATAAATACTTGGCTGTCTAGGATTGTAAATACACTGAAGAAGATTTTATATCGAAACGTCTGCCCTGAAACAGTTATATTATTATCATTATTATTATTATTATAAAAAACAAAACTGTTAAAAGCCAAAAGTTTCGATTATAAAATCTTCATCAGTATTATTATCATCAATATTATTATTAGTATTATCATTATTTTATATCTGTTGCTCACTAACTGTCAGTGGTATGAGTTCTCGGGGTTTGGCATCAACAAGATTTCTCAAATCTCGAAAACCTTTCTCAGAATCCTGGCAGAATGTAAGATCACAGTTTTCTGCAACTCAGTAGCCCCGTGTCTTTATTTCATTTTATCATATTTAAACACAAAAACCCTATCAGCTAAAAAAGAACTTTTCCTATACAAAATAAACATCTATTTACAAATAAAATAATACAAATTTGCTGATCTTCCTAGGGATCGTGCTTCGGGAAGGATGCTAATTGTTTAGGAATTCCTTCAATTTCCTTTTGAATGTGCTAATTGTGGAACTCATTCTGATTTCTAATGGGATTTCATTCCACGTTTTAGCACCAGAGTAGAAAAAACTGCTTTTGGAGAATTCTAGGTTCTGTCTTGGGGTGTCCAGATCGAACTGATTTCTCGTTCGATGGTTAGATAATTGAGATCTGGTAACAAGCCTCCCTCTTAAGTTGTCCGGGCAGAGACCATTCATTATTTTGTAAATCATCACGGCCCTGTCAAATTTGATTAAGTTTAAGACTGAAAGCCAGTTGCAACTCCACCCATCCTTTAATCTAAAGCCTTCTATTAGCGATCGTGCTCTAGTTTGTAGACGCTGAAGATGATCAAGCTTTGTGTTTGACAAATTGCCCCATAGTTCATCACAGTATCTCAGATGACTCTCAAGCAGTGTCTTGTACACCTGATCCAATTTTGATTGCGGTAATATGTTCTTTAGTTTCCGCAGGGACGAAAGGGCACTTTTAATTTTGCCTTTGAGATTCTTATATTGCTCGTTCCATGTAAGGTTTTCGTCCACTGTAACTCCAAGATATTTAACTTTTTTGACTCGTTTGATTGGTCCTCCATTTATGTTTACTTCTATTGGACTTTGGATACGGCTAGTTTGTCTTTTGTGACCAACAACCATGTATTCTGTTTTTTTCGTGTTCAAACTAAGCTTATTTTGCCGTAACCATTCTGCAATATTGTCAACCTCAGTCCTTAGATCATTGCAGAGTTCGTCAATATCTTCAGCAGAGCAGATTACGCTGGTGTGGTCCGCATACATGTTTGAGGTGCATTTTTTGAGGCACTGATCAAAGTCATTGACATACAGGATGAAGAGGAGGGGCCCCAAGGACGAGCCCTGAGGAATACCGCAGTGAACAGTTTTTAGGCTAGATTTGTGGCCATTCACTTGACAGTATTGTTTTCTGTTCGTCAAGTACGATGTGAGCCACCGAAGAGGTGTCCCTACTACCCCGTATTTAGTTAGCTTTGAGAGGAGAATTTCATGGTCCACTGTATCGAAAGCCTTTTTGAGGTCAAGAAATACGCTTATGTTAATTTTGCTTTTGTCAATGTTAGAAAACCACGCACCTGTTACGTTAAGTATTGACGTTAAAGTGCTATGCATCTTTAAAAATGCGTGTTGGCATTTTGAAAATTTTTTATGCGCCTTCAGGTAATTTGAAGTTTGATCATGCCCTAGTTTTTCTAACCACCTCGAGAAAACAGATAACACGGATATAGGCCTGTATTTGCCCATGTCGTTCTTCGAACCAGATTTGAAAATAGAGGTCACTCTTGCTATTTTCCATATGTCAGGAAAAATACCCTTTTTCAAAGAAGAGTTGAATATTGCAGCTACCGGCTTACATAAAATTCCTGCTGCATCTTTTACTAACTTTACAGAAATTTCATCATATCCGGCAGATTTGGAACATTTCAACTTTTTGATTTCTTTTTCGATAGTGCTTGGATCAATCGGGTGAAATTCGAAGGAAGGGGCGGTTGATGGTCCTTCATCAATAAGGTATTTTAGTGGGTCATCGGATTCTTTAAATTCGATTTTTTCCGCAAGCTTTGGGCCTATTGTGGTAAAGTGATCATGGAATGCTTCCGCTATTTCCTTTTGCTTTTCAACCAGTTGACCCTCGCACATAACGGACAGGGGAGTCGTGGAGCATTGATTTTTGTTTAAGACTTTGTTAATCGTTTTCCACATCTCCTTAGGGTTATTCAAATTCTTATCTATCAGGCTGCGATAGTGGCCCTCGACAGCTCTTCGGAGTTCACTGGTCACCCTGTTTCTTAGGCGTTTGTACTCAGGCCATATTGAACGGTCTTTTTCAGCTCTTTTCTTAGCCCGGTATCTCTCACGTATCAAATTCTTGATATGGGGAGTTATGCAGGGAGAAGGTGTATGCCTCGCTATTCCTTTTCGTGTCTTTAACGGTGCATGCACATCTATGATTGAGTGAAAAAGGTCGTAGCAATTACTTGCCATTACATCAGGGTCATCGCAGGTGGTGGATTTAGCCATTTCCCAATCAACACTTTGCAGGTCGAACCTAATGCTCTCCAGTCTCTTTTTCATTCTCCTTGGTGTTGTTCCTAATGCTCCTATGACTATTGGGATGACTGTCACCCTCATGTCCCATACCTTTTTTATTTCTCGTGCAAGGTCTCAATATTTCTCGATCTTTTCCATCTCTTTGGAGTTTACTCTCGTATCATAGGGAATGGCGAAGTCTATGATTTTAGCGGACTTTGTTTCTTTGTCGATCACAATCATATCAGGACGTCTAGCGTCAATTATATGGTCGGTTTGGGTGTTAAAATCCCACAATATCTTGCATCTTTCATTTTCTTGTACTGGCTCTGGTTGATGTTAATACCAGTTTGGCTTTACTTCGATTCCGTTTTCACGACACACTTCCCAATGGATTCGTTTTCCAACCAAATCATGTTGCCGCTTGTACTCTCTTTGAGCTAGCTTACTGCATTCAATAATGATATAGTTCACCGTCTCATCCACCTTTCCTCACAGTCTGCATTTACTTTCTCCTTGTGTTTGTCAATCTTTGCTTTAATGACATTTGTGCGTATTACTTGTTCCTGTGCTGCCATTATCATTGATTCCGTTCCTCTCTTAATTCCTGTATTCAGGGCATCTTGTAACATTGTAACTAGTGGGCCATTGGCCAAGTAGGCCCTCTTCCTGGCCCAGTAGTGGAGCAAAAATCCCCGTTTTTGGCCCACTAGTTTGGGCCCTTTTCGTTCAACTTATTTTGTCGTTTTGCACCTTTAATGCAATTGAGAGACATGGTCACTCCGCGTTATATGCACCTTTCTGCTTAAGCATTCTAGACGTATTAGATAGACCTTGCTGTACAATTTATAGAGGGGTCCTCCTTGGGTCTTCCATTCTCCAACACTGGCAGAAAGTGCTATGGCGCAGTGGTGCAGTCAGAACATTCAGGCGGACAGGGCTCGATCCCACGTAGGGCCCCACCACTTGAACTTCATGACAAGGAGGGGTTGAATATTGGATTAATTCTTCTCTGCTTCTACAATCCCAGAGCTTGGCTTTGTGCTAAGAACCGTAACTTCACCTTCTAACTACTCAGTTCTGAGCTGTTCTAAATAACGAAATGGGGAGTTCTAAAACCTCAGTTTTGGGATATTTTACTCGAAAGTTTGCTGTCCTCAAAAAATTTTCGAACATTCTCTGCTATGCTTGTTTGAGAAAATTTCGTACCATGAACCAAATTTTTTCCTCTAAGTGCTGATAATGCAATGCTAATGGTATTTCACACAGTGCGGAGCCCATTCGAGTGTGGGCAAGGTTGGAAATGGACCGCTCTCCTCAGGTCGCACAAAGATAGCTCTTTGAATTCTACAAAATCCTTTAAGAAAGTAGCACAGGGGCAATACGCAATTACAAACTTCTCCCTAACCGATTTTAAGCATATCTAAGTAACAGAAACCAAACTTTTTCGCTCGCTTCGCTCGCATGTCTACAAAGTTTTCTCCTTCTATCAATGAGCTTCTCATTTATTGGATCACTTATATGAGAGATGTTTGAGGAAATCCTCAATAAGAATTTACAAATGAAATGAAATTGGGCAGTTCTAAATTTTCCGTACGATGATCCCTGAATAGATGCTGTAGTCGTATTTTTGGACCATCTTTTTTCCGCAGGAAATGGGCCCTAGTGGTTACTTTGGCCCACTAGTCAAATTTCTTTAAAAGATGCCCTGCCTTTATTTCTAAGCCAATTCCATATATCCTTGCCTGTTTCATTTTCTGTCTGTCTTAAAAACTGGCCATGCAAGGTCTTTTCCTTCCTGACATCTTTTATTCTCTTTCCGCAACTCGAACTTTGCTTCGTTTTCTCCTTCATAAACATTTGCCACTCTAGTTGCTGTTAGTAACCTTTCGTCACTGTTGCTTACATATCTCTCAAGTCCAATAACTGCGAGATTTATAACATCTTCTGCATTAACCCTATCTCACCTGGGGGGGGGGGGTGGATTCCACCCCCCCAACCAAACTTTTATTCGCCTATGCTAGAATATGCAATGCAGGATGCCAAGACTCCGCTACTTTGACTTTATATCTATACTGTATCGAATGATGAAAATTTCAAGATGCTAAATATAGCCTTGTAACCATGGCAACCAATGTTTTACTGTGTAGTCAACAAAATTTGTATACTTTTTTTTTAATTGTTGCAAATTTTAATCCCAAATATATGCAAAATTATACTTACACATGTATTTGATGATATCCAACTCAATTTGAAACAAAAGATTTCAATTTAGTGCCTCATTTCATTGTTTCAATCATGTTGGTAACAATCATGATAATCATAACTTAAAATCTTCTTATTGTCATAGCAACGAGAACAATAGAGATAATTTGAATTAATCATGTGATTTTGATTGTTTGCATCAAAGTATATATATTTACCTATTCTAAAGATTGTAGCTACTACGACAGCGAAGAAAAAGAGGGGGGGTGGAATCCACCCCCCCTCAGGTATTGACCGCTTCAAAACGCCCAGGTGAGATAGGGTTAAGAAATCCTTTTCCAACTTCTTTTCTTGGGATATACAATCTTTCCACATTTTTTTGGGTGCATTCCCCCATGCATTGTCAAAAGCTTTCTTGTCTTTCTATCTAATTGTTGTATCTCTTCCTTCGTCCAGCCTAAAAATGCTGCAGAATATCTCAGCAAGGATATTGCCCAGGTGTTTATCACTTTGATAACCTTTTGTCCATTCAGCTTGCTTTCCAATAGCTTTCTCACTCTTTGCTTGTACTCATTCCCAACCTTCTCTTTCATTTCTTTTTGCTTAATTAATCTGATCTGCCTGCAGTATACCAAGGTATTTATATTCTTCATTCTCATCCAAAGATTTCATCTTTCTGTTATCGGGCAACTTTATTCCTTCTGATTTTACAACTTTTCCTCTTCTCAATACTAGTATGACGCACTTCTCAATGCCAAATTCCATTTTGATATCGTTGCTGAAGATACGCACCGTCTGGATCAAAGAATCACGAGTTTTCTCTGTTTTGCTGTACAGTTTCAAGTCATCCATAAATAGCAAATGATTTATCTTTTCTTTATAATTAGCGAATTCGTATCCTGGACTTGCTTTTCTCAATATATGGGTCAGTGGTATGAGTATAATAACAAACAACAGAGGCGGCAATGAATCTCCCTGAAATATTCCTAATCGATCCTTGCCATTGCTAGATTCTTACTTCTTCTCTTAACCTCCCCCAGTATCATTCTGTCAGTGTATAACAAATCTCCAGTTCCCCGGGATCCCTTTCTGCAGCCCATTTGCTCTTCTGGTAGTATAGATCTTATATTATTATTATCATTATCGACCTATTATTATCGATTATTATTATTATTATCATTATTATTACTATTATTATTATTATTATTACTATTATTATTATTATTATTATTATCATTATTATTGAGACTGATGAAGATTTTTAATCGAAACGTATTTTTATGAAAACAGTTTAATTTCTTTTATTTCATGTTCTGTTTTTTGTGAATGATGGTTTAATTTTTATCATTATTATTATTATTATTATTATTATTATTATTATTATTGTTATTATTATTATTATTATTATTATTATTATTATTATTATTATTATTATTATTATTATTATTATTATTATTATTATAAGGAAGTGCTGTTATTATAAGGAAGTTATAAGAAAGCCGCTGTTCGCTCTGGTAAGATTGTTTACTTAGGCCCAAAGCACAAGTTTCGACAGACGAGGATTTTACTTTGTTCCGAAAACAATTGGCTCCTATTGAATGGAAACAATTCGAGGAGAGGGAATTTCTTTTTCGCAAACACATTGCCTCGACAAAAGTTAAATATGGAGATTTTCATTGCAAAGGTGACATTGAACAATGGTTCAGGTTGATTAAAGTTTTAGTTGGTGTTTTTTACAAAGATGGTAAATTTCTTCGATCCAAGCCCGGTGGACAAAGGTGGAGCGAAGCCTTCGTAAAGTTTTGCACGCGGATTGTCAATACGTTTCCCCGAGATAATCTAAATTTGAACGGGGAGGAACTGAATGGAATTGAGTATCTTGAACATCAACTTTTTTATATCAAAAATACAATCAGACCTTTCTTTTCATTAACACAGTCAACAAACAATCAAGATGTAAAGGTCCCAAGAGAGAAGTTGACACAACTTTGGTTGAATAGACGAAAAAAGCGATATCTGTAATAAAAAATGATGGTTATTGGCCCTCAAGGGATACTTTTCATTTGACACCTGTTCAGAATGAACAATATTACGATTCATTGGACAAATATGTGAAAGCTGAAGATTTTGTGGTCAACAATGAGGATTATTTTGATCGATCTAGCGTAGTGGTAGCTGATGAGGAGCTTTTTCAGCATGAGGAAATAGAAACAGTAGTGAAGTCTTGTCCGAACGGAAAGACGTGTGGGATTGATGGTGTTTCTTACGAAGACATCAAGGCAGTCTGGGATAATCATGGGGACACTTTACTTGATGTATTCAACATATCATTAAAAAGTCTGAAGTTATCAGATCACTGGAAACATTCTGCTATTCAACGCATACCAAAAAAGAATTTTGATGCAAATGATTTGTCAACCTTGCGGGACATCTCTCTATTGCCAGTTTCATACAAGATTTTCTCTAAGGCTTTGTGTAGTAGATTATTGCCGTATATTGCTACGGAAGTGGCATTTTGGCAACGTGCATTTTTATGCAAACGCGATCGCCAAGAATTAGTTTATACCTTAAAGACATCAATTGACGACTTTAGACACCAGAGCACAAGACTATATTTGGTATTCATCGATTTTGCGGATGCATTTGGCAGTGTTAGACATGACTTCATTTTTGAAACCCTAAAAGAGTTTAGAGCTCCACAGATGTACTGCTGCATAATTGAAAATCTTTACAAGAATTCATCATTTGAAGTAATTTGTGGCCATAAGATGTCAAAAAGGCTTCACATCGTAAGGGGTACCAAAACAGGTGACCCCCTGAGCGCTCTACTATTCATCATGGTTATTGACCGTGTCTGCAAGCCTATGGTAGCTGCTGCAATCGTAGAAAGGAATATAAGGGATGAGATATATTTGAATCCAATGCCAGTTCAAGCGTTTGCTGATGATATTGTATTAGCTGCAAATAATTTAAATGTGATAAAGAGTATGATTGGGGCAGCTGAATCAAAAATGGACGAAGCTGGTCTGCAGGTTAAGCATGAGAAGTGTGCTGTATTCTATGGCCGTCGTTCGGGAAACAATTGGTACAAGGGCAAAGAAAATGCTACACCTGAGGTAGAAATTAAGTCTAATAAACTACCTGTGTATCAACGTGATAAGCCATATAAATATATCGGTAAATCTATTTCAATTGTTGGAGAAGATGCAAAACATCGTCATGCATTTTAGGCACATTGCGAGGTTGTCTCTTGAGTTAGACATGAAAAGAAGAGGAGTCAGGCCAACAGATGGTGCGAATAATTTCCTTGGATATGAATTAACTGATGATGGTTTCTTGGCTTGTAACACAAATTTCGGTTGTCAGTCCGACTGGCCAGACATGGTAAGGTATGCAAGAAGCTTGAACGTTGATATTAAGTATGTGAATGACAAGGCGATGGCTCTTATTAAAGGAACATGGTATGACAATCAGTGTGAGCTTCAAAAGAAGCTGTATCAGCTGTGCGCTGTAAGAGATGTCGAGGCTTCTAAGGAATTAACTGTGCAAGGATGTTATCTCAATCTTGAGAATGTTCATATAAAATCGTCACACTCGATCTATTATAATTGGAAAGTTGATGATGCTCTTGTGATATTTACAATCAAAGCGAGACTTAGTATTCTTCCCACTAACTTTACTCTTCACCTGTGGAATGGAGATCACAATCCAGAATGCCCATTCTGTCACAGTCATACTGAGTCCGTAGCTCACCTATTAAACGGTTGCAACGAGTTTAAGAATTTCTATTCACGTCGCCATGATCAAATGGTGAATAAGATTGCAGAATTCATAAAGGAAACTATGCCACGGGCAAGAATTTCATCCAACTTGTTAGCAGAACCATATTCCCTGAATTTAAAGAAGGAATTAAGCAGATTGTTCATCGTAAACCAGACATTGTCATTCTTGATCGTATCCAGAGGCAGTGTACAATAGTGGAAATAACTGTTTGTTATGATTTATATTTGGAAAATGCTTATCAAGAGAAAGTTACAAGATATAAGGAGTTATGTGATTATCTGGAGAGAAATGGATTCTCAGTGCAGCTGGTTGTTCTTTGTTTCGGTTCGCTTGGGTGTGTAAAAAGTGATGTATGGAAAGGATTGAGAAAATTCTCCCAAAGTAAAGAAAATATAAAGAATGTGATGAAATCGTGTTCGATATCGTGTTTAATTGGAGGAAACTATATCTGGAGAAACAGAGTGAAAAAGACACTGGGACAGTAGTTGTTAGTAGTAAACGGACTTTAGAAGATACATTCCTGGGAATACGGCAACACACCAGTTTTTGAGCAGTTTTTTGCTTACCATCTTGGTCAAGTAGTAGTTATTATTATTATTGCTATTATTATTATTATTATTATTATTATTATTATTATTATTGTTATTATATTTTCTGCTTTAAGCACTGGCAGTTCTCATCGCCGAATTTACATCCCAAGGGAGCGGGTCACAACCCATGACCAAGGGTCCCTTGGGGTCATTCTCTTTTAGTACTCAAGTACTTTTCTCAATATCCTGGCTGTTCCTAATAGCGTCGTCTTCTGTAGGATTGCTCTATTTATTGTGATGTCCAGTTTTTCCAGCCACTCATCCAGTTTCTTGGTTACACTTCCAAGTGCACCGACAATCACAGGTACTACTATCACACTTCTCATGTTCCAAATCCTCTTGATTTCCCTTTTCAAATGTTGATATTTATCCACTTTCTCTTTTTCCTTGTCACTAGTCCTACTATCACCTGGCACAGCAATGTCAATTATAGTGCATTTTCTTTCACCTTTATTCACAACAACTATGTCCGGTCTCCTTGCCTCGATTACATGATCACATTGAATGTTCACATCCGATAGTAGCTTTACCTCGTCAGTTTCAACTACACCGTCAGGGGAATGCTCATACCATTTGTCTGCCCTTTCTAGATCATATTTCTTGCATAAATGCCAATGCACCATTCTCGCAACATTGTCGTGTCTTCGTTTATATTCTTTCTGTGCCAACTTCTTGCACTCACTGACAATGTGATGTACAGTTTCGCCTTTCTCTTCGCACATCCTACAAAGTGGTGACTCTGCTGATTTGTCAATATGGTGTTTAACATAATTTGTTCGGAGGGCCTGTTCTTGTGCTGCACACAAAAGTGACTCCGTTTGTATCTTTAGATCAGCTTTTCTCAGCCACTTCCATGTCTCCTTTGCATCGATTGATTCCGGCATCTCTCTAACAAACTGACCATACATTCTTTTTTCCTTCCATCCTTGTTCTTTCTCATTCATCCATATCCTTTTGAACTCATCCTTACTGACAACATATTCAGTGTCTATCACTTTAGCAAGCCTAACACTTATTATTATTATTAGCCTAACACTTTAATTATTGTTATTATTATTATTATTATTATCATTATTATTATTATTATTATTATTATTATCATTATTATTATTATTATTATAAGGAAGTGCCATGAACAATCTTGCTCTTGCAAAAATATTCGTACCATCCGGAAATCGTTATTTTGATCGAGCTTTAGCTCGCTCTTTGGTAAATCAATCAGATCTATTTAATTTGGAGGAGGTTGCAGAAATCATAAGGCAGTGCCCCAGAGGGAAGTCATGTGGTATCGATGGAGTATATTACGAAGATCTTCGAGAATGTAATCGTGATAAAGAAATTGTGAATATTATGAATATTTGTTTGGTTAATCAACGTGTCTCGGCGTTTTGGAAACATTACGTGATAAGTAGGATACCCAAGAAGAATTTTAACTCCGATGACCTTTCGACCCTCCGGGATATATCATTGTTGCCGGTGTCATACAAGGTATTTTCTAAAGCTTTGTGCAACAGATTGTTTCCCTTTGTCTCAGATAAAGTGGCTTTTTGGCAACGTGCATTTCTCAGTAAGCGTGACAGGCAAGATTTGATTTTCACCCTAAAAACAGCATTTGATGATTTTCGTCATAAGAGCTCGAAAATGGTATCCGTATTCATTGATTTTGCAGATGCTTTCGGCAGCGTAGAGCATGGGTTCATCTTCGAAACCCTTGAGTCATTTGACATACCCTTGATATATTGTGCATTGATTGAGGACATTTACCGTTATTCGTCCTTCTCGGTGATTTGTGGATATGAACTTAGTGAGTCATTTTATATAATACGCGGTACAAAAACTGGGGACCCTCTCAGTGCCCTCATTTTCATTCTGGTGGTTGATGTTGTGTGTCGGCCTATGTATAGAAGAGCATTAGATGAAATGAACATTTTGAACGACGAAATCGTTAATCCGTTACCAGTACAGGCATTTGCAGACGATATTAACACTACCCATCACGACGCTAAGCTTATCCAAAATATGTTCGATGTCAGCGAAGAAGTGAGTATTCAGTCAGGACTCGAAGTTAAACCTGAGAAATGTGCTGTTCTCTACGCACGACGATCTGGTAATAATTGGTACAAAGGAAAAAATGACGTCAGTCCAGTCATTACCGTTCAGGGTAATGTTCTAGAGACGCATGATCGAAACTATTCGTACAAGTATTTGGGAAAATCTCTCTCGTTGTCAGGTGAAGAAAGTGCTCAAGTTGAGGAATTTATTGCAACATATCTCGATTTAGTAAAGGAAATCTCGGATTCCAGTTTACCATTGGCACTTAAAGCAAGCGCACTAAATAACATGGCCCTAGCCAAAGTCCTCCATCATTTTTATAATACGCGATTAACGGAAGAACAACTAGATTATATTGACAGGTCAGTTACTAAGACTGTCAGAGAAATGTATGCATTGTACACTACTACAACCAATCTTGTGATTTATTTACCACGGGAGTATGGTGGTATTGGAGTGAAAAGAGTGTCTGATGTTTATTGGACTATAAGACTGGCATTTCTAGTCAAGATGCTGAATCATGATGTGCCACAGTTCAGAAATATGGCTCGTGAGTCTTTGAGGCTAGATATGGACAAAAGGGGAGTATTACTGTCAGAGAGTAGCGATAACTTTCTTGGCTATGACTTGAATTCTAATGGTTTTTTGAATACGAGAACGCAATTCGGGTGCCAGTCAGACTGGCCAGACATGTTACGATATTCTCGCAAGTTGGGCGTTAAAGTGATTTTCAGTAACGGAAAGGCAGAAATAACTTACAACGATTTAACTCTGGACGAAACCCCTACACTCCAGAATATACTTTTTCGCATTACCATAGATAGAAATCTTCAGAAGGCCAAAGAACTTATTATCCAAGGTCCTTTTCTTGGACTAAATGACATTCAGGTAAAAGCGTCTCATTCTATCTTTTACAACTGGAAGATAAGCGATGATTTGGTCCGTTTTGCTATCAAGGCGCGTTTAAGTTTACTCCCAACAAATTTCACAACTTATATTTGGAACAGGTCAAATGATCCGTGTTGTCCGCTTTGGTTTAGCCACACAGAAAATATTGCGCATTTGTTTAATGGATGCAAGGAATTTCATAATTTCTACAGTCGCCGGCACGATCGGATTGTTGAAAAACTTTTCGATGAAATAAAGTTGATATTATGTTCGAGCAAGAAAGTTTATACAAACAAGTTACTAGAAACTTTGTTGCCGGAATATCGAGAAGAGCTGACCTTGCTTCAACATCGGAAACCGGACATTGTTATTATTGATAAAACTTCACGAGATATCATCATAGCAGAAGTTACAGTTTGTTTTGATTTCTACTTTGGATTCTCGTTTCCAGCGAAGTGTGATCGCTACCAGGACCTGTGTGACGTTCTTCGTGAAAATGGATGGAACCCTTCTCTTCATGTTCTGTGTTTTGGTGCGCTTGGCTGTATCAAAGAGGACGTTTATGAACGATTGCGAAATATTGGCTTTGGAAAAGGAAAAGTAAAGGAACTGTTAGCTTGGTGCTCGATTTCTAATATTATTGGGGCGAACTATATCTGGAGGCACAGGGTGAAAAAATTGAGTCACTGATTTCTTTCCATTTCACCTTTCGTTTTGGTCTGCTTTTGATAAACCTGGCTTTTAAGCCCACATCAAGTATCATTCTGTTCATCTTTGATACTCAGTGATAAATTTATTCACCGTTTGTACCATGGCGTTTATTAACGGTAACTGTAAAACCAGCAAACATTCTGTATATATTAACTAAGCAGTAGGTTTTGCCATTTCCTTGGGTGCAGAATAATTTAGAATCATATTATTATTATTATTATTATTATTATTATTATTATTTTTATATTTTCTGCTTTAAGCACTGGCAGTTCTCATCGCCGAATTTACATCCCAAGGGAGCGGGTCACAACCCATGACCAAGGGTCCCTTGGGGTCATTCTCTTTTAGTACTCAAGTACTTTTCTCAATATCCTGGCTGTTCCTAATAGCGTCGTCTTCTGTAGGATTGCTGTATTTATTGTGATGTCCAGTTTTTCCAGCCATTCATCCAGTTTCTTGGTTACACTTCCAAGTGCACCGACAATCACAGGTACTACTATCACACTTCTCATGTTCCAAATCCTCTTGATTTCCCTTTTCAAATGTTGATATTTATCCACTTTCTCTTTTTCCTTGTCACTAGTCCTACTATCACCTGGCACAGCAATGTCAATTATAGTGCATTTTCTTTCACCTTTATTCACAACAACTATGTCCGGTCTCCTTGCCTCGATTACATGATCACATTGAATGTTCACATCCCATAGTAGCTTTACCTCGTCAGTTTCAACTACACCGTCAGGGGAATGCTCATACCATTTGACTGCCCTTTCTAGATCATATTTCTTGCATAAATGCCAATGCACCATTCTCGCAACATTGTCGTGTCTTCGTTTCTATTCTTTCTGTGCCAACTTCTTGCACTCACTGACAATGTGATGTACAGTTTCGCCTTTCTCTGCGCACATCCTACAAAGTGGTGACTCTGCTGATTTGTCAATATGGTGTTTAACATAATTATTATTATTATTATTATTATTATTATTATTATTATTATTATTATTATTATTATTATTATTATTATAAACTAAACCACTTTCAAAGTAAAACAGAAATTAAAATGATAAAAAACACAACTGTTTCAGGGCAGACGTTTCGATATAAAATCTTCTTCAGTGTATTTACAATCCTAGACAGCCAAGTATTTATACTAAAATTTACATAACAATAGTTTCTATACCCTAGACAAATAAAAGAAAAGAAAAGAATATTATTTTAGAATACTATCAACAAGATAAACATAAAAGACTGTTTTTATATTACATATAGACAAAGCCGCAAAAAAACAAGGCATGAATTTCTTTCTACAAAACTCCCCAATGACCTAACTTGAAGATGTTTTCCCCCTTTTTTGGAATTGAATAGAAAGAAGCGATCTCTAAATCTTATAGACAAGGGACTGAAAGCTCCTCGCGACAACAACTTTTACAACCCGAGACAACAGGCAAGGGATATCGGCCATTGACCCTCCAAAGATTTGCTTAAATTGCTAAATCCAGGATAGCTCGATAGGGAATTCCACCCCACCACTACGTGTAATTATACACGAAGTCAACAAGCCGGCATCCCTGCCATTGTGTTGCCCAAGGTTTTCAATGCAATGGTATGAGAACTAGGAAGTACCACAAGCAAACATATCTAGCTCAACATCAGCCGCCCTCTCGTTTAGGCCATTTGGTGCAAACAAACCCAATTTGTATTGCCAAAAGAGCTCTTTCCTACGAAGCGAGTACACATCCTGTGCTCCGTCGATGATACGAATAACGACGGAGAAGTCACCCTGATGGCCTTCCTCGAAAAAATGAGCGAAAAAACTTGCCTGTGGGACTGCCTTTCCCGTATCAAGAGCACCAGTATTGCGTTTCTGCTTGTACGTTCGAAAATATGATTTGTAGACATTAAATCTTTGACGAAATTTAGTTTTTGTGCTGCCAACATACTTTTTGTTACAACATGTACATTGCAACATATAAACTACGTTTATCGAATTGCAATCGTACGCCCCCGAAAAGTTCTTAAAAGATCGCGAATCATTCGCATTAGAAAAACTGGAGCCCTCTTTGATGATAGGGCAGATTAGACATCTCCTACCATTGCATTTAAAAGTTCCCTTTGGCATCAGCTCCTGATCTTGAGTTTGCAATTTAGCGCGAACCAAAGTATCTTTAAGGTTTTTTGCCCTTCTGAACGAAACGAAAATTTTTCCGGCAAATAGTTTGCGATGTTCGTCATCGATAAGAGGAATATTTGCGCAATTTTGCAAAATATTGCTGACCCCCTGAAGTGCCGGATGGTAAGTTAGAACCAACGGTATCCTCGTGTCATCCTTCTGCTTGGAATTTCTATTTAACAGGTTTTCTCTATCCAAGCTTCTAACTTTGTCTAGTTGACTGTCGATTTCCCCTTCTTGATACCCCCGCCCAATAAGCCATGACTTTAAATTTCCCATCCGTTCGTTAAAAAATGAGTCCTCAGAACAAATGCGCTTAATGCGAAGGGCCTGACCATATGGAATGCCCTTTTTGGTGTGGTAAGGATGACAAGAGGAACGATGCAGGAGCTGATGCGTATCAGTCGGTTTCGTGTAGAGATCTGTAACCAACTTACTACCTTCTCTGATGACCTTAGTGTCAAGAAAGTTGATGCTCTCCTTAGACCATTCAGCTGTAAACTTAATGGAATGGTGTGCAGTGTTGAGGTATTCTACAAATTCCGAAAGTTTCTCTTCCCCATGGGTCCAAATTAAGAAAACGTCGTCAATGTACCGCCACCACAGCCAAGGTTTGCAAACAAAAAAAAATTTCATATTTAACGAATTCATATATAAAGTTCATATATAAATAAGAACAAAATCGCATATGATGGCGCACATTTGGTGCCTATTGCTGTACCCCAATAGGCACATTTGGTGCCTATTGCTGTATATTATTATTATTATTATTATTATTATTATTATTATTATTATTATTATTATTATTATTATTATTATTATTATTATTATTATTATTATTATTATTATTATTATTATTATTATTATAAGGAAGTGCCATGAACAATCTTGCTCTTGCAAAAATATTACACCATTTCTATAATTCAAGACTGAGTGTGAAGCAGTTGGACCAGCTTGACAATATAATAACTGACGCAGTTCGAGAATTATTTTCCCTCTACAAATCCACAACACGAATTGTGATATTCCTCCCCCAACTTTACCTAGAGAAAATGGTGGTCTTGGCATTAAGCGAATTTCTGATGTCTATAGGATCAACACGTTTAGCCTCTCTTATTAAAAATGCTAAATCATGACGTCATGCATTTTAGGCACATTGCGAGGATCGTCTCTTGAGTTAGACATGAAAAAAAGAGGAGTCAGGCCAACAGATGGTGCGAATAATTTCTTTGGATATGAATTAACTGATGATGGATTCTTGGCTTGTAACACAAATTTCGGTTGTCAGTCCGACTGGCTAGACATGGTAAGATATGCAAGAAGCTTGAACGTTGATATTAAGTATGTGAATGACAAGGCGATGGCTCTTATTAAAGGAACATGGTATGACAATCAGTGTGAGCTTCAAAAGAAGCTGTATCAGCTGTGTGTTGAAAGAGATGTCGAGGCTTCTAAGGAATTAACTGTGCAAGGATGTTATCTCAATCTTGAGAATGTTCATATAAAATCGTCACACTCGATCTATTATAATTGGAAAGTTGATGATGCTCTTGTGATATTTACAATCAAAGCGAGACTTAGTATTCTTCCCACTAACTTTACTCTTCACCTGTGGAATGGAGATCACAATCCAGAATGCCCATTCTGTCACAGTCATACTGAGTCCGTAGCTCACCTATTAAACGGTTGCAACGAGTTTAAGAATTTCTATTCACGTCGCCATGATCAAATTGTGAATAAGATTGCAGAATTCATAAAGGAAAATATGCCACGGGCAAGAATTTCATCCAACTTGTTAGCAGAACCATATTCCCTGAATTTAAAGAAGGAATTAAGCAGATTGTTCATCGTAAACCAGACATTGTCATTCTTGATCGTATCCAGAGGCAGTGTACAATAGTGGAAATAACTGTTTGTTATGATTTATATTTGGAAAATGCTTATCAAGAGAAAGTTACAAGATATAAGGAGTTATGTGATTATCTGGAGAGAAATGGATTCTCAGTGCAGCTGGTTGTTCTTTGTTTCGGTTCGCTTGGGTGTGTAAAAAGTGATGTATGGAAAGGATTGAGAAAATTCTCCCAAAGTAAAGAAAAAATAAAGAATGTGATGAAATGGTGTTCGATATCGTGTTGGAGGAAACTCTATCTGGATGAACAGAGTAAAAAAGTCATTTTCATTCATTCACTCATTCATTTCATTCATTCATTCATTTCATTCATTCATTCATTCATTTCGTTCATTCATTCATTCATTCATTTCGTTCATTCATTCATTCATTCATTCATTCATTCATTCATTCATTCATTCATTCATTCATTCATTCATTCATTTTATATTCTTTCAACAAAGTAACCCCCAACGACAAAGGTCGCTTTTCAGGGGGCCGTGACAAAAATTTACAATTTAATTTACATGTTAAGATCTAAAAACGAAAAGAAATAATCTAATTGCAAAAACTAAAGTGAAATTTACATTAGTAAATAATGTTAAAACCGAGATTGATAAAACCAAGGTTGGCAGGACACAATCAGACCGGACCAGAACAGATCAAACCCCATGCCCACCCTGAAATGCCACACTTTCATGTAGCACCCCATGGCAGGCAAAGAGTCCGACAGACACCAGTCCAATCCAACTGCGTACCACCACCCATCATCATGCTTTAAAGTCAATGTTTGAAAGTATAAAGAGGGCGCTTGCTTAACCTCTGGTTCAAGGCTGTTCCACAGATTCACACCACGATATGAGCATGACTTTTGCCCATTACTCTTTTCAAAAAGAGGGACACGTAAGTCAGTCTCAGAGTTTCTCAACTTGACAGTGTCACGTGTTGAGTTCTTTGAGCCACTGGGACAGTAGTTATTAGTACTTTAGCAGATACATTCCTGGAATAAGGCAACACACCAGTTTTTAAGCAGTTTTTTGCTTAGCATCTTGGTCAAGTAGTAGTTATTATTATCATTTTTATTATTATTATCATTAAATAACAGTGTGTTTTTATACCGGGCTTCCCAATAAAAACGCAACGGATTTGATCGGGACTAGCGAAAAGAATTTAGGCCCAATCAATCCAAAAAAAATTTGAGTATAATCCTCGATAGCTAACCTGAAGATGAATACCTTGATTGTTGATATTGGTGCATGGAGAGTTGGAATATCAACCATGAAAGTCAAAATTTGCTTCCATCTCCAAACCAGAGTTTTCGGGATTTGGCCTAACTGATAACGTGCTTGAGAAATCTCCTCAGTCATATGCATAGTTTAGTAGTGTGAGCATGCTAAGGCACACATGTTTAGGCACACATTTCAATTGAAATTTGAAAGCTAAAAATTGACAAACATAAAAATGCAGAAGGGAAAGTTCACAAAGGAATATATTTCTTCAATCATAGTGCACCTGCAAAAGAGCCAAGCACGAATGAGCATTTTTAAGGGTCTTATCCGTGGATGATTTTCCCTTGGGTCTAATTGATTCCTTGTTTCGTAATAATTTGAAGAAAGATTATACAAAACGCATTTCATTAAAGTCATGAAGATTGCAAGAACTAATTCATTTTTCACACCAAAGCTAATTATTTCGCGGATTACTTTCTTTCATGAGACAGATGCAATGCTAACTTTTCGAAACTTTTAAAGCTTAAAAAAAGATGTCTTTTCAGGACAAAATTGATGAATTTGATTGAATTTATATTAAAATAGTTTCCTCAGCATGAGGTTTTATTCTCTTACTTCACGGTAATTCAGGAGATTCCCCAAAATAGCGTGTTTGTAGTTTAGGCTAAAAGCCACAGGCTCTGGTTTGGAGGTTCAGGCAAATATGAACTTTGAAGATTAATATTCCAACTCTCCATCCACCAATATCAACAAACAAGGTATCGATCTTCAAGTTAGCTATCGAGGATTATATAAAGAATTTTATGGACTGATTGGACCTAAATTCTTGTCGCTAGTTCCGATCAAATCCGTTGCGTTTTTTTTGGCACACCCGGTATATTTTATTTTCTGTTGTTTTTTTTATAGTGCTTTTAGTTTAATTTAATTTTTTGTTGCAATCGAGAGGGTTTAAGATGACTGAGGGCAGCCAGGTCCAAAGAAAAAAGCAGCTTCTCTTTCTAGTTGAAAAAGTCACTCGATACAAAAGTCATTGGTTATTGTTTGGAATGTATCAAGGGTATCGTAATTTTGATTTTATGTAAATTTTATGTTAATCTAATTTTATTTACATTGCATATAAACCTGGCTGTCCGGGGTTGCAAAGTAAACTGATGAAGATTTTAATCGAAACGTCTTGAAAAATAACAGTGTGTTTTTATCTATTATTATTATTATTATTATTATTATTATTATTATTATTATTTTTTTTTTCGGTCCTTGTTATGATCAGATACCGGGACTGCGCCAAAATAAACTATGCAGCTCGGACACTAGGGCAAACACGAATATACCGGCGCCAAAATAAACTATGCACTTTTGGCAGGCCACGATAATTCGTACACTGGATCGATTTTGAAGATATATCACTTAATCTTTAGCAGAAAGCCTGAATTAGATTCTAAGACTTTTTGGCAAATTTTTCCATTTTCAATATTTAGAGCTACAGGCGAGTTTCTTAAGATTTTCGTTTTCGAAAACACTGAAAACCAGTGGCGTGATGGGCCGTTTACCACTGGGGTGGCCAGATCATTTTTGGCGCCCCCTCTCCAAAGGATTGGTCAGAATCCTATTTTATTAGAAGGCCTCAGACGTGCCTCAAACATTAGAAATGCTGCTTTGCAAATCATAATGAAACTGTGTGTTTGTTAGTTTAGCTAGGTGCATATTTTCTTTTCATAATATAAATCATCTTCATCAGAATCGAACAGTTCTCAAATAAAAAATGATTCTGGATTCAGGAAAAAAATATCTAAATTTTCTGCGTAATAAATTCATTTTTTGCCTTGATTGAAGTCAGCAAAGCTCAACCAAAGGATCCCATTTTTACAAAATATCGAACACAACATGGCGTATGAAACTATATGGATGTTTATACCAGACAATTACGTTTGGGGGTTATGGGTGATAGGGATAATTAAAAATTACCATGCTCTATCAATAAACTTGTCGAGGCTTCCCTCAAACCACCTTTCAAACAAACTATCCAATGTATTTGAATTTTGAAGTATCCCATTTTACAGTAAAAGAACATTTTGTGGAAAAGCGAGCGAAGCGAGCAGAAAATTTTTGGTCTTTATTGCTTAGATTAACTTAGAATGGTTAAGATGACATTAGAATTCAAAAGAAGTTGCCGTTTCTTTACTTGTATAGCATATACCAGTTTTTTTTGCCTTGTTTCAAGACCTTCAAGTTTCTCAACGGATTTGGTAGAATTCGAAGAGCCATCTCTGGCAATGGTATGAGAAGAGAGCCCCTTGCCCACCTCCGAATTGTGTGAAATGCCATTAAAATTGCTATTTTCTAAACCAGGCCTTGCATAGAATTGAGCTCAGTTTTTTGATGATTCAGGAATATTCTTTTTCGAAAATTTTGTAATATCACACATGTGAAAATTTAGAACTGCCCCTTTTGTCATTGAACTGCAAGTAATGGAATCAGAACTGCGCATTTTGGAAAACGGAGGTCCTTATCTGATAATCCCTCAGTCCCCCAGAAAAGTTTGCAACGACGCCCTACAGATTGGCGTTAAAGGACTCAAAAATTCTCTTCCACTGGACATCTTTGAAGTCTTCCATCGTCTCGGCCAGGGTCGGATTCAGCCCGAAGTTGAAGGGGGCAACCTGCAAAGATGGCGCCGAAAGTACAATAGGAAGTGAGCGCGCCGAAGGCGCGCGAGAAAATTTTTGGTTCCTTTTTGAGAAAATTTTTGTCATTAAACCACATAGTGCCTTAATTTATATGATCCCCCACACTTAGAAATTAGAACGCAACAGAAAAGAGTGCGATTGGGAAAGGAAAAGGGGAGCTCTTCTCACCAAAAAGGGAGCGCCAAGCTGAGCACATGAAGGGGAGCAATTGCGCCCATTTGCTCCCTTAAATCCGCGACTGGTCTTGACCGTAGAATTTTCTCGTTTCTTTTACATCTTTTCTGTGAACAGTTTACGGTGTCAATCGACCTGAACCTCTACATGTATCGACGGAGAGGTCCAGTCATGGCAAAGTTTTTCAAATTCCATGTGGATCGTTTTGGCGCCCCCTCAAAAAGTCTCACTGGTGGGGCCGTGGCCCCCCCGGCCCCCCTGCCACCACGCCACTGCTGAAAACGATCAAAAAACGTTGATCAAATTCATTGTGACGCAAAAGACTCATTGTGACGCACAAATGTACTCTAGGGACACGGGACCTGTTGTCCCCTGTGTATTAAATTTTGTTGTTTTTCATCTGTTAAGTTGTTTACATCGTATCGTTGTTTTGTTCATTTGGTTCAGTAATATAGTGACACGTAGCATAGTTGTAAGCCTCGGTTCGATACTCGTAGCTATAAAAGCGAAGCGCGCCTGGCTTTCGGGGTTTCTAGAGACAGTGAAGGTGAACATGATAGAAGACCGGGACACGAAGAGACTTGGTGGCATTTGCTTTGGATTTTGCTGAGCCTTTATAGCTACGAGGAAATAAAGTTTGTAAGTATAATTAGCCCTGTTGTATTGCATTAATTTCTTCATATTCTGTATTCTTCGTTATTCCTTGTGTATGCATTTTTCGTTAGTTTCTTATTCGTTTTGATTATGCTTCATTTATGCGTATATTTGGTCTATTCAAAAGTTGATTTGAGTTTAATTTATTGTAGCAAACCGCATCATTTTAAGCCTAAAGCCAGTGGTTATTATTGCTTTGGTTTTTGGGTTTTGGGCTTTCGATGTGAGTTGGAAAATTCCTCTGTAGCGATGCTTTAGAGATTCGTGGCTACACTCATCATGAATGGGTAAAGAGAAAATGTTTTCAGCGTGATTTGGGGATTTGGAAATTGATCATTGTAAACTTCTGCTCGAGTGTTATTTCAAAGATTGGCTTGTTACGAAATTATGTAGTAGTTGCAATAAAATGCCGCCCCAAAAGCCGTCACAAATCAAAAATGTAACAAAACTCCATGCTTGCTGGCCCCATGGTTCTTCCTCGCTTGTCTTTTAACCCCCTTGATACAGGAACACAGCCTGCAGCAAAGCATAAACTCAATGACATTACAAAAGAAAAGAAATTTCTTTATACCGGGTGACCCAAAAAAAAGTGACTCAACCCAATCTGTTAAAGAAAAAACAGTAAGTCGCTGATTGAAATGCTTCAAACGTTTTTCTGTCGCTAAAAGACTAGCCTACGCTATGAGTATTTTCGCATTTTTTTCGACTCGGTAAATTTCCTGAATTAAGGATTATGAGAAAAAGGGCATGCTTGAAATCTTCAAAATGTCGTCAAAAACATGGGATCGATTGGCAGCCTTTTCAGATCTTCAAAAAAATTAGGAGCGTGTTTCATATCAGCCTGGGAATAGGCAACTCAGTTGAATGTTGTCAGAGCAAGTTTATAGTCCCTAGATACCTAAAATATTCTTGTCTCAAGGGACAAGGATACTCCTGCATATCTGTAAGCAATTCTTGAACATTTCGAACTGCGTGGAAAATTGAATTCTTTTCAAATTCCACAAGTTTACAAAGAACATGTATTTTCTGCTCCAAATGCTTAGGTACCTAGGGACAATAAACTTGCTTTGGAAACTTTCAACTGAATTGGCTATTCACAGGCTGAAATGAAACACCGTCCTCATTGTTTTGAAGATCTGAAATGGCTTTAAATCGATCCCCTGTTTTTGCCGACTTTTTGTGGATTTCAAGCTTGCCCGTTTTCTCAAAATCTTTAATTCGGGATATTTACAGTGCAAAAAAAAATTCCAAAAAATACTCTTAATGTAGGCTGGTCTTTCAGCGACAGAGAACGTTTGAATCATTTCGATCAGCCACGTAATTTTTTTTCTGAAGCTGATTGCGTTGGGTCACTTTTTTCTGGGTCACCCGGTATTCTTGAAAATATTATTACATTTCTCACAAGATAGTACAAACTCTCGTACAACATCTTACAATTAGTCGATTTCTAAATCCCAAATCACCACGAAAAATTGTTCTCTTTGTCCATTCATGTCGATTCTTTAGAAAGCTTGATCGACGTTTTTTGATCGCTTTCAGTGTTTTCGAAAAAAAATTTTTTAAGAAACTCGCTTGTAGCTCTAAAAACTGGAAACAGAAGAATTTGCAAACAATCCTAAAATCTAATTCAGGCCTTATGCTAAAGATCAAGTCATAAATCTTCCAAATCGGTCTTGTGTACGATTTATCGTGGCCTGCCAAAAGTGCATAGTTTATTTTGGCGCACCCGGTAGATAATTATTATCATTAATCGAAACGTTCCCTTATTTTAACAGATGTTTTTATTCGTTTTATTTCTGTTAATTTTTGGATCATTGTTTAGTTTAATTCATTATGATTGTGATTATCATGGTTATTATTATCATTATTATTATTGTTATTTTCATTGTTTCAGCTTACGCTCTGGCTGTTGGAATTGCCGTCATTCCTCCTGCTAGGCGGGTCATAACAAATGACCAAGGGCTAACAGGAAATCTCTCTCTTACATCTCTAGCACTTTCCTCAGGATCCTTGCAGTTCCTAACAAGGCAGTCTTTTGTGCAGCTCCGACATCACCCGGTATCCCCAACTTCTCAATCCACCTGTCAAACTCTTTTGTCACACTTCCAATGGCACCTACAACCACAGGAACAACCTGCACCTTTCTCAATTGCCACAATCTTCCAATTTCCCTTCGCAAGTCCTGGTATTTCTCCACCTTTTCCCTTTCCTTTTCATGTACTCTTCCATCGGCGGGTACTGCAATATCCACAATTACACAGCTTTTTTCCTTTTTATCAACTATAACAATGTCTGGCCTCCTTGCCTCTATCACACTATCGCATTGTATATTTATATCCCACAACAATTTTACACTTTCATTCTCTACCGCTCCTTCTGGGTTATGTTCATACCATCTTTCCTTATGTTCTAATGCATTTTTCTTGCACAGTTCCCAATTAATTTTCTTTGCTACATTATCATGGCGTCTCTTGTATTCTTTCTGAGCTAATTTTTCACATTCACTTATTATGTGTTGCACACTTTCTCCTTTCTTTCCACACATCCTACAAAGAGGATTGTCAATACTCTTATCAATGTGGTGTTTAACATAATTTGTTCTGATCGCCTGTTCCTGTGCAGCACATAACAACGCCTCCGTTTCAACTTTGAAATCACTTCTGACAAACCAATTCTAGGTTTTGTCCTTGTCTACCTTCTCTGGCATTTCCCTGATGAACTGTCCATACATCCTCTTCCCCTTCCACTTGTCTTTAAGCTCCTGAGCCTTCTTTCGTTTGAATTCACTCTTACTGATAGTACTTTGTGTCTCAATCGTCCCTGATGTACAAACCCCCTGAATTAACTTTTCTGCAGAATTCAATACATATTGTTATTATTATTATTATTATTATTATTATTATTATTATTATTATTATTATTATTATTATTATTATACATTCCTTACATTCCTTCACAAAGTTTTTGAAAATCTTCCACCACTGCGCCCTATCTGTAGTGGATATGATTCATGTACAGCAAAACTTTCTGAGTGGGTAGACAGCTTCATAAAACCCGCTGCAACTAAAACTGCTTCCTACATCAAAGATACAACGGAATTTGTAAAGCATGTCGAGAGTCTAAACAATGAAATTAAAGATCAGAACGATATTTTCTTAGTAACAATGGACGTGAGCTCTCTTTATCCTAATATCGACCATGACGAGGGCGCTAAAGCATGTTTCGAAGCGCTAGAAAAACGCAAAAATAAGTCAATTCCGTCCAAGGTCATTTCTGACCTCATATTGTTTATCCTCAAGTCGAACACGTTATCTTTCATGGGACAGTATTTTCATCAAATCAAAGGAACTGCCATGGGAACACCAATGGCCGTGAATTTCGCAAACCTATTTATGTCTCAATTTGAAACGAAATTATTAGAAGATTATGCAACACTATATGGCAAGAGTCCAGTCTCATGGGTCAGATTTATAGATGACATTTTTTTCGTATGGAAAGATGACCTGAAAAGTCTTAACCATTTTCTATCATTTTGTAATTCGTACGCTGCCAAAAACAAGTACAATTCGAATATCAAGTTTACATCGGAATACTCGAGCTCAAACGTTGTATTTCTTGATACAAGGGTAAAGATCCACGATGGCAAAATCCTGACCGAACTATACAGTAAACCAACAGCAACACACACCTATTTACATAATTCATCTGATCATCCTCCGCATACCATACGCTCCAACCCACTTTCACAATTCATTAGAATCCGAAGAATTTGCACTCTTATCAACGACTATCGAAAGCATGCATCCGAGTTTGTCAAGTTTTATGTTCAGCGAGGATATTCAAGAGGCAAGATGATACGAATTGCTGAGGTCGTTGCGCAGAAGGATCGTCAGGAATTACTACAGCCAAAAGCGATAATATCCAGCATTTCAAATCAGAGGATACCCCTAGTGGTGAACTGGCATCAGAAATTCAAAGGAATTTCTAAACTATTGCACGGGAACTATCGGACCATGATTGATGAACATCCAAAGCTTAAAAATGTATTTCCAGAGCCTCCAATCGTTTCCTTCAGAAGAAATACTAATATTCGAGCCACACTAATTCAATCTGAACAAAAGATCAGACGAAATGGTTACAGCGTCAGATGCACGCAGAAAGGCACAAAGAAGCGGGGCCGGCCCTGCAAACTGTGCACTCACATGGGTCAAGTGGACAAATTGCACAACATAAATTCAGGTAAATCATGCCTCATTGAAGGAGGGAATTGTTCCACAAAAAATGTTATTTATGCCGCCGAGTGCAGAAAACACAAACAGTTATACGTAGGCTACACATCGACAACATTGAGTCAAAGATTCAACAAGCATAGAAGCGATGCAAAGCATGATCCGGACGCCACAGAACTGGGAAGACACTTTTTCGAAAGCCACGATTGTGATTTCGACAGAGACTTAACTGTACACATCTTGCAAAATGTAGAGGGTGATCATAACACTCTGGAATTTTATGAAAATGTCTGGATGACTAGGCTCGACACGAGAGAACCTCGTGGTCTGAACAATACCATGAATGAATTCGGAAGGACATATTACAAGCTTTTTCCTAAAACCTGATCATAATTTGTATTTACTTTATCTGTTTCGCCACATTAATCGAACTTTACAGTTTAGCGAACTCTTAATTCGATAGTTCATAGAACGCAACATTCTCCAACAGCTACTTAACGTTTTAGTTATTTATAGAACGCTTAATTATGACTGAAGAAGATCTACGAAAGATCGAAAATTTTCATGAAAATATCTTGTTTTCCTTGCGTGTTATCAACTAGCAAACAAGACGTATCAATCTTTACTTTTACAATATTATTATTATTATTATTATTATTATTATTATTATTATTATTATTATTATTATAATTATTATTATTATTATTATCAATTATTATTATTATTATTATTATTATTATTATTATTATTAATGTTATTATCATTATCATTACTATTATTACTATTATTATTATGAAAAACAAAACTGTTAAAAGCAAAACGTTTCGATTATAAAATCTTCATCAGTTCTATTATTATTATTATTATTATTAACAATTTCTTTATCGTTGGATTACATAAAAATATAGCTAAAAGTAATCAGCTAATTAACTCAAACGTTAGTTAAAATTTTGAAAATACAAATATTACATCAGAAAAAAGGGGATAAAATATCTACAATTCATTAAAAGTATACAGTATAAAAGCATATCCAAAGATTATTATCATAGAAAGCACAAGTTCGGAATAAAAACGTGGCATAATTTACATGGACAATTTTCTCCGTTCTAATTTTTATTTTTGTTTTAAACTGACAAAGGGATTCTGAATTTCGCATAGTTGGTGGTAACGTTTGCCACAGTTGCGAACCTTTGAATCGGATGCTTTCTGTCCCGTTGTTGACATATCTCACCCTAGGTTGGAAGAATTTGATATTGTTATGCAAATTGTAATGACTTTCATTTTTGCAGAAAATTTCCTGCATGAATGAAGGGCTCAGGTTATTTCTTATTTTGTGCATCTCAGTCATAAGTAACTGCAAGTTCTTTGTATGAATTGTAATGGCACAGTCCTTCTCTAATAGCTCACTATAAGTACCGGGTGTCTCAAAAAAAGTACCCTCTTTTGACTGAACAAGGGAACAAAACGATGAAATGTCGGGACTTTTTGAATTCATAGCTACATTTGTCGATCTTCAACTTAGGCCCCTTTTACACAATGCCGTTTTCATTCATATCGGATTGGGGATGGCAATCCGATACTAAAATTGTTCTGTTTACACGATACCGTTTTCATTTCATATCGGATTGGGGTTCTGTTTACACGACACCGTTTTCATTTCATATCGGATTGTGGGTTGTGTTTACACGGAAACGCTCTGTCTTGTGCTGCGAAGGACTTCCTTTGTTTTATAACACCCACTGCGCAATGCGCCAGATGAATAGGAGGCTCGTAGAATTGATAAGGGGCAATCGACAATTACTTTTCGTCACGCATCCCAGCCTTTGGCCGTGATGAGGGTCAGGGGGTTCAGGCAAAAGCCGTGATGGATTATATTTGCGTGACGAAACATAACATTAAGAAATTGAAGAAAACAAACGTACAATTTGTAAATCTGTCATGATTTGAGTATTACCTGTGTCATAAAGTGAGCTGCAACGAAGTCTATAGGTAGGCTTAATATACAGTCAATGAAACGGCAAGAGCAGCAGGAACTAACGACGAATAGTCGTCCTTGAAACAGAATACAACAACATTGTTGAAATACAAAGAGCCGCAAACAAAAACCAAAGCAAAACAAGGCTGTTACATTGATATCATCGTCTTGTTAGTGGTGGCGCCACACCGAGTATGTTTAGAGTGCTGATGCGTGACGAAAAGTAATTGTCGACGGCCCCCTACGAATCGGCAATAAATGTGCACATTATGTTTATACATTGGTACGGAAGGCACTTAATAATATATAAAAAGCGAGAATATTTAGCACAATGAGGCCTTTCTGACTTGTGTCGTCATCAGAGTGTGACGTGTTTATAAAGTTTTGTGAGAGGATGTGATTCATGATGTGCCAGGAAACAATTTTTCAACGTAGCTTCGGGATTTTTGCAGCCTTCTGTGCTTTCCTGCAGTTTTCCTGCAGTTTTCGAGAATCTATGTAATTTTTTATCTTACCAAATAGCATAGTGAAGTGCATAACCTAGGCAAAACATGATGAGTGATCTGAATTGAGAGGCCTAATGTTTACAAGCTATTCTGTTCTCAGACTTTCAATGAAATTCAACTACAAAACATTAAACATTACAATTACAATTCTGTTCAGGTGAAGGAATCTATTTGCACCTTCATCAACAATTCAATGAGTAAGGAATTTTGATTAAAAGCAATGCTGTGCAGGGCAACACCGCTAATTCCCCTTTCATTCAAGACACATATCTGACGTCAATACTTTTCAAACTAGAACATGCATGGAAAGAACAATCATACAGGGACTACAGAGCCTATCTTGGACTTGCCCAAGTCTCTTCCGTGTTTATACCGAAACAAAGTGCCCACAAAAAATTCCCACTTCCGCTTTCTTGCTTTCTCCTTCGCAGAGGTATACATTTTTTATTTTCGCGTATGAGTCTGTTTCATTTTATTTCATTTTCATGAATATTCTCAGCTAAGCTTACATGATAGCCTAATATAAAACGATGATATGATATCTACGAAAGAACGCTTACAAGTACCAGCACTTGAAAAACATCTATCTTACTAAAGGTGCTGAAAAGGACAAATGAAAATAACTCATAATGTGCTTTCGAGCCATTTGCCCTCAACGACATGGTTAATGAAATAAGAATATGTAAAATGCTGTAATACTAACTACACGAAAATTCTATTCATTTGTTATAATTGCTAATAATCAATTAGAATGAAGGCCAGCTGGGAAACAGAGGAAAAGGAAATAAAAAAGAAAGTCCAAGAAAGAGGGTTGGGGTTCAATGGATTGTTAAATAGTCTGTAATCAATACGTTCGTAGCAAAAATTGTTTATATTGCTTTCCGAAAATTTTCTTTGTGGGTAAATTTCTAAGGTTTTGGGGTAAATTATTCCAGATTTTTACGCCAACATTTGCAATGAAGTTTCGTTTATAGTTCATTCTAGCTTTTGGAACATAGTAATTTTTAGAGGTGGCTTGTTGAGTTTGGATGTGGTGCTTTTCACTAGTTAGTTGGAACAAATTGCTGAAAGAGTCAGCACTGTTATTATTTGAAATATCATACATAAACTTTGCGCATTTTAGAGTGTATGGGTCATTTAGGTTCAAAGAGCTTAGGATTTTGAAAAGTGGTTTACTTGGTTCAATTCGCGGTCTGAAGGACATTATTCTTATTGCTTTCTTTTTATTTTTGCTTGAAGGGTCTAACAAGTTTGAGTAGGCTCCCCCCCCCCAGTTAATGATTTCATAGGTGATATGTGGACATATGAAGGCATTGTAAATGCTGAATAGGATGCTTCTTGGAGCAAAATGTCTCATCTTTGCTATAATACCAATGCTTTTTGCAATTTTTGTGTTGACATGCTGTATGTGTTGCTTCCATGTAAGATTGATATCTATTAAAACACCTAAATATTTAACACAGTCAGGTTTATTTAAGATATCGCCATTTATGCTTAATTGAATATTTTTGGGGAATTTTTTCTGTCTTGGTTTAATTATAATATAATTTGATTAATTGGTATTTAGGGTTAGCTTATTTGCTACCAACCAATCCGATATTTTTGTTAATTCTGAGTTGACAGTTTCTTCTGAGTTGACAGAAATCTAACAAGACTTAGAGTCGGTTTAAGTCCCCTAAATGAGCATCGATTTAGGCATATAGTGTATTAGGTGTAAACCATCATGTATAAGCCTCGATATCAGGTAGAGGTATTATTAATTAGATCAGGATCGGAGTGGAAACATGGCGTCTTATCTCGTGTGCTCTTTAGGTCTAGCGTTA
Organism: Aurelia coerulea; assembly: GCA_039566865.1. NCBI lineage: Eukaryota > Metazoa > Cnidaria > Scyphozoa > Semaeostomeae > Ulmaridae > Aurelia > Aurelia coerulea. The sequence continues at coordinate 14,415,371 of CM076949.1, read as the reverse complement.
GGTCGCAGCGGATCTTAGGCATCGCGCGCGCATACACAACATAATATGGCGATGAGTAATCTCAAGAACCCAAAGAAGGAATAGAAGGAAGTAATTTCAACAAGAGAATAAGAATTATGCCAGACAACGAGAATCAAATAGGCCAAGCTCAACCGCCTCAACCAGTAGCGATTCATTTGCCTCCAGTTAAGGAATTTGATCCAAAAGGAGACCCATCTACGGTAAGCCAACGATGGCAGAAATGGAAGAAATCGTTTGTATATTTTCTGAATGCAACAGGTATTCAAAATGATAGCCAAAAGAGGGCTGCACTTTTGCATCTTGTAGGAGATGAAGTGCAAGATATATTTGAAACATTAGGTGAGGTAGGCACAACATATGACCAAGCAATAGAGAAGTTAGATAGTCATTTTGATATCAAGAAGAATATTCCATTTGAAAGATGTGTATTTCATGAGGCAGGTCAAGAATCAGGAGAAAACATAGATTCATATGTCACTAGGTTGAAAAAGTTAACTATTCATTGTGAATATGGAGATGCAAGACAAAATGAGATCAGAGATCAAGTAATAGCAAAATGCCAATCAAGTAAGCTTAGAAAAAGATTGCTACAAGAAGCAGATCTCACATTAGATAAAGTTCTAACAATAGGAAAGCTCATGGAACAATCAGACCATCAGACAAAGAAGATAGAACAACAAAACAATGCAGGATCATCAGCTGACACAATGAAAGAATCTTTTTCAGACCTGAATAAAATAAGACCAAATAAATACCAACACAAAGGTAGACAAGCAATGAACACAGGAGATCAAAGATATTCTCAACAAAGACAACAATGTGGAAGATGTGGAATGAAAAATCACAAAAGCAAAGACTGTAGAGTGACAAAAGGGAAAAAGTGCATGAAATGTGGAATTATGGGACACTTTGCAAAACTCTGTAAGACTAAAACTCCAAAGAAATCAGAAAGTCATCAAGTCAGAGCAAATGAAATCACAACAGAAAGTTCAAGTGATGATGAAGCATTTGTATTCAAAATTGGAAGCAAAGAAAGACCAGTATACCCAGTCAATGTAGATGGCACACCAATCAATATGCTCATTGACAGTGGATCAACACTGAACATCATTGATGAAACATCACTTCAGAAATTGAAAGAAGAACCACAACTTGCAAACAGCAAGGCAAAGATATTCACTTATCTAGGAAAAGAACCACTGAAACTAAAAGGAACATTCATAGCACAAGTTGAAGCATTTGGAAAAGAAACCCAAGCAAAATTCTATGTCACAGAAGGTTCAGGAGGAGCATTGCTAGGACAAAAGACAGCAGAAAAACTAGATCTTTTAAGAGTAGGCCCAGCTCTAGGTTTAGAAGCAGATCCAGCAAGTTCACTTCATAAAGCAGTAAATGAAATCAGTCAAGATAAATCAACTGAACACAGGATAGATCCAAAGATTCAGAAAGTTCTAGATAACAATAAAGAAGTATTTGAAGGCATGGGTAAATTCAAAGATTACAAGTTAAAGTTACACATTGATGAGAATATCACTCCAGTTCAACAGCCAATCAGAAGATTACCATATCATACAAGAAAGAAAGTTTCTGCAGAATTAGAAAGATTGATGAAAAATGATTGCATAGAGAAAGTTAAAGGTCCAAGCACCTGGATAAATCCAATAGTAGTAGTACCAAAACCAAATGGGACTATAAGATTATGCTTAGACATGAGAAGAGCAAATGAAGCCATAGTAAGAGAAAGACACCAGATTCCAAAAGTTGAAGAAATCCTCCCAGAGCTACATAATGCAAAATATTTCTCAAAGATTGATTTGAAAGAAGGGTATCACCAGCTAGAGTTAGCAGAGGAATCAAGACACATAACAACATTCCTAACACACAAAGGTTGTTTTCAATCAAAACGTCTTGTGTATGGAGTCAGTTCAGCCTTTGAGCAGTTTCAGAAGGTAATTGAGCAAAGCATTGCAGGTTGCCCAGGCACAAGATCAATATCTGATGACATTCTCATATGGTCATCAAGCATAGATGAAATGGCAGAGCGTCTGGACACGCTATTCCATGCATTGCATGCCAGAAATCTAAAGATCAACCCAAAGAAATGTGTATTTGGAACAACAAAGCTCACATTCGCAGGATATTATTGTCTAACAGACAAAGGAATTTATCCAGATCAATCCAAAGTAGATGCAGTCAACAATGCCAAAACCCCAACAAACGCAACAGAAGTAAGAAGTTTCCTAGGTCTAGTCAACTTTTGTTCACACTTCATCAAAGACTACGCCACACTTACAGAGCCACTGAGGAAACTAACCAGGAAAGAAACTACATTTGCATGGAACAAAGAACAGCAAGCAAGTTTCACAAAGCTAAAGGAAAGCCTAACAAATGCAAGCACAATGGCTTATTACAAGCCACACGCAGACACAAAAGTCATCGTAGACGCATCACCAGTAGGACTAGGAGCAATCCTAACTCAAAAGCAAGAAGATGGACAATTCAAGCCAGTAGTTTATGCATCACACGCATTAAGCCCAACAGAACAAAGATATTCTCAGACAGAAAGAGAAGGTTTAGCAGCATTTTGGTCAACACAGAAGTTTCATTACTATTTGTATGACAGAGAATTCACAATAGTAACTGACCACAAACCACTTGAAAAGCTCTTATCAGCAAGAGGAAGCCCTACACCAAGATTGCAAAGATGGTTACTTAAAATGCAACCATACAAGTACACAGTCCAGTATGAGCCAGGACACACAAATGCATCTGACGTCTTATCCCGTTCACCTTTACCAGCCACAGGAGAACAGTTAAGTGATGATACAGAACATTTCATCAACTCAATTGTATATGATGCTATTCCTAAGTCAGTCACAATAGAAGAAATTCAAGAAATATCAAGAAATGATGAAATCTTGAAGAATGTCAAAGAACAGATCAAAACAGAGAAATGGTCAAAAAGTCCAGAGTACAAACCATTTTTTCTGAGCCGGAAAGAACTCTGGATCAAAGATGATATTATTTTAAAAGGAACAAAGCTAACAATCCCCACAGATCTAAGACAAAGAATACTAGCCTCAGCACACCAACATCACTTAGGTATTGTGAAAACCAAAGGATTATTGAGAGAAAAAGTATGGTGGCCAGGAATAGATCAAGAAGTGGAAAAGATGATAAAACATTGCCATGCATGTCAAGTAACAGGATCAAGTAAAGTCAATTATGAACCACTTGAAGCAACAAAGATACCTTCAACAAATTGGCACACAGTAGCTTTAGACATCCAAGGACCATATCCAACAAAGGATTATCTGATAGCACTCATAGATTACAGATCAAGATATCCAGTAGTTGTGCAAGTCAAAACTATCAACACAAAAACTGTAATCAAAGCATTAGACAAGATATTTTCTATGTTTGGTTATGTACAGAAATTAGTTGCTGACAATGGAAAACAGCTCATTTCAGATGAATTCAAACAGTACCTCAAACAACATGGAGTAAAGCTAAGGAATGTCACACCGTATTCACCTTGGGTCAATGGTGAAGTTGAACGATTCAACAGATCACTCAAAAAGGCAAATCAATGCGCACATGCAGAAGGAAAAGATTGGAGAGAAGAGCTTAACAAGTTTCTATTGCTCTACAGAACAACGCCGCACGCAACAACAGGACAGTGCCCAGCTACAGTATTTTTTGGACGTGGTATCAAGAATGACATACCAGAATATACAAAGGTTCAATCACAAGACACAGAATTGGATAGGAAAGACAGAGAAAAGAAAGAGAAAATGAAAGAATATGCAGATATCAAAAGGAATGCAAAAGACAGTGAAATCCAGGAACAAGACACAGTGCTAGTAAAGAATCTCTGGAAAAATGACAAATTATCTCCAAATTGGTTAAATGAGAAATTCAAAGTCATCAAAATTTACAGGAAAAGTGCTTTGATAGAAAATGAAAGAGGAAAATATTACAGGAATAAAGCTCATCTTAAGAAATACAATGAGAGTGAGACAAACAGACAAGCAGTAATTCAAAAGGAGAACACACACAGCACAGAAGAGGAAGACATCTCAGCAGAGGAACTACCAATTGACAATGCGCAAAATGTCGCAAGGCCAACGCGTTCCGAGCGCAGACCGAATAGAGCGATCACTAATGCCAATGACGCAAATAACATTATTTCTAATGAAAATAATAACCCTAGGTTGCAGGAAAATGATAATGCTAACATGCAACAAGACAATGAGAATAGCTTGAATGAAGAAATTGTTGACCACCATTTGAATGAAGAAAACAATGAAGACTTACAAGAAAATGTTGGTAATGGAACACCAATTTTTGTACCAGATACTGTCCCAACAGCTATTCAACCACATGTACCAGTGAGGAAATTGCCGGTAAAAAGGAGACGTAAGAAGAAGAACTGAGTTGAAAGGACAGACAGGAGTTTATATACATATTGATTGAACAATGCATTGGAATCTTACTCGTTATGTTCATTATAATCAAGAAGCTGAAACTTTGGAAGATTATTCGTTTTGTTGATGATTGAACATCTTATACACATTTACCATTTACGCTTTACGCTGATGGACTACAGTTGATGAACATTGATTATGCTGATTGTTTTGTTTGGCTACATTTACAAAGAACTATATTGGAAACTCAAGAGGACGATTTCAAGAAAAGGGAGAATATAGTGTATTAGGTGTAAACCATCATGTATAAGCCTCGATATCAGGTAGAGGTATTATTAATTAGATCAGGATCGGAGTGGAAACATGGCGTCTTATCTCGTGTGCTCTTTAGGTCTAGCGTTAGGTCGCAGCGGATCTTAGGCATCGCGCGCGCATACACAACAAGGCACAACTTTGATTGTTTAAGTCCCTTGTGTATATGCGGTGTTGCAAATGAGGATAATGAACATTACCTCCTGCACTGCCCTCTTTTTGAAAATGCTCGCAGAGATCTCTTTGGCCAGCTTGGAGACATCCCGCTATTGGACGTTACAATTTTGGATAACGAGGCACTTGGTAACCTCTTGTTCTTTGGTGCTGAGAAATTAAACATTGTCTCAAACAGAATGATTTTGGAAGCTACAATTTCGTTCATAGAGAAAACTAAGCGGCTCCAATGAAAAAAGTCTCAGCATGCTAATATCCACCCTGTGTAGCATCCTTTTCTCGGCTTTTGTCTGTCACGTTTATCTGTGTTGTATTGTTGATGTGTTGTATGAATTTTTTATTTTATTTATTTTTTTTTTCATTCATTTTTGTTTATGAAATTGACAGTTGAATTGTAAGTGTCATCCATGGTGGGGACCAGATGACCTAGTGTCTTTCCCCGCCATGAATGGCACATGTAAATAGTATTTCCTTTTATTTAGAATTAGGTTTTGTTGTTATAGAAAAAAAAAAAAAAAAAAACAGTTTCTTCCAAAACATTAATATTTTTATGGGAATAGAAAAGACTGGTATCGTCTGCAAAGAGCTGAAAATTCATTATTTTAGAGGCTTGTGGAATATCATTTATGTTCAATAGGAACAAAAGCGGTCCGAGGACACTCCCTTGTGGTACACCGTGATCGATTCTTTTCCCTTCCGAGAGTTGACCTCCAACGAAAACTTGTTGAGTTCTACCATTGAAATAGGAGCGGAACCATTCCAGGGCAACTCCTCTTAGACCATAATGTTCAAGTTTGCTTAGCAGTATATTGTGATAAACTGTATGATATAATGATAATAATAATAATAATGATAATAATAATAATAATAATAATAATAATAATAATAATAATAATAATAATAATAATAATAATAATAATAATAACAATGGAGACATGGATGTGGCTGAGAAAAGCTGATCTAAAGATACAAACGGAGTCACTTTTGTGTGCAGCACAAGAACAGGCCCTCCGAACAAATTATGTTAAACACCATATTGACAAATCAGCAGAGTCACCACTTTGTAGGATGTGCGAAGAGAAAGGCAAAACTGTACATCACATTGTCAGTGAGTGCAAGAAGTTGGCACAGAAAGAATATAAACGAAGACACGACAATGTTGCGAGAATGGTGCATTGGCATTTATGCAAGAAATATGATCTAGAAAGGGCAGACAAATGGTATGAGCATTCCCCTGACGGTGTAGTTGAAACTGACGAGGTAAAGCTACTATGGGATGTGAACATTCAATGTGATCATGTAATCGAGGCAAGGAGACCGGACATAGTTGTTGTGAATAAAGGTGAAAGAAAATGCACTATAATTGACATTGCTGTGCCAGGTGATAGTAGGACTAGTGACAAGGAAAAAGAGAAAGTGGATAAATATCAACATTTGAAAAGGGAAATCAAGAGGATTTGGAACATGAGAAGTGTGATAGTAGTACCTGTGATTGTCGGTGCACTTGGAAGTGTAACCAAGAAACTGGATGAATGGCTGGAAAAACTGGACATCACAATAAATACAGCAATCCTACAGAAGACGACGCTATTAGGAACAGCCAGGATATTGAGAAAAGTACTTGAGTACTAAAAGAGAATGACCCCAAGGGACCCTTGGTCATGGGTTGTGACCCGCTCCCTTGGGATGTAAATTCGGCGATGAGAACTGCCAGTGCTTAAAGCAGAAAATATAATAATAATAACAATAATAATAATCCTAACCCTAACCCTAACCCTAACCCTAACCCTAACCCTAACCCTACAAGACTGTCCCAAACAAGAGGATACAGGATGGGTCCGCCAGGAGAAAGAGAAGTAATTAGAACTCATAGTCTCTTCATAGATGATCTGAAGGTATATCAAGAGAGTCATCAACAACTGGTAGCAGTGAATGAAATGTTGGTCCAAGCGAGTCATGACACAGGTGCTTGCTATGGGATATCAAAGTGTGCAGAAATAGTATTCGAGCATGGAAGGATGGTTAAAGGTGAAGGACTAAATGTTCTAGAGGAAAGAATGAGGGCATTAGACCCCGATGAGAATGATACCTACAAATTTCTGGGAGTAGAGCAAGCAGAAGGAATCAAAGTTAAGGCAGTGTTAATAAGGGTTAAAGCAGAGATGCAGAATAGATTAAGAACATTGCTGAATGCGGACCTTTATGATAAGAACTTGATTCGGGCAATTAACAATAAGGTGATGCCTGTAGCAGCATACGTAATGAATGTATGTAACTTTTCAAAAGGAGAGCTTGAGGAACTAGACCAGATGACAAAACGAGAGCTCAGAAGTAACAACATGTTAGGAAGACAGTCAAGTGAAGGAGATTATATCTAAAAAGAAAAATCGGAGGACGAGGATTAAAATCTCTAAGAGTTGTATACACAGAAACTAAGATCAGGGTAGCTTGCTATATGGCGGCATCAGAAAGCAGATGGATAAAAGTTGCATGGAAGCAGGAAAAGTCGAAAGAATACAACTCGCTGAAAACTGCAGCCGAGGAAATGATAAATGAGATTGGACACGCATTGAAGTTTAAAGATGAAGGTATAGAACTAGATGGAGAACTGCAAATTGGAAACTGGAGGAAAAGTTGGAAGAAGATAAAGCATGTTTTGAGGAAAGGAAACGAAATGTTGTTAATTGAGAAATATAAACAAAAGCAATTTCAAAGCGAGACGTACAGCAAGCAGGAAACAGAGTGTCATATGTGGTTAGAATGTAACTTGGATCCTAGGAAAACGGCAGCAATAGTGAACTTACAAGAACAGATGGTTGAAACGAAATCATGGAGAGTTTCAAGGGGAATAGCAGATGGAGGAGACATGTGCAGACTATGTGGGTCGTTTAGAGAGACAGTTCATCACTTGCTAGCCGGGTGCCAAATGTTAGCTGGCAAAGAGTGTTTACAACGTCACAACAAAGCGTTGATGGTTCTAGCTGTTGCATGGGCAAAGAGGTATGAAATAATCGATGAAAACATAGTGTGGTACAAAGAGAAGTGGGAGAAAGGAAAAGTATTTGAGAACATGAAAGGGAAATTAGTATGGGACTTTGAGTACAAACTGAGACAAAGCAGTTCGGCAAGAAGGCCAGACCTAACACTTGAAGATAAGGAGACAAAAAGAATATGGATTTGTGACATGGCATGCCCACAAGAAAATAACATCGAAGCAAAGGTGAAGGAGAAATTGGATAAATATCAGCAGCTAGCCTTTGAAACAAGGGAAAATCGTGTAGGGTACAAAGTGGAAGTTGTCCCATTAGTCGTTAGATGTTTGGGTGGAGGAATTGGAAAATTGTGGAAGAATGTTCAAAAAATGATAGAAGCTGAAACCGAGACTGAAAGAATAGTGAAGGAAATGCAGAAGACAGTGCTAATGGACAGTGAATCAATTATGAGGAAAGTACTGTCGGGAGTGGTGCAACCGGAATGAACATTTGGAACTCAGACTGTATATGTCGTGTACACTGTTAAATCAATAGGCTAACAAACTTTGGTAGTCTGAATTAGTGGCTTGAAGTAGCTTTTATAAAAGATAATAATAATAATAATAATAATAATAATAATCCTAGATAAGAAACAGAAGTTGTGCCTCGTAATTGATGTTGCATGCCCGTTTGACACCAGAATCAAGAAAAAAGAGCAAGAAAAGATAGAATACTACAACGACTTGAAATACGAAATTTTGAAATGTTGGAACAAAGAAGTAGATAATGTCATGATCTTACCAATCGTCATAGGGGCTTTGGGAACTGTGACAAATAATTCAAGAAAAAACCTTGACAAGGTAGGCCTGCACCTGGGGGTTGACGCTCTTCAAAAAACATGTCTTCTTGGAACAGCGCGCATTATCCGGAAGGTCCTCGATACAATGTAAAGAACAAAGGAGTACTGCACAGAAGGACAGTAATAAGAAGAAGGACAGAAATGCTTCCCATCCTAGACCACGGGGAGTGGTTCGATGAGAGACATAATTCAGACAATTGGCCGGTTGTTAGATCAATACCGTGTAAAAGCAGCATAATAATAATAGAAATAATAATAATGATAATAATAATAATAATAATAATAATGCAGATATTTACAGAGGAAGGCCTCAGTCACTCGAGAGTGCTTTTCATGAGGGTCCTCTATTTAACTAACTGTAGCGATTCACTTAAAACATTATATTTACATAAAATCCAAATAGTAAAAAATAGTTCTATAGTTCTATCATAAAAAAAGGTATAAAATCAGCTCATATTGTCCAAAACTTTTCTTTGAAAATATCAAAGTTTCCTGCCGACTTAATATCAGTGTCCAGTTTATTCCAGTCATAAATGAACAGATAGGATGACACTTGCTTTCCCCAATTTGTCTTTACTTTAGGAAGATGGTATTGTTCATTGTTCCTTGTCTGGATGTTATGCAGATCTTTTCCTGTTTTATTGCTGAAAGTGTAGCTTATCTCATTTTTAATTTATCTCATGTGATAAACTGTATCAAAGGCTTTTGTAAAATCAAGAAAAATGCAGCAGGAAAATTCTTTATTTTCGATCGCTTCGACAAGTTTAATGTAAACATCAAGTATAGCGAGGGAATTAGATTTTTGTTTCTGGAAACCAACTTGGTGAGGATGTAAGACCTTTTGTTTATGAAGAAAGTTAATTAAGCGAGCATACATCAATCTTTCAAAAAGTTTATTGAAGAGTGGGAGTAAAGAAATTGGATGATAATTTGATACTTCATATTTGGGAGTTTGTTTTGAAAATTGGTATTACTTTAGCATATTTTAAGACTTTGGGGTAGTATCCTTAGCTGAATGAAAGATTTATCAAGTTACGTAAGGGTTTAGCTACATGATTTTTTACTAACTTTATAAGTCTAATGGGAATGTTGTAAGAATCAGCAGCCTTTGACTCATCTAGGTTTCCCAATTGATCAAGTAGCTCTACTTCAGGTACGGGGGCTATCATGAAGCTATCTGCAATTGGATCCTTCAAATAGTCACTAAATACTGTGTGAGGGTTTGAGAGCTTATCCACGAGATTTGAAGCTATGCTGGTGAAGTATATATTGAATTTATCAGCAACTTGTTTTTGGTCTTTAACAAAGATCCCATTCTTCTTGGTGCCCAGAGGCATGCATTCTGCTTTTCACTAGAATTATCATCCAGTTTAACCAAACATATCATAAAGAGCTGTGTAATATCTTGCTTTTACTTTTAAGTAGTTATTTTTATCATTCTTTACAATTATTTCCAAAGTTCCTTGCATCCTCTTCTACAGCAGTTAATGACGCATGATGAGGGACTTTTATGTGTGATCAAATGCAATGAGCAGCGTCGTGGCTAGGGAAAATTATGTGGGAGGGTATTAAAATGAAGGGGTCTAGGGGTGAAGCTCCCAGCTAAATTTTGACGAAACGCCCTCTACTTTTGCTTAGAACACTTCTAGCGATCCAATGTCAGTGGTACTAAAATTGAAATTGATCATTTTGTAACAGATGTTCTTACAAATTATAGCTTCCCCAGGAAACTGTTTGAGTAAACGCAGTTTTCTTTGGTTTGGAATACCAATTTGTAACAATTTTCCATGAATCACAGCATTCAGGAAGATCTTTGTGCAAACGCATTTTGCTTTGTCTTAGAACGATTCTCACAATGTATTTGCCTGCGCCCATGATGATGGAAGCCTTGGCAATTACATGATAGTTTGTCTGTGAAAATTTTTGAAACACCAACCTTTACTTTGGCTTAAAATGACTCTCCCAGTCAACATCCAGCATTTACCAGAAAGATTCTTACCCTTCCCTACCTATACCCAACTACTTTCTCTTCATTTTGAAAGATCCTTGAGGACCATCTTTTGACAACCCTATCTGTGACCACGCAACTGCTGAAATGAGGCACATTAAACAAGGCTGAAGCTGAATCTAGCATCAGTTTTTCAAGCTGGGTCAATCCTGCTTCCCGAAAGCTGTCGCCAAACTTCCAAATCCCGCTTGAAAAATTTGATGATTCCCGGTTCACGCTTCCAAAAAAGTGGTCATTCCCGATCCCCGGAATCATATAGGGTGCCCTGTGGTAAGGGAATGTCTGTTCCTTGGTGCCTGGACAGTTATAAAACATGTGATAACGACAGAGCTTCACAAATTTTAAATAAAAAATAATGAAGCTAAATAAATGTTCGTTCTCGTAATCTAACCAATGAGCAGAATTTCTGCTAAGCAAAGTTAACGTTAACAAACTTTGTATAGTGACGTAGCTTGGCAAAACTGAACTGCTCTTGTTCCGATCACTGGAATTTCCTCAATTTGCTGACTGAGTGTTACGTTCCCTTGATTGGCCGACTGAGATTTGGCCAGGAGGGGTATCCGACCCCTGGCACCCCGATGTAGTTACGGCTCTGATAGAAGTTACGTGAATGCGTTGAAAAACTTCAATTCTTCACGCACAATTTTCGACACAACCCCCCAATAAATCCCTTGACCCCCCTAATGAACCCCTTTGGTTAGAATATATGTATATTTGGTATTATACTATAGCCTCTACATTTAAAACATGCAAGAGCATCACCCTTTCCTATGCATGTATCCATTTCGTAAAAATCCCAGAATTTTTAGCCTAAACCCCCTTATATCTCGAAAAAGCCCCACAAAACCGTCGATCAACACCCAGATTCGTAATCTACGCAAAAAAGTGATCTAGAACAACGTTGTCCCGTAAAGTCCCCGCTCGGGTGGTAATTCTCCCCCTTCACCCTCTGGACTAAGAGGTTATATGGGTTAGGTTATAACGGTTATGTAGTGTATGTAGTAATGATGATGATGCTAATCAAAATAATAATGATAATAATAATTCTGATGGTGATAATAATAATATGATGATGATGATGATGATGATAATAATAATAATAATAATAATAATAATAATAATAATAATAATAATAATAATAATAATAATAATAATAATTAATAATATTAAAACAAAACCACCATCAAAAATAACAGAAAAAAGTATATGAAAAACAAAGCTGTTAAAAGCAAAACGTTTCGATTATAAAATCTTCATCAGTTGTTTACAACCACAGGACAGCCAAGTATTTATAGGAACTATTTATTTATTATTTACAAGTATTTATAGGAAATTTTTTCGGAGTATAAACCTAATAAAGTTGTCAAATTTGATGACAAGGATCCACCGTGGATGAAGCAGGAATTAAAAACTGCTATTAAGCGCAAACACAGACCATATGCTAAATTTGTTAGACGTGGTAGAAAGCAAGAAGACTGGAACTCTGTTAAAAATGTCCAAAACATAACATCAAAAATGATTACCAATGCTAAAAATGAATATTATCTCGGACTTGGCAGAAAGTTATCGAATAACGTAACTGGGGCTAAATCATATTGGACCTTATTCAACAGACTTCTCAATAAAAAGAAAGTTTCTAACATACCCCCTCTTATTGAAAATGGCTTATTTATTACCAATGTAGAAGCAAAAGCAAATATTTTCAATGAGTTCTTTGTTGCTCAATGCAGGGAGATAGAAACTGGTAGTACTATCCCTACATTTATTCCGCAGTTTCCATCACCCTTATTAAATATAGATATAAACAGGGAAAAGATGCTTCGAATCATTCGTTCTCTAGATTCTAAAAAGGCACATGGATGTGACGGAATTTCTGTTGCCATGATCAAAATATGTGACAATTCGATTGTAGATCCTCTGCGTTGCATTTTTGAAAGATGCCTTGAAACAGGAATTTACCCTTCTCAATGGAAGAAAGCAATTATAATTCCTGTGCATAAAAAGGGCTGCAAACAGAACAAGAAAAACTATCGCCCAATTTCCCTACTTCCAATTTTTGGAAAGTTTTTTGAAAAGCTATTATTTGATGCCATCTACGAGCATCTCAGTATAAATGGTCTTATATCGCCTCATCAATCAGGGTTTCGTCCCGGTGATTCGACTATCAATTAGTTACTGCTCATCACTCAAAATATTTATAGAGCCTTCGATGAAACTCCTAGTAAAGAAACACGTGCCATCTTCCTTGACCTTTCAAAAGCATTTGACAGGGTCTGGCATGAGGGTCTCATTTACAAGTTGGAATCCAATGGCTTACATGGAAATGTTCTTCGGATTTTTAAAAGTTTTTTGTCAGATCGTAAGCAACTGGTAGTGCTAAATGGGCAATGTTCAAAGTGGGATACAATTTCCGCAGATGTACCACAAGGATCAGTTCTTGGACCGTTGTTGTTCTTGATCTACATTAATGATATTACCCACAATGTTAAATGTGGTATTAAGTTATTTGCTGATGACACGTCGTTGTTTACTACTGTTCAGAATGAAAATGTAGCTGCACTTGACTTAAACAGAGATTTGGCAAAAATTAGCATGGCAATGGAAAATGCAGTTTAACGCTGACAAGACAGAGGAGGTCATATTTTCTTGTAAAAGGAATAAGCCAATCTACCCCGGTCTTAAATTGGGAGAGGAGGTCATTGCATCAAAATTGGAGCACAAGCACCTTGGGGTTACTATTGACTCAAAGCTAAATTTTAAAAGTCATATTCGAGAGGCTATCTTGAAAGCACGGAGAGGAATTGGTTTGTTAAATTACCTTTCTAAATATGTATCAAGAGAGGTCCTTGATCAAACCTATAAGCTTTATGTGAGACCTCACTTAGACTATGGAGACATAATTTACCATAAATATGACCCTGATATGCAGCTGAACCTTACGCAACAACTAGAACAGACTCAATATAAAGCAGCACTAGCTGTTACTGGAGCGTGGGTAGGTAGTAATAGGTAGGTAGTAATAGTAATAGGTAGTAAATATAACAGAAAGTCTAGGAATTTCTGAGGATCAGGCAGTGTTATCACCAACAAATGGAATAAATGATCCCATTGAAAAAGCTATCAAGAAATATGAAAATCATCCTAGCATCAAGATGATTAAAGGAAGTTGTGAGCTAAGCGAATTTGAATTCAAGCCGGTGACTGTAAGTGAAATACTTCTTCAGATAGAAAAGCTAAATTCAAAGAAAGCATCACCGTTAAACAGCATCCCTGCCAAGATCCTTAAACAAAATTCAGACATTTTTGCCGTCCTCATCCAGAAAATCTTTAATTCTGATTTGTCAAGAAACAATTTTCCAAAAGAACTGAAAACTGGTGAGATCTCATCTCTTTTCAAAAGTCTTGATGCTTTTATCAAGAAGAATTATAGACCGATAACGGTTTTATCATCTGTTTCCAAAATTTATGAGAGGGTTTTAGAAAGTCAAATAAAATCTCATGCCCTTAGCTTCCTTTCTCCTCTTTTGTGTGGATTTCGAGAGGGCTATGGAACCCAGAATGCACTTGTAAGACTAATAGAGACTTGTAAAATGACCTTAGATAAACGGGGTATAGCAGCAGCACTACTCATGGACCTCTCAAAGGCTTTTGATTGCTTAAATCATGAGCTCTTGATTGCAAAATTAAGTGCTTATGGTTTCAGTGTGAGTGCATTGCGGTTGATCCATAGCTATCTCAGTGAAAGGAAGCAGAGGGTGAAGATAAATGGGTCTTTCAGTACGTGGAGAGAAACAGTAATTGGAGTGCCACAAGGTTCGGTCTTGGGGCCTCTGCTGTCTAGCATATACCTAAATTATCTCTTCATGTTTGTGAAAGACACTCAAATCTGCAACTATGCAGATGATACGACAATCTATGCCAGTGCTAACAACATTGAAAGTGTCATCAAAACATTAGAGAGTGATGCCCTTAAAATTACAAAATGGTTTCCAAACAACTGCATGAAGCTGAATGAGGACAAATGCCACCTAATGGTATTTGGAGACAAGAGTAACAATGTTTCCATAAATATCGGAAGTGTAACGATAAATGAGAGCACAGAAGAAAAGCTGATGGGTGTGATTTTTGACAAAAAGCTCAGCTTCAAACAGCAAGTAAAATCTCTTTCTAAGAAGGCTGGTCAAAAGCTACATGCTCTTTCAAGAATTTCTCATTTCCTTGATACTGAGCAGCTGAAACGAATGATAAAGGCATTTATCTTGTCCCAATTCAACTACTGTCCTCTTGTATGGATGTTCTGTAACAGAACATTGAACAATAAAATTAACCATATTCACGAACGGGCATTGCGAATAACTTACAAAGATATGAGAACAGATTTTGATACGATGTTACTGAGAGACAATTCGGTCCCACTCCACATAAGGAATTTACAATTGCTAATGACTGAAGTCTTTAAGACAAAATTGAGCCTTAATCCCAGCTTCATGAAGGACATTTTCGCTGAAAAACAAGTTTCTTATAGGTTAAGAGGCTGCCATAACCTATCCTTGCCACAAGCACGCACTACGTGCTATGGCTTAGAGACAATATCGTTCCTTGGGTGTAGATTATGGCAGGCACTTCCCAATGACCTAAAACAGTCAGATACTCTCTGCAGTTTCAAAAGGAAAATCAAAACCTGGAGGGGAGAGGAATGTAATTGTAGAATATGCAGACCTTTCGTGGCACAGGTTGGGTTCTTGTGCTGATATTAAATTTTCTGCTGTATTTACCGAAAAAAAAAAGTAAGAAAACATTGTAAATATTAAAAGCATTGTAAAAATCTGTAAAATGTATCTGTATTTAATCATTTTCATTTCATTTTGATTTATTTTAACAGGGTTAAATACATTCAGTAAATATAAATTAACTGATTTACAATGTGCCCTGCTTAAAAACATAACTAACCTAAATACATGATATTACAAATAAACTTGAAGATCCTACATAAAGAAAGAAATATATGTAAAAATAAAGGGACTCGGAAGTCAAACGTATGTGCTGAATGTTGAATTAGATTATCAGCCTCTTTGATCTTTCAAAAATGCTTTTAGCCTCGTTTTGAAAGTGGCTAGCGAAGGAGCAGTTTTTATTTCATTGCTCAGCTGGTTCCAAACAGTAACTCCTCGATACGAAAAGCTCCGCTGCCCATTTGAGGTCTTACAGAGTGGAATCCTGAGGTCAGTACTGGTATTACGTAAGGTCCGATTGCAAGAATCGGACAATTTGTGAAACATTGACTGCATGTAAGGGGGTGCAAGCCCATTCAAGGCTTTATATACTATACAAGCTGTCTCGAAGTCGATCATTTCTTTGACTGTTAACCACCCTAGTTGTGATATTAATGGCAGCGATGATTGATCGAAGGGACTGTTTGTAACGACACGCGCTGCTCGATTTTGCAGCATTTGCAATTTTCTTAGTGTGGTATCACCTGCACATCCCCAAACAGAGCAACAATATCTAAAATGCGAGTCTACTATGCTAAAATACATCCTTTGGATGGTTTCCAACGAGAGATATTTCTTGGAATACTTCAGCATTCCTATTCCTCGTGAAATCTTACCGATAGCAACGTTGATTTGCTCTTTCCAATTTAGTAATGGATCAATTTGTACCCCAAGATATTTAATTTTTCCCGTGGATTCAATCTTTTCGTCATTTATTTGAAAGGTGGGAAGATTAGTTGAATCATTGTAATCTAGTTTTCTGAGGTTGGGTGCGGTCCCAAGGATCATGCTCTGCGTCTTTGCGACATTAAGAGACAGTTTATTTCCCTGTAGCCACGAACAAAGATTCTGAAGATCTGAGTTGATAGCATTGCTCAGGTCGGAGATAGATTTCGAGGAATAGGAAATGCTTGTGTCATCTGCATACATTGTGACCTTAGTTCTTTGTAAGGCAAACGGCAAGTCATTAATATAGATCAAAAATAGGAGTGGACCAAGGCAAGAGCCCTGAGGCACCCCAAATTTGATGTCCTGTATTTCAGATATATTGCCATTTACCTTACAGCATTGCTTCCTATTACTTAGGTATGATATGAACCAGTCAAGCTCCACGCCTTCAACTCCATAGAAACGCAGCTTAGCGATGAGAATGTCGTGATCAACAGTGTCAAAGGCTTTCTTTAAGTCGATGAAAGTGACTCCAGAAAAAAGCCCTTTGTCGAAATTTAGATACCAGTCATTGGTACACTTTAGTAAGCATGTCAGTACGGAGTGAAAAAGCCTGAAACCCGACTGGTCTGAGTAGAAAAATTCATTCTCAGTGAAATAATTAAATACCTGATCGAATACTATCTTTTCAAATAATCGTGAAACTATAGGAAGCACAGAAATAGGTCTATAGTTAGATCTATCTTCGGTGGAGCCATCTTTGTAGATAGGTGAGACCCTCGCAATCTTCCAGTTTCCTGGGAATCGACCTTGTGAAATGGACGTATTGAATATACTACACAATGAAGGTGCAAGAACAGGCATCCCAATTTTGAGAAATGAACTTGCTATACCGTCAATGCCAGAACTATGAGATGTTTTAAACTTATTCATAATTTTGCCAAGTTCGTCAGGGCGAATCATTTGAAAGTGAAAGCGCGCATGGTTTTCGTTTATTGAATAATCCCCATTGAGAAGTGGATTTTCTGCGTTTGGTATCTTCGAACTAAGTTTGCCACCAATCTTGCAAAAATAGTCGTTCATAGAATCTGCGATTTCACTGCTTTTTGTCAGGCAAGTCTCATCAACCACTAGGGAAGAGATATTGGTCGTTTTGGAATGTTTATTAATTAGCTGGTTAATGGTTTTCCAAGTTTCTTTCATGTTACCCTGACAATTGGCAATTTTTTGTGAAAAATACGCCTTTTTCAGTTTGGTGTTTAAACTATTTGCCCTGTTTCTAACGTGTCGGTACGCTTGCATTAACAGCGCAGACCCATTTTTTATCGCAGACTTCTTAAGTTTGTCCCTGGACCTTATAGTGGCTTTTAGATCAGAGGTAATCCAAGGGCAATATCTATCAGAGACTCTGCGTTGACGCATAGGTGCATGCTTTTCTATTATCAGCGAAAGCATATTTGTCCAGTTCTCCACAGCCGAATCAAGATCTGCACTGCTCTGAATAATTAAATTCCAGTCTACAGAAGAGATGTCAGCAAGGAAACTAGTTTCATTAAAATTTTTCATCTGACGGGTCGTAATTTTCTTATGTTGCCTTGTCAATGCTCCACGGAACTTCCGAACGCAATAAACCATGTAGTGA
The DNA here is from genome assembly GCA_039566865.1 of Aurelia coerulea. Lineage (NCBI taxonomy): Eukaryota > Metazoa > Cnidaria > Scyphozoa > Semaeostomeae > Ulmaridae > Aurelia > Aurelia coerulea. Next base: position 14,397,296 of record CM076949.1, on the reverse strand, counting down.
TCACTCATGGCAATTTTTAGAACCCCAGAATCAACCATATTCCTCGGATCACTAACTGCCACGTGGTCAATTAGGGTAGACGTATGAAGAGTTTCCCTAGTAGGCTCTTTTATTAGCTGTTTTAGGCCATACGCTTCATACAAATCGACCATGTGCTTACATATATTACTACCAGTGTCAGCATCAGCAGTACCCGTTGAACCAGAAGGAGGTAAAGGGTCATCATTCTGAGAACGAAGGTCGTCTTTGTGCAAGAGATTACAGTTGGTGTCACCCAACAGAATTATCTCCTTATTTTCATTCTCAAGGTACTGAAGAACTTTTTCAAGCTTTTCGAAAGTTGAGATGGGATCACTTGGGGGTCGATACCAGGCAATAATTATAAAAGGAGAAGCTTTTATAGGTTTGATTTCTATGCAAACCAGCTCAAGACCATCAAGGGGTATGTCTTTCCTTCGAGCATGATTTATGCTGCTTTTAACATAGATTGCAACTCCACCCCCTCTTTTGTTTCGATCCTCCCTTTCTATTTTATAACCTTTGATATTTAATAGATTATCCCCCATTTTCCTTTCGACTTTCGTTTCGTTTAGGGCAAGAACATGAATCCCCTTTTCGTTGATAAATGACGATACTTCGTCTTTATGCAGGGGCAGACTATTTATATTAAGGGATGCAATGACCATCCCTTTGGCAAAACTCATCGATTTAGATCGTTTGGGAGATACATTTTGTGGAGTAGGTAGAGGAGTCTGGACGCTATAAACGTTGGTAGAGCCCCCCTGTTCCACCCCTATGTATGTATAAATTATATTCAACTGGGTAATGCCGATGCCGCTAGCCATAATAGGTTGATTATCATTCTCAACAGTTCAATAATCACTGATAAATTTAAGAAGGTTTCTAGCGAATACAGAGTTTCCTTTCTGATTTAGGTGTAGTTTCTTAGTACTGAGGCATTCACCACCAACATTTGAATTGGACATCACTTTAATATTATATTTTTCACAAACCTCATCAATGACTTTGTTCAGATTCTTGACTTTCTTAGGCATACCTGGCTTGTCTTGTCTTGTGATAACGGATGAAATAACGATTTCAGTCTGAGGAGACACATCTCTGGCTGATTCAATTATTTCGGTGAGAGTTTCAGCAGTTTTTACTTCATTATCAGTCAAATCATTAGTTCCTGCATGAATAATTATCAGATCGGGTTTTTTTCGAACGATTGGTTTGATAAAATCTTTCACATCCAAAGTTGTTGCTCCACCGTGGCGCTTGATTTGGACGTGGTGATGTTTGTTTAAACCATTTTCCTGGATGTTATTAACCATCGAATCTCCGATGATGACAATTCGCTTTTTGTCTGTTGAGCCGCTGCATTTCGATTTTTCCTCAGATTCTGTTGCTTGAAATTGTTGTTTACTTGAAGATACGGAAGCGCTTTTGTTTCCAGTTGTAATTGTCTTGGGGCCCTTTGTTTCAGCATTCAGTGTCCTTTTATTCAATTCAATGGTCTTTTGTGATGGATGTTTGAGCGAATTGTCTCGAGAATTGTCTCTGTTGTGTTCTGCAACTGTGGCAGGGACCTGGAGCTCCTCCGGGTTATGAGCAAAATGTAGCTTCTTTTTGCTATGCGCTTCTCCAGCTCTTATTTCCATAACACAATATGTGAGTGGAACCTGTTAGACAAAACTGTACAAGATTCTCCTTCTCTTGCAGTTTTCAAGAGCAAATTGCTTCGAATCATCAGACCCGAGAAAAACCCGGTTTATAACATCTATGATATTTTGGGTATCAAGCTATTAACAAGGCTTCGAGTTAACTTTAGTCCTCTAAATGAACATAGATTTAGGCATAATTTTGACTGCTTGAGTCCAATTTGTATTTGTGGTACAGGAAAGGAAGATAATGAGCATTACCTCCTGCACTGCCCCCAGTTTACAGCTCAGCGCCAAGATCTCCTTGGTCAAGTCTCAGATGTCGGATATGATGTTGCTAGCATGAACTCAAAGGATCTTTGTCATTTGTTATTATATGGGAACCCAAACGAAAGCACCTTTGCAAACAGAATCATCATAGAAGCAACTATTTCCTTCATCAAAACTTCTGGACGGTTTAATTAGGGTAAGACGGGGTAAAGTGAACTATTTTAGAGGTTTTTCAAGGATATCTTAAAGAGACAGTAGCTGAGGGCAAGCTTTTTAACATTGTTTTGACATTATGTCTTTGGGTCAGTTTATCCAGCAAAAAAAATTTTCAAATCTTTTTCCATTGTCTCACAAAAGAGCTTTCTTTGGCGACCGCTCTGCCTAGTTCACTTTACCCCAGGCCGGGGTAAAGTGAACTACTTAGCAATTGTTCGATAAAGCCAAAATAATGCTGGTAATACCCGAAAATATGATTTATTTTGCAACCCTAAGGTGTCCTTCGCATGCCAAAACGAAACAGACCCAAAAATTTCGCAAGAGGGAATTTAGAAAAAGTTAAATGGTGACCTATGTTGAGAACGATCTGTGCAGATCAAATATTAACCAAAAACTATTGTCAAAGTCACAAATTCGAGTCAGATTGCGAGACCTGAATACAATTCGATGAACTATAATGGGAATATACTTGGAAAATACTATATTGCACATAAATACCAAATCACTAAAAAGAGAAAGACTATTTTCGAATAGTTCACTGTGCCCTGAAACCTACGCCCAGAAATAAAATCAAGAATAGTTATAAATCTATAACAATTATCAATATTCTAATTTTAAAGTGATGGCCATTTATCCTTTTCATGTCGATAGGTATACTTGCTTCATCAAATCCCAATAAAATTCTTGGATTTTTGAATGAAGATCAAACTTAGGCTGTCAAATTTTTGGAGGTTTTTCAGGGAGCTGGTATCAGAATCTATTTCTGTGTCATCAGAGCGAAGAATTATCCTGGAAATTATGATTTTCTGAAGGCAAAATGATGAAGGAAATGAGATGGAAAGGTCTTCTTCATCTGACTTCGTGTTCACATGAGAAAATAAAAAATAATGGGTAGTTCACTTTACCCCGGTCGAAGCAAAATATCGACTGAACGGTAGATCTTTTAAAATATCATGTTAACTGACAAAAAAGTCTTCCTTGGCCCTTTCCTTTTGGAAAACGTAAACACATGGTATGTGCTTCAAATCGATCAAAACAATTATAGAAATGAATTTCGTCTTGGGGTCAAAAATCAAGACCAAAAATAGGAGCCCAAACCTAACAACCATAATTTCCCGAAGTTGTTTTTACTGCCTCGGGTAAAGGGATTGTTTGCAACAACAGGAAGGACTATTTTGCAAAAATGTTTTGATTTTCTGTGAGCACATGTAACAAAGCATTGGGCATAATCATGTTTTGTCATTGCATGTTTACTTTTGGTGGGAAGCGCGAAGGTTCTGAGTAGTTCACTTTACCCCGTAGTTCACTTTACCCCGTCTTACCCTAAACTTTCTGCAAAAACAGCAGCCTAACCCTTTTTTTTTCTTTTTGACTGAAGTCCTCCCGGAATTTGCGTGGGCTGTCTCTGCTCATCGCACTGCTGCCGCGTGTGCATCGGATGGGGGGAGTCTATGATAAATTGGAAAGTCTTTTTCCCCTCGGGGTTGGATCCCTGAACAATTGTTTCATTCTCCCTGCCGGTGCGCTCGTGGTTGTGGTTTGGTGGGTGGTGGGCTGTTTGTGCGGGTTTTGGGGGTACTTCAGTTTTGCCTTGGCCTTTACTTTGTCCCGATTTAGTGTGCATATGTATCTTATTTTTTTGTTTTTGTTTTTTGTGTTCTATTATTAATTTATTGTTGATATTACTTAGAAAATTGTAAGTGGCATTTGTAGTGAGGACCCGGTGACCATGCGTCTTTCCTCGCTGCAAATGCCACAGTAACTTGCATTAACTTGTTGTTTTTAAGTTTTAGATTGATATAAAAAAAAGAAAATTTATAGGACAAAATAACATTTACATAAAAGCGTGATAAATCCCCCCGAGGCCCCCCTTAAAAACAATGCCAAACAACACACCTAGACTATTTCAAGTTTTCTTAGCCAGTCAAAACTTCCAATTCAAATAAAAGTTCATAGTAAATTCCCTAATTCTTTAGTTCTTGACATCGGAATGGAAGCTCTGCGTATATAAAGTCTCAAGCAAACGAAGAAGCACGCCTCCCAACGACCCTCCTGGGATTTGCTTAAATTGCTAAATCCCTAGATGGCAAGACAGGGAATTCCACCCTGACACCACGTGCACACTGACACGAAATACGAAAGGAAGCATGCCCCCAAGATAATGCCTAAGACTTATTCAAATGGAATGACTGTATTCAGGCGACCCCACAGGCGAACATATCCAATTCAACATCAGCCGCTCTTTCATTGAGACCGTTGGGTGCAAAGGTTCCCAATTTGTATTGCCAAAATAATTCTTTTCTACGAAGTGAGTAAACATCTGAAGCCCCATCAATGATTTTTATGCTGACCGAAAAAGCACCCTGATGGCCTTCACTAAAAAAATGCCCAAAGAAACCCGCCTGTGGTACCGCCTTACCCCTGTCAAGACTACCATCATTGTATTTACGTGCATATGTTCGAAAATATGACTTGTACACATTTGATTTGTTCATCTTTGCCGAAATTTGGTATTTGTGCTGCCCACATATTTCTTATTGCAGCAATCACATTGCAACAAGTAGACTACATTCTCCGAGTTGCAATGATAAGCACCAGAAGAGGAGATCGTAAAGCGTCGAGAGTCATTAAAATTTCTAAATGTCTCCCCTTCAACAATGAGTGCACAAATTTGACAGCTTCTCCTGCCATTACATTTGAAAGTGCCCTTTTCAGCTTGTTCATCCGTTTGTTGGTAAACTTTGGCCCGAACCAGAGTATCTTTGAAATGTTTAGCCCTTCTGAACGAAACAAAAATCTTATCCTTGAAAATATGTCGATGTTCATTATCAACAAAGAGTGTATTCAAACATGTTTGCAAAATGTCGTAAACTTTATGAAATGCTGGATGGAATGTTAAAACCAGGGGTATCCTCGTATCATCCCGGTGCTTTTGGTTCCGACCCAGGAGGGTATTTCGATCCAACCCCCTTACCCTATTAAACTGTCCCTCTATTTCTCCCCTATTGTACCCCCGATCCAAAAGAAAATTTTCCAAGTTTTCCAATCGATTTTCAAAAAAACAGTCTTCTGAGCAGATACGACGAATTCGAAGGGCCTGCCCATAGGGAATGCCCTTTTTCGTATGACCTGGATGACACGAGGAACGATGAAGAAGCTGATGAGTATCAGTCGGTTTCGTATACAGATCCGTGACTATTTTGTTACCTTGCCTAATAACCTGAACATCCAAAAAGTTCACCGTTTCCTTGGAATATTCAACGGTGAACTTTATGGAATGGTGAGCAGAATTCAGAAAATCTACAAATTCTATAAGTTTTTCCTCCCCGTGTGTCCAAACTAAAAATACATCATCAATATAACGCCACCATAACCAAGGCTTATATTGTGATTGTTCAAGAAGTTTTTCTTCCAAAGCCGCCAAAAATAGAATAGCATATGATGGTGCACATTTGGTACCAATAGCTGTCCCCCTAATTTGCTTAAAAATATCACCATCAAACTCAACAAAATTAGTTGTTAGCACTAAATTAGCCAGTTCCACTAAGGTATCTGTAGAAACCGATTGATTCTCCCTTGAATTAAGAGCAGTACGCAGAGCTTCCAGTCCTTCGTCATGGGGTATACTAGGATATAGACCAACCACATCAATCGTACACAGAATAGCATCCCGAGGAAGGTCCTCCATGCTGGCTAGCTTTTGCAGAAAATTGTTAGTATCTTTGACATATGACGGGACTCTTTTTGCTAAAGGTTGGAGATGATGGTCCAAAACTGCTGAAATATTTTCGGTGAAACAGCCTGAATTCGAAATAACAGGACTTCCTGGGACACTATTGAGTCTTTTGTGGATTTTCGGTAAAAGATAAAACCTACCCAGCTTTGGGTTGTCGACCATAAAATATTCCAGAGTTTTCTCATCAATGTCCCCTCGCCCCTCAATCTCAATATTATTAATAATAATAATAATAATAATAATAATAATAATAATAATAATAATAATAATAATAATAATAATAATAATAATAATAATAATAATAATAATAATAATAATAATAATAATAATAATAATAATAATAGTACTAATAGGGTTAGGGTTAGGGTTAAATGGAAATAACATCATTAAAGCAATTAATACATGGGCTGTTTCAGTGGTAAGATACTCTGCTCCCTTTCTAGACTGGAGGAAAGAAGAGATTCAAGAATTAGATAGACGTACTAGGAAACTAATGACGATGCACAAAGCACTCCACCCAAAAAGCAATGAAGATCGGCTGTATATTTCACGAAATGAAGGTGGTAGAGGACTTCTCAGCGTTGAAGATACGATAGAAACATCAAAAATTGGACTAGAGAGATAAGTACAGGAGAGCAAGGAACGACTATTGAGTGCAGCTAAAAGATCGCACATGGAAGTGAAGGAAACAGTGAAGCAATATAAAGATCGAAGAGCAAAAGAGCGCAAGGAAAACTGGAAGGAGAAAGTCCTGCATGGCCAATTTATTAGACAAACTGAGGAGATTGCTGGAGAGGAAAGGTGGAAATGGTTGAAAGATAGTGGCATTAAGAGGGAGACCGAGACTCTCATCCTAGCAGCTCAAGAGCAAGCCATTAGGACAAACCTCATCAAAGCCAAACTCGACAAAACACAGGAGGACAGTAGATGTAGAATGTGCGGTAAGGTTGATGAAACTATCAATCATCTCATCAGCGAATGTAGCAAAATAGCGCAGAAAGAATGCAAGAATAGACATGATTGGGTCGGGAGAAGAATCCACTGGGACATATGCAGGAAGTTTGGGGTACATGTAAGCGAGAAGTGGTACAACCATGAGCCAGAAAGTGTGGTTGAAAATGATACTTGCAAGGTACTGTGGGACTTTACCATCCAGGACGATCATGTAATTGAAGCTAGAAGGCCAGATTTAATTTTGATCAAGAAGGAGGAAAACAACTGCATCATCGTTGACTTTGCCATCCCATATGATACCCGGATAGAGCAGAAGGAGAAAGAGAAAGTCGAGAAATACCAGGATTTAAAGAGAGAACTACAGAAACTATGGAATATGAAGGTGAAAGTAGTACCCATAGTCATCGGGGCATTAGGAACACCACCAAAAGGCATCAAAAGGAGAGTAGAAGAATTGGGAATTGAGACCAGAATTGAAGAGGTGCAGAAGACTGTTATCCTGCAAACTGCACGGATCCTGAGAAAAGTCCTTGAAAATTGAGGAGACTTGCTGTCACCAATATCAAGGAGACATTACCGCTGAAGGAAATGACATTTTATCAGTGTGCGATAATTCAATAATAATAACAATAATAATAATAATAATAATAATAATAATAATAATAATAATAGTAATGATAATAATAATAATGATAATAATGATAATAATAATAATAATGATTATAATAATGATTATATTAATGCAATGTAAGAAACTAACTGCGATATAATGAAAATAATAACGATGGGGATGATGAGGAGAATAGGTAAGGCAAGGTGTGTAGATTAGGTTACTTACAACTGTGTTTGTTGGCGGTCTGTGGTTCTGTTTAGTCCGTTGGGTGAGAGAGTGTTCGCTAAGCCAATGAAGTAATTTTCCTTGGCTCGTCTAACACTCTCTCTGGTGTCATGTATCTTAAGTAGCGGTAGTAGTTGTAAGTCTTGTACGGAGTGATTGGGTTTACAGAAGTGTTCTGCAACCCCGGATGTGTCGGAACGTTTGTTTATGATGTCTCGTCGGTGTTCGTTGAGTCTGTCTCTTATGCGTCGTCCTGTTTGTCCTATGTATTGGCAGTCAGTCTTTTTGTCGCGTAAGCATCGTTTGCATTGTAGTAAGTATATGATGTTAGTGGAGTTGCAGTCGAGACTTTGTCTTATGTTGAAGGTTTTGTTGGTGTTAGTGAAAGTAACTGTGCGTGTTCCGTCTTGTATGTGTTGGCATGTGTAGCAGTCCCGTCGTGATGGACATTTAGATATTCCTCTGGGAGTGGTGGTTGCGTCATTTTTCATTTTGGCGCGCACCTGGTATTCCCTGAGGTTTTTTGGTCTGCGGTTACTAAGTATCGGTGGGTCTGGGAAGACTTCCTTACAGTTTGTCGAGTTTTGTAATATGTGGAAGCTGCTGTTAAGTATGGATGTTAATTGTAATACACTAGGGTGGTAGGTAACCACAAATGGCGTTCTATTGTTACGTTTTTTCTGTTTCGTTTGTAAGCTGGATTGTCGCGTTATTTTGAATTTGTCTTACCTTCAACATAAGACAAAGTCTCGACTGCAACTCCACTAACATCATATACTTACTACAATGCAAACGATGCTTACGCGACAAAAAGACTGACTGCCAGTACATAGGACAAACAGGACGACGCATAAGAGACAGACTCAACGAACACCGACGAGACATCATAAACAAACGTTCCGACACATCCGGGGTTGCAGAACACTTCTGTAAACCCAATCACTCCATACAAGACTTACAACTACTACCGCTACTTAAGATACATGACACCAGAGAGAGTGTTAGACGAGCCAAGGAAAATTACTTCATTGGCTTAGCGAACACTCTCTCACCCAACGGACTAAACAGAACCACAGACCGCTAACAAACACAGTTGTAAGTAACCTAATCTACACACTCTCTTACCTTACCTATTCTCCTCATCATCCCCATCGTTATTATTTTCATTATATCGCAGTTAGTTTCTTACATTGCATTAACATAATCATTATCATGTTATTATTGATTTATCGCACACTGATAAAATGTCATTTCCTTCAGCGGTAATGTCTCCTTGATATTGGTGACAGCAAGTCTCCTCAATTTTCAAGGACTTTACTCAGGATCCGTGCAGTTTGCAGGATAACAGTCTTCTGCACCTCTTCAATTCTGGTCTCAATTCCCAGTTCTTCTACTCTCCTTTTGATGCCTTTTGGTGGTGTTCCTAATGCCCCGATGACTATGGGTACTACTTTCACCTTCATATTCCATAGTTTCTATAGTTCTCTCTTTAAATCCTGGTATTTCTCGACTTTCTCTTTCTCCTTCTGCTCTATCCGGGTATCATATGGGATGGCAAAGTCAACGATGATGCAGTTGTTTTCCTCCTTCTTGATCAAAATTAAATCTGGCCTTCTAGCTTCAATTACATGATCGTCCTGGATGGTAAAGTCCCACAGTACCTTGCAAGTATCATTTTCAACCACACTTTCTGGCTCATGGTTGTACCACTTCTCGCTTACATGTACCCCAAACTTCCTGCATATGTCCCAGTGGATTCTTCTCCCGACCCAATCATGTCTATTCTTGTATTCTTTCTGCGCCATTTTGCTACATTCGCTGATGAGATGATTGATAGTTTCATCAACCTTACCGCACATTCTACATCTACTGTCCTCCTGTGTTTTGTCGATTTTGGCTTTGATGAGGTTTGTCCTAATGGCTTGCTCTTGAGCTGCTAGGATGAGAGTCTCGGTCTCCCTCTTAATGCCACTATTTTTCAACCATTTCCACCTTTCCTCTCCAGCAATCTCCTCAGTTTGTCTAATAAATTGGCCATGCAGGACTTTCTCCTTCCAGTTTTCCTTGCGCTCTTTTGCTCTTCGATCTTTATATTGCTTCACTGTTTCCTTCACTTCCATGTGCGATCTTTTAGCTGCACTCAATAGTCGTTCCTTGCTCTCCTGTACTTATCTCTCTAGTCCAATTTTTGATGTTTCTATCGTATCTTCAACGCTGAGAAGTCCTCTACCACCTTCATTTCGTGAAATATACAGCCGATCTTCATTGCTTTTTGGGTGGAGTGCTTTGTGCATCGTCATTAGTTTCCTAGTACGTCTATCTAATTCTTGAATCTCTTCTTTCCTCCAGTCTAGAAAGGGAGCAGAGTATCTTACCACTGAAACAGCCCATGTATTAATTGCTTTAATGATGTTATTTCCATTTAACCCTAACCCTAACCCTATTAGTACTATTCTGATTATTATTCTAGGTCTTTTTTGGTCTTTGCGTATTATTACAGTAAATGATTATTATTATTATTATTGCTGCTTTTCTCAAGATGCTTGTATTATTATTATCCCCTTGAAAGATCCCTCTCTTTATTCTTACTTCTCCTAATTATTATTATTATTATTATTATTATTATTATTATTATTATTATTATTATTATTATTACAATGGACATAAGACAATACATGTTATTATTATTATTATTATTATTATTATCATTATTATTATTATCATCATCATCATCATATTATTATTATCACCATCAGAATTATTATTATCATTATTATTTTGATTAGCATCATCATCATTACTACATACACTACATAACCGTTATAACCTAACCCATATAACCTCTGCGTAGCCATCATATCTAACCAATCACGTGTTATTTCTCCTTTTCAAATCGCTGTACATATTGATAAAATCTGGGATCCTGATTACCCTCTGCGGAGTACCATGATAAGTTTATTCCCTGCGAAGCAGTGTAAATCAAGTCCCGATAGCGATCGCGCGAAAATCCAAGAGCATCTTGAAATAAAATTCTATCTCATGAAATTTCTCTATTAATTAAATCAAATTGATCTTGATAATTTAAACGCTTTAGAACGAAGAATGTAATATTTTCTTTTCCAATCTTTTCCAATGATTGTTCTTCACATATAACGATAAAAGCTCTGCTAGCGGCGGAATCAAGAGCTAAGCATTGTTCTTCCAGTATAACGATAAAAGCTCTGCCAGCGGCGGAATCAAGAGCTAAGCATTGTTCTTCCAGTATAACGATAAAAGCTCTGCCAGCGGCGGAATCAAGAGCTAAGCATTGTTCTTCCAGTATAGCGATAAAAGTTCTGCCAGCGGCGGAATCAAGAGCTAAGCATTGTTCTTCCAGTATAACGATAAAAGCTCTGCCAGCGGCGGAATCAAGAGCTAAGCATTGTTCTTCCAGTATAACGATAAAAGCTCTGCCAGCGGCGGAATCAAGAGCTAAGCATTGTTCTTCCAGTATAGCGATAAAAGTTCTGCCAGCGGCGGAATCAAGAGCTAAGCATTGTTCTTCCAGTATAACGATAAAAGCTCTGCCAGCGGCGGAATCAAGGGCTAAGCATTGTTCTTCCAGTATAGCGATAAAAGTTCTGCCAGCGGCGGAATCAAGAGCTAAGCATTGTTCTTCCAGTATAACGATAAAAGCTCTGCCAGCGGCGGAATCAAGAGCTAAGCATTGTTCTTCATATATAACGATAAAAGCTCTGCCAGCGGCGGAATCAAGAGCTAAGCATTGTTCTTCCAGTATAACGATAAAAGCTCTGCCAGCGGCGGAATCAAGAGCTAAGAATTATTCTTCAGATGAGCAAAATTCATTGTAACATTCCAAAATAACAATAAATCTCTTCCAAAATTGAGATCCTGTTAACTCCGTTCGAATTTTGCCCATAATATGATATATACAAAATGACAGCAAGTAGCTTGTGAATTCTCTGATGCAAACAGCAAATAAATAAATTCCAGTATGTTCTCCAGTAGTAAGCTCTTTGCCAAAATCAGCGAATAACAATGAATAACTTTGTCAAACAGCAATTAAATAAAACCAGTGTATTCTCCAGTAGTAAGGTATTTGCCAAATCAGCGAATAACAATGAATAACTTTGTCCTTCGGGACGGTAATACAGTTGGTAAATAAATCTTGTGTTTCGGCACGAAATGCAGCGATATAGCTTGTTCTTCAGAACGAATTAAAACGTTAAGTTTTCCAGTAAAATTTGGGCTTCGGCCCGAAACGCTTCGAAGCTATCTTGAAAATCGACTGACTTTGTTTTTCTTTCACAAATCGAATAACAAAACTGTTTATGCTTTGCTGACCAACTACAAAGGGTTCGATTTCTATGTACAAAAGGCCCGATTTCTAAGGTTTTGGAACGCGTATTGTTTATGACGCAAGTTGTTTACGAACTTGGTGTGGGGATAACCCCTAGCTTTTGTGTGGGGATGACCACACGCCCGGATCTTGTGCGGTACTGAACACATATTCAAATTTTTATTATAACTGTCACATTACAGCCCTGAAGAAGTCCTGCATGGCAGGACGAAATATTGGCAAAAAATAAATTCATCGTGTTCGCTGTTGTTTTTTGTCGTATTACGGTGTTTCTGCCTTTAACTTAACTATGTATTTGCCTGTAGAGCTAGCAGTTTCTAAATTACATATATGACAATTTCCACCACTAAAAATTTCAAATGTGTTCTTTGCCTTCTTTACTGCAACAATTTTTGTTTAGTTTCTGTAGTAGATATGTTGACATGCATACAAAATTAGATGGGAAGAAAAATGGCGAGCTCAGACTGCAAACTAGAATCAAATATCAGCAAAGGTGTTTATCAACAATAATGTATCTATCAGTAATCCCAGTAGTAACCACAATTCTGTTTTAATGTAAACATGTGCACAAAACCGTTGGGCAAATTAGACCAGAGGGTGGAGGGGGAGCACCACCACCCGAGCGGAGAATTTATGAGACCAAGCCTATCTAGGTCAATTTTTTGCGTAGATTCCGAATTTGGGTGTTGATCATGTGTTTTAGGGGGCTTTTCCGAGATACAGGGGGTCTAAAGTGCGTTTTAGGGGCAAATTGCTATAAATTTGTTTTCTTCATTAAATGTTGATAAAATGCAGACATATCAGTTCTTTGGTGGGTTTTATGATTGTTGACTGTTATTTTGAAGTGCTTGCTCAAATTCCAAATTTAGGGGACCATAGAAAGTTCAGGGGGGAAGTGCGAAATCCCAAATGGAAAATATTCCAGTACATTCACAAATTCATTCATCATCGTCTTCGTCATCATCATTGTCATCATCATATCCATGCCCCTTCTTGAAACCTGTGCTTCTATAACCCAAGGGGGACACCTGGCACATACTCATACGGGGGGCTCAGTCCACACAATTTTCAGGCAACCTAAAGATGCCAGTTCAGCTCTATTGCAGCCCAAAAATGTCAGCTCATTTTGTACTTAGAATTTTATATTTTATACTCCATACATTGTGCGTTGTAACTTGAGCATTTGATGTGTCTTACAAGGCTGTCTTTGCATGGTGGCATCAAAGAAAGATATGTGGTAGTTGTCTCTCGAACAATTCCTCGAAAAAGTCTTCCGTCAAACATCATCAACATGCGATAATATCTTTTCTCCATACAACACACACACGTAAACTTTCTAGTACTCTCAATTATGTCGTTCGTTGAATTACTTGATGTGTACTTAGCCTTCCGAAACTTCTAACCAATGTTTCTGTGCCTTGCATAAGCTTCCAGCATGCTTTTTTCTTGTCATTTCTAGAAAATGGCGAATTATATTCACCTAAATGCACGCAAGCTAAGCAGGGCTTCTCTTTTGGTTCTCGATAATTCACAAGCAGCTAGATCGATAATGTTTCTATGCTTTTACCTGAGCTACTGCAAATAATATTTTGAGATTGGGTAAATGGCTAGCAAGCAAGATCACTGGGATGTCAATATCATAATAAAAAGAAACAAACCTCAAATCATCTCTCGTCCTTTGTTTTGCTGCAGAATGGTAAAGGAGGAAACAAACTTTGTATCTGCCTTCTCGTCGTTACATCTTAGATCCTCAACAATCGACCACCATAACTATTGATCTTTAAGCAACTATCTTTGCGAGAAAGGTAGATCATTTTGTCTTCAGGAAGATTGCTATGATCAGCCACCCCTCCTTATTCTGTCCATAGCTCAGGAACGCAAGGATAGTAAGACATTTTATGTTTGGGTTTTAATTAAGAATTGGTCTCCTTCGCCTCTAAGTACTCCCTCTGGATTCTTGACGGGCCCATCGGCATATGCTTTGCAAGCCATATTTGCACGATCATCGTGACTCTTGGTATTTCATTCGGCAACTTCGTTGCAATCCCCCTGAAGGTGTCTGGAATTCTAATAGATCAGATGGGAGCAAGCTGCAATGTTTGTGGACATACCCAAGATTGCTAATTGTGGAGGCAAATGGTGCTGCCAGAAGTTTGTAGCAGCCTTTCTTTGCTTTCCATCAGATTGCTAATTAAAGTAGCACTGGTGCCAGAAGAAATGACAGAATAGCTTTGTCCATTTCAACCATCGATTTCTCCTTGTACAACGTAGCCATTATGATTCCTAAAATGCCTCTTATTTGGACTGTTACGTGGGTTTCCTTTAGCGGTGACTTTTGTCTTTCTTTCATTGTTACCAAAATCTCACCAAGGGACTCTTTTATCGGATCAAAAAGGTTATAACGTAAGAACAACGATCAAAAGCTCAGGCGACTCGAGCAAACTTAAAGACAGGCACTAGTTATCCTTTTTTTTAATTAATTGTGAAATTTAGGGTCTGTCTATGTATTTGCAAATGTTTTATTTGCTTTATCCATCTTTGATTAAAGAAATATTTCAATTGGCATAAAACTTGGGCCAACTCTTTCGCAATTGCCGTGAAACTTGGACCCGCCGTAAAACTTGTAGATTCTTTGTGGAAATAGGCCATGAGATACCCTGGGTACCAGACTTTCTAACATAAAAGCAGTTTTTAAGTTAGAGAGTCTGGTACCCAGGGTAGCCATGAGAGTACCTGCTAATGGTTCTTGTCAAAATTTAATATTGTAAAGTATTTACTTTGGTTCAATCGTACTTTTAAAAGGTTTGCCCGAGCTGCTCGAGTTTTCGTTTTTCATATAGAGTCAGAATGTAACTCGGACTACGCAGCTAAATTCTAGAAAAGGCCTTATTTTGAAAGGCAAAGGATATCTCTTCTTTTGCCGAGTAAGGTCCAAAAAATACCATCAAACATTGTTTTTGCAGTGATAGACATTCGCCCGAGTAGCCTGAGTTGCTCATGTCGCCCGAGTTTCCGACCTGACCGGTTGGAAGTATAGTTTTTAGGTTACTAGAAATCCCAAATCCTATTAATTTTTTGGAAAACTTCCAAACCCCAAAATCCAAACCTCTTCTCACCCTTTTGTCATGGGTGGGATGAACTTCAAAGATGATGCCAAACAACAGGATCATTCCAACCATTGAAGCTGAGAACGGGCCTCAGCTGATAATTGATACTTCTTACTATTACAGGTATGTGAAAGAAGTTAAGGCCGAAAAATGGTACTTCTATGTAACCATCAAAGATACTGCTAACTATCAATAGGTGATACTTCCAGCCATCAAAGACACTTCCAAATATGTACGGGAAAATATTTCCTAAGTTGCTGGTTACATTCTTCATAACAAACTTGCCCTCTTTCTCCTATGGAAGGAAGGGAATTCAACCCTTCGTTTGATAACGGTCTGCCAGGCGCCATGTTAAAAAGGATTTATGAAGTCCTCCTTCGTTACCAGCATCAATTTGGTGACTCTCTCCTCATAATTTTCTAACGAAGATACAAATCTACCAAGAAGACTGCTTCTGGGTGCAGGAAACCCTGAATATCGTTATTGCATCCAAAGTGCACGACTCTCTCTTTTTGTAACATTCATTGATTTCAAATATTGAATTATGCTTATGTTGTCATTCAAAGACGCCAAACATTGACTTGATGAAAATTTTAGACCCCAAATATTGGCAATTGGCACGGAGTATTAGTATTGAAAGATAGGGAGTACCAACATGGGAAAAATCTCCATATAAAATAATTACACATGTTGAGAAGCGCATAACAAAAAGCCCTTTCCGTTTTTATGAATTCTGCAACACATATTTGCTTAATTACTATACTTATAAGCTTCTTTACTCTACTGCCAGGACAAGACTATGGGAGAAATAACTATCTCTAACCACATGGCCTGATTTTGAGCATATGAATGTATGTGCATGTCTTCTTACACCGAACTTTTATTCAGGACTTTTTAGTATTTCGCACTTCCCCCTTAAGCTTTCTATGGCCCCCCTAGATTTAGAATTTGAGCATTCTCTTCAAAATAACAGTCAATAATCATAAATGTGATCTGTCTTAATTTTTTCAACATTTAATTAAGAAAACAAGTTTATAGCAATTTGCCCCTAAATCGCACTTTAGACCCCCTGTATCTCGGAAAAGCCCCCTAAAACACATGATCAACACCCAAATTCTGAATCTACGCAAAAAATTGACCTAGATGGACTTGGTCTCATAAATTCTCCGCTCGGGTGGTGGTGCTCCCCTTTCACCCTCTGGTCTAAATGGGCTATGCATAAAACATTAGGAAGATCCCTTCACTCAAACAATTTTTGGAATCTCATTGTTTTCAAGCATGAAAGTCCCAGGGGGTACACTGGTACATCTAGGATCGGAATGCTCAGGCTGGGGTACACAGCATCAACTCAAAAAATAATTTTGGCCCGCAAAAAATATTTTTCTCACATAACAACATACCAAAAATTGTGAAGACTGCATCTTAAATCCAGGAAAAAGCGCCGTTAACATATAAATTTCACGGAATGTATCCAGATCTTAAAATATCTTGAATTTAGCTGTGTTGCTTAAATTCAGTTTTGTGTGCAAATTACATTTTTCTCAATAATTTTTACTTTTTCCCATATTTGAGACGTAAATAAATGAGCCAGAATTTCAAGAACTCAACAAATAATTGTATATAGGGTCTATTGGGATAAAATAGGTAAGCTGGGGTAAAATGGGTAGTGTTGATTGCTGGTAAACAGTAGAACCTGGGCTGACAAATCAACATTCACCGTGTCAAAGAGGGTAGTTTGAGTGGTTCTACAGTAGCTGGAGGAAGACTTTGAACAAAGATTTTTGTAAATTCATCAACATTTTTCACCCTTGTGCCATGAACCATTATATCCCAATTCCTAATCTTACCCAACTGTCCAACCCCAGGCAGCAGACCCAATATATATGTAAAAATTACTGACACAACAAAATAATTCTGCACAAATTTTAGTGTGGACATTGAGACAGGAAGTCTTAATGTGAGTTTAAATCAGGGAGATGAGGAATGAGCCTAAGTTGCCATGCATCCTTTATGCTGTAATGTCTCGTTCAATTCCTACCCTGACCATCCCCCCGGGACACCTCTGGGCATTTGCACGAATAATATTCCCGGCCCCCGGGCATTTGACCGTAGATTTTTCCCTGGCCTCCGGGCATTTGAATAGCATTTGACTAGAACAGGAGCTTTTTCTTATGCAGTAACTGGGAATATGGCGTTTTCTCATTGCCCGGCGCCCGGGCATTTGACCAACAATTTTCCCCCTGCCCCCGGGCATTTGAGCAAGGAATTTTTGTTGACCCCCGGGCTGCCCGGGGGGGGGGGATGGTCAGGGTAGGAATTGAACGAGACATAACTATGGTATGCCTCATCTAGACTATTTATTGCTTCAGATGGCCTTTACCCTCATCTGATGATAATTGCTAATTTCCTGTGCAATGCATGGCATCCTCAATGATGCACTTAAAGTGCTCCTGACATGAAATCAACTAAGCGCTTGTAGGATAATTTGAGGCTGATCCTCTCGAAAAACGCATTTAAATTTAAATATTTCTGGCCCTTTCCCTCCTTTTGGGGGGGTTTTAAATTCATCGAAAGGGTAGTGAAAGTGGCGCCGAGGTCTGGGAATGAATGTGGCTTTGTTGTCAGCGCGTGACGTAAAGCGCAGGAAGGAAATATTTGTTGTAGAGGTCAGAAGCGTGAAGCAACTATGGAATCAGCAAGTGAAATCAGTAACGATAGCTTTCGAAGCACTGCTTCCGCACAATCCGAAGAAAGTTTAAATAATAATGAAATGGTCTTTGAGACAAGGTTTAGGCCATACGAAGATGAACCACTGGCAGATCCTGCAGAGGTCGCAGAAGAAGCACACCAAGCAGGCGAAGGAGAGAGAGACGAAGACGGCCTAACGCGCAGAACCATCGAAGCACGGTACGAGAGAGAAAGGCCTGTTGATTCCTGGTAAGTGTTTGATAGTTTCTGTAACTGTTGATAGGAAATGTGAGAATATTACTGCTCTCTCTCTCTCTCTCTCTCTCTCTCTCTCTCTCTCTCTCTCTCTCTCTCTCTCTCTCTCTCTCTCTCTCTCTCTCTCTCTCTCTTGATTCAGACAATCTTTTTGATGTTGCAGCACTTATCTAGGCCAGGCCATCAATAATCAAATTTTATTGATGGTTGGAGTAAATAAACAACCAAATTCACTGGCTGACACTGAACTCAAATACTTCACCAAAATAAGGTAGAGGTTTGCTGGTATAACGGGAGCAACAAATTCAACAGTCTTTGGGCTGCTCTCTCATTTCATCGAAATTCCCCCTTTGACTTATTTGCCATTCAGTTGCTAAATTTGCCTCATCATTGACTTGACAGGTGTTCATGTAAAAAGTGCAGTGATGAGCAGTTGGTTGGAGCAAGAGAATTTAGGTGTTGTTGGGAAGTAAACGAGGCATTGGGAAAACTGCAGTTTTACGGCAGTATTGAAAGAATTTCATGCACTACAGAACACGAGGATTTCCTTGCCATGACAAATACTGCTGTTCTCCTCCAACTTGGACCACTGCTGAAGACCAAGGGTGGAAAACATTACAGAAAGCGCCCAGGAGTATCACAAAATGAGTAAGTAAAGTATAGCATATAAAAACAAACAAAGGTTGGGGCAGAGCAAGTATTTAAATATGTTTGAAGGATCTTGCTATAGGTCAAATAATAGCTGATTTAACTAACACACACACATATATATATACAACTAACACATTTTTGTATAAGAAACTTGGATCAGCCCACAGTATTGAACATTCATATTAAAGTTTCCACTTTTCAGTTCAAAAGTTTCTTGATATGTTTTTACAGTATTTTTGGGTGTATGAATTAAGATACAGTGGCTCCACTGCTATTTATTTGTTTTTCTTCACATATACAGTACTGTAGCACAATACTTTAGCAAGAAAAATGGTTTATTTGTCTCAAAACATAAGATTATAGTGAATATTGTTCAAGAATACCGGCTCAGCAACCATTTTGCTGTGCAAATTGTAATTTAGCTTTTAAAAAGTTGCAATTTTTCCTGGACAACTTTCAACTTTAAAACCTCTTCACACTGTAATCTCTTTTAATTGTAGGTACCTTAGAGCTGTTGCTTACAGATGGGTAGCGAGATACCTCTTTGGTTACATGGGCTGGGATCATACAAGACCTATGCCAGCATGCATATATGACTACGTTAGGAGAAAATACCCCACAGGCCGTTCTACTGGCTATGCAGCTCCAGAGGAAAGAGACTAAACTATCTCCCAAATTAATATATACATAATTATATCACGTTTTTATGAAAAGGCACAAGGGGTAAAGGGGTGTAATGGCTCTCACAAATGGGGGGGATAGTTATTTTTTGTTTCAAAACATTTCCGAGATCAACTGAAATGATAGCTTTTCTCCAAAAATATTTAGCACAAGTGCCTCCAACAAACATAATATGAACAGCAATGACATGCGAGAATGCTACATTCCTTTCATAAATGGCATATGTTTCAAGACATGTCTTTCAATGATCTAACCAACTTTTTAGATTAGGAAAAAAGAATACAAATAGACGTTATCGGCTTAGGTTTGTTTTACCCATTTCAAATCATGTGACCATATTCTTGGGCAGATTTAGTACTTTGCTATATTTTGCACTCATGGCGCAACTTTGCATGGCACAAAACATGTTAGAGAAATAAAAATATCTTTTATCAAGAGATTGATCACATGACTTGAAATGAATATAAACAGAACCGCAGCCGATTTAATCTGTCTATGCGATTGTAAAGCAAATGTGATCAAATGTGAACTGATTAATTTAGGCTCTTTGCTGAGTGATCTCATTGCACTTCTCATCTGAGTGACCTTTCGTCCGCTCTCCACATTTCTTGCATCTTGGTAGTGCTCTTGTCTTAGTTTGTGCCCCAACTGCTTGTGTTGCCACTGAAATTGTTGCATGCAGTGTCTCTTGCTCTTGTACTTTGGAATGAAATTAGAAATTATAAGCGAAGAATATGCTAGCACACTGCTCAGGTATATAGTTGACCTGCCTGGGGCACTGATTAACAAGTACTACATGCACAAAAGAAACGTACAGTACTGTATACAGTAATTTACTTATTATTTGATGTTTATTTTTGTGCAATGTGTTGTTTGTAACTGCCCCTTTACGTGACTCTGCATACTGCTTTGCAGTGCACTGTTTTATCGCAAGGAACAAGGGACTTCACTTTCTCCTTGTTCCCCTGTGATAAAAGAGTGCACTGCAAAGCACTGTGCAAATGTGTTCAAGAGGCAATCAAAACAACACATTGCACACAAAACGCACATTAGATGAGTAAAGTACTATGTGTTTCTTCTTTGTTTATGGAAAATAAACTTAATACACATATTCACTTAATTTTGTTCATTGAAGTTTATTTTGTTACAGTTCAATAATAGACAGAATACATCCAATATTTGATATAATTTGATAACATATACACAGTAAATGCACCTATTTTTCATTTTGAATGAAAATGTCATGCAAATTAAGGGCATGCTATCTAAGGAAATATCTGTGCAACCTCTGTCACCAAAAACTCAGCATGCTCTTCCCACAGCCTCTGGAACACCAGGACTGATTTAATATTGCCAAAGAAAAAGTCAGCAAATGGGCAAAATTTCATATAGGGTTAGGTTTTAACATTATGGTTTCTTATTTTGTTATTTCCACATTTTACTGCCACCATAACAAACATTGTGTACACAGCCAATGAAAAAACACATATATTTTACTTACCACTGGGGAACATTGTAATTGCCTCCATCTGTTGTCGAACTTTGAATTTTTCAATTGCTTCTTCTCTGGTCAGTTTTACCTCAAATTGTGAAGACAGTGGAGGAGGTACTTTTGCCTGGTATCTGTCAGAAGTTTCTTTAAATTCTCTGCTTTCATGGTTGGCCAACAATTTTGCAATCTCTGAAACATAGCCTGCAATATGTGAAATAGCATCCATAAAGTTTGAGAACAATAAGCAAAAGAGCTCTAAATCAATAATAAGATCAAATCTAGACAACAATTCATGTGCAGGTCTTTTGACATTAACATGATATGAATTCTTCACATCAGCTAAGGAATGCTTGAGCTATATAAAAGACTGTACATTCTGTTTAAACAAGAATTATTAGGCAGTAAGACAGTATGTTAAATGAGCACAAGGCCTGTAAGTAGACTTTGTCTGATTGTCTCAAAGTCATCAGTAAATCTTTTTGACAGGTGTTAGCAAAAAATTACTGCTATCTCATTTTTCACATTCTGCCTGAGGCTGGAATTAGTTGTCTGCAACACAGGCTATAAAATTCTTTGCTTCGGCTAAATTTCTGAGCACATACTGTACATATCATAGCTTGGTGGTTTCACCACTTCCCGTACGACTTCTTCACCAAGTTTGTACTTGGGGTAGAAGACTTTGTAGATGGTTTCGCCTGCTTCACTTTGTTGCTTTTCCCTTCTCACATTTTCATTAAAATGGAGGGCTGCAAGAATATGTCTATTTAGAAAAGAAATCAGGTTAGACTCAACTTGACCATAACGAATAGAACCCGTACAAACAATAATACACAAACAGTATTTGATGTCATGGGTTTCCTGAACTTTTTTTTACCAATTTGAGAGCCAAACATACTTTGCTATCAAACAAATGGCAAAGAAAGTAATTTAATTTGAAGCTTATTTGGTTACTTTATTTCTGGTGGATGTCAAATTGGCAAATGTTTTAAAGAGTGTTTAGAATTACTGGTGACAACAGTAATTTGACTATGTCTGTTCAACTGAATACTGTTACAGTAAAAACTGGCATAAAAGAACCTGTGGGTGACTTTCTGCAAAAGGCTGAAATGGCTCATGTATATCTTAGGTGGTTCTTACATCAGGTTCTCAATTGGTGAAAAATGAGCCTGTAGGTCTAGACTAACTACATTCATCTAACTACTTATTGCTTGTTTTGCAGTCTAGCATTTCAGGAAAACAGCTTTTTGTGGAATTTTAGGGTTGGTAGTTTTTGAGGAAAAATAGCACGTGATTTAGGCAAAATGTCAATTTCTGGAAGCGTAGGGGTATGAGTCGTAGTTGTAGCATCCATCAGTCTATCAATAGCGATAACTACACACATATAATTAGTCAACTGAAGGTCTTTAGTCTGCAGCTTTTTTATGGAGGTCTTTGGTGTAAAGATACAGTATCTTTCTGAAAATAAACCATACACAATAACAGAGATGCAATTTATAACTTTATCATATTTCCTGAAGTTAAATGCTTGAATTTGTGTGACTTAATACTTGCCTGCAGTAAGAACCGAGCCAAGAGAAGCATGACATCATTGGGTGCCAATGATTGAGAGTGGCGTGAAATCCTTCTAAGCAGCTTGTTTGGGCATTTGGTGACAACTGTTTGATATCATTTTGAAGCCTTGTGTTTGCCACAATGGCTGTTAGTTTGTCAAATTCAGGTGTCCCTTGGATTAACAAATAGAAACCAGTATAAACAGGAGGCTTGATACGTTTGAACCCAAAAAGGCATATATATATATATGCCTGAGCGGCGCAGTGGAATGTTGGAGAAACTTTTGACACGAAGACCCCGGGTTCGATCCCAGGCAGGGGCACATTTTAATTCTCGAATTGTGGTAGCCCACTCATGAAAAATATATTTCACCGTGTCAGCTGATGCCGAATGATTATATATACGTATGCATGGCTCTGATGAAGGCTTAATGCCGAAACACGAAAAAACAAAAAAATGGCTTCTGTCGTGGTGTAAGACCCGGGAATCTGAATGACTTCAGATTTCTCCAACATTTCATTGCGCTTGAGTGGCGCAGTGGAATGTTGGAGAAACTTTTGACACGAAGACCCCGGGTTCG
The DNA here is from genome assembly GCA_039566865.1 of Aurelia coerulea. Taxonomy (NCBI): domain Eukaryota; kingdom Metazoa; phylum Cnidaria; class Scyphozoa; order Semaeostomeae; family Ulmaridae; genus Aurelia; species Aurelia coerulea. The sequence continues at coordinate 14,374,256 of CM076949.1, read as the reverse complement.
ATCCCAGGCAGGGGCACATTTTAATTCTCGAATTGTGGTAGCCCACTCATGAAAAATATATTTCACCGTGTCAGCTGATGCCGAATGATTATATATATATATATATATATATTTCTCATAAGCTCATTCGCAATATGTAATAAAAAAGATATATGTAGTCAAGAAAAACACATTCTAGTAAACGTTTCGGCGCAAGCCTTCATCAGTAATAGCCTTCCAAATTAGCTAATTTGGAAGGCTATTACTGATGAAGGCTTGCGCCGAAACGTTTACTAGAATGTGTTTTTCTTGACTACATATATATATATGTCGAGAATATATATATATGTATATATGATTCCTTACAATCTAGCGAAAAGAATTATCGTGTTCGTCTCAGACCCAAAAAGAGTCGAGTTTCGCCTTAAAGAGCTTGAAAATTGGTTATTAGACTGTCATTACCCACTTCATGTACTACGAAAAGCTTTCCATAATGCAAAACTACAAGGCCCTGCTCCATGCCCGTCGAAAGATATCGTGCCTCTGGTTACAACTTATTACCCACAATTTCGTTTTAACAATGTATTGAAGAACATATCGAACTTTTTGAAAAATGCCAATGATAAGAAATTAAAAACAGTGTTCGCAAAATCGAAACCAGTCGTTGCATTGAAACAACCTAAAAACTTATTATCGACACTCACAAAAGCAAAGTTTGAGACCAAACACGTACGACCACTACATCGAATCCCTGGAATTTCACTCTGTTCAAACAAAAGATGTAAGCTATGCAAACAGTATCTGCAGCCTGTCACCTCATTCACGACCGCAAATAACAGCACTTGGGAAATCAAATCCAGCATTACTTGCCAGAGTGAAAATGTGGTTTATTTCCTTTCATGTAACATGTGCAACAACGAGATGAGTTACATTGGACAGACACGGACCTTACGCAATCGCATGAATAATCATATTTCAGAATCCAGAAGTGGCATTTCAACTTGTAGCTTTCCCAAACACGTCCACGAATGCGGAATAAGACACAACAAGCTAAAAGAGCCGTTTTTCAAAATATTCGTATTCTTTGCTCTAAATAACTCGTCTGCTCTTTTATATTATGAAGAAAAACTATTCAAAGAAGGACACGCCCTTCTAAACTCCTAATTAAATATCTACCTCGTGCATCATAATCCTCAAGTATAGAATTTCCTCGCAAAAGCTTATATACACATCGTTGATAGTTTAGAATCATTCGAAATCATACTCTGATGAGGACACAAGTCCGAAAGGCCTCAGTGTGTTAAAACATAGCTTATAGTATTTTTTGTCGTCCAACCTACCTCTCTACATCAAGTTTCTAGTTATATATTTTACCAAGTTTTTATATATATATATATATATATATATATATTCTCATAAGCTCCTACTCAATATGTAATAAAATAGATATATAGACTCAAGAAAAAACACATTCGTTAAACGTTTCGGCGCAAGCCTTCATCAGTAATGACTTTTCAAAATCAGACAGAGCATACATATACATCTCGAAATTCAAAAACAATATAAAACAATAGCCTAAGCGGGATCCCGCTAAATACAATAAATCGCAAAAGGTGTTAAAATAGGGATGTTACCAGAAGCGGCAAGAGGAAGATCAAAGAAAGCGCAGAGTATAGAGCCGCTAAAGTCGGCGGCGGTGTCTGTCTCGCGGGAGCTGAAAAAACGTGTGTAATAACAAAACAAGCAATAGAAAGATCCAAAAGCGGATTGGCAGAAAAGAGATCCTTAAAAAACAGCGTGTGACCCTAACGAAAAGCTGAGCGCAAACATCAAAACAACCAAACAACCGAAATGTAAACAAAAATCAAATCTATGTATCAACCTGCCTAGTGTTTAATCCCTTAGGGGCAAAGCAATCCAGCCGATATTGCCAGAAGCTTTCCCGCATCCTATTTCCCCCCGTTAGCCTATCGATTATCTTTATACTAATATCCTTCAGAAACCCGTGGTGGCCTTCTCCAGTAAAATGCCTGAAGAATTCCGCCTGGGGTACTGAGGCCCCCGAATTAAACTTATTACTGCACGCCTTGTAATTGTTAAACCTAAGCCTAAAAGGCGTGCAGGTGCTGCCAACATATTGTACACCACAAACAGTACATTCCAACAAATACACAACATTTGACGAGTCACAATTAAACGAATAGTTTATCCTATATTCCCGGCTATCTATGTTTGAATGAAAATGTTCACTATTACTCATGACATTACACACTTGACAACGAGATTTACCACAACGAGAACATCCCTTCTTATCAGTCCCCCCATTTCCCTCACTGAGCCTAGCCCTAACAAGTATATCCTTAAGGTTCTTACATCTCCTAAATGCTATTAAAGGTGGCTCAGGAAATACCACTCTATGCTCCTCCGAGTTTGTGAGCATAGAATGGAGTCTCCTGGCAACCTTCCCCAAACTATTGAGTGCTGGATGGTATGTGGCAACAAGTGGAACCCTTTCCCCCCTCCCTTGGTTATTGGTCCTATTTCCCGCATTTGCTAGAAGAGTTTTCCTATCCAACCTACGTACCCTATCTATTTGTTCGTTAACTAAAGACTCTTCGTAGCCCCTGTCCTTAAGCCATCCAGCCAACTCGCCTACCCTCTCCTGAAATTGGCGATCTTCCGAACATATCCTACGAAACCTAAGAGCCTGACCATAGGGGATCGCCTTCTTCGTGTGCCAGGGGTGACAAGACTTCTTATGCAAGTACTGATGTGTATCAGTTGGCTTGCAAAACAAGTCTGTCGAAAGGACTCCCCCCTCCCCCACGCTAACCTGAACATCTAAAAAACTAATACTCTCCCGTGATTGCTCGCTAGTAAACTTAATGGTTTCGTGGCTACTGTTGAGATGATTGATGAATGACTTCAGCTTTTCCTCCCCGTGCATCCAGATAAAGAAAACATCATCGATGAATCTCATCCAGATGAGGGGCTTGTCAGGTGAAGCCTCCAACAACCTCTCTTCCAACCGGGTCATGAAGAGATTGGCATAGGCCGGAGCGAACTTCGTGCCTATAGCCGTGCCCAATTTCTGCCTATAAATCCTATCATTAAATTCAAAATAATTATTCTCCAAGACCAAGGACGCCAACCCAACTAGGGTATCAGTAGCCACGCCCGGGTTTTCCCTTCTATCCAGCGCCTCCCTGATGGCCTCTAAACCCTCCCCGTGTGGAATGCTTGGATAGAGTCCCACAACATCAACCGTACACAACAAAGCCCCCTCTGGTATTTTACCTAACTTACTTAGCCTAGACAAAAAGTGGTTAGTGTCCTTAACATATGACCTACTTTGGCTAACCAACGGGTTAAGGTGGTGGTCTAGATACTCTGAAATATGCTCTGTTATAGTACCACAATTGGAAATGACTGGTCGCCCCTTAACGCTACTAAGACCCTTGTGGATCTTAGGTAGCAAATAAAATCTACCTAACTTAGAATCATTAACTTCCAAATAGTCAGTCACTTCCCCTAATCCTGGGTCCTCCTCCCTCAGTTCTTTCAACTTAGAATTAATGGTCTTACCCAAATCTACCGTGGGGTCCACCTCTATTTCTTCATAAACCTGCCTATCGTCTAATTGTCGGTTAGCCTCACTTATGTAATCCCCCCGATCCCAAACTACAACTGCTGATCCCTTATCCGCTTCCTTGATGACTATGTTCCTATCAGATTTAAGATTTTTCAAAGAAAGTTGTTCAGAAGAAGAAAGATTACTAAAATTCTTACCCTCCGGCGAGACAGACATTACCTCCTTCTCCAGCAGCGAAAGATAGTTTTCTAGAACTGGGTCATCCTTGGGAGGCTGCCATGTAGATTTAGTTTTAAAATTATTGTCCTTGTCTGGTACATAATCGTCCTCGTTATTTCTGAAATGCCATCTCAGTCTCATCCGCCTGTTGTATGCTTCTATATCTGCTCTTAACTTTGCTTTATCGATGTCAGTAGGAGTGGGTGAGAACTTCAGGCCTTTCGAAAGAAGACTTATATCTTCCTCCGAAAGTTCCCTCCGAGATAAGTTCACCACACTCCCACTGACAAATCGTCCCCTCAGCCTTCCATTCTCCAAAACCTCTTCCTCCTCTTCATCGTCCTCTCCTCTCGGTATTTCTGCTGCCATCATTTCCTCTCGATTGATGTTTCTTTCACGCGGTAGATCTTTTAAGTTTACTAGCGAGCAATCACGGGAGAGTATTAGTTTTTTAGATGTTCAGGTTAGCGTGGGGGAGGGGGGAGTCCTTTCGACAGACTTGTTTTGCAAGCCAACTGATACACATCAGTACTTGCATAAGAAGTCTTGTCACCCCTGGCACACGAAGAAGGCGATCCCCTATGGTCAGGCTCTTAGGTTTCGTAGGATATGTTCGGAAGATCGCCAATTTCAGGAGAGGGTAGGCGAGTTGGCTGGATGGCTTAAGGACAGGGGCTACGAAGAGTCTTTAGTTAACGAACAAATAGATAGGGTACGTAGGTTGGATAGGAAAACTCTTCTAGCAAATGCGGGAAATAGGACCAATAACCAAGGGAGGGGGGAAAGGGTTCCACTTGTTGCCACATACCATCCAGCACTCAATAGTTTGGGGAAGGTTGCCAGGAGACTCCATTCTATGCTCACAAACTCGGAGGAGCATAGAGTGGTATTTCCTGAGCCACCTTTAATAGCATTTAGGAGATGTAAGAACCTTAAGGATATACTTGTTAGGGCTAGGCTCAGTGAGGGAAATGGGGGGACTGATAAGAAGGGATGTTCTCGTTGTGGTAAATCTCGTTGTCAAGTGTGTAATGTCATGAGTAATAGTGAACATTTTCATTCAAACATAGATAGCCGGGAATATAGGATAAACTATTCGTTTAATTGTGACTCGTCAAATGTTGTGTATTTGTTGGAATGTACTGTTTGTGGCGTACAATATGTTGGCAGCACCTGCACGCCTTTCAGGCTTAGGTTTAACAATTACAAGGCGTGCAGTAATAAGTTTAATTCGGGGGCCTCAGTACCCCAGGCGGAATTCTTCAGGCATTTTACTGGAGAAGGCCACCACGGGTTTCTGAAGGATATTAGTATAAAGATAATCGATAGGCTAACGGGGGGAAATAGGATGCGGGAAAGCTTCTGGCAATATCGGCTGGATTGCTTTGCCCCTAAGGGATTAAACACTAGGCAGGTTGATACATAGATTTGATTTTTGTTTACATTTCGGTTGTTTGGTTGTTTTGATGTTTGCGCTCAGCTTTTCGTTAGGGTCACACGCTGTTTTTTAAGGATCTCTTTTCTGCCAATCCGCTTTTGGATCTTTCTATTGCTTGTTTTGTTATTACACACGTTTTTTCAGCTCCCGCGAGACAGACACCGCCGCCGACTTTAGCGGCTCTATACTCTGCGCTTTCTTTGATCTTCCTCTTGCCGCTTCTGGTAACATCCCTATTTTAACACCTTTTGCGATTTATTGTATTTAGCGGGATCCCGCTTAGGCTATTGTTTTATATTGTTTTTGAATTTCGAGATGTATATGTATGCTCTGTCTGATTTTGAAAAGTCATTACTGATGAAGGCTTGCGCCGAAACGTTTAACGAATGTGTTTTTTCTTGAGTCTATATATCTATTTTATTACATATTGAGTAGGAGCTTATGAGAATATATATTAATTTTTTGCTTAGAATAGGAATTGAAGGGTAATCAGATGGAGCGTACTATATCAATCATAAATACATTTATCAATTTAATTAAGCTAGAGCACCACCGCAACTTCCTGGAATTTTGTAATGCTGAGAATGTAATTCCACATGGTCTCCGATTAAAGAAGGTTCCATCCTTACTTGGGAAATTGTCAGAAGGCTTCAACCAGTCATGGAGAAATGTCCTGGACACAGCACAAGGACAGTTGATGACACTGTTGATAATCCGATACAGAGAACAGCTAGAAGATTCAAAGAACAATGCGTATGAGTTGCTGAGAAGAGTTCGCCCAAATCTCAATAGAGAGGAGCTGGAACACATCACTGGACGGGTCAAGGAATGCAAAGAATCACTTGAAAAGAAAAGAATCAGCAAGGCTACTAAACTCTGCAAGGATGCTGGCATTGATGTTTCTATTGGCAATTTGCATGCCCTTCGGACCATGGACCATCACACCAACGAATTATTTGACGGAAAAGATCTACCGCGTGAAAGAAACATCAATCGAGAGGAAATGATGGCAGCAGAAATACCGAGAGGAGAGGACGATGAAGAGGAGGAAGAGGTTTTGGAGAATGGAAGGCTGAGGGGACGATTTGTCAGTGGGAGTGTGGTGAACTTATCTCGGAGGGAACTTTCGGAGGAAGATATAAGTCTTCTTTCGAAAGGCCTGAAGTTCTCACCCACTCCTACTGACATCGATAAAGCAAAGTTAAGAGCAGATATAGAAGCATACAACAGGCGGATGAGACTGAGATGGCATTTCAGAAATAACGAGGACGATTATGTACCAGACAAGGACAATAATTTTAAAACTAAATCTACATGGCAGCCTCCCAAGGATGACCCAGTTCTAGAAAACTATCTTTCGCTGCTGGAGAAGGAGGTAATGTCTGTCTCGCCGGAGGGTAAGAATTTTAGTAATCTTTCTTCTTCTGAACAACTTTCTTTGAAAAATCTTAAATCTGATAGGAACATAGTCATCAAGGAAGCGGATAAGGGATCAGCAGTTGTAGTTTGGGATCGGGGGGATTACATAAGTGAGGCTAACCGACAATTAGACGATAGGCAGGTTTATGAAGAAATAGAGGTGGACCCCACGGTAGATTTGGGTAAGACCATTAATTCTAAGTTGAAAGAACTGAGGGAGGAGGACCCAGGATTAGGGGAAGTGACTGACTATTTGGAAGTTAATGATTCTAAGTTAGGTAGATTTTATTTGCTACCTAAGATCCACAAGGGTCTTAGTAGCGTTAAGGGGCGACCAGTCATTTCCAATTGTGGTACTATAACAGAGCATATTTCAGAGTATCTAGACCACCACCTTAACCCGTTGGTTAGCCAAAGTAGGTCATATGTTAAGGACACTAACCACTTTTTGTCTAGGCTAAGTAAGTTAGGTAAAATACCAGAGGGGGCTTTGTTGTGTACGGTTGATGTTGTGGGACTCTATCCAAGCATTCCACACGGGGAGGGTTTAGAGGCCATCAGGGAGGCGCTGGATAGAAGGGAAAACCCGGGCGTGGCTACTGATACCCTAGTTGGGTTGGCGTCCTTGGTCTTGGAGAATAATTATTTTGAATTTAATGATAGGATTTATAGGCAGAAATTGGGCACGGCTATAGGCACGAAGTTCGCTCCGGCCTATGCCAATCTCTTCATGACCCGGTTGGAAGAGAGGTTGTTGGAGGCTTCACCTGACAAGCCCCTCATCTGGATGAGATTCATCGATGATGTTTTCTTTATCTGGATGCACGGGGAGGAAAAGCTGAAGTCATTCATCAATCATCTCAACAGTAGCCACGAAACCATTAAGTTTACTAGCGAGCAATCACGGGAGAGTATTAGTTTTTTAGATGTTCAGGTTAGCGTGGGGGAGGGGGGAGTCCTTTCGACAGACTTGTTTTGCAAGCCAACTGATACACATCAGTACTTGCATAAGAAGTCTTGTCACCCCTGGCACACGAAGAAGGCGATCCCCTATGGTCAGGCTCTTAGGTTTCGTAGGATATGTTCGGAAGATCGCCAATTTCAGGAGAGGGTAGGCGAGTTGGCTGGATGGCTTAAGGACAGGGGCTACGAAGAGTCTTTAGTTAACGAACAAATAGATAGGGTACGTAGGTTGGATAGGAAAACTCTTCTAGCAAATGCGGGAAATAGGACCAATAACCAAGGGAGGGGGGAAAGGGTTCCACTTGTTGCCACATACCATCCAGCACTCAATAGTTTGGGGAAGGTTGCCAGGAGACTCCATTCTATGCTCACAAACTCGGAGGAGCATAGAGTGGTATTTCCTGAGCCACCTTTAATAGCATTTAGGAGATGTAAGAACCTTAAGGATATACTTGTTAGGGCTAGGCTCAGTGAGGGAAATGGGGGGACTGATAAGAAGGGATGTTCTCGTTGTGGTAAATCTCGTTGTCAAGTGTGTAATGTCATGAGTAATAGTGAACATTTTCATTCAAACATAGATAGCCGGGAATATAGGATAAACTATTCGTTTAATTGTGACTCGTCAAATGTTGTGTATTTGTTGGAATGTACTGTTTGTGGCGTACAATATGTTGGCAGCACCTGCACGCCTTTCAGGCTTAGGTTTAACAATTACAAGGCGTGCAGTAATAAGTTTAATTCGGGGGCCTCAGTACCCCAGGCGGAATTCTTCAGGCATTTTACTGGAGAAGGCCACCACGGGTTTCTGAAGGATATTAGTATAAAGATAATCGATAGGCTAACGGGGGGAAATAGGATGCGGGAAAGCTTCTGGCAATATCGGCTGGATTGCTTTGCCCCTAAGGGATTAAACACTAGGCAGGTTGATACATAGATTTGATTTTTGTTTACATTTCGGTTGTTTGGTTGTTTTGATGTTTGCGCTCAGCTTTTCGTTAGGGTCACACGCTGTTTTTTAAGGATCTCTTTTCTGCCAATCCGCTTTTGGATCTTTCTATTGCTTGTTTTGTTATTACACACGTTTTTTCAGCTCCCGCGAGACAGACACCGCCGCCGACTTTAGCGGCTCTATACTCTGCGCTTTCTTTGATCTTCCTCTTGCCGCTTCTGGTAACATCCCTATTTTAACACCTTTTGCGATTTATTGTATTTAGCGGGATCCCGCTTAGGCTATTGTTTTATATTGTTTTTGAATTTCGAGATGTATATGTATGCTCTGTCTGATTTTGAAAAGTCATTACTGATGAAGGCTTGCGCCGAAACGTTTAACGAATGTGTTTTTTCTTGAGTCTATATATCTATTTTATTACATATTGAGTAGGAGCTTATGAGAATATATATATATATATATATATATATAGCAAAACATTTCCTGCCGGATAGCTCCCAAGGATCAAGGACTGTGACCTCCACTTGTATGCCGCCTCACCGCATTTTGGGCAATGTTGGGTTATTGTAACCATTGTTCCGTTTTTTTTGGCATGCACTTCAGGCTTTTCTAATCTGCACTTGAAGCAAAACAAGGAAAACAAATTGAGCAGCATACTGTAGAAGACAATAAATGTTGGCTCTGTCGCCAAGGAGGTATTGGCATCAATCCTGAAAAATAAACAATGGTGTATCAAAGAAATGTACCTGTTGACTTGAATACACTTAAATAGTACAACAAATATAAATCTCAAATATAACTTCTTAAGTTGGCATGATTTATTCTGAAAGAAAGTAGAATACAAAGCAATAAGATAAACAAATCAAGAAACATTTAATTAAGATTATAGCAGCAGCTTTCACCACTTTTGAACTTCCAACTTTCACTCTGAGCCTTGTACTGGAAAATCACAAACTGTTCAAAAATTATTCAAAGAATTGTTTGTGGTCTTCCATCCTCCATTCATCAGTTGTGCCTGTGAGAACCCAGTAGGGGGGGACCCAGAACCAGGGAAAAATTTGGAAAATGAAACCCCTTAGTGTCTGCCACTGCACAGGAGCTTTTAAAGCACCCAAGGCTCATCATAACAGCAAGTCCTCATGAAGCAAACCCATGGACAGGGCAAACATTCACAGAATGAGGCCCATAACCTGGGAACAATTTCCTAAACTAACCATAACCCTGGCAGGCACATGTATACAAAATTATATAGGAGTTAACTCACCCCCCCCCCCCTTCCATGTCCACATGTATTATATCTGAAATTATGTAATGTACCTGACATTATTTCTATTTGTGGGGCTTTCCAATTCATCATCATCATCACTTTCATCTTCTTGTTCTTCTTCACTTGCTACATAGACATCTTCGTCCGAGTCAAACATCACTTCATCACATTCTAACTCAATCTCTTCATCGTAACTGTCATCACCATCACTATCAATTTCATCATCACCATCACTCTCTGTATCATCATCATAACCATCACTACTACAACTATCATCGGTGTCATCATCATAATCAGAATAATCATTTTCATTGCTCTGGGCCATGTCACTCACAGTAGGATCTTTACTATGCTGAAGAACAAAAAACAAACACAATTGATGTTATTATTTGGTATTCATACTGCGTATGTTGGGGTTTACATTGCATCTTGAAAGGCTCTTCAATTCCATGTGAGATGACCAATGAGGATTTTCCATACAGATGGCTGATCAATGGCATTTGTACTCTCCAAGGCATCTTTTTGGTTTAGTTGCAAAATGTTCTTATAAGAACTGATAAAAAACAGTGAAGAGTGTATACAAAATACAAAGTTACTACTTGTTCCAAAATTACTACACCATACTCACCATCTCTAGTCTTGTAACTTTAGCAGTTAGACGCTGTATTCTTTTTGTCAAATTTTTTTTCTGTTTTATATACTTGTCACATTTTAGACATTTTGCAATATTAACTTGAACTTCCTTGGAAAAGCGATGTTGTGGAGTTTCGAATATGTCAGCTGTCTCTGTTACATTTTCCTTTATGACATCCTCACTGCTGCACTCTTCAGGTTGTTCCATATCAACACACATAGATTGATTTGACACACACGTAGATTCATTTGACGCATTTCTTCCTTCTTCTTCACACACATTTGATCCTTCAGAGTCTTTCAAAGCACTCCTGACAAGCTGTCAAATAAGGAAGAACCAAGTAAAAACTTGTTTGTGATGAACTTTTCATACATACTACCGGAGGACGGGGGGGGGGGGGGGGGGGCTGTGCGATACAAAGCAGAAAATTCTATTCACACTGCATCAGAGATAGCCATCTCACATTTTTTGGCTTGTTTAGCCCTGTTATAGTTTTGCAATAAATTTTGCAACAACTGTCAACCACTACCATCATTCCATAGAAATTAAATCTTCTTTTTGGACAACAAAAGCCTGAAAATGATTCTCTCTTTTACTTCACATCCACACCTTAGTCTGGGTAAGATACAAAAATCAAAATTACAGAGGCAAAAAGTGAGATAATACGAACAGCCGTCAGTGAAGTGTCATTTTATAGTACTCACCAATCTCGCCTCTCTCCTACTCGTCGTCGAACTTGGCTCCAGCGACAAATCCATCGGCACTGCATCGATGGTTGGGATGGATCCCCGGTTTAGAAAACATTTCGTATTGGACGAGTCGAATCCCTCCAGTGTGCCAGAAAACCTCTTAGAGTAGCAGCTTGGCTCAAAATGTGCGGAGCATAAGTGTGGCCGTGAGAATTTGTCAGGGTCAAAGCCTGGCCTATGCCTTTGTACGAAGTTCTTCCATCGACGCCGAGTTTCAGGATCAGATGGGAAGAGAATAAATTTTATACTTTCATTCTTGCTGGTATTAGTGCATGACTCTTTGTTCGGTGTGCCAGCAACGCAATGAACATTACCGCCTTTTCGCTTTTTTGTACCAATTCCCTCCATCATCTCGGTAGTATTACTTCCCAACTAACTTTCCTTCTCCTGCGCTTTACGTCACAACATGGAAACGAGGCAATTGGCCGCGTTTGCTCTGGAGCCGCAAAACATCATGAAGTGCAGATATTTCTTTGGCGAATTACTACTTTTCTGTGCATTTTCAAACTTTATTTTGCCTTATTCGTTTTCACAACACCTTAAATGACCAGTATAGCTAAAAACATATTTTATGTCAGGAGCACTTTAATTATAGGAGTGCCTTTTTCATTGTTCTATTTCGGGGACCACCCAGCCGCATTGGGCTAGGGGGGGGTATGTAAAGCCCCTCACTTTTTTCAAAGATAGGACTAAAAACTTTCACAAATATGGAATTTTCTCGAATAGAAACCAAGCTTTTGAAAAAACAAGATTGTCAGTCATGCGATTCTCTGCTATGAACATCCCAAAACAGGCAATGCTGAAAAATGAGACACATATGCGAGCTGAAGCTGAGCAATATTCTTATGACATTCTTAGAAATTGGATGATGAGCCTGAATATTCTTATTAACATTATTCTTATAAAAAGAAAAGAGTGCATTTGACTTTAGGCCCTCTTCTTTGATTTATCATCGTGATTCCAAGTCCTGTATCGACTTGATTTTTACTGATCAGCCGAACCTCATCATTGAATCTGGGGTCCATCCCTCATTACATGAGCAGTGTCATCATCAAATCATTTATGGCAAACTATCTGTTTCTAATGTAGCACAACCACCCTATACCCGAAGTATTTGGTATTATGATCAGGCAGATTTTGTCAACATTATGAAAAGTATCGACATGTTTAATTGGCAAGATCACCTGAACAAACTTGCATGCCCCAATGAGCAGGTCAAATTACTCAACGATGTCCTTTTGAACATTTATTCTAACCTCATTCCAAACGAAGTCAAAACAATTAGGCCTCGCCAAGCACCATGGATAACAAAAACCGTTAAAAACTTTCTGAGGAAAAAGAATCATGCTTACAGAAATTTTGTGAGGAGGGGTCAGCCAGACGACAAGCTGGAGGGAATACAAAAGATGGTATCTGAAGGTTCGAAATTGATCGAGGATGCCAAGCGAAATTACTTTTTAAAGGCAGGGCAAACTTTGGCTAATCCTAGAACCAGTAGCAAAACCTATTGGACATTGATAAACACTGTTCTGAACAATGTAAAGATTCCTATAATACCACCCCTTCTAGAAAATGGATTATTTGTAATGGATTTTACAGAAAAGGCACAGCTATTTAACGATTATTTCATACAGCAGTGCACGACAATTGACACAGGTAGTGAAATCCCACACGACGTGTCAGTACCCGTTGCTTTGATAAGTGAGTTCTCTATTTCTGATGAAAAGATATTGAATATCATAAGATCACTATATCTTAATAAAGCACATGGCTGGGATGAAATATCTGTAAGAATGATAAAGTTAAGCGATGCTGCATTAATTATTCCACTAAAGATAATTTTCACAAACTGTCTGAGGCGTGGTTTATTTCCAGAAATATGGAAATATGCAAATGTAGTACCAGTTCACAAGAAAAACGAGAAAAACTCGAAAGGAAATTATCGTCCGATTTCTCTTCTCCCAATATTTGGCAAAATACTCGAAAAACTCATGTACGATTCTTTATACTCACATCTTGTTTCTCATGAATTACTGAACCCAAATCAATCAAGTTTTTTTTTTTTTTTTTTTTTTTATATAATATATTCCAAATAAAATTTACAATACAAATTACGAACTACATTACTTATAAAATTACTCTACAATACTACTAGGACGATCAACCCCAGGGAGCAAAAGGCTGTGTCTACCTCGAGGCCATTAAATAAAGATAATAAAGGAAAAGAAACTACTTTAACTATGGGACAAAAACGGGTGGCTTATGAAGGGATGGTTAAGTGGCTACAGAAATTCACTCGAATCGACCAGTTTAATGGATAAAATGTAGCGTTAGCTCAAGAATTTGTCTATTTAGTGAAATAGGAAAATCTTTATTGCCGTACAATAAAAGTTGTAGTAAAGCTTCATTTGCAAGATTTACATATCCAAGTGGTCGTATTAATGCATAGATTCCAGCGAGGAGGTCTCGTCTTTGTACATCAAAACAAGGGCAGAGCAACAAGAAGTGTTCCGTATCTTCAATACCATCATTTGTCGGACACATAGGATTTGTGGTATCTTTAAAATTGTGTTTAAATTTATGAAAATTTAACTTGCTAAGACCGACTGTAAGTTGAGTTAGATAGGATAGACCCTTTGCGTCATGAATCCCATATACAGGTTTTCAAGGAGGGCGGATTTTTGATAACATTTTCAATTTGAAAACGGCAACAGATGGTGCCAGCCTAGTTTCAGGTTCAAGTTCATTCCATTCGGACAGACAATGAGGATAAAAAGTAGATTTGAACTTTGCAGTTCTTGCCCTTATTTGCCCGATGATGTCAGGTTTGCGAAGAGAGTACTGAAACTGCCGAAGTGGTGGAATTGGATCCCTTGTATAGTTCGGAGTTAGGTTGTTTACAATTTTATAGAACAAAGTCAGGCGTCTACTCCACCTACGGAGACTTAAAGATTACCATCCAAGCTCAGCGTACAACTTCTCTCTAGATGTTCCCCTCCATGTACCGGACACGGCTAAAGTGGCAGAATATTGGACGGATTCTAGCTTTTCCATTAAATTAGACAAGGTGAAATTTCCGCTGAACTCGCATTCTTTTGGGGGATCATGGTATATAACATCTCCATAGTCTAAATGGGGTCGGATATAGAGCTTGTATAGCTCGTTAAGGGTGTTCCTAGGTAGATATCTTGAGAGAAATCTCAACATACCAATACCCTTACTCGCTTTGGAGATAGCTGCTTTAATATGGGAAGAAAAAGACAATTTTGAGTCTAGAACGATTCCTAAATGCTTGTGTTCGACTACTTGCATCACGGGTATGTTATTGAAAAGAATTTCGGGATGATTGGTTTCAGTTTTTTTCTTTGAAAATACTAATTCGACTGCTTGCTGTTGAGGGTCAGGATTAAAAGACATCCTCCAGTCATGAGCCCATTTACTGACCAACTCTAAGTCATGGTTCATGTCACTGGCAGCTGTATTTGAGTCTTGCACGATAGTAAAAAGTGATGTATCATCAGCAAAAAGTTTAACATTGCACTTCAAGTCTGCTGTTAGATCATTAATGTAGACCAAGAAAAATAAAGGGCCCAGAATAGAACCCTGGGGCACTCCTGCTGAAACATCTCCCCAACTCGAGCTCTGTCCATTCAGTACAGTTCTCTGTTTGCGATTTTTTAAAAAATCTTTGATAAGACTTAGAAGTTGTCCGGAGACACCGCAACGCTTTAATTTATAGATTAGCCCATCATGCCATACCCTGTCAAATGCTTTAGAAATATCAAGGTACACAGAGCGAACATCAAGAGGAGGATTGCAATCAAACGCAGTAAATATTGTGTGTGTTATCGAGATTAGCTGATTGATTGTCGAGTCACCGGGACGGAATCCTGATTGATTAGGATTTAGTAATTCAGATGAAACAAGATAAGAATACAGAGAGTCAAAAATGAGTTTTTCGAGAATTTTTCCAAAGATTGGAAGCAGAGAAATTGGACGATAATTCCTTTTTATGTTTTTCTCGTTCTTTTTGTGAACAGGCACAACGTTTGCATGTTTCCATATATCTGGAAATGTACCGCTTCTCAAACAGTTTATGAATATTATCTTCAAAGGCACAACCAATGCAGAATCACACATTTTTATCATCCTTACAGATATTTCATCCCAGCCATGGCTTTATTAGGATTGAGTGATCTAATAATTTTCAGTATCTTTTCATCGGACAAATGAAATTCAGTCAACAGTGTAGCATTTACCGGAATATGTCGTGGGATGTCACTACCTGTGTCGATCGTTGTGCACTGAAGGATGAAGTAATCATTAAATATTTGGGCCTTTTCAGTAAAATCCATCAAGAATATCCCATTTTCTAAGAGAGGTGGTATTATAGGAATCTTGGCCTTGTTTAGAACAGTGTTAAGTAATGACCAGTATGTTTTGCGGCCTGTTCCAGGATTCGCTAAGGTATTACCCGCTTTTAGAAAGTACCGTCGCTTTGCATCCTCGATCATTTTTGAACATTTTGAGATCATAGTTTGTATTTCCTCAAGCTTGTCACCGGGCTGACCTCTCCTAACAAAGCTTTTATACGCATGATTCTTTTTCCGCAGAAAATTCTTGACATGTTGCGTTATCCATGGTGCCTGGCTGGGTTTAATTGTTTTTACTTTATTGGGTATAAAATTTGAGAAAATATTCAAAAGGACATCGTTCAGTAATTGAACTTGCTCATTAGGACATATGTTTTCCAAATATTCCACCCATCGGAACATTTCAACACTCTTCTTAATACCGACCTCATCAGCCTTATCATAATACCAGATTCTGCGAGTGTAGGGGGGTGGGGCTAGATTAGAGACAGCTAATTTTCCATAAATGATTTGATGGTGACATTGCTCGTGTAGTGAGGAATGGACACCAAATTCGATAAAAAGATTAGGCTGATCAGTAAAAATTAAGTTGATGCAAGATTTAGAATCACCCATCAAATGAGTTGGTTCAGAAATCAATTGGTAAAGACCAAGGTCGGACGTTAATGGCTCAAAATGCTTTCCCTCATTATTTTCTATTTCATTTTCCCACCACTGAGAAGATCGACAATTGAAATCACCGGTGATGACGACACAGAAAGGATTTTCAGCAGCCATTTTAGATAATAACAATTCGAAGTTCATGGTGAAATCATCGAACTCAGTTTGATTTTGGCTCGGGCTTCTATAAATTACGGCAAAGAAGTATTTTTTCCCATTGATTTGGACTTCGCGCACAATACATTCCGGAAGAGTCACGAGGTCAGACCGTTCTCTTGAAGGAAGAGAGTCTTTGACATAAAGCCCAACACCACCCCTTTTCACATTTTGTGGATGGCTACTTTTTGAATCAAGTTTTCGTCCCGGTGACTCAACAATCAACCAATTAATCTCCATAACGCACACAATCTTTAAAGCGTTCGACTGTAATCCCCCTCTCGACGTACGTTCTGTGTATCTTGATATTTCGAAAGCGTTCGATAGGGTATGGCATGAAGGCGTTTATAAACTAAAGCGAAGTGGTGTTTCAGGCCAATTTCTAGACTGGCTACACAATCTCTGTATGCTCCTTAGAACTGATTTGTCGCTAATACAGAGACTTGTTGCCAAACAGTGTCTGAAATCGGACTAACTTGATAGCCTCGTTTTCATAAGCACTACATGCGTAAAACGCGGACCACGGAATTAATATTTGGTTGTTGTTGCTGCTGTGATCAGTAATCATCAAAATGACTCAAGAAAACAACACATTGATACCAAGTTTTATTCATGTGAATTTGAAAGAATTTTAGACACTTTATGACTCTGACAAAATTGAGCATGGACAGTGAACATAAATTTGAAATTTCAGAGGAGTTCAGAGTGACCAAAGATAAAGGAATCAAAGATTTGACCAGATTAGGCATTACATCATCATTATACATTATCATTAGCAATCAGTTAAGTGGTATCTGAAGTGCAAGGAATTTTCAAAGGAACTGTCCTTTATATTTGCTCCAAGTGATTTGCTGCATCAGATAGACAATCTCTCTCCAAGAAAAGTGCCATCTAAATGCATCCTGGTACAAGGTCTGATAATAATGAAGCAGGTATCTTGCTTTAAACAAACCCCTATAGATTAAAGATATCAACATCAATGTGATGAAGTAACAAATACTTGTTAAATCACAAGCAAAAAATTATGTCACCCTTTCCTTTCCCTATGTGATCCAAACACGGGGGGGGGGGGGGGTTGGATCACATAAGGAACTTCCATAGTAAAAGTACCTGGGGATTTTTAGTCATGTTCACAAAAAACCATAAAATATTTTTACTAAAATATCTAAAGATTGTTTCATTTGGCAAATCAAGTGCATTCAAACCAAAACAACTGTTAAGGTGATAAAGTACAACAGCCCAACATTGCGAAGTAACATGCTTGCAGTTAGATAATATTAGAAATTGAAATACACGAGCCAAATGTAAACGAAAAAATCACTACTAACCTGAACTTAGAGTAGGCCTACACCTACACTACACTGCAGTTTTGTACTGACAAATGACACTCACTGCTGTCTTGAAAATGCCTCTCAAGTATTGCAACAGCATTACATTTTGCCATTTCCTGTTAGAGCACAAACAAATATCTCTTCCCAGTGCCCACTTTATCATGCCAAATGGCTGGCTAAATTCCTTCAGCTTCATTTGCTTCTGGTCGATCAAGCTGCGACGACAGCGCCGGTCGCCATTGCATAGCTTCTTCTTGAAAAACTCAGACCAAACAGGCCTCTACTTCAAAGGGAGGTTTTCCAGTAAAAATAAGTAAAGAGAGGAAAAGTTGATTGGCTACAAAAAAATTTACTATTGTTTTAGCCGAAATGCTCCAATCAGATTTACAATTCGGTTTTTCGTTCTGAAAATTCCGATTTGAGACACTCTCTGGCAACTAGTCCCTCACTGAGCTGGCCATCAGCAACAACAACAACAGCGAAATCGAGGGACTAGTGTAGCTAGTCTAGCCAATTACTTTATCTTATTCAAAGTTTCCTCAAAGATCGGAAACAGCGAACTGTTTTGAACGGACAGAGCTCAAATTGGGGAGATTTTTCAGCAGGTGTACCCCAGGGCTCTATTCTGGGCCTCCTGTTTTTTCATATTTATATAAATGACCTTACTGAGGGTTTGAAGTGCAATATTAAACTTTTTGCTGATGATACGTCACTCTTTACGATAGTGCATGACTCTACTACAGCTGCCAAAGACATGAATCATGATTTGGAGTTGATAAAACAATGGGCAAATGATTGGAGAATGTCATTTAATCCTGACCCGCAAAAGCAAGCAGTTGAATTAATATTTTCAAGGAAAAGAATTGAAATTGATCATCCTGTGATCTCGTTTAATGATATTCCAGTGAAAAAAGTAAACGAACATAAACATCTTGGAATTATCCTAGATTCAAAGCTTTCTTTTTCTGCTCACGTCAAATCAGCTATTTCTAAAACAAGAAAGGGTATTGGCCTGCTGAAATATCTCTCCAAATATCTTCCCAGGCATACTTTAAATGAACTATATAAGCTCTATGTGCGACCTCACCTGGACTCAGTTTCAGTTTCAGTTTCATATATATTTAAATTCACCACATACAATTTATCAAATCAACTAAACTACGAGAATATAAGATAACATTACAGAAAATTAATACATAAGTACGAAGAATTAATACAATATACAAATACAAATAAATTGTACGGAGAGAATTATTTAAAGGAGGAGCTCTCTCAATAGGTAAACTAATCGAGGAGAGAGCCCCCCCTATCCTATGATGATTTCAAACGAGTGCGGTGGGATGTAATGAAACAAAGAAACGATAAAATGGGAATTTTGTAAGTATTAAAAACAGCTTAGAATTATTGATCGACCATGCGTAGCAAGAAAATTTTCAGTTGCTTTTTAAAGGATATTTTCGATGGAGCATTTCGGATTTCCACGGGTAATGAATTCCAAAGTTTAGCACCAAGATATCGAATTGACTTTAGACCATATTGAAGACTGTTCATTCGAGATAAGTATAGATTACCTTGACTGGCCTGTCTTGTGGAATACTGATGAACAGAAGAATTGAATAGAAAGAAATCATGAAAGCAACTAGGTGAAGTTTTCGTAACTGAGTCAAAAACAAAGGTTAAAAGACGGAGTTGAAAAAGTTCAGAAAGTCTGAGAAGTTTAAGATCCTTAAAGATTGGAAGAGAGGGTGACAACCGAGGCTGAAATGAGATAGCTCTGACTGCTTTTTTCTGTAATTTAAAAATTGGGTCAATGTATGATGCAAATGTTTGACCCCAAACAATAAGACCATACTGTAAGAAAGATAGAAACAAAGCATTGTACAAGCAAAGTAAAACATCTAACGGAAGTAAACTTCTAATTTTGAAAAAGATTCCACAAGTTCTGGCTAATTTTTTAGAAAGTTCACTGAGATGGTATTTCCAGCTTAGATGCTCATCTAAAAGGAGTCCTAAGAATTTAACAAACTTAACCCTTTTAATATGCTTTTTCCCTATTTTTATTATGGTGTCAGAAGGAATACTCCTAGAAGAAGAATGAAAAATAATATAGTTAGTCTTATCAATATTTAATGATAATCTATTAGCATCAAGCCATCTCTTTACGGATCTAAGTTCTTTGTTGACAATTTTAATTAAATTAGGTAAATCTTTGGATTCACAGTAGATGTTTGTATCATCAGCAAAGAGATAGAAGTTAAGATTCTTAGAAGCATTTGGTAAATCATTGATGTAGATAAGAAAAAGTAATGGGCCCAGTACAGAGCCTTGTGGTACACCACAAGTAATTGAAAGTAAACTGGAATTACTTCCATTCACAGACACATATTGCTTTCTATCAGATAAATAGGATCTAAACCACTCAAGGGCACAACCACGCACACCATAGTGTTCCAGCTTTGATAACAAAATTTTATGATTAACAGTATCAAAAGCCTTTTGTAAATCAATGAAAATACCACAACCAAATCTTTTATTGTCAATTGTATTTCTAACAGCTTCTGTCAAACTTACTAGGGCATGGTCAATAGAGTGGTTTTCTTGAAATCCAAATTGTAAAGAATAAAGAACATTATGCACTTCAAGGAATCTATACAGTCGTCTGTACATCAACTTCTCCAATATCTTACTGAAGATGGGTAAAAGAGAAATTGGCCTATAATTAGATGGTAGCTCAGGATTCCCTTTTTTGAACAGAGTTATTACCTTAGCTATCTTAAGTTTATCAGGAAAAATACCAGACTGGAAAGACTGATTTACAAGGAGAGCAAGAAGTGGGGAAACTGAGGATCCAATAATTTTTAGTAATTTTATGGGTATACTGTTAGGACCTACAGATTTAGATGGGTTTAAAATGTTGATTAAGTCATTAACTTCAATCCAAGTTACTGGAGTAAGAAAAAGTGAATTAGAAGATCTGTTAGATAAATATTCAAGAGGAGATTTAGGAGTTAATGGGATTGTCTTTGTTATTTCATCAGCAACATTTACAAAGAAATCATTGAAAATATTTGAGATTTTACCTGGATCAGATGTTATATTTCCTTCCTTGTCTTTAATTTTGTTAATTGAAGAAAAAGTAGAAGATTTATGAGAGATGATTGTCTTTATACCTGACCATAATTTTTTCATATTCTGAGTGTTAGTAGAAAAAAAGTTGTGAAAATAAATTTCTTTGCTTCTTTTTATTTCATTGGAAACACGATTTCTAAATTTTTTATACAATTTAAGGTTATCGTCAGTTGCCTTTTTCTTTAATTTCAGCAAAATTCTGTCTCGGATTCTCATCATCTTTTGTATTCTACTATTTATCCATGGCTTATCTTTCAGTTTTACTTCCTTTCTACTCCTCTTTTTAACTGGTGCATGCTTATTTGTCAAAGCACTAAGGTCATTCAAAAATCTGTCAAATTTTTTGCACACATCCATGTCATTGCTTTCTAAATAAGTAAAGTCAATCTGATTAAAGTCTTCAAGGAATTTGTCCTCCTTAAATTTAGAATAATCATATTTAAATGATTCAGATTTGTTATGACTGACCTGAGAATTTTTCAAAATCAAGGACTGGGGGAAATGATCAGTAATTTGCATTAAAATGTTACCACTTGTTATATTGGCATTGGTAGCATTAGTGTATATGTTATTGATAACTGATGCTCTATGTTCTGAGACTCTAGTAGGATGATGAATGCACGGAAGAAGGCTGTGTGTAAAAAATGTGTTGACAAAATCAGTTGATGGTGTATGTGAAGCATAATCAAGTAGATTGATATTGAAATCACCCATTATAAATGACAGCTTGCTAGAGGATATTTTAGATAAAAGATTTTGAAAATGAGAAGTGAGGTTATCAACATTTGAACTTGGGTGTCTGTAGACACAACAAACAAGGAAATTTTTATCCTTTTTGTTTTCAATTTCCACCCATACTGTCTCAAAATCATCTGTACAAGAATCTAAGTCTATCCTTGGCTTGGAAGTAAGAGAATTTTTGATATACAAACCAACACCACCATTCTGAGTAAATGATGAAGTCTTAAAAAAGGTATAGCCAGGAATTTCAACATTACAAGAAATGGGATTGTCAATAGAATGCCATATTTCAGACACTGCAATGACATCTAGATTCAAATTAGTATGAGCAGATAAAGAAACCAATAAACTTTATCTGGTTCATGTTCAAGTTCTCTATATTCACGAACGGATATATCATTGCATTTAATGTGGATAAAGAAATTACATCTATTGCACAAAATAGCCTTTTGGCCCTTATGGATATCTTTGTGGCAAATGCCACATGGCAAATCAACAGAACTTGTCATTTACATTTGATGAGTTATAAATAGACCAAAATCTGGCATACTAAACTGAAAAAGAAACAACAAAAGAAGTTGAAAAATAAACATGCATAGATGAACGCAATGCATGCTAATGAAACACAACAAGGATAAGGTGTCTGTAAAGTCAAGAGTCAAATTATTCACTGGCATTGATATTCAGTGTAATTTCATCATCAAATGATTCTTCTCTTGGAGGACTTCTTCCTTTATGCCTGCCATCAGGGGGCTTGTCCTTAATTATCAGCCTATTTGTTACAAAAAAGGCAACTTTACCTGCTTCTCTGGCTTCTGTCAACTTTGGAATCAAAGCATACCTTTTGTCCAGAGTTCTCTGGCTGAAATCTTCAATAAACTTTATTCCATCTGGACGAATTGACCTTGCAGCTTTTATGATGCTCTCTTTCTGTTTCCAATTCTTTAACTTGGCAATTATCGGTCTGGGCCTAGCTTTCACCTTGGACCCATCAGGGTGCGTGAAGAATTCCTTTTTTTGACCAACTCTGTGTGCACGCTCAATTTCTATTTCTTCTTGAATTAGAAGCGATGCCTTTACTTGATCTTTAAAGTATTTCTCAGACTGATCCCATGTCTCACCTGACTCACTTTCTGGTAGTCCCAGCAGCTTGACATTATTCCGTCTGCTTTGGTTTTCCAGATACTCACTTTGGTCGTACAAGGAGTCTATGGCGGTTGATTGAGATTTTAAATGAACGACCACTCCTGAAGTGCTTGCCTCCACTGATTTAACTTTTGATTGAATCTCTTCAATATCCTTTGAGGAGTACTGAAGACTTGCTTTAATGTCTCCAATTTCGTTTTTAATGTACTTTATTTCCTCATTTATCTGACCAGTCAGTAACTGCACCGCAGATCGGAAGCTCTCCAGCTGAACAGCTAGAAGCTCCCTTACTGTCGATATTGTAACGAATTCAGTCATCTTTCTACAAAACATAAACAACAAACCAAATCAACCATTTTATGAAACCAACTGATCTTTGTATTTTTGTAAAAACAGAATGCAAGATAAAATTGAAGTTCGATAGGCCCGAAAGTCATGTGCACGTGGGCCTAAATTTTCCAAACTCGAATGGCTTCTTTGGCAGTTTCATACTTTAATGAACAGCTTTCTATGCTCACTGACATGATCCTTCAACAACTCGAAGCATCAAGAGCTAAAATAATTGATCTCGTTGCTTCTACAACTTTGTTCAAAACCAAAGAAACAGAGATATCACAGCCAGACACACAGCTTCATCCGACCGCAACCAATGGCTGACAATCTTCCTTCTATGGGGATGTTATATACCATATCCCGGCTAAAATATGTGAATTTAGTCAGGATACCTTTCTCCCGAATTTAATGGAGAAGATAGAGTCTGTTCAGTATTCTGCTGCTCTAGCTATAACTGGTGCATGGAGAGGAACTTCGCGACAAAGCTGTATGCAGAGCTTGGCTGGGAATCGCTAAGTTCCCGTAGGTGGAGCAGACGTCTTACTTTGTTTTACAAGATTGTAAATAATCTAGCCCCTGATTATACAATGGATCCAATCCCTCAACTTCATCAGTCATATTACTCTCTTCGCAAACAGGATGTCGTAGGGCGAATAATGGCAAGGACGGAAAAATTCAAATATAGCTTTTATCCTCTGATGTATTACGACCGTTTGGACATAGTAATATTTCAAATAAGGTCCTAACTCAGCTTTTACTGTATGGCGATGAAAAGTTCTCTTACGACCTAAATAGAACTATTCTCAACTTGACTATACAGTTCATCCGCGAAACTGGACGGTTTGAGTAAGGTCGCTTCTAACGAAAGTTGTACACCACGTATCCACATAGTCCCCGTCTGTTTCTTTTTTGTGTCTTTACGTTTGTAAGTCCGTTGCATATTGGACGGCAGGTGCATGGTGGATTTTTTTCATACTTAAAGAAACTTCAAGATAAGTTTTCTCTACGAGTTACCTTTCCTTGCCATCACTTAGATCTGACGTCTAATATGCAGCAGACTTAGGTATCAATCGTTCTTATTATCCGTGTGTGTTGTTTTAAAATAATTTGAAAAAGGAAAGGCCACGATACCAGCGTCGATTGTTGGATCCGAAGATGCTTGCGGTGACGAATAAATTAATAAGTTTAAAGGCAGAAACACCGCAATACAACAAAAAAACAACAGCAAATGGTTGAATAAATTTTATGCCAATATTTCGTCCTGCCATGCAGGACTTCTTCAGGTTTGTAGTGTAACAGTTATAAGAAAAATTTGAATATGTACAGCGATTTGAAAAGGGGAAATAACACGTGATTGGTTAGATATGATGGCTACGCAGAGGTTATATCGGTTAGGTTTACAACGGATGCTAATAATAATAATAATAATAATAATAATAATAATAATAATAATAATAATAATAATAATAATAATAATAATAATAATAATAATAATAATGATGGTGGTGATAACAATAATAATAATAATGATGATAATAATAATAATAATAATAATAATAATAATAATGATAATAATAATGATAATAATAATACCGATTATGTTAGTGCAATGTAAGAATGTAATTGCGATAATAATAGTAATAACAATGGGGATGACGAGGGGGATAGGTCAGATCAGAGAATGAGTAGATAGGTTACTATATAATTGTGTTTGTTAGCGGTCTGTGGTTCTGTTTAGTCCGTTGGGTGAGAGAGTGTTCGCTAAGCCAATGAAGTAAGTTTCTTTGGCTCGTCTCACACTTTCTCTGGCGTCAGGTATCTTAAGTAACGGTAGCAGTTGTAGGTCTTGTACAGAGTGGTTGGGTTTACAGAAGTGTTCTGCAACCCCGGATGTGTCGGAACGTTTGTTTATGATGTCTCGTCGGTGTTCGTTAACCCTATCCAGACTAGGCTTTTTGAAACTTTGGGGAGACTAGGGGGGGGGCACAAAGTGCCCCCCCCTGGTTTTTCATAGAATCATATGTGCTAGAGACTTGAAACTTGGCACAAGTAACAAACATGATAAGGCAAACAAGATGATGTGATTTGTTTTTGTTTATGTCACGTGAATAAGTGCTGACGTCAGCAAATGTTGCTAATTTGGGTGTAAAACCACATGTACTTTGTCACGTTGTATCTCCAAATTGATAAAATATATCGATGTGATACTTGAAACATAGAGGGATTATATCCTTGTAATTCTTATTTTGAAATTTTTGCTTTGTAACGCTAATATTTTTGCTGATGTCAGCATTTATTTATTTTATACGAAAAAAAGAGCGATTTTTGTCTAAAATTGATTATAAATTACTTTTAAAAATAGCAAAAAATGCTAAATATACATAAAAATACCTGCTGCATCATATTATGTCACTCATTTTTCTAAAACTGAACCATAACATGGTTTTTCGTCAGTACGCATGCGGAACAACCAATTGTTGATGACGTCATCAAAAATCAATAAACTATATATCAAATGAAAGCTTATTTCAAGACGAGCTCAAAAATGCTTGTTTCATTGTCATAGAGCCAGTGGTTCCAAAGCTATGACTTAAACGGTAATTTTTTTGCGGAGCACTCAATTTAAAGTCATGTGTTGACCCCCGGAATCAGTGTCAAAATTTTTGAAATAGACATGAAAATATGTCTCATAGATCGAAACTAAAAGTCACAAAAAAGCTAGACTATTGAAGAGATACTCGATGAGCTGTGTGAAAAAGTTTACTAGGGGGGGCACTTTGTGCCCCCCCCCTAGTCTGGATAGGGTTAAGTCTGTCTTTTATGCGTCGTTCTGTTTGTCCTATGTATTGGCAGTCAGTCTTTTTGTCGCGTAAGCATCGTTTGCATTGTAGTAAGTATATGAGGTTAGTGGAGTTGCAGTCGAGGCTTTGTCTTATGTTGAAGGTTTTGTTTGTGTTTGTGAAAGTAACTGTGTGTGTTCCGTCTTGTATGTGTTGGCATGTGCAGCAGTCGCGTCGTGATGGACATCTTGATATTCCTCTGGGAGTGGTGGTGGTGTCATTTTTCATTTTGGCGCGCACCAAGTATTCCCTGAGGTTTTTTGGTCTGCGGTTACTGAGCATATAGTAACCTATCTACAATTATATAGTAACCTATCTACTCATTCTCTGATCTGACCTATCCCCCTCGTCATCCCCATCGTTATTACTATTATTATCGCAATTACATTCTTACATTGCACTAACATAATCGGTATTATTATTATCATTATTATTATCATTATTATTATTATTATTATTGTTATCATCATTATTGTTATTATTATCACCACCATCATTATTGTTATTATTATTATTATTATTATTATTATTATTAGCATCCGTTGTAGACCTAACCGATATAACCTCTGCGTAGCCATCATATCTAACCAATCACGTGTTATTTCCCCTTTTCAAATCGCTGTACATATTCAAATTTTTCTTATAACTGTTACACTACAGCCCTGAAGAAGTCCTGCATGGCAGGACGAAATATTGGCATAAAATTTATTCAACCATTTGCTGTTGTTTTTTTGTTGTATTGCGGTGTTTCTGCCTTTAAACTTGTGTTGTTTTAGTAGTGTTCTTTAAGTTTAACCACTCACTGTCTATGAGAATGGAACGATATTGAACCAGAACTTAGACTTGCACCATCTGTTGCTATTTTTAAGAATAAGATTTTGTCAATTATCCGCCCCCCTGCAAATCCTGTCTTTGGAATTCATGACCCAATAGGCTTATCTTTTCTTACTCAACTTAGAGTTTGCTTAAGCAAATTAAACCTCCACAAATTCAAACACAATTTTAGGGATACTGTAAACCCTATGTGCCCTTCGAATGATGGCATTGAAGATGCGGAACCCTTCTTGTTGCTTTGCCCTTCTTTTGATGCTCAACGACGAGATCTTCTCGCTGGAGTCTTTGATGTATTACGACCGTTTGGACATAGTAATATTTCAAATAAGGTCCTAACTCAGCTTTTACTGTATGGCGATGAAAAGTTCTCTTACGACCTAAATAGAACTATTCTCAACTTGACTATACAGTTCATCCGCGAAACTGGACGGTTTGAGTAAGGTCGCTCCTAACGAAAGTTGTACACCACGTAACCACATAGTCCCCTTCTGTTTCTTGTTTGTGTCTTTACGCTTGTAA
The DNA here is from genome assembly GCA_039566865.1 of Aurelia coerulea. Taxonomy (NCBI): domain Eukaryota; kingdom Metazoa; phylum Cnidaria; class Scyphozoa; order Semaeostomeae; family Ulmaridae; genus Aurelia; species Aurelia coerulea. Next base: position 14,346,985 of record CM076949.1, on the reverse strand, counting down.
GTCCGTTGCATATTGGACGGCAGGTGCATGGTGGGTTTTTTTTCATACTTAAAGAAACTTCAAGATAAGTTTTCTCCACGAGTTACCTTTCCTTGCCATCACTTAGATCTGACGTCTAATATGCAGCAGACTTAGGTATCAATCGTTCTTATTATCCGTATGTGTTGTTCTAGTAGTGTTCTTTAAGTTTAACCCTAATCCATATGGGCTTTTTTCGAGCTACCATTTATGGGGGGGGGGGTGCTTTCCACCCCCCTCTGAAAACTGCCTTAGACGCATCCGAATTCAATACAACTTGGCACAGTTATAGAAGAGGCAATTTGCAGCTTGTAGCGTAATTTGGGTGTGGCTGCCACGCCTTATGACGTCACAGTGACGTCACAAAGCTGAAAATCTGTGAAAATCAGGCTTCCAAGTTGAATTCAAGTTTAATGAAGATTTTGCACGAACTTTCTGCAGTTTCTGGTTCAGTTTGTCAACAAAAATGGTGATAAAATATTACTTTATTGAAAATAACGATTTTGGAGTGATACTTTGGCAGAAATTAGCCGATTCTTATGACGTCATTTGTACGATTAATTTATTCTATGTAAAAAGAGACCAAAACAACCTGCAAAATGATGATTATCTATGAAAAATGTATCATTAGAGTGTTTTTCATTGAAAAAGTTCGAAAAAACTTGAAAAAATTGCGAATTAGTCCAAAATGGCGGCCAAAATTACGTCATTATCAAAAAATGCTGACATCATCAAATTCCAGAAATTCCGATATCAAATTGAAGCCCTTTGTTTGCTGATTCATTTGCTGTATAATACTTCGTAATTCAATCAAATAATTCCATTGAAATCATTGAAGACACTGATTTTGTTGCTACCTCCTTCCAAATATGGGCATGTCACGTGACCTGTGAGTCCTATTGTTCAAAAATTTTTCCACCAAAATGTGGCTAATAGATAATTAGTAAAAGTCAGGGAGGCTGGGGGACATAGCGAATGTCGTTTAAAAACGCGGCAAATAAAACCTTGAGGGTGGGTGGAATCCACCCCCCCCATGTGGATTAGGGTTAAGTAGTTTTTCTCTCCTTTATCTATGTTAATTCCCTTAGGGTAGTCACAGTTTTTTGCTTCCCGGTGGGTATTTGTCCCAGTAGTATTGTAAAGTAATTCTTGTAAGTAGTGTAGACCGTAATATGTATTGTAAAATGTTATTGATTTATGAAAAAAAAAAAGTTATCATCGTTCCAAGATCAAGATAGTAGTTTATGGGAATAACGGTTTGCCTAGATAATTTGACAAACAAGGAAATACTAATATTCATACCTGCTCCACATTTCGTGCAAAATTTCACTTCTTGGTTGCCACTAAGTCGGTTGCCACACGAATGGCAAAACATTTCCTGTCTTGTACTTTCAATCTCAACACTCTACACTCTAACCTGATGATGATGACTGAGGACTGAGGTAGGAGATTCTCAATACAATTGTTGTAGTTTTGTCGTTTAAAACAGCTTTCCACACACATCAATGAAGCATGGTCAACAACTTCGTTTCAATTCAATGAGAGAATGCTTAGGACCTTATGGAGTGAGACAGAATCTACTCCACGTGCGCATCCAGTTTGAATTTGATGTGAGAGTTTTAATCTGATGTGAGAGTTTGAATTTGATGTGAGAGTTTGAATTTGATGTGAGGGTTTGAATTTGATGTGAGGGTTTGAATTTGATGTGAGGGTTTGAATTTGATGTGAGGGTTTGAATTTGATGTGAGAGTTTGAATTTGGTGTGAGAGTTTGAATTTGATGTGAGAGTTTGAATTTGATGTGAGAGTTTGAATTTGATGTGAGAGTTTGAATTTGATGTGAGGGTTTGAATTTGATGTGAGAGTTTGAATTTGATGTGAGAGTTTGAATTTGATGTGAGAGTTTGAATTTGATGTGAGAGTTTGAATTTGATGTGAGGGTTTGAATTTGATGTGAGGGTTTGAATTTGATGTGAGAGTTTGAATTTGGTGTGAGAGTTTGAATTTGATGTGAGAGTTTGAATTTGATGTGAGAGTTTGAATTTGATGTGAGAGTTTGAATTTGATGTGAGGGTTTGAATTTGATGTGAGAGTTTGAATTTGATGTGAGGGTTTGAATTTGATGTGAGGGTTTGAATTTGATGTGAGGGTTTGAATTTGATGTGAGAGTTTGAATTTGATGTGAGGGTTTAAATTTGATGTGAGAGTTTGAATTTGATGTGAGAGTTTGAATTTGATGTGAGGGTTTGAATTTGCTTGAATTTGATGTGAGAGTTTGAATTTGCTGCGAGGATTTGAATTTGATGTGAGAGTTTGAATTTGATGTGAGGGTTTGAATTTGCTTGAATTTGATGTGAGAGTTTGAATTTGCTGCGAGGATTTGAATTTGATGTGAGAGTTTGAATTTGATGTGAGGGTTTGAATTTGCTTGAATTTGATGTGAGAGTTTGAATTTGCTTGAATTTGATGTGAGAGTTTGACTTTGCTGCGAGGATTTGAATTTGATGTGAGAGTTTGAATTTGCTGCGAGGATTTGAATTTGATGTGAGAGTTTGAATTTGCTGCGAGGATATGAATTTGATGTGAGAGTTTGAATTTGATGTGAGGGTTTGAATTTGATGTGAGGGTTGGAATTTGATGTGAGGGTTTGAATTTGATGTGAGGGTTTGAATTTGATGTGAGGGTTGGAATTTGAATGTGAGAGTTTGAATTTGATGTGAGGGCTTGAATTTTATGTGATGGTTTGAATTTGATGTGAGAGTTTGAAATTGCTTGAATTTAACTGGTTAAAAGTTGAGGATCTCATCAAGTTTGACTTTGCTGCGAGGATTTGAATTTGATGTGAGAGTTTGAATTTGCTGCGAGGATTTGAATTTGATGTGAGAGTTTGAATTTGCTGCGAGGATATGAATTTGATGTGAGAGTTTGAATTTGATGTGAGGTGATGGTTTGAATTTGATGTGAGAGTTTGAAATTGCTTGAATTTAACTGGTTAAAAGTTGAGGATCTCATCAAGTTTGACTTTGCTGCGAGGATTTGAATTTGATGTGAGAGTTTGAATTTGCTGCGAGGATTTGAATTTGATAGGAGAGTTTGAATTTGATGTGAGGGTTTGAATTTGATGTGAGTTGGTCTTTTATTTGGTTGTGATGCTTTAATTTGCTGTGACAGTTAGGGGCCACCGTAAAGGAGAGACTGGATATTTGAATGGAACATACTTAAAATGGCTCGATTTTGCGTGTTAATATTTGCTATTAGTTTATGAAACGATTGAGTGGAATGATAATGGAAATTAGTGTGAAATTTGGCAGGATTGTCATTATCATTGTCGAAGTTGTAGTCATGTTCATTTAAATTTAATCAAGAAAGATCAAGTTTGCCAAGGAGACGATAATCAGATGAATCCGTGATAATAACCTGACACATACACGAAAAGTTTGAGTTGAAAGCTAATTCTAGCAACTGGTTGTCATCGAGATTAGAGAAAGGAGACTTGTCGTGCCAGCAATGTGAGCAACACCATTCACTGAAAATTGTGACAGTATTTGCAAACTGCCAAGATTAAAGTCGGGAACATCTTCTGTGTATTAAGGAATTACAATCACCACAAGGTATTGAATTTTTGATGTCACACACCCTTTAGCCTGCGTGCAGACTCAACTATCCCTGATTCTGCACGCAGGCTAGCACCCTTCTGTCACAAACACTACATATCCGTTTCATAGGGTAGGGTGGGGTAATCTGGGTCTACGGGGTAAAGTGGGTCTACTGGGCTTTTTGCTAGAAATATCCTTCCTCGTTAAAGGGAAGAAAGGGTGGATATTTTTCTTTTAATGTCTGCATAATAACCTCCTTTTTTACATAAAACATTCGTCTTAAATGTATCTCCAATCGTTTTATAAAATAACTTTACTGAACGGCCTATTGTGCAAGAATTTCAAAGTCCAGGAAAACTTTCTCCTGCCACTGTTGTTTTGCTTTTCTGGTCAATTTAATGACCATGAGGTGAGAATTTGGTCTTTTTCAAATGAAATAACGTTTATTTCGAAGTCATTGACGCGATCGTTCTTTTTATTTTTATTTTTTTACCAGGTGGGGTAATGTCGGCCTACTGAGAATTCAGCCATATTTCAAATTTAATGAACTCTTGAATTGCTTAAAATTTTCGGACTTATATTCATCTTGCCACATTTTTTCTTTCTAAAATGCGAAAACGGGTTTCCTATTACCGCAGTTGCTGTCTTGTAACCACTAAATTGGAGTAAACATACTGCAAACATCTTTATTTGACTGTTATTATCAAATTCGATCACTGACTTGCAAGTCGCAACGATGGTGGATCACAACATAACGACCGTAGTTTTATTTTCGTTGCGGGAACGGGATTGCTTGCGATAAAAGGCAAAGACTGTGATTTTATTGAATAGAGAACAGTTGGAAAATGTAAGTCCATTATTTTTTTTAATCATTTTGCCTTTCATATTCCGATTTTGTACAAGTTTTGAAAATAGACCCACTTTTCCTCCTCGTTGGAAAAAGTGGGCCTATTTTAGTTGCCAAAAGAGACAATTTTTTAAAAATATTTAACTGCCTTTGTCAGAGCTGAGAGTTTCCCCCAAGAAAGAAGAAGTACTGAATGTCAATTAAACAAAACTTTTGAAATGTTTTGCATATTAATCTCGTTTTACCAGCTATCCATTTTGAGATTTTGCTCATTTTAGACTCACATTACCCCCACCCTACCCTACCGTTTGTAGGCGCAGTGAGTCTATCGTGTTGATCTGCGTTTTCTTTTGTTTGAGTGACTAAGGCCTTTTTTGAATTTGTTTTCACTGAGCGATAGAAATGGCAGGGCTGGGCTTCCCTAAGGCAATATTAGCAAAACCAAGTACTTTCAGTATTTTCGACGAAAAATTGAAAACTGATCTTATTTACGGGAGATCAATTTAGGTGAAATCATTCAAATAGCAGGTAGTGCAGCCAAGCCCACGGGACTTTTATCCTGTTTATAGCGGCCCCTCGACTATGACATTAGCTACATCTATTCCCTTTGATATCGATCAAAAGTAAAATGTTGTAAAAATTAACCCCTGCATAACTATGAACAGTAGGGTAGGGTGGGGCAATGTGGGTCTAAAATGAGCAAAATCTCAAAATGGATAGCTGGTAAAACGACAATAAAATGCAAACAATTTCAAAAGCTTCGTTTAATTGACATTCAGTGCTTCTTGTTTCTTGGGAAAAAATCTCAGCTCTGACAAAGGCAGTTAAATATTTTTAAAAATTTTTCTCTTATGGCAACTAAAATAGGCCCACTTTTTCCGACGAGCGGGAAAAGTGGGTCTATTTTCAAAACTTGTACAATATCGGAATACGAAAGGATAAATGATTAGAAAAATTAATGGAATTACCCTTCTCAACTATTCTCTATTCAATAAAATCACAAGCTTTGCCTTTTATCGCAAGCAATCCCGTTCCCGCGACGAAAATAAAACTACGGTCATTCTGCTGTGATCCACCATCGTTGCGACTTGCAATTCAGTGAACGAATTTTTTTTTTTTTTTTTTTTTTTTATATTCAATATAAAATTTTACAAGAACGAACTACTTAAGACACTACGTACAAGCTACTTTACTAAACTACGAGGACGATACCACGGAGTGCAAGAGACCGTGACAACTCCGCAGCCATTAACATAGAGAACATGTAACTAAACTAGAATTAAATATACGGCTACGAAAAATACACATAAACGATTTTTACTGATAATTACTAAGGTTCGTTTCACTTTGCATGTCGGGCTAACTTTGGGCAAGCAGGTCTTTTTACAAAATGGGTGAAATTGGAGATTCGATATCAGATTTGGATGGATTTGTGCCCAATGAGCCTAACATCCAATGAGAAACAAACTTACAAGCAAAAGAAATAGAGGTAAGGGGACTTGGTGATTATTAAGTGTAAAACAAAGGTTTAGAATTTCCTTAGTCAAACCGACCAGTTTGGTGAATGAAATTTAGAGTCAGTTCGAGAACATGTTTATTTACGTCACTAGAAAGGTCTTTATCACCATACAATAAAAGTTGTACCAGAACGTTGTTCGAGAGGGTGTTGATTTGAACAAATGGTTGTAATACTACTGAAAGGCCAGCGAGAAGATCTCGTCGTTGGATGCTAAATGAAGGACAAAGCAGCAAAAAGTGCTCCATATCCTCAATACCGTCATTTGTAGGGCACATTGGGTTTATGGTGTCCTTAAAGTTGTGCTTAAATTTGTGAAAATTTAATTTACTGAGACCGACTCTTATTTGGGAAAGATACGATAAACCTAATGGGTCATGAATCCCAAAGACAGGTTTTGCAGGGGGACGAATTATTGATAAAAGCTTTGACTTAAAGGCAGCAATGGACGGTGTAATCCTAATCTCAGGATCGAGTTTATTCCATTCAGTTATGCAGTTAGGATAGAAACTAGATTGATATTTTTCTGTTCTTGCCCTTAATCGCCCAATAACATCCTGATTGCGAAGAGAGTATTGCGACTGATGAGGTGGTGGAATCGGCTCCTTTGTATACAAGGGAGTGAGATTATTCATTATCTTGTAGAACAAAGTCATGCGTCTACTCCACCTACGGGAACTTAGTGACTCCCAACCAAGCTCTGCATAGAGTTTTTCACGCGATGTTCCCCTCCTCTTGAACGAACGAATTGAACGAATTTGATAATAACAATCAAATAAAAATGTTTGCAGTATGTTTACTCCAATTTATTGGTTACAAGACAGCAACTGCGGTAAAAGGAAACCCATTTTCACATTTTAGACAGAAAACAACGTGGCAAGACGAATATAAGTGCGAAAATTTAAGCAATTCAAGGCTTCGTTGAATTTGAATTATGGCTAGATTCTCAGTAGGCCCACATTACCCCCACCTGGTAAAAAAATAAATATAAAAAGAACAATCGCGTCAATGACTTTGAAATAAACGTTATTTCATTTGTAAATGACCAAACTCTCACCTCATGGTCATTAGATTGACCAGAAAAGCAAAACAACAGTGGCAGGAGAAAGTTTTCCTGGGCTTTGAAATTCTTGCACAATAGGCCGTTCAGTAAAGTTATTTTATAAAACGAGTGGAGATACTTCTAAGACGAATGTTTTATGCAAAAAGGCAGTTTAGTGTGTAGACATTAAAAGAAAAATAGCCAACCTTCCTTCCATTTAACGAGAAAGGATATTTCTAGCAAAAAGCTCAGTAGACCCATTTTACCCCGTAGACCCAAATTACCCCACCCTACCCTAGCTTTGTAGTGCGAATCTATGACGACACTTTGGTGACATAAGGTGATAAACAGAAAACGACGCCAAGGGGCAACATTTTCTCCCCAAGGAATCACTCGGTACGACGGCGGGCCAGCTCGGCGCAGCAGGCGCTGAGCGGCAAGCCCAGTTATTACTATTATTATTTTATCATTATTATTGTTAGTATTAATATTATTATTATCATTGTTATTATTATTATCATTGTTAGTATTAATATTATTATTATCATATTATTATTATTATTATTATCATTATTATTATTGTTAATTCCCTAAATTGTTTTGAATAGGCTAGATGCTTACTGTTGATAAGAAGATTTCGAAAAGCATTGCATCCCGTATGAAAAAAGCCTGGAAAATCTAGGAATTCCAGAAAAAATGGCTGGCAATTATCCCAGGCTTTCCTTGGAATCCTGGAGTCTGGAATCGGTGTAAAAATCCAGGGAAAAGCTGGAAAACAGCCAGGCTTTTCCCGGCTTTTCCGGCATAGGCTGGAAGAAAATATATACAATTATAGTTGCCTTTTGACCCAGGAAAACCCAGGAAAACCCGGGAAAGGCGGCACCGCTTTGACAAATGATAGGCAGGAAAACCCAGGAAAACCCAGGAAAACCCAGGAAAACCCAGGAAAACCTAAGAAGGCATGCAAGTAAAACCCTAGAAATGCCTGGAAAGCAGACAAGTAAAAGCCTGGAAATCCCTGGAATGGATAAGCGGATGATTTTTTTTTTCTATAAAGATTAAAACGTACAAAATTTATACTTACATTACACTGTACCATCCATAGTGAAGAAAGACATATAGTCACCGGGTCTTCACTATGGATGGTACTTACAATTCAAATTAATTTTCAATACACAAAACAAAGAACAAAAACGACAAAATTAAAGATACATTACACAAAATAGACAACAAAACAACAAAGCTAAGGCAGATTACTGGTTAAAAAGGAAGATTTGAACTTTTAAACTCCTAGGTGTAAAACTAGAAAAATCAAATTTCAGTGTTTATCACGGTAATCTACCTCAGCAATGTGGGACGACAAAGAAAGAAAAGGAGAACACAACATAAAACTAATAGGGAACTGTTGTTGCTAATATGGTATCGCTAGATCAATCAAATCGGCCAGAATTTTTGAGAAATGAGATCGTCGCATCCAGTATTACTCTATTTTCAATAGTATCTAAGGATGGATTTCCAAAAAAAGTCGATCACAAAGAGTATCATCATCTGTATTATTGATACTGGCGACGTCTAGTCCTGGGACATCAGAGAGCTGGTCAAAGAGATCTCTACGAAGTACATCGTATAAGGGGCAATGCAGGAGAAAGTGCTTGTTATTTTCATTGTCTTTACCACAAAAACAAACTGGGTTGAGGCAGTCAAAAGCATGCTTGAAGCGATGTTCGTTTAGAGCACTGAACTGGACACGGAGTTTTGTCAACAGCTTGACACCCGAAATGTCGCAAAATTTTGTGTGTAGAGTTTCTAATTGGTCTAACAATTGCAAGCAATTTATTTTTAAAGTGAAGCAGGGATTTAGAATTTCTTGTCTCATCATCGAGTAAATTCCATTCGAATAATGTATTATGAAAATACGTGCTAGCAAAACGGGCCGTTCTGCTGACTGGTTGTTCAAAACAAAAGGGATTTCTAAGACCGTACTGCAAGTGTTGCTCTTGGGGTAGTTCGCTATACAAGTATTCAGGTGATTTAGCTTTGATAAGGGAGAAGAAATGACACAATCTACGATACCACCTTCTATCATACAATGTTTCCCAGCCAAGCTCATTAAACAGTCTCTGCCTGTTTGTACCTCTCCATGTTCCAGTCATTGCTAGTGCAGCAAGATACTGCGTTCGTTCAAGCATTTGTGTAAAGGCCATGATAGAGGCCATGAAGCGGATGATGTTCGAGCCTCACCGAAACTTCATTCCATTAAGCGTCGCTCTTTTGACGATCCCAGTACTTTGCACTAAAAAAACGGTGAAAACTGCACCTCCATTAAAGGTGAGTAGTGCGGCCCCATGACGTTCAATTAGTTGCTTAAAGTCAAATTGCTTGGTCGCCAAAAATGGACTCTTCTTCAATTAAGAGTGCTAAAGTTATGAAACCAGGAAGCTGGTTAAAAGTTGAGGATCTCATCAAGTTTGACCAGAATGATTTTCAAAATCAACAGCAAACTGTGCCCAGAAAGCTTTTGGAATAATTTTCAGCAAAGACGTGAGATCTGTTGTTATAATACCAGAAACTTTAGGAACCTCGAAATCCCCAAGATGAACTTAGAAAAGACGAAAAAAGGCTTTCACTACACCGGTCTTATAGCGTGTGGAATAATATTCCAATTGAAATTAGAGAACTCCCCTTGATCTATCAATATAAAAAAAATCCGAAAAAATTGTATTGAGCCTGAAAACGAAAACACGAACCCCTCGAAGAACAGCATCTAGACACAAATATTTATGTATACATTCTTCAATCTATCTACTATGTATATATGCATGTATTTATTTTCTAATTTATTTTTGTAGCTGAAGGGATTACGTGTATAAAGAATTGATATAATAATAATAAATGAAACCTTGCTTGCCTCTCTTCTCTGGGATGAACCATATATTAGGGCTTAATTGTCCTCTGCTAGCGCTTGTCGTTTGTAAAATGTTAAGCCGTAATATGATTTTTAGAATACATATCCTGAACTTACCGAATGATCAGTCTTGTCTTGCTCTTCTTGTAACTATGTTTTATGTATCTCAGTTTGTCTTTCACACTGCAGGATCACAAGTTAGGCCTACATTCCACGAAAGCTATTGTACCTTGAAACTGGTTATCCATTCGTATTCAGTCTCCAAGCTTCCTAATTTCTTGATCTTTTTCCAAGCAACGACCAGGATTCACAGAGACGATCACCGTCATAACTTGAGAACTTTAATAAAACAACGAGATGCACGCAACCTCTAACTTTTGTGGCTCAACCGTCAAGTTAAAATCATAACGAATTCATCCATTACCACCACGTTTGAAATTCAGCCAATGTCGGCAGTTTTCTTAGCGCATGGGGAAAACACCTTTCTTATGTAAAACATACAGTTATATTCCATTCACTCTTTGTTAATAAAAGGGGCTCACACCATTAAACACTCCTGTGAGAACATCTCCAGCCTTTCCAGGCTATGCCAGGTAACCTTGGCCTCTGTTTCCTGCCTTTCCTGCCTTTCAAGCTCGGTATCGTTAAGTAATTGCATAACGCCTGGCTTTCCACACTAGCCTGGAATCTACTTCCAGGCCTTCATGGCTAGTCAGGAGAATTTCCAGGCTATCCCGGCTGTTCTAAGCTCCCAAAGCATAAACAGCTTTTCCTACACAACTTTTTAGCCTATTCTGGCGGAAAAGGTTGGACCTTCCAGGGATTTCCTCCTTTTTCAGGCTTTTTTGCCAGGCTTCACTTGTACGGGATTCAGCCATTGATATAAAAAACCATCAGTCTTCTGTCCGGTTGCTATGTTCTTGTGTTGTAGTGATAAATTCAGTTTGATAAATAGATTCTTGCAAAATTTATTCCAGCTCTAAATGTAGTTCGCTTTGTTGGGAAATTTTCTCAAACTTTCTTTTATCTTGCAGGTGCAGTCGGAATACTTATATTTTAAGGCGGCTTAGCAACACTGAGTGATAAATGTACCGCTGGTGATAGCCCTCAAGATCTGTCAAAAATCCCAAGAATTTACGTCAACTACGTTATTAATCCTACTAGCAGAGCGGAGAAGTGCATCAAAGTCAGCAGCTATTTTCCGTGTTGTTAATGTACTCGAATGTAGTTTGTAGATTGGAGTTGGAATATCAATCTTCTCTTCAATATTTGAGGTGGGAAATTTGCATGCTATATCTTGCACGAACGATGGCTTTCTGAAGAAAGCCGTAACTGGTCATTTAGGATTGTATTTAATAGAGTGCATTGAAAGTGTATGAAAAAGGCATGTATCAGAAAAGATTAACGAAAAAGGTAAGTTTTGATCTTTTATCAATGTAGAAAATAGCCTAAAAAGTGGACCAACGAGAATTTAAAATTATGAGCATCATTCTGACCACAAGACTTCGATAATATTCATATTACAATAGACACGACACAAAAGCCAAAGACATGTAGAGAAATTATATTTCAAGAAGATGGTTGCTGAAACAAAACTCAGAAATGTGTTGGGTATCAGCTGTTGTAATCAGACATAGGTGGCAGTCGAATATTCGTAAGTCAACTCCTGGCAGTGTTAACATTCGCCAATGTTAACAAAATTTAAGGAAAAGCACACAATATCCAAAAGCAGTAATATTTGATACAACATGCTAAAGATTTAGATACTAATGTATGAAGGTAAAGAATGGCTAGAAGGAAAACTCTATGTGATAAAATAATAATAAAAGCACTTTTTTTTTATATAATATATTCCAAATAAAATTTACAATACAAATTACGAACTACATTACTTATAAAATCACTCTGCAATACTACTAGGACGATCAACCCCAGGGAGCAAAAGGCTGTGTCTACCCCGAGGCCATTAAATAAAGATAATAAAGGAAAAGAAACTACTTTAACTATGGGACAAAAAACGGGTGGCTTATGAAGGGATAGTTAAGTGGCTACAGAAATTCACTCGAATCGACCAGTTTCATGGATAAAATGTAGCGTTAGCTCAAGAATTTGTCTATTTAGTGAAATAGGAAAATCTTTATTGCCATACAATAAAAGTTGTAGTAAAGCTTCATTTGCAAGATTTACATATCCAAGTGGTCGTATTAATGCATGATCGTTCTGCTCCATCATCTCCTATTTTCCTCAATCTCCAACTTCTTAAGTTGGAGGACTTGTTTGAATTAAAGCTGCTGACTTTTGAAGTTGAATAGGTCACTGCTCTTATGGTATAGCACCTAGTTTTTCTCATTTGATGTCAATACTATGAATTATGAGAGCTTAACTAGGAGTTTGCCTAGGGTAATTGAGCATGCTGATTTCAAAAATCATATTTATTTTTACATTTGATAATTGGTTTCCATGGCAACGGCCTAATTACAATAAACATACATCCTCATCCTAAGTGTACATTGATCTCTGCTGTCACGAAAGATTTGTTGGTCTTTAAGGTATCAACTTGATCCTTATAGTCTGTTCAATGCAAGGAAAACATAGTGGCAACATAACTAAGCAAAAACCTTAAAATATTTTGGTAGATTTATCATCTCGATTTCCGTCAAAGGAAATTTCTTTTATTTAGCAAATGCCACATGAAAATGGCTTTTTAGATGCAAAAAACAGTGTTTTCATTGCATTCTCTGTTGTGCATGGATCATTTTGGTATATAGTTTACAAGGTTTAGGGTTCTTTTGGAATGCAAAACTGTTTTACTAAGGTAAAGGACTTTCGTGAAACTTGAACTTCAGAAAAAGTCAATCAAAAGTTTTACAGAACTACTTTTTGCATATGGTACCTGAGAATGCACCTGAAAAAAACATATCTAACTCTGGGAAATTGAGAAACAACTTGCTACACACCTAAGCATTAAAGACATTTTGTCATTTGACCAAATAGTAATTGATTTTGTGTGAAAATGTTAATTATCATCACAAGTTAAACTGTCCGCCTTTATAAGTTTCTCCCTCCTCTGCTTCACTTGGTTGTCTTTGACCATCTTTTTGTACTTCAACTGCTTTTATATCTGCTTTGTCCCCTCCTGACTTACAATTTCAGCTTTCTCCAGTCTCCCCTCCTTATATCCTTTCTTACTGAATGCCTTTCAAGGTACACTCCTGGTGTAATCCCCAACACTCGGCATAAAACTGACTGGGATATCGCACCCATCATGAACGGGCATAGGGCAACAGAGACTGCAGTTTCTACAGTCTTTCTGCCACAAAATGTTGTTTTAGGAAACACTAATACATATGCTAATTCCAGATCTTGAACTAATGTGAATCTTGAATTTTGGATCTTGAATTTGTGTCATGAATCTTGAATTCCGGATCTTGAATTAGTGTGAATCTTGAATTCTGGATCTTGAATTCTGGATCTTGAATTTGTGTGAATCTTGAATTCCGGATCTTGAATTAGTGTGAATCTTGAATTTCGGATCTTGAATTAGTGTGAGTGTTGAATTCCATATCTTGATATAGTGTGAATCTTGAATTTTGGATCTTGAATTAGTGTGAATCTTGCATTTCGGATCTTGAATTAGTGTGAATCTTGATTTCCAGATCTTGGATCTTGAATTTGTGACTCCCCTCCTGAAAGCTAGTGCAGCCCTAGTATTTACTTCAAAGGGAACATTTGATGAAGAAGAAATACCAGCTCTCTCGCAAAGGAAACTTTTCATCAATAGAATGTTTGCAGTATGTGCAACACAAAACATATTTTGCAACAAACCCCTGAATTGCAGTGTCAGGAACACTAACTACTCCATCCACCAGGCCTCTCTGGTAAGCTGGACAAAGCAATTGGCCTACCAGACTTTGCAGATATAACTGTTGGACAAATAAGTAGCCATATTCACTTTCGTTAGCTTCACTAACAGTTTTCAGCTTCCTTTTCTGCAGTTTGTGAAAAGTAATTCCAAAGCAGTTCAACTTTTTATCACTTGTTGAATGTTTGTGTTTGTAGTCAACTTTCGTCTTCCTTTCTTGTATGGCTTCAGCGACCGAAATGTTGTTCTTCCCATACCGTCCAAGTCATAAAGCATCTGAGGACTTGTTTCTTGAACAAAACGGAAATCTCTTTGAACAGTTTATGTAACTTTTTAGTTGAGAAAGACGAATATGTAGCTGTCGAATTCGTAACTTGCTGGAAGGTTTCCCAACTGTGGCGGCCATCTTAAATATGCTAATTTGATCTTATCCAATCAAACGCAGTTATTTTCTGAAGCAGCCAATAAGGAGTGACTGTGTGATGTCATATCCCGGATAAACAAGATTTCTTTCGTTCTGTGCTTCTGAAAAAAGTGGAGCCTATTAACACAGGATGCCCAACCACTAAAACACACAGTAGATTCCGGCAGGCAAGGCATAGGGCTTTCAAATGATATCTTGGGCTTAGCCATTCCACGATGATAGACTGCAGGAACTTCGGGGGAACTTCTCTTCAAATCATGGCAGTTTGTAATCAAAAATGAAAATAATCAGCTGATTTCAGGTAGTAGGGGCAAGGAAAGTGCATCTAAATCATTTTTCGTAAGTACTTTGGCTCTATAAATGCAAATCCCCGACTCTACGAAGATGAAAGGGGTGTATTCCATCAAAAACAAAAAATTGATTTTTTTGTCATTTTCGACCAGTGACCTACCTAATTAGCCTTAATGAGGAAATATCAATTGGCAACTGCGCCAAATTTGATTGTTAGCGCAAATATCTCTGAATTGTTTTGATTGTATACATTAACACTGCCTGTGAATATCTTAGATGCTTCGTTGATTGTTTCCATTGTGTGCACAAATAATGCCTATTGTTACAACATTCCTGATTCCTATGTACCTATGTAGGTAGGTAGGTAGGTGTATTCCTTCCGGTTGGAGCAAAAGCCCCTGCATAATGTTTTCATTCTTCAAACATAATTAAAGGCCCCCATTAGCCATGTTTGAAGAATGAGATCATGCACGTAGTTTGCCTCAAAATAATAGAATATTTATTTGCAATTGCAACTGTTTAATTGACGATTTAGTTTATATTGAAACGGCAGTGCCCAATAAAATGCCCACTTGATGAAGCAGACCAGATTTCTTGATATGCATCAGAACTATGACAACTATTACATTAGATGTAGCGAAACCAGAGATGTAGGAACCGGGGGCACTAAGGGAACGTGCCCCCCCCCCCGAAAATTTTGCAACAAACCAAAAAGTGCCGTTTTGTCCCAGGATGTGCCCCTTTTGAAGACCGATGCGTACAGAAAGTAGTTTAATTTTGTTATTATTTGCTTCATGATTTAGTTGGAAATCGGATATTTATCAGCATTCACACTATTTTCTTCTATATATCACATTTTTACCGTCAAAAATCTGGCTCATATTAAAGTGCCCTTAGGAAAAAGTGCCACTGAAATGCAGTGCCCCTCCAAGTTTAAGAGAATTCCTACTTATGTTTACTTTATCCAGACAAGAATTGCCACTACAACAGTGCCATACTTATTTCTTTATAGTATTTTATTGGAGGTAGGTTTCCTTGCTAACAGTTATTGATATTGAAGATTTCAAACAGTAAGGGCAGTGTGCCAGGTCAATGAGGTCAAATTTTGAAGATTGCCTTGTAATGAGTTGGCAGCTCCATTATTTTTTTTTTTTTTTATATAATCTCATAAAAATACAACAACTACAAAAGATTACAAAAACGATGCCACAAGGAGAATGGAAATACATATCAACCCTGTGGACATTTAACATATAGTTATAAATCTAAACATTAAAGAAGAAAATTAACTAATACAAACATTAGCAAAGGGAGGATGTGTCCATGTATTGGGGGTTTGCAGCAGACATCAAAAGCGCTTTGTTGCGTGAACGAATTTTAGAGTAGCCTCGATTATTCTTTTATTAACGTCAGGTTGTAACCTTTCATTGCCATACAGAATGAGTTCAACTAATAATTCATTTGAGAGGTTAGAAAATCCACTAGGAGGCAATATTGCATTGAGACCATTGAGAAGCTCGCGTCTAGGTTCTTCATAAGATTGGCAAAGCAGCAGGTAATGTTCCGTGTCCTCAACACCATCATTTGCAGGACACATCGGGTCTATTGTATCTCTAAAATTGTGCCTAAATTTGTGAGAACTTAATTTGCTGAGGCCGACTCTTAACTGTGTAAGGATAGCTAAACCTTTCGGGTCATGAATCCCATATACTGGTTTCGAAGGGGGCCGAATTAGAGCTAATACTTTTGATTTAAAAACACTTAGCGAGGATGCCTGTCTAATTTCAGGATGGAGCTTGTCCCATTCGTTCAAACAATTTGGGTAAAAACTGTTTTTAAATCTCTCTGTCCTTGCCTTTATTTGCCCAATGACATGATGCTTACGAAGAGAGTACATAGGCTGTTCAAGTTGTGGTATGGGATGCCTTGTATACTCTGGCGTAACGTTATTTACAATCTTGTAAAACATAACAAGGCGTCTGCTCCAGCGTCGCAGGTTCAAAGATTCCAATCCGAGCTCATTGTACAGTTTCTCACGGGATGTCCCTTTCCAAGCACCAGTTACCGCCAACGCAGCAGAGTACTGAACCGATTCTAGCTTCTCCATTTGGGTATTCAAGATAGTATCATGACTGAATTCACAGATTTTTGCTGGGGTATGGTAGATAACATCACCATAATCTAAATGCGGTCTAACATAGAGTTTGTACAGCTCATTTAATGTGTGACGTGGCAAGTACTTTGAGAGGTATTTGATCATACCTATTCCCTGTCTAGATTTAGTAAGAGCTGTTTGTATATGGCTAGCAAATGACAACTTCGAATCTAATATAACACCGAGGTGCTTGTGCTCATCAACTCTCACCACTGGGTTACCTCAAAAAGAATATCAGGATGATCTGTTTTGACTCTTTTCGTAGAAAACCATTATTGTTAGGAGCAAGTAGTTAATAAGCCTTAATGAGGAAATGTCAATTGGCAACTACGCCAAATTTGATTGTTAGCCCAAATATCTCTGAATTGTCTTGATTGTATACTTTAACACTGTCTCTGAATATCTCAAATGCTTCGCTGATTGTTTCGATTGTGTGCATAAATAATGCCCATTGTTACAACATTCCTGATTCCTTGGTACCTATGTAGGTAGGTTAGGTGTATTCCTTCCGGTTGGAGCAAAAGCCCCTGCATAATGTTTTCATTCTTCAAACATAATTAAAGGCCCCCATTAGCCATGTTTGAAGAATGAGATCATGCACATAGCTTGCCTCAAAGTAATAGAATATCTATTTGCAATTGCAATGCACGATTTAGTTTATATCGAAATGGCTGTAGCTTAATAACGAGCCCACTTGATGAAGCAGATCAGATTTCGTTATATGCATCAGATCTATTACATTAGATGTAGCGAGAGTCCAGAGACGTAGAAACTAGTGGGACACAGGGGGCACGTGCTCCCCAAGATTTTGCAACAAACCAAAAGGTGTAATTTTTGTCTCATGATGTGCCCCTCTTAAAGACTAATGCGGACAGAAAGTAGTTTAATTATGTTAGTATTTACGTCTTGATTTGGCTATGTTTGCTTCTCATTTTGTTTCATTGCGAAGGAAATCGTATATACGTATATACAGCATTCATACTATTTTCTCCTATATGTAACATTTTTCCCGTCGAAATTCTGATGTATATTAAAATGCCCTTCTTATGAAAAAAGTGCCCTTAAATTGCCATGCCCCTCCAAGTTTAAGATGCTTCCTACTGCTCTGATAAAAACTGAAGGATGGCCGACAATATTGTATTGGCAAATTGTTTACTTTATCCTGACAAGAGCTGCCACTATAACAGTGCCACAGTTGTTTCTTGATAGTATTATATGGGTTTGTTGGCTCCCTTGGCAACAGCTATCTATATCGAAGATTTCAAACAGTAAGGGCAGTGTGCCAGGTCAAAGAGGTCAAATTTTGAAAATTGCCTTGTAACGAGTTGGCAGCTCGATTAATGTGAGGAGCAAGAAGTAATTAGCCTTAACGAGGAAATGTCAGTTGGCAACTACGCCAAATTTGATTGTTAGCCCAAAAGATCTCTGAATTGTTTTCATTGTACACATTAACAATGCCTATAAATATCTCAAATGCTTCGCTGATTGTTTCGATTATCTTCATAAATAATGCCTATTGTTACAACATTCCTGATTCCTGGTACTATACCTATATGTCTATATGTCTATATGTCTATATGTCTATATGTCTATATGTCTATATGTCTTTATATATAGGTGTATTCCTTCCGGTTGGAGAAAAGCCCCTCCATAATATTTTCATTCTTCAAACATAATTAAAGGCCCCCATTAGCCATGTTTGAAGAATGAGATCATGCACGTAGCTTGCCTCAAAATTTTAGACTATTTATTTGCAATTGCAACTGCATGATTTAGCTTCTATTGAAATGGCAGTAGCCCAATAAAAAGGCCACTTGATGAAGCAGACCAGATTTTATGATATGCATCAGAACTATCACATTAGATGTAGCGAAACCAGAGATGTAGGAACTGGGGGCACTGGGGGAACGTGCTCTCCCAGATTTTGCAACAAACCGAAAAGTGCCCTTTTTGTTTCAGGATATGCCCCTTTTGAAGACCGATGCGGACAGAAAGTCGTTTCAATTAGTTGGTGAAGGTGAAGGTGAAGGTGAAGTTGCGTTTTTCAGCGCCAAGCGCTGGGATCGCAGAAATAGAGCAGACCTAATCGAGTCCGCGACCCCTTGTCATGACGCTCAAGTGATGGGGTCCTACCGGGTATCGAACCCACGCCGCCTGACTGTTCTGGCTGCAAAGTCAGAGGATTACACCACTGAGCCACAACACCTTCAAATAGTTATTATTTACTTCATGATTTAGTTATGTTTATTTCTAATTTATTTTCATTTTGAAGGAAATCGGATATCTATCAGCGTTCACACTATTTTTTTCCATATATCACATTTCTACCGTCAAAAATCTGGTGTATATTAAAGTGCCCTTCTTACGAAAAAAGTGCGACTGAAATGCCGTGCCCCTCCAAGTTAAAGATGCTTCCTACTGCTCTGAGTGAAACTAAAGGATAGCCGACGATATTTACAAATTGCATACTTTATCCAGTCAAGAATTGCCACTACAACAGTGCCACACTTGTTTCTTGATACTATTTTATGGGTTGGTAAGGTTCCCTTGCTAACAGTTATTGATATTGAAGATTTCAAACAGTAAGGGCAGTGTGCCAGGTCAAAGAGGTCAAATTTTGAAGATTGCTTTGTAATGAGTTGGCAGGAAGCAGTAATTAGCCTTAATGAGGAAATTCGAATTGGCAACTTCGCCAAAATTGATTGTTGGCCCAAATATATCGGAATTGTTTTGATCGTATACATTAACACTGCCTGTAAATATCTCAGATGCTTCGCTGATTGTTTCGATTGTGTGCATAAATAATGCCAATTGTTACAACATTCCTGATTCCTATGTACCTATGTAGGTAGGTAGGTAGGTAGGTGTATTCCTTCCGGTTGGAGCAAAAGCCCCTGCATAATGTTTTCATTCTTCAAACATAAAAAGCACTAAGCCTAATTAGAAATATCTGAAAAATACAAAAGTTTACAACGTTTCATTAAGGTAACTATTCTTTCCTCTCCAGTGAACAGCGAGATGCCTTTTCGCGAAACCACTCTCACCAGAAAACAGTAATTTCTCCCATACTATTCGGTCTATCGAAAAGCGGTAAAAAGGATGTTGTTATGTATAGTCTGGGCAATCGAAAGATGCATAAATCGCATTCCGTCAACGTCGGCTTTGCAAACCCGAGTTCAAATATTTGTGTTGATTTCAGAAAAGTGGATTTATCTCCAAAACTATTCGAAAAATGTTCGATTTTTTTTCACTCCATCTTTAACTGGGTAGTTAATCTGCAACTTTGCCAAGTCTGATTGAAAAAGCTAGGCTAGATTTCCTGTAATCGAATTTTATGTTTCTGTTTACTTTTCGACAGCGAAAGGGAGAAACCTTGGTCAACAGATTAAGCACGCTATGAAGCATGCTTGCAAAAGCTCAGGCTTGAAATAACTTTCAGAAATTTTTCCATTGGCAAATGGCTATCTGTAAAAGGGGGAACGGGGAACCGGGGAACGGGGAATCGGGGAATCATCGGGAATCGGGGAATCTGTAAAAGGGGGAACATGGGAACTACACATTCCACAATTTTCTACATATTTTTTTATGACACTGCGGCCAACACTGTATACCATAATAGGAAATCTTTTCATTTCCTTTCACGGGCGAGCAAAAATAAATCCAACAAAACAGATTTCATTCGAAATCTGTAAAAGGGGGAATATGAAAACCAAACTTCGAAATTAGAAGTACAACGCATCATATTGAAGATCTTTGCACACAAATCTCGAATTTGGCATTAGAAAGTTGATATTTCCTATCTAAACAAAAATAGCGCAGCTTTTCAAAATCTGTAAAAGGGGGAATCTGTAAAAGGGGGAACTTCAGAACTACTAACTATAGAAGCATAATTTTGATACGAACTTGATGCTGATGACTTGGTCTTACCAATGGACGCAGCAGAATTTGTAAGAAATTACCTAGGAAAGTATAAAATCGACATCAAATGCCAAATACCTGCTTTACGGCAAGTCTTTGATGCAATTTGTAGAACAATTTCGTGAGTTCGTGTCGAATTCCATGCAATATCAGGTGTAGACTATTTCAAATAAATGTTAAACGCTTTTAAAAGAAGCTGCAATGGAGAATTTTGTGAGTCACGTAATTCATGGCATCCCTCCAAGTCAAGGGGGTTGCTTGCAAGATTTCACTTCTGTGATCTGACGGTGAAATCATGGGTGGCAAGACGCCACAGATATTCTTGATTTCCGCAGTTCAGTTCCTTGTGCGGAGGAAAATATTCTTTACCACTACGGACGAGCTAGCGTAATATCTCCTCCACAGAAATGTATTTTCCTCTGTGGTGTCATATATGCTATGCTGAAACATACTGCAATGTTTGACAACTAATGGTGAAATCATGGGTTGTAGGATAAATTTAGGTTCCTGTGAATGAACTAAATTTGTTTCAAATAAATAATATAAATCACCCTTGTATCCTCCTTGTGTTTATCCTTCTCCCCCTTCTGGGGCAGCAAATATGCTTTTTCAGGTCTAATACTGCGACATTCACCTTGGCTAGGCTAGGCCCACCTCGTTGTTGAGAACGCACTCGCTCACCTCTCCTTCACATCTTCTGTCCCTGCGTGGCATTTTAGCTAAGAAGGATATTTTGAAACTTGATGAATTCGCGCTCATTCTCAACAACAAGGTGGGCCTAGCCTAGCCAAGGTGAATGTCACAGTATTAGACCTGAAAGAAGCTTATTTGCTGCCCCAGAAGGTGCTGAGAAGGATAAACACAAGGAGGATACAAGGGTGATTTATATTATCTATTTGAAACCAATTTAGTTCATTCACAGGAACCTAAATTTATCCTACAACCCATGATTTCACCATTAGTTGTCAAACATCGCAGTTTGTTTCAGCATAGCATATATGATACAACAGAGGAACATACATTTCTGAAGAGGAGATATTACTCTTGCTCGTCCGTAGTGGTAAGGATTATTTACCTCCGCGCAAGGAACTGAACTGCGGCAATCAAGAATATCTGTGGCGTCTAGCCACCCATGATTTCACCGTCAGATCACTGAAGTGAAATCTTGCAAGCAACCCCCTTGACTTGGAGGGATGCCATGAATTACGTGACTCACAAAATTCCCCATTTTAGCTTCTTTTGAAAGTGTTTGACCTCTATTTGAAATAGTCTAGACTAGGTATTGCATGGAATTCGACACGAACTGGTGCAATTTTTCTACAAATTGCATCAAAGACTTGCCGTAAAGCAGTTATTTGGCATTTTATCTTGATTTTATACTTTCCTAGGTAATTTCTTACAAATTCTGCTGCGTCCATTGGTAAGACCAAGTCATCAGCATCATGTTCGTATCAAAACTATGCTTCTATAGTTAGTAGTTCTGAAGTTCCCCCTTTTACAGATTCCCCTTTTACAGATTTTGAAAAGCTGCGCTATTTTTGTTTAGATAGGAAATATCAACTTTCTAACGCCAGATTCGAGATTTGCGTGCAAAGATCTTCAATGTGATGCGTTGTACTTCCAATTTCGACGTTTGGTTTTCATATTCCCCCTTTTACAGATTTCGAACGAAATCTGTTTTGTTGGATTTATTTCTGCTCGCCCATAAGAGGAAATGAAAAGATTTTATATTGTGGTATACAGTGTTGGCCGCAGTTTCATAAAATATATATAGAAAATTGTGGAATGTGTAGTTTCCATGTTCCCCCTTTTACAGATTCCCCGATTCCCCGTTCCCCGGTTCCGCGTTCCCTCTTTTACAGATAGCCGCAAACAAATGAACATCATTTATTGGCAACTAGGCTTGCCGCGCGTCGCCTACGGCGCCGCGCTGGCCCGCCGTCGTATTTGTCATTCAGGTGTATGGACAGTTGAATTTAGTGCGCCGGTGACAAAGGGATACATCTTTTTTTTTATTCCATAATACATCGCTCTCAAAAGAGTACTTGTGAAGAGGGACATTAGTATAATTTGGGAGTATCTTTGAACACCAAGGCCAAATGTTGATACTTTGTTAAGAAGATCTATTTAGCGTTACAAATCAATGCAGTCAGTTTGTGGCGTATTCCACTCTCCAAAGGGTTCTGTTGCATTTATTTGAAAATTGAAAGCAAGAGGGAGCCGGTGCGAGAACGAACAACAGTTGTCTTGCTTAGAATTATATCCCTGCTGTGCTTTCTATTTTGCAAACTTAGTATACACCCTCTACACGGCATCTATTTTTCCTTGTCTCTTTTCATTTTGCATTGCTCTTTCCACTCTTTATAAACAATTACCCTAAAAAGTTCACTGTATACTTACCGTAAAAGCTCTATTAAGCCCCCCCCTCTCTCTATTAAGCCCTCCTCTCTAATAAGCCCCTCCCCTCTGAGCCAAAATTTAAATAAGCCCTCTCTGTATTAAGCCCCCCTTGTTCTATCAAATTGTAGTGGCTACCAAAGATATCCCATTTATTGACCTAGATAAGCTTGCATGTTAATTCTGATGTGGTTTGAGATAAAACTGTGTCGAATTTATGTATTTGACTCGTAAAATTGTATATTGTATCCGCAAAATACGGTGTAAATGATCTAAAAAGCTGTCATCTGTATCCCCGTCATTTGATTTTGTGAATAAGCCCCCCTATATAATAAGCCCCCTCTCTAATATGCCCCCCTGTGGAGGGCCCGAAATTAAATAAGCCTCCTGGGTGCTTAAGGTAGCATCCTCCCGGTCATAGAATTACTATGAATATGGGTATATAACCAAGTTGAGTTGGTAGATAGGCATGATTGTGAGATTTTTGGACTGAAAAGTTCAAAATGGCACCTTTCATGTTGCCATAGCAACCAACAATAGACGAAATTTTGCAAAAAATGGCACACGGAAAAGTATTTTCATTCTCTACTGATTAAAGTTATCTCAATGAAATTAGCTGGACTTCATGCAAGTATGTACAATGTCTGCCAAAGTCCTTGGAACACTTAAGCCATTTCTTGACAATCCGCAGCTCTAACCATAGCGATTAGGTATAAACACGCCCTTCCCCCCGAAACAATGTTGATTTGCAAGGTTATTGTCCTAGCATTCCATTAGAGTCGCGAATCGTCCTGCCATCCCCATTTGTATGATTAAATTTTGATGGCAAAAAATGTAGACATAAGGGTCTTAATCCCCTTGTGCTTAGCCAATGTAAAAGCAGAGGTTCATTTTGAAGCTCCATATTCGGCAAACATTTTGACAAAATTTAATTTAAATATCTCTTATCGTTTTGAAATTAAAAATATATCCATTACACAGATTTCGCGAAAATCGCATTTCCAGGAAATTGACTTCAAAGTTCATGAAAATGATAGTAATCAAATAGTTGAAATTTGCTAGGCCAATAACTTTCAGCCTCTAAAATCATTTTCTTGTCATTGTTGGGCTGCCCTTTACTCCTAAATTTGTTTGTTGAAAGTTTTGAGGCTCATTTCTTGTTATTTTCTGCAACTATATTCTGGTGCTGTCAAAGTAAGCCAATGTTTTTATGTGAAATGTTTTTGTGCTACTTCACAATTTCTAAGGGATTTTTCACTGCGTCAACAGTCATAACAAAGTTTGCAATAACATCATAAACACCAACTGAAACATAAATTTTCCAGTAAAAGTAGATTTTGAAATCTATCCCAAATAATCCTGCAATTTGATTTTATATCCATTCGCGGAGAACACTTTGTCACTTCCAAATTAGCTTCAAAAATACTGCAGCTTTGAAGAATTACTCTCTGCTTGAAACGCAGTTTCATCACTGAACAGACATTCCCTGCCCTTGGAAATCTTCGACCGAAAACTGCAACAAACATCAATATGAAACAGTCTTGTTGACTTCAAATTTCCTTTTCATGTCAGTGTTACCACGGCAAACTCTTTGTGGCATATAACCAGCAACCAGCAAAGCAATTTTTCTTCCATATAACCACACCACGCAAAACAGATGAGTAATCTGGGTGGGAGAACATTTAGGCAAACTTTTTACATCCATCAGATAACATTTGATTCATTTCTAAGTTTCAAATCTATCTTAATTTCTACCTGATTGGAACCCCCTCTCTAGACCCTTGTTTCTGCAATGTTTATGAAGGGAAATGATCTTTCATGTGTTTATCTGGCGGATTTAGGCCTGGGCTATGCTCTTGGAAAATGTGGATCTTCTTCTCTTCTGGAGGGATGGGCCACCTAAGCAGGGCCTACGTCACTTTGAAAACTCTTGACCCGATTCTGAAGCTGTAGAAGAGGTCTTTCTCTCTTCTTACTGGCAATTTGATTTATCAAACATCACTTTCATCTTTCTTGATGCACTGGTTACCAGAAAACTTGCGCTTTAAAGTCCCAAATGTAAAAACAGCATTGCAATCTTGGCTCTTTCATTAATAGCATGTTGCACGGTGATTCCAATAAATGTCTCAGTGTTGTAATAGTTGCCCTGTTAGCTATGGTAAAGCTTAATTGGGTTTTGTTGTAGCTAAGATTCTCACTTTCAATTTGACTGGACTTGTTCTTAAAATTGATCCCATGCCTACTCTTGTTCTTAAATTTACCGTCTCCGACTTTCGAAACGAAGTTTTTGAATTATAACAATCCCGGAAGCTTCTTATGTACGACTTTTCATTAACTAAACTAAAAAAGTTTCAATACTGCATCTCCTGAATTCTTGCAGAAATGGTTCTGCATTAATAAATTTCATAGTGTAAATATCCGTTTCCCTCCTCTGTGGCCTGTGAAAGCAAAAAGAACCCTCAGAACTCAGAGAAGAAAAGCAACGGCAACCAGAGCTACCGGGGAGTAGTATAAGTGCTATTGCAAGGAACAATAAATGGCTTTCCTACCTATCAATCATTTTAAGCAGGTCCCCAAATGTTGCACCACGGATTAAAATGTGATGGCTCGTCGATTTTTCAACCTTTCAGATGACGAATCAACAGGAATTCTTGACGTCACGTAAGTGATCTTTCCACCGGGTGCCCTGAGTATCAGAGCATTCTCTTGGGCCTAAGCCGCCATAATGGTGCAACTGTGTGCTGCATGAGCTCAAGATATGTCGCATGGTCGAACCTCGTTTTCGTCAGGCATCTTGAAAGCATTGTAATTCATCGCAATGGCTCCTTTACCAACCTTCCTCATTTAAAAAAAGTGGGCTTTTAAATGTAGGCCACTCAGACCTCTCTGCATTAACATTGATATTATAGGGAGATGAAATCAAAATTTGTCCCAAGATTAAAGGAAAAAGAGAGGAAGAGTAGAGTATCATACTCATAGTATTCAAGAATTTCGCTTCATATTGTAAAAACTATTTCCCTTATGAAAGCATTCCAAAAGGGCGATACCCCTCTAGTTTTTAATTAATCAACGAATGAAAGAAACAGTCAGTTGTTATCGCATCCCTCAACCATAAAAGCCCATTCCTTGTTCGATTCACAAACTGTTTAGAATAAATATCCCTTTCATTGGACACATCATGCGATCAAATTATGTGACATCTATTTTTGGCAAGCTGACTGCTTAATGATGGATCTGGACGATCCAGCAAATAATGGATGGGATAAGAGGGGATCAGTTGTTTGGAGTAATGTTTGCTACCTGGATGATGTTGCAGAAGTGCTATTGACCAACGACATTCAGAATGACGATGACGATGATGGGGCCAATCTGATGGATGGCGATTACAGTGACAACGATTTTGATGAAGAGATAATAGATCTTTACGATGCTTGATCGTTTAGATATTCAAAAAGGAGTTTATTTTCTGTACATAGATTATATTGAGTTTCATAGAGGCAAATGGTTAGGTATCATATGCTTGAAAACGAGACTTTTACATGAAGTACAGGCAAAACGACGCCTAATGTACCCATATAATAATATTGGTTTTAGGAATCAATACCCCAAAATTACCCAAAACTATTTAATTTGATTTACTTCCCTGGAGGAAGGGCCCTGCAAGGCATTTTCGTCTATTTTGCATGAAAACAATACTTTGACATGAGATAGAGGCTGAAAGCCACCAAATTTGCCCGTATAACATCGATTTTCATAATCAGAACCCCAAAATTACCTACAACTACTTAATTTGACCTACTTCTTCGGAGGAGGATGGACCCTGCAAGGCATTTCCGTCTATTTTGCCTGAAAACGAGACTTTGACATGAGATAGAGGCTGAAAGCCACCGAATTTGCCCATATAACATCGATTTTCATAATCAGCACCCCAAAAGTACCTATAACTACTTAATTTGACTTACTTCCCCAGAGGATGGACCCTACAAGGCATTTGCCTCTATTTTGCATGAAAACGAGACTTTGACATGATACAGAGGCCGAAAGCCACCGAATTTGCCCGTATAACATTGATTTTCGTAATCAGCACCCCAAAATTACCCAAAATCACCTAATTTGAATTACTTCCCCGGAGAGGGACCCTACTCCCATTCTCCGCCTGGTCTATTACCTCCAACAGTTTGATGTCCTGCGTAGATCTTCGAAATAATGAAGTTGAGGGTCGCTGATCACTGAGTGAATGGATCAATGAAAGCCTATTTGGAAATAAATTCATCCTTTGCCACCAGCTGCCTCTCCCTGTATAGAATTTGAAATTGACATTAATCTATATTTACATAGCTAAGCTTTTTGTTTCGGTGCTACTAAAGACACAATATATGTTTGCCAGATATTATAAACAGAGATTTAAATCCATTCTACGCCACTCTCTAAACAAATAGCGCTAAAGCCAACTTTTCTGAACAGATTTCAAGATTTTCTGCCATGAAAACAATGATTTGTAAACTATTGAGCAGGTATCGAAAGTCAAAGGAGCGTTCTTGACTGTGTCCACCGAAATAATTTGGAAATACATAAATGCTTCTTGCTGATCAAGGAAGGATGAAGGACGCTCGTGGGAATGAGAAGTCGCTGATAATTTAACTGAATGCGAAAGTCCTAAAATTCAAATGTAAGTAAATTAATCGTCTAATGATAAAGAATAAATAAATACTACGCAACGATGCCAAAGGGGCCATGCAATTACATAGCCACCCTGTGGCATCTAGCAATTAACTTGACGTCTGTCTCAAAATAGATGCTCAGATGAAACAGTTCAGGAATTTATCGAAAGTTCAATTATGCAACGAGAATAATGAATACGAGAATAAGAGAATTTAGAATACTAGATAGGAATGCGAGATAATCATTGCTCACGAAAGGGTAGGACAGAAGCGATTTTTCAAATATTTTGCGGTGCATTAATATGCTGCATGGTTGCCTTGATAATTTTTGCATTAGAAACTATTGGAAGCATCTCATCGCCATATAAAAGACCTGCAAGCAACCATGAGGTGGTGAATCCCCTACTTTCGAGAATTTATTTTAATTGACAAATGTAATAAAAATATATACCTTCATAGAATCTGAGATTTTTACTCTAACCCTCTAGATATTTATTGTCACGTGGTTTTATATCCAAATTAGCAAAATTTGCTGACGTCAGCACTTAACCACGCGACATAGAAAATTACGTCATTTTGTTTGCCGTAAGCTATTATGGCTCTGAGAATAATGAGGGGGATGGCATTTTGTGCTAAATAGAAGGTAATTCCATTTATGTTGTTAGTTGTCTTGTCCAAAAAATGGAAATATTAATTGCGTGGTCCTAAGCCCTATCTGGCACAGGCGATTTTTGTTGACATTTCTAGGGCTAGCCCCCGATTAGATTTTATTGAAGAGTCACAAAAACTAAAAAGCTCAGGATTCAACCAAAAAATAGCAGAGAAACACGGAGAGGGGGCTGCTACGATCCAGATATAGTAAAAGGACGAAGGAACACATTTGTTACTCTTCTTTTGTTTCTAAACTCCAAAATGTTCTCTACAACAGACAATATGTCTGAAATGCAAGCAACTGCAAGCAACATTTCGTCTGAAAGGTTTCATTGGCCATTTAAAGTCACTTCTTTGTACAATTGAGAAGCATTCAGATATATTGTCTGTTGTGGAGAACATTTGGGAGTTTAGAAACAAAGAAAGAATAACAAAGGTGTTCCTTCGTCCTTTGTCCTTGATTATAAATTGCTTTAACCCTATCCAGACTAGGCTTTTTGAAACTTTGGGGAGACTAGGGGGGGGCACAAAGTGCCCCCCCTGGTTTTTCTCAGAATCGTAAGTGCTAGAGACTTGAAACTTGGCACCAGTGACAAACATGATAAGGCAAACAAGATGGTGTGATTTGTTTTTGTTTATGTCACGTGATTAAGTGCTGACGTCAGCAAATGATGCTAATTTGGGTGTAAAACCACATGTACTTTGTCGCGTTGTATCTCAAAATTGATAAAATATATCGATGTGATATTTGAAACATAGAAGGATTATATCCTGCTAATTCTTATTTTGAAATTTTGGCTTTGTAAGTCTAATATTTTTGCTGATGTCAGCATTTATCTATTTTGTACGAGAAAGATAGCAATTTTTGTCTTAAATTGATTATAAATTACTTCTAAAAATAGCAAAAAATGCTAAATATACATAAAAAGACCTGCTGCATCATATTATGTCACTCATTTGTCTAAAAATGAAGCATAACATGGGTTTTTGTTAGTACGCATGCGCAACAACCAATTGTTGATGACGTCATCAAAAATCAATAAACTATATATCAAATGAAAGCTTGTTTCAAGACGAGTTCAAAAATGTTTGTCTCATTGCCATAGAGCCAGTGGGTCCAAATCTATAACTTAAAAGGTATTTATTTGGCGGAGCACTCAATTTAAAGTCATGTGTTGACCCCCGGAATCAGTTTCAAAATTTTTGAAATTGACATGAAAAGATGTCTCATAGATAGAAACTAAAAGTCACAAAAAAACTAGACTATTCTAGAGATATTCGATGAGCTGTGTGGAAAAGTTTACTAGGGGGGGCACTTTGTGCCCCCCCTAGTCTGGATAGGGTTAACCCAATCAGGCCTAGGGTATATGATGCTCTAGGAAGACCAGGGAGGCTGATTCGGCCCCCCTGTTCTATTTCTGTTCTGAACAACGCAGAGCCTTGAAACTTGGCATCAAATCTTGATTATGGAGATGTTATCTACCATATCCCATCTAAAAAATGTGACTTTATACTGAATAGCTATATGGAAAAACTAGAGTCTGTACAATACTCTGCTGCCAGAACGATAACAGGTGCATGGAAAGGTACTTCTCGAAAGAAGCTACTCGAAGAACTTCGCTGGGAGACCTTAGATCTTCGGTGATGGAGAAGACGTCTTGTCCTTTTTTGTAAGATTGTTAATAGTACCTATACATCTGCCTATACTAAAGACCCTATTCCGCATCTTCAAGAACTTCCTTACTCCTTTCGAGCGAGAGCAGTGATTGGGCAATTATGTGCAAGAACTGACAAATATAAGTCAAGTTTTTACCCTAATTGTCTGTCGGAATGGGAAAATATTGATCCAGAAATACGAAATGTATCCTCATTAGGTATCTTTACGGCAAAATTAAATAAGATTATTCGTTCCACTCCAAAACAAGTATTTGGTATTCATGGTCCTAAAGGATTAGCCACTCTCACACAGCTTTCTTCGCCAGAACTGACTTGACTATAAACTCAAACCTCGTCATAATCACTCTCGTCATCATTGATATCAAGTTCGCTTCCATTTTCGTTGGATATGTCTTCCAGCTGATGTGATTCAGGTCGAATATCTGTAGAAACAAAAGGCTTCAATCGATTAACGTGAACATTTTGGATATGATTTCTTTCATCATCAGCAAAAGATAATTTACTGGAGACTTCTTGACTAAAATACGATATGGACCGTGCCAATTATGTCTTACTTTTGATCTTTCTACCTTTCCTCTAAATTGGTGTATATAGCCATACCTGCTGTCCTCCGTCGTAAGATATTTCCATAGCAGTTTTGACATATTGCTCCTTTTGTTTTTGTAAGGCAAGCTCTATATTGTCGTGTGTTAACTTAACCCTAATCCTACCGGGGCGGGGGGTGTTTTCCACCCCCCCTCTCGGTTTTTTGCAGAGCATTCTTTAACGACAAAAGTTATGACCCTCAAACTCTCTGACAATTACTAATTATCTATTAGCTACATTTTGACAATTAAATTTTTGAACAATAGGTGTCACGTGACAGTTGACACTACCATATTTGGAGCAA
The DNA here is from genome assembly GCA_039566865.1 of Aurelia coerulea. Classification (NCBI taxonomy): domain Eukaryota; kingdom Metazoa; phylum Cnidaria; class Scyphozoa; order Semaeostomeae; family Ulmaridae; genus Aurelia; species Aurelia coerulea. Next base: position 14,316,137 of record CM076949.1, on the reverse strand, counting down.
GGTATTAGAAAAATTAATGATTTTGATATTTTTACTCCCAGAATTAGTTCCAAACGTTGACTATTGTACTTTAAAAGAATCAGCAAACAATTAGCTTTCTATTGTTGTCAACAACAATGGATTTTGCTGACGTCAGCATTCTTAAATGATGACGTCACTCGGGCCGCCATTTTGGGTCATTTTGTCAAATTTTGAAGTTTTTTCCAACAGATTTTGTTAAAAATGCATAGAATTGCGTTATGCAATACTTTAAAAGCATTTTGAGCCAATTATTATCAATTTTTGGCAGAAAAACACAGTTTTTAGTTATGACGTCATCAATTTTTGTCATTTTCTTCCAAAATAACAGTCTAAAAACACCTCATATGCATCATATTTGAATTGGAAATGAATAATACGCCAAATAAGAATGGAAAAAGTCATTCACATTACCTTTATTCCGTTTTTAGAACAAATAAGCCGGAAAACCATATATTTTGACATTTTCCGGCATTATGACGTCATAGTGACGTCACCTAATGAGGTGGCCATGCCCAAAACTACCAATCGGCTAAGAATAGCTAGGACTACGCCCTTGCCAAGTTTCAATGATTTCCCATTAGTCTACGGCTATTTATAGAGGGGGGGTGGAAAGCACCCCCCCGGCTATGTTAGATCAAAAAAAGCCCGGTAGGATTAGGGTTAACTTACGATTTTCTAAGAATCTGTCTGCTAGTACAACTCAATAGTCGTTAGTGTCCCTATATGTCTCCTGTGCTTTCAACCCTATTTTAACATGGTAACAAAAAGTGATTTTCTACCGGGGAGGGCGTTATTGACTCCTCCCCAATTTTCTCTGCAAGTATAACAGCTATGACAATGAACCTTGCACTGTGTCATAATTGAACAAAGGAGAATCTAAAAATAGCATCAATGAAGCAATAGGCAAGCGATTGGTTGCTAGGCAACAAAAACTAATGCACATTTTGACAAAATCGGGCTATTTACAGGGTGTCCCAAAAAACTTGTTCGACGTTTGAGCAAATGTTAAAAAATAACGATATACTGAACGGGCTCCATGGTAAAACAACCACATTGCTGCAATTTTAAATTAATTATAGACACCAGAAGCTAGCAAATCTGCTGAATATTCACGGAGTTGCGAGCTTTCGAAGTTCAAGTTTGTGCAAAAACTGAAACCAGAAGCCCTTAAATTGCATATTTTTTTTAAATAGAATCTCTTTTATTCAAAGCAAATCTAATGGAATTTCACGAGCACTTTTGATAAATTAGCTTTTTCTATCATTTAATCAAGGTTATGGAAGCTTGGAGGAATCCTGCTCAGCAAAATTTGGAATCGACCCGTCTCTCATTGATAAAGTTTTCATTCAATATTTTTAGATACTTGCATTCTTAAGTAAATTTTGGCAACGGTTACAAGAATTAAATATCTTTGGAAGTCCTATTTGGTTTGCTCTGATATCGACAAGAGGTAACACACTGGACAGTCTTCTTTAACCTCGATTTTAGGACGTCTTTTTGGAAAACAAGTCAGTTGGGGGCGTCTGGTTTTAGCTTTCGCACAAATTTGAACTTCAAGAGCTTGTAACTCCGTGAATTCTTAGAGGATTCACAAAATTCTGGCGTCTAAAATTAATTCAAAATTTCAGAAACAGAGTTACCCCCGGGGGGAGTACGTCACTATTAATTCATACAGGGGTGTGCGGCGCCAGAATTTCTGTTATGACCCAATCCCAGAATTTTGGTAAAATAATGATACCCTATCCCAGAATATAAGTCCAAAATTGATACCCAATGCCAGAAGTTTGAAGAAGTAGCAAAGAACATTTCAACGTTAAATTCAATTTCAAGGCGAAAGAACTGATTTCGTCTCAGTTATGGTTAAAAGAAGAACAAATCTGTTCTGAATCAATGGGGACATTGAACACCCATTACCAGAATTTTTAGTACAACGGTTAACCCCCAATCCCAGAAAATTTCAAGTGATTCATACCTCAGTCACAGAAGATTTCCAGTAAAAGTATATCCCATTCCCAGAATTTTTCGGCCAAAAACTACCAAAAACTGGCGCACATCCCTGTCTGACCCGATAGTGAAATACCCCTCCCCCCCTCTCCCGGGGTTACCTAAGCCTGTGTACATTTTATCGCTATTTTTAAACATTTAATCAAACGTCGAACAGTTTCTCTTGGACACCCTGTACAAAAAGGGGACCATTACTAACAAATAGCTGGATAAAATCGGCGAAAAAAATTTCCAAATACTTGCTTGATAGCATTAATTTGTAGTTTCACATGATTTCATACGGATATTTTTTCTAATTAATTAACTAATTGAATAATGACAATTTGATTCAATGCAAAATTATTTGCTCAATAATTGTGATTAAAAACCCTTAGTTTCGTATATAATCGGTGAGATCACAGGAGGCCCAAACTATTGTGGTGAGAGGGCTTTCCTACGTTCTAACGCATAATGTATCAAGATCTTATCTTACCTTACAATCTCTTGTTGATATGAAAAGGACTTACATATGAAGTTTTCTTGTCTATATTTCATATGACAGCCGTTTCGTGTGTTTCTTGCGCCCTTGCTGTTGGTCAATCAAATACGACGCCTCGATACTAGCCATAAATGCATAATGATGATAATGATTGAGATCTCGCCTGCTTTTGTACTGCAGTATCGACCTATATGTATAATAATAAGACAAGGAACGCAACTTATTTCCAAACAGATCACCAGCAGCTGTTTTCTTTTCACCTGCTTTGCATCAGTACTTATCCAAACATGCTAAACAACACATCAAAATGTTGCTCATTTATCAGGCAACATTCTCAGATAACTTTCTGCTTGAACGTTTCATAAAAACTCAACTAATTTAGCTGATAAAGCTAATGTAGTTGGCCTTATTTATCTTTCTCGGTAGGCTCTGTAGGTAACTTTAAGCCCAATATTCGAAATTCGAACGCAACGGCACCTGCTGGATCTATTACGGAAATCAGCATCAACCCCCGTTAATTTGTTACGTTGCGTAGCTTGCACACAAATTAACGGGGGTTGATTCAGATTTTTGTGATGAATTTTGTCGAAGCCAGCAGGTGCCGTCGCGTTCGAATTTCGAATATTGGGCTTAACGTTACCTACAGAGCCTACCGAGAAAGATAAATAAGGCCAACTACATTAGCTTTATCAGCTAAATTAGGTGAGTTTTTATGAAACGTTCAAGCAGAAAGTTATCTGAGAATGTTGCCTGATAAATGAGCAACATTTTGATGTGTTGTTTTGCATGTTTGGATAAGTACTGATGCAAAGCGGGTGAAAAGAAAACAGTTGCTGGTGATCTGTTTGGAAATAAGTTGCGTTCCTTGTCTTATTATTATACACTTACCTCACATAAGTATTGCACCACCTTACCCAAAATGGCGCCCAAAAATGTCTTTCAGGCCAATCAACGAAATTTGCATAACAAAGGCATCAGCATTTAAGGGTTTCTCTACCGGGTGTTTTGGCAGGAAAATAATTGTTGATTCGTTTGCTTTTCATTCATAAGTAAAATGAAACCTTATTTTGTTGGTTTCTTTGATATATTAGCAAAAACCTTCGCACAACATTGAACAAGATTTCGGCAGCCTTGGAGGAGGAGTAGGCCAAAACAAAATGATAAATGGATAGATTTCTTAGAGCAGCTCAAGTCAACTCAAGTTATCATACTCTCCAAGACTTATTTACACTTAATACTTCAGAAAATGATGTTTCCTTATTTCATATGAATATCAGAAGTCATTCTCTTCATCATGACGAGATTGTCTCCATTTTCGCAAGTCTGAAAATTAACTTTGATGTTATTGGTCTGTCTGAAACTTGGAAGTCATTTGAGAATCCTATAAATATGAATGTTGAAATTCTTGGTTATAGTTATTTTCCATACAGATCACAGAGTCAAAATGGTGGTGTTGCACTTTATGTGAAAGCAGGTCTTTTTCCTATTCCTAGAACAGACCTAGGAAAAGATAGCGCTGATTTTGAATCAGTCTGGATTGAAGTTGAAAACAAAAATGGTAAAAATTATTTGTTGTGTGTGTCTATCGTCATCCAAACTCATCTATTGATACCTTCAGTGATTATCTGCAAGACATTTTTCCACGCTTATTGACAATATCTTTTTTAACATCACAAACATTGAAACATTAAGTGGTAACATTACAACTCAAATAACAGATCATTTCCCTCAATTTCTAATTGTCAAGCAGGCTGGCATCACATATAAGAATTTATCATATTTCCAACATTATTTCTCCAACCTCAATGCTGAAAATCTCCTGAATGATTTTGCAAGTCTTGACCTAAACTACCTGAATTACAGTGCTCTAGACGTCAACATTAAATTTAATAGGTTCCTATCCAGCCTTGATACTTTAGTTAACCCTATTTTAACCGGGTAATAAAAAAGTGATTTTCTACCCGGGGGGGGGCGTTTTTTGCGCCCCCTGTTTTTCTCCGCAAGTATAAGAGCTATGATAATGAAACTTGCACTGTGTCATAATTGAACAATGGAAAATCTAAAAATAGCATCAATCAATCAATAGTCACGTGATTGGTTGCTAGGCAACCAAAAACCATGCAAATTTTGAGAAAATCGAGCTATTTGCAGAAAAGGGCCCATTTAGCAAATAGCTAGATAAAATTGGCAAAAACCATCCAAATACCTGCTCGATATCATTAATTTGTAGTTTCATATGGTTTCGTACGGATATTTATGGTTTCTAATAAATTAACTAGTTAAATAATGAAAATGTTATTCAATGCAAAATTGTTAGCTCAATAATTATGATTTAAAACCATTAATTTCGCATATTATTGGTGAAATCAAGTACCTTCATCGATATTTGAGGTAATTCCATCAGTTTTGTATGAAAAATTACTCATTCATTAGGAATATGACGTCATAAAGATTGATGACGTCATAGAAATAATAAGCTGCTGATGTCAGCAAATAAGAATAAATTATATATCAAATGAAAGTACTCATCGAGATGAATCTAATGGTATATATATATTGTTGTGATTTAGTAACAAAGGAAAAAATTAGAGCCGTTTTAAAGAATTTCTTTGTGACCACTCTCCAAATATGGGCATGTGGTGGTCATGTGGTCAAACAATAGGTATTGAAATTTCTATTTTCTGATTCCCAACTAAATTTTAGGAAAATTCAAGAAGTTTCAGCATTGTAGGTGGCATCGTTTGGGAGCTATTAAAAAAATCCAATGGGGGGGGGCGTTTTTCGCCCCCCCCGGTTAAAATAGGGTTAAAAGGCATGCTCCTCTCTCTCAAGAAACTTTCAAAGAGAGATATAAAGTTTAGGAATAAACCATGGATTAATGGTGAAATACAAAAAATGATGGGCATGAGGGATAGGTTGCTGGGTAAGCTCAAAAGGAATAATGATGTTTCACTTAAAGATCTGTACAAAAAGTTTAGAAATCGGGTTTCTGAATCCTTGAGAGAAAGTAAAGCTAGTTATTTCTATAACTATTTTCAGAGAAACAGTAACAACATGAAACAGTTATGGTCAGGAATCAAATCAGTCATAGATATTAGAAAGTCAAGTAATAAAAATGTGATAAGTAAGCTTAAGGATTCAAATGGGAACATTACATCTGATCCAGGCATTATTGCTAACATTTTTAACAAGCACTTTGTCAATGTTTCTCATGATATCACTAGAAATATACCAAGATCTAATAAGTCTCCTTTAGATTTCATGGTGGACAGAATTGGAAATTCTTTCTTTACTGCACCTTCTGTTCCTCTTGAAATATCAGATATAATCTCACTTCTGAAGTCTGGAAAGTCTCTGGGAACCAACAGTATACCTATGGAAATTTTGAAATTCCTTTCCCCAGTGATATCCACTCCACTATCACAAATTATAAATGAATCATTTCAATCTGGGATATTTCCTGAAAGGATGAGGTTAGCTAAGATAATCCCACTTTTTAAGAAAGGTTGTTCACTGACAGCTTCTAATTATAGACCTATCTCTCTTCTCTCTGTCTTTAGCAAAATCACAGAAAAAGTCATGTATGAGCGTCTCTATAATTTCCTTGCTAAACATGAAATCTTTTATAATTTGCAACTTGGATTCCGTGCAAGCCATTCCATTAACCATGCCCTGGTTAATCTAACAGAAGCTATTAAGAACTCATTAGATGATAGAAAATTTGGTTGTGGTATATTCATTGATTTGCAAAAGGCTTTTGACACAGTGAATCATGATATTCTTTTGATGAAGATTGAACATTATGGTATTAGAGGAACTGCTTCTGATTGGTTTAAATCTTCCTTTCTGATAGGAAGCAATATGTTTCAGTAAATGGATCTAACTCCAGTTACGTCCATGTTACATGTGGGGTCCCACAGGGTTCTGTCCTTGGCCCTCTCCTTTTTTTAATTTACACTAATGACTTACCTCTCTCATCATAAAAACTAACGTTTTACTTATTTGCAGATGATACTAACATTTGCAATGAAGCTGATCTTGATCTGCTTAAAAGGATAGTAAACACAGAATTGAAAAAAGTGAAGATATGGCTTGACTTGAACAAATTGTCATTGAATATTGATAAAACAAATTTTATTATTTTTAAGTCTCCTCAACATCCACTCTCTGAAGCAGTTAGTATAAAAATTGGAAACCTCCCTGTCAAAAAAACCTGTTATGTCAAATTTCTTAGTGTCCTTCTTGATGAAAATCTTTCTTGGAAATATCACTTGACAGAGCTTTCAAAAAAACTTGCTAGAACTTGTGGTATGTTCTTCAAAGTAAGACACTTTTTACCCATTTATGTTTTAATTTGTCTTTACAATTCTATATTTTCACCGTTTCTTCAATATGGTATTTTAGTTTGGGGTCTTACATATGAAACTCATATAAATCCAGTGTTCTTGCTACAGAAAAGGGTGATACGGGCAATCTCATTTGAAAATTTTACTTCTCCAGCTACACCAATTTTCTCTAACTTGAAGATGTTGAAGCTGCATGATCTCTTTAAGCTGAAATTGCTCAGTTTTGTGTATGACTGTGTTAATAAGATCTCCCCCTCCTGTTTTCATTCTTTCTTTGCATTGGTTGAATCTGTTCATCAACATAGTACACGACAAGTTAGCAAGAACAAAATTTTTTTAACTCGTAAAAATACCCTGTAGTATTGACTCAGAACTGTGCGCTATTTTGGAGCAAAGTGTTGGAATGACATTCCCGTTGATACAAAAAAGTTCACCATCTTCTCGTTGTTTTCGTCGAAAACTCAAAGCCTTTCTTTTTGAAAACAATTACCAGTCATAGAAGTACTAATTTTATAGCCATTATAGCCATTTAATATTCACCAGTGATTATGAAATTAACTTAATGTCGAAAATAGGTCTTTCCAAGTTCATTAGTCATCTTTAAAAAAAGGGGATGCTCTCTCCTCGATTATCCTAGCTACTGAGAGAATTCCTCCTCAAGAAATTCCCCTGCATGAAATTCATTTACTTACTCTTATTTTGATAATTACATTATTGTGTTGTATTTTAGTTATTTTGTATTGAATGTTATTGTATGTAGAGGAATTTTAAAATATGAAACTGAAACTGAAACTGAAACTTTTTTGCAAATTGCTCGATTTTTGTCAAAATTCTCATTGTTTTTGGCTGCCTAGCAACTAATCGCGTGATTATTGATTGATTGATTGATGCTAATTTTAGATTCTCCTTTGTTCTATAATGAAACAGTGGAAGTTTCATTTCATAGCTGTTATACTTGAGGAGAGAATCAGGGGGGGCCAGAAACGCCCCCCGGTAGAAAATCACTTTCTTTTTTTTTTACCCAGTTAAAATGGGGTTAAGCTACGGATAGGGCTAGCAAAGGCTATTGTATTCTCGGTACCGTTGTATGACAATAAGACGAAATCAAGTTATGATTGTCATGGTTATTACCAACATGATTGAAACAATGAAATGAGGCATTAAATTCAATTTTTTTTTTCAAATTGAGTTGGATATGATCAAGTACATGTGTAGGTGTAATTTGGCATTTATTTTAGATTAATATCTGCAAAAATTAAAAAAAAAGCATGCAAATTATGTTGACTACATAGTAAAATATTGGTTGCCATGGTTACAGTGCTATATTTAGAATCTTTAATTTTCATCATTCGATACAATATAGATATGAAGTAAAGGTAGCGGAATCTTGGCATCCTGCATTGCATATTTTAGCAATTTATTACACAGTAAAAAATTGGTTGCCATGGCTATGATGTTATATTTAGCATCTTGAAATTTTCATCATTCGATACAGTACAGATATAAAGTCAAAGTAGCGGAGTCTTGGCATCATGCATTGCATATTTTGGCATTGGCGAATAAAAGCTTGGTTGGGGGGGGGGTGGACCCCAGGTGAGATAGGGTTAAATATAGTGCAGCAAAGTATGCTAGGGGAAGGCGAAACCCCCCCCCCCCAGTGCGACTTAACGCCAAAAAGGGGTCAATCTTTCGACGCAATTTCCAGAAAACCTACCACGCGTCCAGACGTCCACCCTCGTCTTACTGCTGTAGTTAACGATTATGAAGAGTGAATTCGGGCACAAAAAGTGTCTACGGGTTCGACCCAGCGCATGGACTACGTTGAGTATCTCCAGAATAGTCTAGTTATTTTGGTGACTTTTAGTTTCTATCTGGGAGACATCTTTTCATGTCAATTTCAAAAACTTTGACACTGATTCAGGGGGTCAACACATGACTTTAAACTAAGTGATCTGCAAAATAAATGCGTTTAAATAATGTCATAATGTCGAAATGCAAAATAGAGTAATAACTATGAAGCAAAATTTGCTGAGCTTGTCTTCAAACGGACTTTCATTTGATACATGCCGCGTGTGTCAGAAAAAAAGAATGCCCGTTTGAAAGGTCACGGCTCCCTGGATGTCAAGACAATGAAATCGGCAAATATGTAGGTTAATGGTAGAAATGTTCAAATCTGCAATAAGATTTACCTCACTGAAATCGGCCACAGCATTCTGAAATGATCAGGGATTTTCTGGAGAAAGCCTCTTCAAAAAACCTTCAAAATGTGCCCAAATCATGAACAAATTTCCCTTACATTTCTGCCTTAAAATGGCCTTACAGCAATGACTAGTGGACGCTTTAGAAGTGCTTTCCTTTTGGGAGGATAATTGAGTCTTCCCCTTGGTATCGATAACCTATTCATGGTGATTCGATTCTCCCAAGAGGGCAAAATAGATGAATTTATTTGAGTGTCATCAATTGTAGGAAGGAAAATTTGCTCATTGTTTTCATTCATTTTTGCAAGTTTTTGAAGGAGCTTTCTGCAGAAAATCACCCATATCCAAAGGAAGGAATGGCCGAATAAGGCTGGGTAAATTACTGAACCTAATAGAATATATTGTGAAAAAAAAAACGGTTTTCAATATTATTGCTTTGTTGTTCATAGAGCAGTGGCCTTCCAAGCGGGGATTCTTTTTCTGACCCACCCAGTAGTTTGTTGATTTTTGATGACGTCATCAATAAGTGGTTGTTGCGCATGCGTACTGACGAAAAAATGCTAGGTTTCACTTTTTGAAGGTCTTTTTGCGTATATTTAGCATTTTTTGCTATTTTTGAGAGCACCTTATAATCAATTTCAGACAAAAATCGCTCTTTTAGTGTACAAAATTCAAAATAAGAATTGCAAGGATATGATATAATTCTATAAGAAAATGAAATAAACATTTGCGCTGGATGCAGTGGCGGACTGGCTCCGATTTTTGCACCTGCCATGGATAAGTTGAGGGGGCCCTAAGTGGGTATGGTCTAAATGGTGAGGGTGTGGTCATATGAGCAAAATTCGTTGCAATTCAGTGATTTCTGACCAATAGCAAAGCTAAAGACACTTTCTTTGAAAATGACATATATTTCTTCTTATGGCATGATTACAATCCTTACGTAGTCGCTATAAGTACTGTTGACTTTTTTTTAGTATTGTAGGCCAGACGATATAATGTTTTCGTTTCTCAAAGTGTTGAGCAAAGAGCAACCCTTTCTCGACCCTCACCCAGCAGTGTGGTCAGGGCAAATTAACTGATGGAGTATCAAAATGAGGGATCTGGGGGCAAAGTCTCCAGCAAAATTTCTGAGGACACGCCCTCTACATTGGCTTAGAACGCTACTCTAAATCCCATGCTTACCGTTGCTAAAATTGAATTTGTGACCCTTTGTAACAGTAGTTTTATGAATTAGCATCCAAAGGGAATTTTTTTGAGTAAAAATCTGTTCTTTGACTTAGAATGCCTGTCGCCATCCCATCTTTACCAAAGCAAAATCGAGCAAAATTGGAAATTTTGAAATTTTCGAAATTATTTCAGCAATTTTTAACCAATCAATCAACACTCTTATCAAAATGTTTGCACAAAAGCTTTTACTTTGTCCTCGTCAAATCCAATTTTTGCGTGCCCGCAAAGTGGAGGCCTTGACAAAGCTTGTCCTGGAAAATTTTTGAAGCTGGCAGCCTTTGGGCCTTTAATTTGGCTTAGAATGACTTTCCCTGGCATTATCTAGTATTCGTTAGAGTCATGCCCTACACTACCTATACGTAACTATATTCTTTGACGTTATTTCGAGCAGCGGCGTGGCCAGGGTAAACTAAATGGGGGGGTAGCACAATGAGGGGGTCTGAGGGCGAAACCCCAAGGAAAATTTTGGGTTTACGCCCTTTACTTTGGCTTAGAATGCATTTCCCAATCGCATGCCTGCCTTTAGCGACAAGGAAACCTTGACCGTTTTGTAACGGTTATCCTATGAATCAGAGCACGAGGAAAATTTTGAAGAAAAGTCCTTTACTTTGGCTTAGAAGGCATCTCCTAATATCATGCTTGCCTTTAGCGACAAGGAAACCTTGATCGTTTTGTGACAGTTATCCTATGGATCAGAGCATTCGGAAAATTTTTGAAGAAAGGTCCTTTACTTTGGCTTAGAATGCATCTCCTAATATCATGCTTGCCTTTAGCGACAAGGAAACCTTGATCGTTTTGTGACAGTTATCCTATGAATCAGAGCACGAGGAATATTTTTGAAGAAAGGTCCTTTACTTTGGCTAAGAATGCATCTCCCAATATGATGCCAGTGCCAAGATTTGACATTTCTCGGAAAATTCTTTCCCAACCTATACCCAGCTATTTTCTCTTCTGTTTTAGAGGAATCTCGAGGACCACCTTTCGACGAAAGTGGGGGGGGGGGTTGGCAATTGCCCCCTCCCCCGTAGCCAAGCTACTGATCTCGAGAACCATTTTTTACAGAAGGAGAGGGGACCTTTACTTGTTCTGCAACGGAGCTCCTTTCTTCGCCATCCGTTTCTTCACTCTCTGACAAAATTCATTTCTTTGAACGAGTACACTAACACGGAAGGATTCAAATGTGAAGTGAGATGTCCATTATTCAAAATGTAAAACTACTCAAGAGGTCCCTTATTTTGCCAAAGGGGCCCTTTTCCAGTAAAAAGGGGGTCCTTTTTAAAAGATTTTGAGGGGGGCCCACCGGCCACGGGCCGGTGGGCCGGTGGGCCAGTCCGCCACTGGCTGAATGTGCACTTTAAGAAACCACACTAAAAGTTCAGAGCCAAATTTTCCTAATCTTTGGTAATTTGTCGCATTTTTTATATAAGTAGGGTGCTTAATAGAAAGAAGGGACTTTATGGTTTTAAAGATAAGCTGATGCTGAACAAAAGTTGCAACTGATATGCTGAACAAAAGTTGCAACTGATATTCCCCGTTCTATTCCCCATTCCATTCCCCTTTGTACAGATAGCCAAAGCTTCATTAATATAAAAAGTTGTCGGAAATCTTTTATGTGATTTGAGCACATGGTCATCGTTATTAGCAGAGGATTATATGCCATAAAGCATTTATAACAAAACATAACATTTGGTAACCGATATCTCTGTTTTCCTCTCCTTCTGCGCATTTGAGCTTAGGAGACGAGCCAAAGCTAATTCTAAGTGGACTGCTGATTATCCATGAAATTTGAAACTAAGGCTCGACAGCTTTTGCATTCCTGATCTTCGATGATTTATTCCTCTTCCAGTCAGGTAAAGCTCTATATTTTTTTATTTCTTTGCTCTACATTTTCAACCATGATTCTGTAAGTTAAGTAAATTATATAGAATCGCAGAAGATAACGAAATCTTTTATGTTGCACCGTTCGGTCGCCCAATGTCTTAGAAATTGGTTTCGTTACCTTTGTGCATGTATAGGTTGAATTTCTGCACGGCAACTCCCACATCTCTTAGCGAGAATGAACTGTGCTTTGCCCTCGTTATTTTATATGATGTCAAACTTTGAAACTGCAACTTCTCAAATTTGTGATTTGAGATTCTCATTTTGAATTATATTTGAATTTGTTATAACGGTTAGATCGTGAAATCATCTTTTTGGTATAAAGGGAGGTGGGGGAGGGGGGGTGGCTTTTCGTTAGTCTAGAGATAGCTTAAATCAACTAAAAGATTTAACTTCCCATTTTATTTCTTATGCTCTAGGTTGCCAACCTGCCATGTTTTTCTATTGCAGTAAAGCTACACAAGTGATTTATACTTGCGTTAACATGACATACTCTAACCAAAAAGAATGACATTTTACATCGTTGCCTTTGGAATGTTTCCTGCTTTTCATATCTGGTTGTGGTTCCAAGAATTTTTGCAAATCGTGTGTTGCTGTAACTCTCAATTTCTGCCTTCTGGGCTGAAACACTTTGTCTAACGATATAACACCTTTTTATTTGTTATCTATTTGCTGCAAATATCAGCCATTGGCTAGTTCTTTGGAGATTATTTCAAAGGGATTCTAATATATTGCTTTTGGTATTTCGACATTTCTTCAAATGATTTTCAATAAAAATTCATGATCATGAATGGTCGTAGTTGTAAATTTAACAGATTTAGGCTCTATTTAGCCTCTATCTATTTAGCCATTTGGTTATCTGATTTGCCAGCTAACTCTTTACAAATTTCTAAATCATTAATTGGAATAAATAGTATGCCATGGTGCCCTTACATCTGTAGATCATTAGCTGGCAAGGTGAACTGCCTGAGAAAAAGCTGTATTGCTCATGAACACTACCTACGGTTGAACCCCCTTCTTCTCTAGAGCTCTGCGAAATGGAATACTCAGGCGATGCTCTACCTCTCCTTATATACTACTTTGTTAATTGAGGGCCATTGCTAAACTGCTCCAAATTTGAACAAGTTTGAAATATTAATCTTCGAGTTATCGACATTGAACTGTATTTTAGTCAACAAGGTAATTTGTTTAGCAGTAGTAGATGAATATAGTTGTTGCATACAATAATTTTCTTTCTTTGATAGTTCGAAACTGGATTCATGGAGATTTTACTTGTTAAGCCATCGCTGCGATGATCTAAGTCTCGATAGATAGGGTGCCGGCGGTGGTAATCGGACACTTTAGGAAAACTAAATATTTTCATAAGAAACTTTAATCAAAGGCAAAAACCGAAAATACCAGGTGAATGGACAGTTATTTGGACATATTTTCCCGAAATGTTTTGGTTTTTTACTTTGCCTGCTTTTCCATGACAACGATAATGTCGAGCTTTTCCTATTGCTCTCTGATCTGGTTTCTTTGTAGCAAAGTTACCAACAATGAAATAAATAGGACACACAAGCGTGCACTGCGAACTTTACATAGTGACTATGAATCCACACTTGAGGAACTTTTAGAGAGGGGTGAAACCAGGCGTGCATAAACATGGGAACATGGGAACAAAGTTCCCAGGCAGCTTTTTCGAAAGCAATATTTCGCAGGCAGTTTTTCTTAGATAGTTCTTTATGAAATATAATTGAAATTAGTTTCCAAACCAATATTTTGCAGGCAGTTTTTTCAATAGTTCTTTAAGATGATGAATAATAGCAAAAAAATGGTGACAAATTGCTTTTTTCAATCCTCACTGCACGTGCTCCAACTAATTTTCTTCTTACCTTCCCATATGGCCTGCAGTTTTTTAGTGAAATCTTCAAAGCTGAGATTTTCATGCGGCCCTTGACTTCTGGATTGTTTCGTTGCTCCATGTGTAAAAACTTACTGTTTGATACCTGAATTCTTACTGGTTCTGGTGATAGGCTTCTCTACCCTAGCTGTACAAAATTGATATGCAGGCAGGCTTTCAGAGAATTTCTACCGCTCCCAGGCAGGTTTGAACATTATGCACGCCTGGGTGAAACAAAGAAACTACATATAAAGAACAAGCAAAATCTCAGGGTTGAAATCTACAAATCAATTAACCATCTCCATCCAGGGTACATGTGGGAATTTTTGTAAAAAAAATGTTCCCTATAACCTTTCTGAATTTAAGCGAAAAATGAAATTATGGAATAGAAATACTTGCATCTGCAGATTGTGCAAAGTATTCATTAAAGATTTAGGGTTTTTGTAGGTTAGTAGCAAATTATATTTATAAACTAAGGTTTGACTTATTTCTGGCGTTAAGTGACTTTTAGTTTCTATCTATGAGACATCTTTTCATGTCTATTTCAAAAATTTTGAGACTGATTCCGGGGGTCAACACATGACTTTAAATTGAGTGCTCCGCAAAAAAATTACCGTTTAAGTCATAGCTTTGGAACCACTGGCTCTATGACAATGAGACAAACATTTTTGAGCTCGTCTTGAAATAAGCTTTCATTTGATATAAAGTTTATTGATTTTTGATGACGTCATCAACAATTGGTTGTTGCGCATGCGTACTGACGAAAAACTATGTTATGGTTCATTTTTAGAAAAATGAGTAACATAATATGATGCAGCAGGTATTTTTATGTATATTTAGCATTTTTTGCTATTTTTAAAAGTAATTTATAATAAATTTTGGACAAAAATCGCTCTTTTTTTCGTATAAAATAAATAAATGCTGACATCAGCAAAAAAATTAGCGTTTCAAAGCAACAATTTCAAAATAAGAATTACAAAGATATAATCCCTCTATGTTTCTGACGTCAGCACTTAATCACGTGACATAAACAAAAACAAATCACATCATCTTGTTTGCCTTATCATGTTTGTTACTTGTGCCAAGTTTCAAGTCTCTAGCACTTATGATTCTATGAAAAACCAGGGGGGGCACTTTGTGCCCCCCCTAGTCTCCCCAAAGTTTCAAAAAGCCTAGTCTGGATAGGGTTAATTAGCTTATTAGCTATATATATTTTTTACTTTTTTGCCAACGTAAAAGAAATTGTTAATAATAATAATAATAATAATAATAATAATAATAGTAATAATAATAATAATAATAATAATAATAATAATAATAATAATAATAATAATAATAATAATAATAATAATAATAATAATAATAATAATAATAATAATAATAATAATAATGACAAAACCTTCGAACTACGGAACTATGCAGGCTCCCTTCAGTGAGTTCTCAGCGTTATGGAATAAATCCCCTATCCTTTAGAGGGAGTGTACTGTGGAATATTCTTAATGATGACCCGAAATTGACAACTTCTCTAGCGAAATTAAAAAAGGCAATACGTTGCTGGGATGGCATTAACTGCACGTGCTACATTTGCACTAAATTTAGGGTTTTGTATCTTGTTTTATTAAAGTTTGTATTGTAAATAGTTGGTGTTAATTAGTCGTTGTTAACTAGAAGCCAACCAATAGTAAATAAGTTTGATTTAATTTTGATTTTGATTAGTTTACTACCCTTTTGTTTTGAAGCACAATTAATATTCTCTCTGAGGTTCAAAGCTCGGAGAAGGAAATTTTCTGGCTGTTTATTTGGCGTCTGCACTAGACTGGACAGCCTAGCATAGAGTTCACTGGCATTTTTTTCCTAATGAGCTCTGATGATCTTAATTACGGTAAGGAGGCCAGTTTCCCGCATGACCTCGAGATAATGTTTCAGGGGTAACCCTGGGGCAATACATTATATTGTGGCCTCAATTACTTCCTTGTTTGAATAGCCCTACAGATGAATGGTAACTGATCCCTTATCCCTGAGAATCAATTGTCCCCAGATTACGAAAATCTTTCTTCGAGACTACAATCAATTCAATACATTTTAACACTAGTCAGACTACAATCCTGGACAAAATATTTGGAACAAAGTTAGTTGTTTGCTGATTTTCACAGTCCTTCTCAATCTTATATTTCCACCATCCCCTTTAACCCCCAAAACAATGCTAGTTGGCATCTTGAAGCTGAACACATCCAAGCAACATTGTATCGAAGGTAAAAGGGCGTTGCTCATTTGAAATTGTAGAATTGTAGAATCTGTAATTTGTCCATTATTTCAGATGACTTACCAGGTTTCGGTTCTTGTTATAGATCGTTTTCAATGTCGTTCAAAATAACATTCTTCTATCAAATATGTTGATGAATTGGACCAAAAACTGCAAAAAGTTCATGCAAAATCTCCTTTCAACTCTAATTTAGCTTGGAAGCCTAATTTTCACAGATGTTCAGCTTCGTCACGTCACTGAGACGTCACAAGGCGTGGCAGCCACACACAAATTACGTTATAAGCTACAAATTACTTGCTCTGTAATTCTTTTTTTTATATTCAATCAAAATTTTACAATGCAAGGTACTTATCTAACGCTACTTACAAACTACTTTACTATACTACAAGGACGAATGCCACGGATAGCAAAAATACATGGCAAATTCGCAGCCTTAATGAAAATAAGATAAAAAAGACAAACAAACAAACAAAAAACCTTAAGTCTATCTCAAGTTAGACGTCATAAATTTTCGAAAAAGAAGCAATTAAATTTGCTCCCTCGTGGCAAGTTTTCGTTGAACTTTCACGTGTAACGTCTAATTTAACCCTAATCCTACCGGGGGGGGGGTGTTTTCCACCCCCCTGTCGGTTTTTTGCAGAGCATTCTTTAACGACAAAAGCTATGACCCTCAAACTCTCTGACAATTACTAACTATCTATTAGCTACATTTTGACAATTAACTTTTTGAACAATAGGTGTCACGTGACAGGTGACACTACCATATTTGGACGAAGATATTGGCAAAATTAATGATTTTGATATTTTTACTCCCTTAATTAGTTCCAAACGTTGACTAGTGTACTTTAAAAGAATCAGCAAACAATTAGCTTTCTATTGTTGTCAATAACAATGGATTTTGCTGACGTCAGCATTCTTAAATGATGACGTCACTCTGGCCGCCATTTTGGATCATTTTGTCAAATTTTGAAGTTTTTTCCGATAGATTTTGTTAAAAATGCATAGAATTGCGTTATGCAATACTTTAAAAGCATTTTGAGCTAATTATTATCAATTTTTGGCAGAAAAACACAGTTTTTAGTTATGACGTCATCAATTTTTGTCATTTTCTTCCAAAATAACAGTCTGAAAACACTCATATGCATCATATTTGAATTGGAAATGAATAATACGCCAAATAAGAATGGAAAAAGTCATTCAGATTACCTTTATTCCGTTTTTAGAACAAATAAGCCGGAAATCCATATATTTTGACATTTTCCGGCATTATGACGTCATAGTGACGTCACCTAATGAGGTGGCCACGCCCAAAACTACCAATCGGCTAAGAATAGCTAGGACTACGCCCTTGCCAAGTTTCAATGATTTCCCATTAGTCTACGGCTATTTATAGAGGGGGGGTGGAAAGCACCCCCCCCCCGGCTATGTTAGATCAAAAAAAGCCCGGTAGGATTAGGGTTAAGATAGACTTTAACATTACAAAGAAATACAAGAAGCGACTAACAAAGAAAGAAAATATGCGAGAAGGGACTAGGTAACGGTGAGGTAACATGGTGGCTGTGTTGCGAAAAACCGTATTTGAAATTATATTAATCAAATTGACCAGTGTTATGGATATAACGCAGCGTTAACTCCATTATCTTTCTATTTAGCTCATTAATGAGATGTTTGCCGCCATAAAGTAAAAGTTGTAAGAAAAAGAAGGGCAGAGCAAGAAAAAGTGTTCCGCATCCTCTATTCCATCATTCGTAGGACACATAGGATTTATGGTGTCTCTAAAATTGTGTTTAAATTTATGAAAGTTTAACTTGCTGAGACCAACTCTTAACTGAGTAAGGCAGGATAGACCTGATGGGTCATGGATCCCAAAAACTGATTTTGCAGGGGGGCGAATAATGGATAGCAGCTTTGTTTTAAAGATCGAGAGTGACGGTGCAAGTCTGTAGTTGTGGCAAATTGTACTGAATTCTGGTCAGTCTAAGGTAGTTTTCGGTATTGAGTGCCCAACGCATGACGGTATTGAGGAAATGGAGCACTTTTTGTTGCTTTGCCCTTCATTTGACATTCAACGACGAGATCTTCTCGCTGGGGTTTCGGATCAACTGCGACCATTTGCTGATATCACCAGTCTTTCAAACGATTTTCTAATGCACCTTTTATTATATAATGACCAAGACCTGTCTAATGACCTGAATAGAAATATACTCGAACTTACTATACGATTCATCCACAATACTGGTCGGTTTGACTAAGATCATATCAATTTTCAGTCACATGTCATACCAACAAGTGCCCACCAATTGCCTGAAGTAAATTTTCTTTTCGTTTGCAATTTCTGTCTCACATTAGATGTCAGGTCCAAATCAAAATTTAAATTTTATGGACAATTACAGCCCCGACCAGACATCTAATGTCAGACAGGCCACAGTCATCCTTTTTCTTTTTTCTTTTTACTGTTTGTAGCATTTTTTATAGCATCTATGTAAAATTGTATGCAGTTTAGCATTTATTTTAACAATGCCATGGGGTAGACATAGACGTTTGCTCCTCGTGGCATCGTCCTTGTAGTATTGTAAAGTAGTTTGTAGGTAAAGTAGTCTGTAACATGTATTGTAGATTTTTAATTGAATACACTGGGTGGGCCAGAAAAAAGTTCCCACTTTCGACAGGCCAGGATAAATCACACACTAGGCCGTTTTAGTTATTTTTTATTTAATCTTTTGTCAATACCTTATATTATTCTGGGATATTTTTTGTAGATTTTTCGGATCCAATTTATTGATGAATTAACGATTTCTTGAAAGTTTTTGGCCTGCAGACTTCCCAAAAGCGTTGAAAAACAGTGATCAAATAGGCCATTCCCATGATTACGTCACATGCCGCGCGACGCGCAATGCATTCTGGGAGTGGTAGTTAAACTTGTGTTTACATTAGTGTGTTTTGACTGGGAGCGCACGTGAGATGAAGCAACTGTCGTGAAATTTCGCTATAAAATGGAAGAAAAATCATCGGAAACCACAAAATCGCAGATCCCTAGTTTTTTTAAAAACTCTTGCCAGGGTATCACTGCACTACAGATTGAGTTTGGCAGAACAAAGGGAATGCTCTTCGAAATGACCAGGGAATTTGGAAATGGATGATGTACATTCTGTAGCACGAGTGGTCGTTCAATGATTGCGTAAGTTTAATGTCATTTTTATTAATACAGATACTCTCAGTAGTTTAATCATTTCTTTGAAATTATACTCGATAGCTAATTTAAATTAATGCGTGTTGGGAATTGAGCAAATATTCTAAACAAGCGTGTAGATTTAGGACTTTGTGACGCGAAGACCTGCGAGCCGCACGTCATTATAACTATTCCTGACACATGCAAGCCTTTCATTCGAGGCACCTAGCAAGTACAGATCTTCCGTGAAGCATTTCAAAAACATCTTGCTTTATTGATGCGTTATTTGCTCTCATTTATATTCGAGTTCACTTTTTGTTATGATATTCCTGTTGTCCAAAGAGCGGCAAATATCACTTAGGCCGAAATTGGTCAGTAGCAACTTTTGAAATCGATGCTTCTCTAAATTGGGCAGTGAGAAGCGGAGGGGCACAACTGACTTTAGGGGCCTTTGATAATTACTTCTCGTTACGCATCGCGACCTTTGGCCGTGATGGGGGTCAGGGGGTTCCGGTAAAAGCCATGATAGGTTGTGTTTGCGTGACGAAATATCACATTAAGAAATTGAAGAAAGTATATTATGAATAAAAAACGTACAATTTGGAAATATGTCATAATTTGAGTATTAGCGTTGCTATAAAGTGAG
Source organism: Aurelia coerulea (assembly GCA_039566865.1). NCBI lineage: Eukaryota > Metazoa > Cnidaria > Scyphozoa > Semaeostomeae > Ulmaridae > Aurelia > Aurelia coerulea. The sequence continues at coordinate 14,296,025 of CM076949.1, read as the reverse complement.
CTGCAACATATTCTATGTGTGCAGGCTCAATATTAAAGGCATTGAGTCCGCATAAATAGCGCGTTCATGACCAATATCAGCTTCTTTTCAATCATAAAACAAAAGTTGTGATTTAATCGCCATTGAAATGAAACCAAAGAAATTTCCGAGGATAATGCAAGGATTAAGAAATCTTTGGTCTCCACTACTAATGACTTTAGCACGATTGTGCGATAACAAAAGGCCGTCAGCAGTTTGTCAGCATAGCGTTAAAGCTCAGCTATATAGATGGACTCAATTCCTTTAATGAAGCAGCAATAGCGGCAGGAAGTGGCAAAGAATAGTCGTCCTTCAAACAGATTACAACAACATTAAACAAAATTGGTCTCATGTTTCGTCTCAAAGTTGATGATAAAATTGATGATGTCTGGACCTAATTATGAAGGCAATGAATACCTAAAGCAGTAGGCCTGAACTTGTGAAACAAACAAAGAAAATTGTTTGGGCCGCGATCACAGGGGGGGGGGTAGGGTGTTTCGATGATCGCGGCCCAAGGGCCGCGATGAGTGACGGAAAGTAATTGTCGGCGGCCTCTTACTGTGGAAAAAACCGGGAAAAAAGCTGGGTAAAGGTTCAGGGTGGGAGGTACTTCCATTATGACCTAACAGGGGGGTCCAGTCGGTTTGAGGGTCTTACGAAATGGCTACGAAATGGCCCTATCTGTCAAACATATACTACCAATCAGGAGGTATTCCAAGATTCCTGGTCAGTTATAAGATTTCAACTCAGTAGGCTCCTCCGCACGGCAATATGGTCGTTGCAGCAGTAATTATCATTGAATTCTGAAATTTTTTTGCTTTGTTCAATCAATTTTTGAAATAGAAAATTTAAAAAAACTGCAGAAAATGTTTGCTACCAGACGCTACCAAATGTCCCAATTTTTGGTCCACGAACTACCATTTAGGGGTTTCTATAAAAAGATACTACCATTTGAGGGTATTTTTCAAAATTTTTGCTTTGGCCCTCTTTAACCCTGACTGGACTCCCTTGTCAGGCCATAATTGGAGTACCCCCCCCCCCGGGGGTAAAGGGCTACTGATAAAGACGTTTCTCCATTTGCAAATTTCTTAACTTTCTGCTGCAGTGCAGATAATAATGATTAATGATTATTTTGAGCAGAAAATTGACGAAAGAATAATCAGATGCCCAAATCTAGTTTAAGGAAAAAGGCACAATTTCTTGATTATTTTCGTCTGGGACTGGTCACATCCAATCGATAATAAACATAATTTTTGAGTTCTACACTAAAATACGTATTTTTAACTGCCCATTGATTATGCAGAATACGAAACAACCTCATTTTTCTACAAAGAAAGACCTATGTTCCCTTACCTTCAATGAAAATTTGTTTCTTAAGTTTACAGAGCGAACTCGTTTTGGAGCACAGAACACAGGAAATTTCGGAGAAAGTTAGTCATATTCAAATTTCACATTTCAATTGAATTCTCACTGATTGGAATTTATCATCAACAGGGTTTAAACTATACTGGAACGCTTTATTTTTCGAAATAACTGACAGCTATTCGTTAGGAATGTTATTTCCTCCATTGTCCAGGCAAGATCTACAGCGTGTCATCATGGCATCAAAAGCGTTCTGTATCATCTGCAATGGAATAGCATGCATTTCTCTCGTTATTGCCTGTCGAAGCTGTTCAAGGTTTTGCGGTTGGTTTTCTTCCCAAATTTTATACTTTAGATATCCCCATATAAAACGTCGGATACTGTAAGGTCAGGGGAACGTGGGGGCCAAGGCCAATCACCTCTTTTGCTCATCACCTTTCCAGGAAACTGCCCCCCCCCTAAATACCGCATTGAAGCATTGCTGATGTGAGCGGGTGCGCCATCCTGTTGCCACCAGGTAACACCTTGATCCATGTTTTGCTTTCTGAACTCTCGTTGTATCACGCTGTATCGTACGATTCTCAGATATTCTCTAGTGTCAAGGCTTCCTTGATTGAAATGGGGTCCAAATATGTTGCATGTTCTGGTGAGTCCGGCTCAAAGCATTACCTGTCCTGGTCCTTGTTGGAAGTCAATCTTCATGGAGCCCGAGAAACTAAAACTGTTGATGAAAACATTCATTATGTCCCAGTTTAGTTATTGCTCGCTGATTTGGATGTTTCACGATAGAAATTTGAATAATAAGATAAACAGGATACATGAAAGGGCCCTAAGAATTGCATACAAGGACAATGTTTCTAGCTTTGAAAAATTGTTAGAAATGGATAATTCGGTAACCGTTCATCATAGGAACCTGCAGTTGCTCATGGTAGAGATCTACAAAACAAAATATGATCTAAATCCCAGCTTTATGAAGCAAATTTTTGAGGAAAGAGAAATGCCTTACAACCTAAGGTGTTCTGATAAACTACAACTACCAAAGGCGAAAACAACTTGCCTTGGAATCGATACAGTCAGATATATGGGGAAAAAAGCATGGGGGACACTACCACCAGAACTGAAAAATTCAGATTCCCTTCAGATTTTCAAAAGGCTTATCAAAGCCCATCAATGCCAAGCCCGCAACTGCAGATTATGTAAACACTTTTATCCCAATTTAGGTTTTTTATTGTAAATTACATCTTCACTTGTAATATTATATGTATTTTTTGTAAATAGTTGGCCTTAACCTTATTTTAACCGGGTAAAAAAAAGTGATTTTCTACCGGGGGGCGTTTTTGGCCCCCCCCCCCTGTTTTTCTCCGCAAGTATAACAGCTATGACAATGAAACTTGCACTGTGTCATAATTGAACAAAGGAGAATCTAAAAGTAGTACCAATCGATCAATAGTCGCGTGATTTGTTGCTAGGCAACCAAAACAATGCAAATTTTGAGAAAATCGAGCTATTTGCAGAAAAGGGCCCATTAGTAGCAAATACCGGGTGCGCCAAAATAAACTATGCACGTTTGGCAGTCCACGATAAATCGTACACTGGACCGATTTTGAAGATTTATAACTTAATCTTTAGCAGAAAGACTGAATTAGATTCTTGGATTTTTTGCAAATTTTCTGTTATCAGTTTTTAGAGCTACAAGCGAGTTTCTTTAAATTTTCGTTTTCGAAAACACTGAAAACGATCAAAAACGTTGATCAAATTTTCTAAAGACTCAACATGAATGGACAAAGAGAAAACGTTTTCAACGTGATTTGGGGATCTGAAATTAATTGTTGTAAACTTCTGCACGAGAGTTATTTCAATGATTGGCCTGTTGCGAAATTCTGTAATAGTTGCAATCAAGTGCCGCCCCAAAAGCCGTCACAAAATAAAAACTGTAACAAGACTCCATGCTTGCTGGCCTCATGACGCTTCCTCGCTTGTCTTTTTAACCCCCTTGACCCAGGAACACAACATGCACCAAAGCATAAATTCAATGACATCACAAAAGAAAAGACAGTTCTTTGTATCCTTGAGAATATTATTACATTTCTCTCAAGATAGTACGAGCTCTCGTACAGCAGCTTACAATTAATCGATTTCTAAATCTCAAATCACCATGAAAAAGTTTTCTCTTTGTCCATTCACGTCGATTCTTTAGAAAATTTGATCTACGTTTTTTGATCGTTTTCAGTGTTTTCGAAAACGAAAATTTAAAGAAACTCGCTTGTAGCTCTAAAAACTGATAACAGAAAAATTTTCAAAAAATCCTAGAATCTAATTCAGGCTTTCTGCTAAAGATTAAGTCATAAATCTTCCAAATCGGTCCTGTGTACGATTTATCGTGGCCTGCCAAAAGTGCATAGTTTATTTTGGCGCACCCGGTAACTAGATAAAATTGGCAAAAAACCATCCAAATACCTGCTTGATATAATGAATTTGTAGTTTCATATGGTTTCATACGGATATTTGTGGTTTCTAGTAAATTAACTAATTAAATAATGAACATTTGATTCAATGCAAAATTGTTAGCTCAAACATTATGATTTAAAACTATTAATTTCGCATATTATTGGTGAAATCAAGTACCTTCATCGATATTTGATGTAATTCCATCAGTTTTGCATGAAAAATTAATCATTCATTAAGGATATGACGTCATAAAGATTGATGACGTCATATCAATAATAAACTGCTGATGTCAGCAAATATGAATAAATTATATATCAAATGAAAGTACTCGTCGAGACAAATCGAATGGTATATATATTGTTGAGATTTAGTAACAAAGGAAGAAATTAGAGCCGTTTTGAAGAAATTCTTTGTGACCACTCTCCAAATATGGGCATGTGGTAGTCACGTGGTCAAACAATAGGTATTGAAATTGCTATTTTCTGATTGCCACCTAAATTTTAGGAAAAATCAACGAGTTTCAGCATTGTAGGTGGCATCGTTTTGGAGCTATTAAAAAAATCTGATAGGGGGGCGAAAAACGCCCCTCCCCCCTGGTTAAAATAAGGTTAATTAGCAAATGTAGCTATATTTTTTAGCTAACTTTAAATGAAAGAACTAAAAATCGATGTAATGGTTTGGAGGATGTCCTTGCCTGGATTCCGCATACTGTATGACATTTTTTTAATTGACTTCTGAGTTGAGGCTAAATATTGCTTCATCAGAAATAACAAGGTTGTCGAGAAATCTTGGCTCCTGCTGCTCGACAGTGTTCAAGAACCTTTGGCAAAATTCCATTCTTTGAGCTGGATCACGTTGTAAAAGTCTCTGTCTCCGCACAGCTACATATGGATGGAACTTCAGTTCCTTCACAATTCTTCGGAATGACGTTGCAGACAAGGCGAGCCCATTACGTCTTGTGGACCTGCAGCCGTTTTCTATTAACGCCGCCTGGCGTACTCTCTCCACATTTCCCTCACTTCTTGCAGTTCTATTGCGCCCACTGTTACCTCTGTTTCTATCATGACATGTGCCATGTTCAATAAACTTTCTATAAAGCTTTGAGACAGCACAAGATAAGGCTCAAATCCTTACTGGTTGCCAGAGCATGCGGAAATCATCCAATTTCATGCTTGTCAGCCAATGAGATCACCGCTTTCTAGCCCCTGGAGACAAAATCGGTCGTTTGAGGGAAATTTTCTAGTACCCTCACTAGAACTGAAATGGATGCTAGAATACTTCAGTTATTCGCAATTTTTTTTGATAAATCAGTTGTGGGGATGTCCGTCCAGAGTTGTTTACATGTTTAGGCACATAGCTTGTTTGGGGCCGGAGCTGCGTTCATTTTCCGGTCGAAGAATATTGACCTTCGTTGAAATATCTATAGAAATCGCTACAAATGAGATATACAGATAAGAATTTCAGCAATTATGCATATTTCTAATGATTTCTGGTAGAGATATCATTTGGGCCTAAGCTTGTCCTCGCTTAAAACTCATTCCATTGCACTTAAAAAGTAATGGTAAAATTCTAGAGCTGAATAATGCACTTACCCATGACTCAGGCACCAGTTTGACTTCGTTTGCCTTTTTTACATTAGCAAATTTTTATAAGAAACGACCAGTTGTGGGTGAATTGCAAAAACTTTCCTCGGTCCATATTTTTATCTGCACAGTCTATCCGCTTCAACAACAAACAGTGAACTTTGTATCATAAAAGTCTTGCATCACAAAACATTCCTATAGAACGATTCCATGCGCCTTAGCAAGGCACTCGTGAATTATTTTCACGCATTTGGTTCAATCAGTCAATGCAAACAAACAAAAGTGCAAAACCGGGTATCTCTTTTAGCGAACCCAAAACAATGTTTTGTTCTTTTTATGCTTTGCATTGATTGAAATAAGAACGAAAAGAACGAAATGCGTGAATACAATTCACGAGTGCCTCGCTAAAGCGCATGGAATCGTTCAAAAGGAATGTTCTGTGATGCAAGACTTTTATGATACAATGTCAAAGTTCACTGTTTGTTGTTTGAAGCGGAGAATCTGTGTAGAGAAAAATATGGACCGAGGAAAGTTTTTGCAATTCGCCCAAAACTGGTTGTTTCTTACAAAAATTTGGCAAATTAAAGAAGGCAAACGAAGTCAAACTGGTGTCTGAGTCATGGGTAAGCGCATTATCTAGCTCAAGAACTTTACCATTACTTTTTAAGTGCAATGGAATGAGTTTTAAGCGAGGACAAGCTTAGGCCCAAATGATATCTCTACCAGAAATCATTAGAAATTGCCTCCAATTTTGAGATATGATAGCAGTAAAGGAGTTTGGGTTATTGCTGAGGTCAGTATGCATAATTGCTGAAATTCTTATCTGTATATCTCATTTGTAGCGATTTCTATAGATGTTTCAACGAAGGTCAATATTCTTCGACCGGAAAATGAACGCAGCTCCGGCCCCAAACAAGCTATGTGCCTAAACATGTAAACAACTCTGGACGGACATCCCCACAACTGATTTATCAAAAAAAATTGCGAATAACTGAAGTATTCTAGCATCCATTTCAGTTTTAGTGAGGGTACTAGAAAATTTACCTCAAACGACCGATTTTGTCTCCAGGGGCTAGAAAGCGGTGATCTCATTGGCTGACAAGCATAAAATTGGATGATTTCCGCATGCTCTGGCAACCAGTAAGGATTTGAGCCTTATACCAGAGCCTAAACATGGCCCAACAATAGCCACCAGAAGTTTGACACTTTGAGCAACTCACAAAGAGCCTTCTTTTCAAGCAGATTTTCTATAACATTTCAAAAAGGAAATGAACCAAGAACGCAAAGATTCCTGGCCAGAAATCCCTTAATAACGTGTTTTCAAACTTAATTGAACGTTAATATATTTTGCAAAATCAAAATCAGCATGTATTGATTGCACAGTATGGATGGCTTGGAAAATGGAGCAAATGATATTCCTAACGAGAAAATGTCAGTTATTTAGAGAAAGAAAGTGTTCCAGTGTTAAATTCTAATCGGTGAGAATTCAATTGAAATGTGAAATTTGAATATGACTAACTTTCTCCGAAATGTCCTGTGTTCTGTGCTCGAAAACGAGTCTGCTCTGTAAACATAAGAAACAAATTCTCATTGAAGATAAGGAAACATAGGTCTTTCTTTGTAGGAAAATGAGGTTATTTCGTATTCTGCATAATCAATGGGCAGTTAAAAATGAGTATTTTAGTGTAGAACTCAAAAATTATGTTTATTATCGATTTGATGTGACCAGTCCCAGACGAAAATAATCAGGAAATTGTGCCTTTTCCTTACACTAAATTTGGGCATCTGATTATTCTTTCGTCAATTTTCTGCTCAAAATAATCATTCATTATTATTATCTGCACTGCAACAGAAAGTTAAAATATTTTCTAATAGAGAAAGGACTTTCTCAGTAGCCCTTTATCCAGCTTTTCATCCGTTTTTCCAGAGTAAAATCAGTTGTGCCCCTCCGCTTCTCGCTGTCCAATTTAGAGAAGCATCGTCTTCAAAAGTTGCTACGGGCCAACTTTGGCCTACGTGATATTTGCCGCTGTTAGGCCAACAGGAATATCAAAACAGAAAGTGAACTCGATAATAAATGAGAGCAAATAACCAAGGTGTTCTTGAAATGCTTCACGGAAGAACTGCACTTGCTAGGTGCCTTGAATGAAAGGCTTGCATGTGTCAGGAATAGTTATAATGACGCTCGGCTAGCAGGTCTTCGCGTCACAAAATCCTAAATCTACACGCTTGTTTGAAATATTTTTTTCAATTCCCAACACGCATTAATTTACATTAGCTATCGAGTATTATTTCAAAGAAATGATAAAACTACTGAGAATCTCTGTATTAATAAAAATGAAATCAAACTTACGCAATCATTGAACGACTGCTCTGCTTGTGCTACAGATTGTACATCATCCATTTCGAAGAACATTCTCTTTGTTCTGCCAAGCTCAATCTGTAGGAAATTTGATCACTGTTTTTCGACGTCTTTGGGCAGTCTGCAGGCCAAAAAAATTCAAGAAACCGTTAATATATCGATAAATTGGCATACGAAGAATCTACAAAAAATATCCCAGAATAATATAGGGTATGGACAAAAGATTAAATAAAAAAATAACTAAAATCGGCCTTGTATGTGATTTATCCTGGCCTGTCGAAAGTGGGAACTTTTTTCTGGCTCACCCGGTATAAACAAAAAAAAATTTGAAAAAGGCCCACTTTTCCCGCTCTTCGGAAAAAGTGGGCCTGTTTTAGTTGCTAAAAGAGACCGTTTTTGAAAAATATTTAACTGCCTTTGTCAGAACTGAGATTTTTTGCCAAGACACAAGAAGCACTGAATGTCAACTAAACGAAATTTTTGAAATTGTTTGCATCTTATTGTCGTTTTACCAGCTATCCATTTCGAGATTTTGCTCATTTTAGACCCACATTACCCCCACCCTACTCTATTTGTATTCAAGGGAAAACGATTATATCTGAAGCTTCAGTAACGTTGCTTGGTGTAAATATCGACCATAAACAAAACTTTGACCTCCACTTATCTGATCATTGCAAAAAAGCAGCAACCCAGCTACATGCACTAAAACGACTAAAATCTTTTCTTGGCTTTGCAGCGAAAAGTGTACTCGTCCAAAGCTTTGCCTTTTCTGACTTTAACTACTGCCCTTTAGTATGGTTTTTCTCATCAGCTAGATCTATGGATAAAATCGAAAAAATACAGGAAGAGAGCCCTACATTTTCTTTATGATCACCATAATTCTTCTTATGAAGACTTAACAATTCAGAAAAATGCACAATGCATGTAAATAGGCTAAGATACCTCTGCATTGGATTTTCAAAACTGTAAATCAGGTAAACCCTGATCTTCATGCAAAATATGTTCGAAACGAGAGCCCCCAGTCGACCTTCACGTCGTCAAAATGATTTGCAGCACTATAGGCCCAACCAAACAAAGTTCGGTTCAAATAGTCTCAGGTCTCTTGGACCGTTGATTTGGAATCTTTTGCCAGATAATATAAAATCAGCAGAAAATCTGGTCAAATTCAAAAGGCTAATCAATAGCTGGGATGGGGCCACCTGCAATAGAGGAGTGTCACCCTGATTGAGGGTATTTCACATTTGGCCAAATATTCCTGCTGAGCGAAAGAATTTTCTGAAAGGAAGTTACCATGAATACCTTCCTAAACTTTCCCCGTTGTTGATACAAAACATATTTGTCATTGGCGATATCATCCTTTGGAGCGAGCTGCTCAAGCACACTGCGGTCCAGAGGGCCTAAATTTCCGACGTCACCCTGATTGAGGGTATTCAAGCTCCCAGTGACGTAGTGGTCGGGGGGGGGGCCGGGGGGGCACGTGCCCCCCAGTGGCCTGAGAATGCAGGGGCGCCGAAGGCGCCCAACGTTTAGGGGTGCCAAATGCACGAAAGCTTGCTCCACACTAAATCGAGTTAGAATGTATAAGATGCGACAGCAAAGTGTTAGAGATATTTTTGCCTCAATTTTTTATTTTATAGGCACCTTTGAAGATGTTTAGATGGAATCAGAAATGTTTTGTTCGATGTGGAATCGATAACTCTCTACGCACGCGAACATAAAGTGTCTAGAGATCGCGCTATCCCAATTCCAAGGCGTTTTTACTCGAGTGGGACCCAGTCCTATCTGGAAAAAGTCAGTGGTATGGCTACGGGGGAGTATAGGGGGCAATTGCTTCCTCTAGCTGGGTATAGGTTGGGTAAAGATTTTCTGAGAAATTTCAAATCTTCCATTTTAGCACTGGCAAATATGAAACCAAGAGATGCATTTTAAGCCAAATTATAAGATGTTTCCTCAAAAAATTTCCTCCTGCAAGGAGCATTTCCCAACGACAAGAATTGCATGATCTCAAAAATGTTTGCTCGCTCCGCTCGCAGAGAGATTTGGTACTATTACTAAATGGGTATGTCTTTTTCCGAGGTTCCCACAAGAGTGCAGAAGAATCATCATCCTTTATTTTCAAAGCATTTCTAAAGGTGGAACCAGTCTTAAAAGCATTGGCGCGTTGTGTAAGAGAAAACAGACAACAGTCATAATGTTCTAGGGGGCGCCAAAACAGGTTGTGCCCCCCCCCCAGCCAATTTGGAGCCACCACGCCACTGCAAGCTTCCACTTCGTTTCATGTAAATTTAAGAAAATTTGATGCAAACATTATCAGCATATCAACGATTAAAGAGTTTTGGTTGCTATTAAATGTTTTCTTGTTGTGTCTGCTGCGTTTTGTTACTGTATCCATTGATCTTTGTTACCGCATATACGTTCGAAGATTTTTCAGCAAGCTGACATCAATTCTTCCTCCTTCTGTCACCTGAACAATATCTAAATGAATTTCTAATATTGAACAATGATTTTCCAGTCTTTCAATAGAATCAACCTATTTTTGTACCGTAAATCGTCCTTTTACCACAAATATAGGTCGCCTGTGGTGCTTTGGCAGCGCAGATTTTGTTCGAAAACGCATGACGGTATCAAGACGGTATTGAGCCTACTTTTAAGGCCTACTTTAAAATTTTACAGATACTAAAACAAATTCATAAACAAGAAATGTACAATCCGTGTATATTTACAAAAAGATTATATGATAAAAGCATCTATCCTGTTAGGATCCCCACTTTAGGAATATAAATCTTGCAGAGCCCACAGTTGCATTTATCACCTTTCCAGCATCTAATTCGTTTTTTGAAAATAGGAAGGGTATTGGATTGTTTTATTTCTAGCGGTAATAACTGCCACAGTTTATTTCCAAGGTAGGCTATGCTCTCAATTCCAAATGACGTAGTCCGTAGCTTTGGAAGTTGAGCAACATTGCCACGCCTTAGATTGTAGCTAATATTTCGTTCCGTGAAAATATCCTTCATGAAAGGTGGGTTTAGATCGAATTTGGTTTTATACATTTCTGTCATTAACAACTGTAGGTTTCTTACATGGATTGGTACCGATTTGGTCTGTTCCAAGAGAGAGCCAAAATCATTTCCGTAATCTTTATATGCTATGCGTAATGCCCTTTCTTGTGTGCGATTTATTCTATGGTCCAAAGTTCTATCATAAAAAATCCAAACAAGTGGACAGTAACTAAATTGAGATAACACAAACGCCCTCATTAACTGCTGTAGTTTTTTAGTGTCCATGTAACGTGATATTCTGGCGAGAGCATGGAGTTTTTGGCCAGCCTTTTTGCAAAGAGTATTGACATGTTGTTTGAAAGAAAGTAATTGATCGAAAGTTATGCCGAGAAGATTTTCCTCTGTACTTTCTTTCACACAGGCCTCGCCTATTGTAATTGATATTTCATTATTTCCTTTTGCACCAAAAATCATTAACCCTATTTTAACCGGGTAAAAAAAAGTGATTTTCTACCGGGGGGGGGGCGTTTTTGGCCCCCCCCTGTTTTTCTCCGAAATTATAACAGCTATGACAATGAAACTTGCACTGTGTCATAATTGAACAAAGGAGAATCTAAAAATAGCATCAATCAATAGTCACGTGACTGGTTGCTAGGCAACCAAAAACAAAGCAAATTTTGAGAAAATCGAGCTATTCGCAGAAAAGGGCCCATTATTAGCAAATAGCTGGATAAAATTGGCAAAAAACCATCCAAATACCTGCTTGACACCATTACTTTGTAGTTTTATATGGTTTCCTACGGATATTTGTGGTTTCTAATAAATTAACTAATTAAATAATGAAAATAAATTAGATTCAATGCGAAATTGTTAGCTCAATAATTATGATTTAAAACCATTAATTTCGCATATTATTGGTGAAATCAAGTACCGTCATCGATATTTGAAGTCAATCCATAAGTTTTACATGAAAAAATTATTCATTTATTAGGAATATGACGTCATAAATATTTATGACGTCATAGAAATAATAAACTGCTGATGTCAGCAAATATAAATAAATTATATATCAAATGAAAGTACTCATTGAGACAAATCGAATGGTATGTATATTGTTGAGATTTAGTTACAAAGGAAGAAATTAGAGCCGTTTTAAAGAATTTCTTTGTGACCACTCTCCAAATATGGGCATGTGCTGCTCACGTGGTCAAACAATAGGTATTGAAATTTCTATTTTCTGACTGCCAACTAAATTTTAGGAAAAGTCAAGGAGTTTCAGCACTGTAAGTAGCATCGTTTGGGAGCTATTAAACAAATTCCGATAGGGGGGGCGAAAAACGCCCCCCCCCGGTTAAAATAGGGTTAAGTGGCATTTGTCTTCATTTAGTTTCATAAAGTTGTTTGGAAACCATTCAGTTATTTTGAGGGCATCATTTTCTAAATGCATGATGACATTTTCGATGTTAGGACCACACGCATAAATAGTTGTGTCGTCAGCGTAATTACAGATTTCCGTTTCCTCTTGGAACATGAAAAGGTCATTCAGGTATATATTAAACAAAAGGGGTCCTAAGACTGAACCTTGCGGTACTCCTCGGACAGTTTCTGTCCATGTGCTGAATGAACCGTTAACCTTTACCCTCTGCCTCCTGTCAGTGAGATAGCTATGGATAAACAGCAATGCAGATCTACTGAAACCATATGCATTTAATTTTGCAATTAGCAATTCATGATTCAGGCAATCGAAGGCCTTCGACAGGTCCGTCAAGACAGCACCTGTGACACCCCATTGTCCATTGTCTTTTTGCAGGCTTCCACTAGACGTAGGAGTGCATGCTGTGTACCATAGCCTTCTCGAAACCCACAAAGGAGTGAGGACAGGAAACTTTGAACAAAAGGCAACATTTGATCCTGCCTCAATATGTTGACTCCAGCGATGTGAATTTAGCTTTAATACATGGCTTATTACTCTCAAAATGTTCCTCGATAGTTAACTTGAAGGTAGATACCTCGTTTGTTGGTATTGGTGCTATGAGAGCAGAAATATCAATCTTGAAAGCTCAAGTTTGTGTCCACCTGCAAACAAGAGCTTTAGCCTTTTGGCCTAAGCAAGTTCCTGAAGCACATTAAGAACTAAGAGCTGAAATTAAAAATTAAGAACTGAAATTAATGAAAAATTAAGAAAATGCCCAATGGGTGACTTGAGGTCTGACTTCTAGAAAACATAATAGCACAATATCTAATATTGTTCAAATTTTATTGAAGATATCGTTATGTTATACGATGTGCCTTAACCCTAATCCATAGGGGCTTTTTTCGAGCTACCATTTATGGGGGGGGGGGTTGCTTTTCACCCCCCTCTGAAAACTGCCATAGACTCATCCGAATTCAATACAACTTGGCACAGTTATAGAACAGGTAATGTTTAGATCGTAGCGTAATTTGGGTGTGGCTGGCACACCTTGTGACGTCACAGTGACGTCACGAAGCTGAAGAACTGTGAAAATCAGGCTTCCAAGTTCAATTCAAGTTTAATGAAGATTTTGCATGAAGTTTATGTATTTCTTGATTCAGTTTGACAACACATGTGGTGATAAAATATTATTTTATTGAAAATAACGATTTTGGAGTGATATTTTGGCAGAAATTAGCCGATTCTTATGACGTCGTTTGTGCGATTTATTTATTCTGTGTAAAAGAGACTAAAAGAACCTGCAAAATGGTGATTATCTATAAAAAATTTATCATTAGAGTGTTTTTCATTGAAAAAGTTCGAACAAACTTGAAAAAATTGCTAATTAGTCCAAAATGGCGACCAAAATGACGGCATTATAAAAAAAATGCTGACATAATCAAATTCCAGAAATTCCGGTATCAAATTGAAGCCCTTCACTTGCTGATTCATTTGCTGTATAATACTTTATAATGCAATCAAATGATTCCATTGAAATCATTGAAAAAATGATTTTGCTGAAACCTCCTTCCAAATATGGGCATGTCACGTGACCTGTGAGTCCTATTGTTCAAAAATTTTTCCACCAAAATGTGGCTAGTAGATAATCAATAAAAGTCAAGGAGGCTGGGGGACATAGCAAATGTCGTTTCAAAACGCGGCAAATAAAATGTTGAAGGGCATGGGGGGCTGGGTGGAATCCACCCTCCACCCATGTGGATTAGGGTTAACATTTTGCTTAGGCCAAAAGGCTATAGCTCTTGTTTGCAGGAAGAGGCAAATGTGAGCTTTCAAGATTAATATGTCTGCTCTCGCAGCACCAATACCAAGAAAAGAGGTACATATGTTCAAGTTAACTATCGAGGAACATTTTTAGAATAATTAGACATTGATTGAGGCTAAATTCACATCACTGGAGTCAACCAAATTCGTATACATTTTTTTCGGACACCCGGTATTAAAATCTCTTAAAATTTAGATAACGGCTATTAGCTCGAGCGATATTGGGGGAGATGTTTTCCCTACAGTTTCCTCCATTGACATGATGTTATGGTGCCTTTTGATTGGCCGCAAATGTCAACAAATACTTTGATTGGTCGATAACGAAACTCTCCCTTGCTTGTGATGTGACATGAATAGTATGCTTGAAGTTATTTCAGTTTAGATTAATGTACATTTCTGTATTCATTTCATCAACATCATTCTTACAGTCACAATTCATCTTCTTTTTAGCCCTTGAGCAGTTTCACACAGAAGCCCAGGAAAACTTTGTGCAAGAATATTTCTTCCAAGAGAAATGTCAGAAAAAGCTGTAGAACAAAGTGATTCATTGAACAGCAGTGAGAAAGTCGAGAGCTGCGATATTACCGAAAACATTGGCAGCTTTTTGAGTCAGCCTGCTACCTCTTCACTGACATCTGATGCGACTTCAAATTACCAACTTGAAGTGGCTGCTAATCGCAAGCGAGAACCTGTATTTTCGGAGACAGGTTCTTTGGGATGGAATAATGTTAAGAAGAGACTGGGGACTCTCGTTGCCGTGAGGACAGTAATGGACACTCAGAAAAAATCCAAGGCAAGGAAACCTGTTGGACAAAAAGACTTCCTTGAAAAGTTCAGCACAAGGGAGGTCAACCATGTCAGAGGTGGTAAAAGAAATTCATCAAGTAACCACGGGCGTAGAGTATCAGTTGTTGTAAGTGCACCGAATAACGTAATACTAAATAGCAAGGAGCAAACCCTAGAAAATCATTCTACAGAGCAGTTAGAGTTAGATGATATGAAAGCAAAGGATACAATAGTTGTCGATCATCTCTGTGAGAATGAGCAGAAAGAAGAGGATGTGATAACTCCATTTTATCATTTCATTTATGGATGTATTGAGCCATACAGTAATTTTCTATATTATTGGCTATATGTAGTGATAACAGCTATTCATTACAATGCATGGGTAATATTTCTTCGAATTGCTTTTAAAGATGCCCAAGATGAATACCAAAGTTTTTGGATGACCCTCGATTACATTTTCGATATTATTTATATAATAGACATCATCATCTGCCTACGGACGTCATTTCTTGAGGATGGCATTTACGTGGATGATCTCAAACGAATGGCGTTGGTATATGTAAGATCATATCATTTTGCACTTGACTTTGCTTCAGTACTACCATTGGATCTGCTTTATTTCGCTGTTGGTATTAATCCTGCATTAAGGCTGCCACGGATGCTCAAATATTACAAAATATTCACGTCGCAGAAGACCATTCTTGCTTTGACGACTTACCCAAATGTAGTAAGAACGTGCTCATTTCTCCATCTCATGCTAATCATGATGCACTGGAATGCCTGCTTTTATTTTATGATATCTAAATTCGAAGGTATTGGCATCAACGAGTTTGTATATCCTAAATTCAATGAGAACAATACTGCTCTGATTCATCAATATGCTCTGTGCTATTACTGGTCAACACTGTCCCTCACTACAATTGGTGGAAGTGCACACCCAGTGACTACAATTGAGTAAGTATTTAAGTCGTACGTTTGAGAACGCTGAGGTAACCAATTATTGACATAAGAAATGCCTCGATCTGTAATTGCCTTCAAAAATTTATCGTAAGGAATAAGTGAATGGCACATAACATGTTACTACCCTGACGAATGACAATTTAAATTTGTGGTACATCATTTACGGGTTATGTTAAGTATAACAACATGAACCGCTAAAGTCCTTTGATTTTTACAAGAATACAAAAATTTCAAGAATCTTGAACATGTAGGATAGGAGCACGATAAGAGAGTGCAGAAGTTTTGGAATTTCTAGCACCAAGTCTGGATCGACTTGACTAAATTCAGTTTGTTTCATGGATGAAGGGCACAATCATTTCTTTCCGTCTCTAGTTTGTGGTCTGAAAATGAAACTAAATTTGACTTAACCAAAATTCCTCGTCTGAAAAATTCCTTGAAAGGGATCTGAAAACTGTGATCAAGTCGTAACGAGGCTCCTAACACCGAATAGCACAAAAGTATTAGAGTAGTCCTTCAGGGATATAGGGTCACGTCTACACATCCATTAACAAATGATCGATAATTTTTGATATTTTTTGAAAGATTTATTTCCTTTAGAGAAATTTAATGCCCGTGTTGTCTTGTTCCGTGTGAGAGATTCCTTACGAGAGTTTTAGGCCCCTTTTCAGCCACTTCGCACCAAAAAATGTTTTCAAGTTCAAAATGACCTGTGTTTACTTCCCGTATGTAATAAAAGTTAAAATCACCTGAAACCACCTGAAATCACCAGAAATCACCTGAAACCGCCTGAAATCATCTGCAAATCATCTGAAACCGCCTGTAAATCACCTGCAAATCACCTGCAATCGCCTGTCATTGTTTTGATGAATAGGAAAAAGTCTTATTGTCTTCAACTTTGATCAGTAACACCTAAAAAGGCAAATAATCCTACTGGTGTGATCGGTAGTTCTTAGGTCTCACGCCTTTTGTCTCACTCAGATTGCTTTTTGGTCTCATTGGGCTGATTTTAGTATTTTATCTAAATTGTATAAAAGCTAAGCTAGGTCCACACCTATCCGGATATTTTTGAAAAGTTCTATGCTCCATATAAATTTTAAGACGCATGAGATATTCCCAGTTATCGCCACAACAACAACAACAACAACAACATTTGTATGGCGATAACTACGAACTGGTTAGACTAATTCCAAAAATGTCTCTTGTTTGCCCCCCCCCCCTGCAGACTTGTCGCTACAACACAGAAGCTATATTCAACAACAACCAACAACAACAGCGAAAGTTAGAGGGACTTATGCAATGAGTCTACGAACTTGTATTATCAGTCTAATATATTTATAGGCCTATCCATATAAAAGATCTGCATTCCGCATCCACACGAAGAGCATCTTTGAAATTGTCCACACGAAAACCCTGCGATACTTGAAACTGGGTGACCGAAAACGCCGTCCACTTGTGGGCGTGAAACCAAAACGGCTAAAAAAGATGCGTTTTCAAAAATATCCAGATGCGTGGCGTGTGGACCAAACCGAGACTGAAATGACGCAAAATTTGAGACCGAGTTCGAGACTGCGACTCACAGTCAAGATATAGGGAATTTGTATTTAAGTGTCATGGCCGCCACAAAGCTTATGTTTCGAATACACGTTTTTTATAACAAACTTCGATCAACACTTAATACTAAAAGTTTCTTAATTTCGCATGAAAATTTCGGTGTTTTAGCTACTTTTCTTGTTTATTTCGTATGACACTGGTCACAGCAAATCTTTACATAAAATCCAAAAGAGACACAAACCAGAATTAAAGAACAGTTGATGATTTTAAGTTAGCCAATCAAAGAACACGTAGTTTCAACAACATTTTCTTGAAGTCAGAAAAAATATTGTCTCGGAGATTTGCTACGAACAGCGTGAGAAGAAAATATTTTAGGAAGCTTGTCCACTGTTTAGAGTATGGGTTGGTTGGGCCTGTTAACTTTTATGTTTGAAATCATAGACTCTGGTCATATAGAAAATTGATGGTATGAAATAATAAAGAAAAGGGGAAAATGAACTTGAACTGAAACACTTTATAACAGAAGTTGTTCGCACCATAACGCAACCTTACAGCTCTTCCGGTGTTGTGATAAAATTTATAAAAAAATTAGTACTACGATGACCAAAAATTTAAGGAAACTACGCTCAAAACCAGTTAAGAAACTCTAACATTTTATTTCTGTATGTCTCTCTTATATTCTGCGTCTCTCTAATAAAGGTACCTTTTAACTGCAAAAATTGGTAAATTTTTGCCTCAATGTGCATGGCTTAATCGTGATGACAGTGTCAATGCGAAATGGAAGCCCTTTGTCGAGAAGAAGGCTTGACTTCGAACAATACCGCAAATTTAGGCCCAAAAATAAGAAACTTATCAAGCAAACTGCCAGGTACTAAAACATGCGAAATTAAGAAACTTTTACTACTAAATGTTGATCGAAGTTTGTCATAAAAAAACGTGTATTCGAAACATAAGCTTCGTGGCGGCCATGACACTTGAATGCAAATTCCCTATATCTTGACTGTGAGTCGCAGGCTCGAACTCGGTCTCAAACTTTGAATGATTTCGGTGTCGGTTTGGTCCATACGCCAAAAATCTGGATATTTTTGAAAACGCATCTTTTTTAGCCGTTTTGGTTTCACGCCCATAAGTGGACAGCGTTTTCGGTCACCCATGACCCAGTTTCAAGTATCGCAGGGTTTTTGGTGTGGACAATTTCAAAGATGCTCCTCGTGTGGATGCGGAATGCAGATCTTTTATATGGATAGTCCTATAAATATATTAGACTGATAATACAAGTTCGTAGACTCATTACATAAGTCCCTCTAACTTTCGCTGTTGTTGTTGTTGAATATAGCTTCTGTGTTGTAGCGACAAGTCTGCAGGGGGGGGGGGGAGACATTTTTGGAATTAGTCTAACGACATTACTAAAACACGGAACAAGCGGAACAAGCCCGTAACAAGCGGAACAGGCCAGTAACAAGCGGAACAAGCTAGGAACAACCCAGTAACAAGCAGTACAACTACGGAACAGTCCAGTAAAAGCAAGAAACAACAGGAACAGGCCAGTAACAATTGGAATAGCGACACAGTAACGACCATAGAACAACTGTAATGACCCAAAATAAAGCGAATAAAGGGGCACATCCTACCTCCAGTAAAAGAAAGTTTATTAAAAAATCCATCCTAGCGCAACTAATTCTTTGGTGATCTGATAGTAACTTTTTCGCAAAATATTTCCTATGAAAAAATTAAGTGTATTCATTGCTTGATGCAAGCTGGTAAAATGAAAGTTTTGCAATAACGTGTCATGCTTTAGCTTTACATCTCTTTGCCAAATAAGTTTTCGTTTTCGTTCATTTGCTGTTCTTTTTCACTACTAAATTCACGCAGCACGCAACACATCACAGGAGGCCTTAAAAAGGTGGAGTACCCCACTCTCTTAGAGTTCAGTACGCTAATTTCATGCTTTTGGTGCTTAATCTAATGCAGTTCAGTATGCTAATGTTCTGCTTGTTACTGGCCAGTTCCTTGCTTATATTCCATTTGTTACTCTGGGTTGTTCCTTGCTTGTTCTGCTTGTTACTGGGTTGTTCCTTGCTTGTTACGCTTGTTACTGGCCAGTTCCGCTTGTTACTGGCTTGTTCCGCTTGTTCTGTGTTTTAGTAACGTCGATTAGTCTAACCAGTTCGTAGTTATCGCCATACAAATGTTGTTGTTGTTGTTGTTGTTGTTATGATAACTGGGAATATCTCGTGAGTCTTGAAATTTATATGGAGCATAGAACTTTTCAAAAATATCCGGATAGGTGTGGACCTAGCTTAGCTTTTATACAATTTAGATAAAATACTAAAATCAGCCCAATGAGACCAAAAAGCAATTTGAATGAGACAAAAAGCGTGAGACCTAAGAACTACCAATCACACCAGTAGGATTATTTGCCTTTTTAGGTGTTAATGATCAAAGTTGAAGACAATAAGACTTTTTCCCATTCATCAAAACAATGACAGGCGATTGCAGGTGATTTGGAGGTGATTTACAGGCGGTTTCAGATGATTTGCAGACGATTTCAGGTGGTTTCAGATGATTTCAGGTGATTTCAGGTGGTTTCAGGTGATTTCAGGTGATTTTAACTTTTATAACATACGGTTTACTTCCACATAAAAATGCAATATACATCACAACAATGCTTCAGTCTCTCTGCTATCGCCCAAAACTAGATTTGCTTAAATCCATCTTGTAGTCTAGATACTACGATTGGTCAAACGCCTGAATATTCTTTGGTGCACCATGAGGTCCGTTGAAGTTTTTGCAGTTAAATATTATGTAGAGTTAAGATGAAGTTGGTGAATTTGAAGTGGTGGTTTTTAGCACCAAGTGTTGGGATCGCAGAAGTAGAATAGGCCCAATCGATCCTGCAACCCTTTGTCATGACACTCAAGTGGTGGGGCTCTACCGGGTATCTAGCCCTGTCCGCCTGCCTGTTCTGGCTGCAAAGTTAATGGGTTAAACCAATGTGCCACAACACCTTCTAACACGTGTAATGTTTTGTTGATCATCTCCTTGTCCAGATAAGAACAAAGAAGGGGAGACCGGGGCGGGGACAATTGCAACACGGAACAATCGTAACACTGGCTCTCACAACTTGTAGAAAAGTGCAAAAAATGTAATTTTTGCACAGAAGATGCTCATTCTAACCATCTACATACAACTTGAGATACAGGAATATTCAGCCAAGTTTGCAAATTTTTTTGGGGGGGGGGGGGAGCATGTTTTAGAGCACGAAAGTAAAAACGTGCTTTCATTGTAAATTTGTGTCTAAAAGATATTGCTTGAAAGTAAAAAATTTTATTTTCACATCAAAGACTTGACATCTATTTAGGATCAAAACTACGTCAAAACTTTTAAGCTCCACAGCTTATGAGATGTGAAAATGGGAAATAACGATAGCTGACCAGGTCAGGAGCAATCGTAACGCGGTGTTACAATTACCCCGTGGTTTAACTGGTTGAGGCTCTGTTTTTGAGTCTGTGTGTAATGTGGTCAAACAATGTGCATCCATGTAGTATTAAAGAGTTTAATGTTACATATTTGTGAAAAATATACTTTTTTCTCCCAATCGATTCAATTATTTTCAACTGATGCATCAGAATTTACAAAGAAATAAAGACCGGGTCTTATTCTAAATCTTTTCTCTTTGATGCAATGAAAAATCTGCTGCTTGGTGTAACATATTGTACAGGGGAAAAACACAGTCATGCAATCAATATCTGTAATGATTTTAAAGATATGTAACAATTGCTCCAACCATGCGTTACAATTGCCCTGGAATTGTAGAATTATTGCGACCATCTGTACAATTCACCAATCTTTCAAATGATGCTTTGGTGCAGCTTTTATTATACGACTAGGCCTGCTCGGCGCGGCTGTCGCCGCGCCTCTGCATTCCGTTTGAGCCCCTTATGTTCGTCACATGTTGACCCAATTTCAGGGCAGTAGCATATAATTAATTCCAAAACGCGCACGGGTTTTTCCAGAACAAAGGGAGTTTTACGTATTATTCTTGAAAAAAAAGAATTTTTCTAAAGGTGTGCGAGATTTTTTTAGACAGATAAAAGTTGCTGCATGGTATTACTCGCGTTATTCGTGCCGTGATTAACCCTAATCAATATGGGCCTTTTTTGAGCTATCATTAATGGGGGAGGGGGGGGTGCAAAACTGCCTTAGACTCAGAATTCAATACAACTTGGCTCAGCTAATCTCTATCTTATAGCGTAATTTGGGTGTGGCTGCCACGCCTTTAATCTTGTACGCAGATGACACTGTTGTTTACTGCGCTGCAAAGAATTCAAAAGAAATTGAACAGCTCCTAAATCATGATCTGAGGAAGATAGAAGACTGGCTTGATTGTAATAATCATTTTATAAATCTGAAACAGGACAAAACTGAATATGTTCTGTACGGATCGCATAAAAGACTTGTGAATCAACCAGAAGTTAACATCAAAATCTATAATAAAGCTATAAATGAATCCAAAGTGTACAATTCTTGGTGTGCATTTAGACAAATACATGAATCTGCAACAGCACTTTGAGAAAGTATATAAAAAGGCATCTGCAAGGGTAAAGCTCCTTTCCCGTATTCGAGAACAAATAGGTCCCTATGTTGCAGAATCAATATACAAAGCTATGATACGTCCAATATTAATGTATTGCTCTCAACTACAACTTGGACTACCTAAGGGTACCATCGATAAGCTACAATCTATTCAGAATAGAGCAGCAAAGATCGCTTGCCCACGTGAACCACCTGAGCGTTGGGATAAAATAGCGGAAGTGCGCAACAGATGTGTTGCTATAGACGTCTTCAAATGTTTGAATGGCCTTTCACCAGAACAGTTCACGCAATATTTCAAGCGTCATCAGCATGGAAAAGACACAAGAGGAAATAATTCAAGTCTCATTTTACCATCTATAAGAACAAAAACTGGCAAATGAACTTTCGCTTTCCAAGGAGCTCATATTTTCAATAAACTTCCCAAGGACATTCGGGACGAAGAATCTCTCGTGCGTTTTAAGCACAAACTTAGCCTTTTATAAAACATTTTAATGAAACAGTTTTGAACACAGTTTTAACTTCGATGTAATTTTTTATTTCTCATTTTATCTTTTTCGTTCAACAGGTCCTTGACTGATAACAGAATTTCTATTCTGAACAAGTAAACCTGTATAAATAATACTTATTATTATTATTATTATTATTATTATTATTATTATTATTATTATTATTATTATTATTATTATTATTATTATTATTATACGTGGTGCTAAATGTCACAGTTCATACTGGTTGCTTTTTCTTTCGCCGGGTGGGGCTCCTATCACAATGGGTATTACTTCCGTTTTCATTTTCCACATCCTTTGTATCTCAATTTCCAGATCTTGATATTTGCTTTCTTTTCCATTTCTTTGATTGAAACATTTTTATCACATGGCACAGTCATGTCTATCAGCTTGCAAGTTGAATTCACTTTGTCCTTGATTATGATATCAGGTCTGTTCGCACCTATATGTCTGTCTGTATGCACTGCCATGTCCCATAGCACTGTATGTGTTTCAGTGTTAGTTACTGTGTTCGGTTGGTGCTCATACCATTTGTCTGAGGTCTTGATTCCTAGATCATTACAAATATTCCAGTGTACATATGCTGCAGCTTTGTTGTGTCTTTCGATGTAATCTGACTTTGCTAATACTTCACATCCTGATGTTATATGGTCAATTGTTTCAGACTGCTTGTAACACATCCTGCATCTGCTGTCAATTTCTTTGCCAACTATGTGTTTTTTATAATTTCGTGTGTATAGAGCTTGGTCTTGCGCTGCTATCAATAATCCCTCTGTTTCTCCTTTGATGTCTGATCTGAGCCAATTGTTTGTATTTGGAAGGTCAACATGTGGTTCCCCAATAAGTGAAGGGTACTTTCCATGCAGTGGTTTACTAAGCCATCTGTTATTTTTCTTCTTCACAAGTTCTTTTTTCATTTCTTGTTTCAATACTTTTGCGTTTTCTGCCGTTGGTTTGTCTGGTTTCGGTACGAAATTCAAATCTGCCATTTCCTTTTCGATATTTTTGGCCATTTTACTGATTGAGTACTTTCGCTTCGTCTTCTCGTGCATAATATTCATATTGCTTGACAAAGTGCTCTTGTTTTCAAGATATCAAGATAATGATTAAGCCCTACTATTGCCACTTTAAATGCAGTCTCTATTTCTATCAATCCTCTGCCTCCTTCTTTTCTGGGTATGTAAATTCGGTCGACATTAGATTTTGGGTGTAACATTCCATGCATTGTCAAGATCTTCCTTGTCTTTGAATCAAGCTTTTTTAGCTCAGAGTATTTCCAATCGATTATCCCAAAACTATATTGCACAGTAGGTATCGCCAAGCTGTTTATCGCTTCAATTTTGCTTCTTCCATTGAGTTCTGATCTCACTATTAGTCGTACTCTTTTGTAATACTCTTTCCTGATCTTCTCTTTCATTTTAGTATGTTGAATACCATCACTTTCATCTACTCCAAGGTATCTGTATCCCCTATCTTGATCTAACTCATTGATAGTTGTTTCTTTATCCAGCTCAATATTGCCCGTGGCAATCAGTTTACCCTTTTTGAACGATGCCTTTGCACATTTATCTTAACCAAAACTCATTTTGATGTCATCACTAAACTGCTTTACAATCCGTAGTTCTCCTTGCTGTTGATCATCATTGGATCCGTAGAGTTTCAGATCGTCCATATAAAACAGGTTACTGATTGGCACACTGTTTCTGTTCATCTTGTATCCATATCCACTGGCATTAATGTCTGATGTTAATGGCACTAATGCCAAGCAGAATAGTAATGGTGAAAGAGAATCGCCCTGGAATATCCCTTGTTTGATACTGATCTTTTCTGTTGTGATACTTCCTTGTACGTGATTCAGATACATCGTAGTGTTCCATGACTTCATTGATTTTTACATGAAATTTATCAGTTTGTTGTTAAATTTATAGATTGATAACGTTTTTATAATCCAACTGTGTGGGACACTATCATAAGCTTTTCTGTAATCTATCCAAGCTACACTTAAATTCTTCTTCTTCCTTTTACAATATTCAATTATTGCCTTGTTTAGAAGTAGTTGATCTTTGCAACCATATGAATTTCTTGCACATCCTTTTTGATTACAAAGTCCTTTGTAATCTAAGAAGGGGCTCCGATGTCAGTCAGAAAGAAAGAAAGAAAGTAAGGTCAGTCACGCTCGTTAAAACAATTAATTAACGTTTTATCTCTGCTAATTGGCACTGAAATAAAGAAAGCGCACAGAAAGCGCAGACAAGACAGAAGTTTCCTGCGATCCTATAGCAACATTTGACGTCGGCTTATTTCATGTTGGACAGATTTGACACCGCAAGATGGATAAATCACCATGATGTTTACCCTGGCACAACAACAAATTGGCACGTTCTTGACTTCATTAGCAGCTTAATGATGTTAAAACAATCGTTTTCTAGAACGAACGCATCATTAGCCACTTATTGATAGTACTCATTATGCAAATAAGTCAACCTTGGAGGATGATGTAACCGGCGGCCTGCACAGAGGCTTGCATTCGCAGTATCACCGAAGGTAGAAGGACCGCCCTCCTACACAGCTACGGTTGCAAACGTCGCAGGTGAAGTTGAGAGGAAAGGTGCAGAATTCCAGCAAACAATGGCCCCATTGACTGGGGGAAGGCACGTGGTCACACTGAACCAAAACATCTTCATGCATGTGAATCTGCACAGAGGTTATTTTCGTGACTGCTTGTCTCAAACTAGATGCCCGCGAATAGAAACGTTCTGCAGGGTTCTGCATAAACATAAGTAATTTTGCATTATCGTAAATCTCACATGACATCTAACTTGAGACATACAAGGCGCTTGATTTTCTATTGAAGGCGATTTTAGCAGCAACACTCTTACACTCATCTCTCTGACTGTAGCTAAAAACAGCATCAACGATCATTTGGGGTTATGAAGAAATCAATTTTCAGATTTTCATGCTTGCTTAGCTCAGGACGGACTTTGTAATCATCCAAAAGGATCTTATGTTTGTTCTTCCGGCAATATATCATTGGCTAGGATATGTTTATAGCTGCGTTCTGAAATAATTGAAGTCAATACTTTATATAGTGTAGGTAAGCATGCTATTGGTCTGTAATTCTTTGGCTTATCAGTTTCATCACTTTTGGGGAGAAGAAAAGTACGAGCTGTAGTGAACCATTCTGGCAAATCTTCTGGGTTTTCAATTGCTTTATTAAATGCTGTTGTTAGTGCATTATGAGTTGCTGTTAGCTGTTTCAACCAAAAATTTGGTATTGCATCTATACCTGGTGACTTCCAGTTAGCTGATTTTCTAATCGCAGCATGGACCTCTTCCTTCGTAATTGGATCCCATGTTTGACTCTCTACATGAGCATATTTTTCTTCTTCTCGGGTTATCCAATGTGCGTTATCATCATGGTGCTTTTCTTCTCCTAGAATGCCTCTCCAGAATTTTTCTATCTCTTCTTTGCTCGGTGGGCTTTCTACTATTATTTCTTCTTTACCTAGGGACCTATAAAACTTCTTACGATCCTTGTTAAACAATCTATTTTGGTTGTATTGCTTGCTTCTCTTCTCATATCTCCGTAGTCGCTGAGCTTTTGCTTGAATCTTCATTTTAAGGCTTTCTCTTATTGTTTCGATATCCTCCTTCGTTTTGATGTTATACCTTTTTTTTATTCCACTTCTTTTCTTCGACTTTTTCTGATGGTCATCTTCCTTTAACATCTCTGTCAACAGCGACAGTTCTCCTCTCATCTTTTCAACCTGTTTCTCTATTCTAATTTGCCATTTAGGTTTTCCTTGTGATGTTCTGGGTTTTCGCTGCTTTGGTGTCTTGCCAACTTTATCAGAGATTACAAAGGCTGCTGCATATAACAGTTGGTTTATTTCATTGAGTGATTTTCCTTGTATATTCTTTTCTAACACTGAATTACTTTCCTTGATTAATGCCTTCATCTTTTTGGTAAGGGACAGCTTCGGTAATGGTGGTCTATCCTTTACACTGATACCTTCAAGATCTGCATACTTATTAAGGATATCTCTTGATAGCTCACTTGTTTCATTAGCTTCTGCTGCAAGATTGTCGATTCCTTCTAATGGTGTTTCTTCTTCAGTCTGTTCATTCTGTCCTGATATTTCAGCTTCATTATGATCGTTTGTGTAGTTGCTTTCTTGTTCTATTTGTGCGTTTATTTGGTCTATCTCAATGGCTGTTAGCTTTTTGTTCTTTTCAATGTACCTTCTTTGACTGGCTATCTTGTTTGCATCCATATTTGGTCTAACATTTGGATTTCTTTGCCGCCAAATTCTATACGTCTCCTTCGTGGTGTTGTCTTTCATGGGTTCTGCTTGTGCCTTGTAGTAGCATAGCATCACTTCTTTGTATTCCTCTCGTGTCCATTTGTGTCTTTTAGCTATACTTTGTTGGTCACAAATAGGACTTGTTGCTGTTGCAGACGGGCTCTGTTGGGAACATCTCCCAGACGAGTTACCATCTTCAGTTCCTTGGGAGGGGAGATCAGTAGCTAACTTTTCGACCTCAGCCTGATCACTCACTGAGGGACGCGCTCCTTGGTGACCCGCGCGACGAGCGATGCGGTATGAAATTCTTTTAGATTGTACGTTCATGTTAATATCAGGTGACAGACTAGCCCCAGCCGGACGCCAACCCGGTACTTCACGGTCTCGGGGAGAGCTGACAGGTGCTACACCTTGCTCAAGGGTGCCCTGGAACTATGCATCATTGCATTATTATTATTATTATTATTATCATTATTATCATTATTATTATATTATTATCATGTTTTTCGGAATATCCAGCCTTTAGGCCTCGTAGCAAATTTAATCCACGGCATAAAGATGTAGCAATTGAGCTTTATTTGAGTAAATTAGAGGAGGAACTTATGAGTATTTTGGCACAAGGGAATAATTATAGAAATGTTAGTAGGGAGGAGAGTGAAGCAATTAACACTCTTAGATCGGACCGAACGATCATTGTCCAGGAAGCTGACAAAGGCTCGGGTGTAGTGGTTTGGGATAGAGATGATTATATCATGGAAGCAGAGAGTCAACTTGGTGACTCTGAGGTGTATAGCAGGCTTGACAGTGATCCTTCGGAACGACTTCACCAAATTATTTCGGATACTTTAAAAACAATTAGTGATAGAGGGGATTTGGATCAAGCCACATTAGACTATTTGATGGTAAATAACCCTAGGTTGGGACGATTTTACCTCCTCCCAAAAATCCACAAAAGGTTGAATAGCGTACCGGGAAGGCCTGTTATTTCCAACTGTGGTTTTTTTACAGAAAACATTTCGGCATTTTTGGATCACCATTTGCAACCATTAGCTAAAAAGGTTCGGTCTTATATTAAAGACACAAATCATTTTCTTAAGAAAATCACGGATCTTGATGGCCTCCCTGAGGGCGCTATTTTATGCACCGTGGATGTGGTGGGGCTTTATCCAAGTATTCCTCACGAGGAGGGATTGGAGGCTTTACGAGAAGCACTTGAACATCGGGAGGATAACACCATTTCCACGGATACCCTTCTTGAGTTAGCTTACGTTGTTCTTAAGAACAATTTTTTCGAATTTAATGGCGATTTCTATCAGCAGCTCAGGGGAACAGCAATAGGTACCAAATGCGCGCCTTCATATGCGATTCTTTTTTTGGCAGCGCTAGAAGAAAAGCTACTTGCTGAGGCTCAAGATAAACCGTGGGTATGGTGGAGATACATATATGACGTTTTTTTAATTTGGCAACATGGGGAGGAAAAACTTAGGGATTTTATAACTTTCTTAAATGGGGCTCATGACTCGATTAAGTTCACTGCAGATTGGTCCACAGAGAAGGTTAATTTTCTCGATGTACAAGTCATCAAACAAGGCAACAGACTTATAACAGATTTGTTTACAAAACCTACTGATACTCATCAACTCTTGCATCGAGCTTCCTGTCATCCTAACCACACCAAAAAGGGAATTCCATATAGTCAGGCTCTTAGAATTCGTCGTATTTGCTCAGAGGAACAGTTTTTCATAAATAGGGTAGGAGATTTAAAAACTTGGCTTTTAGCAAGAGGTTACAGTGGAAACGAGGTTGATAATCAAATTGACAAGGTGCGGGACAAAGATCGGGCTACTTTATTAGATACCAGACCTAAGGAAAAGGATGATATAAAAATTCCCTTAGTGTTAACATATCACCCAGCCATGCACAAAGTTTATGACATTCTTCGCAAAAACCAGAACTTACTGCTGGTAGACAGGGAGCACGAGGCAGCTTTTAAAGACAAAATATTTGTAACGTTTAGAAGGGCAAAAAGTTTGAAAGATAAACTTGTTAGGGCTAAGCTGCCAAGTATCGATGAAGAGGTGATGGAAAAGGGTACTTTCAGATGCAATGGCAGAAGGAGTTGCCAGATTTGCCCTTTGATGAGGGAGGGGGGTACTTTCCATAATTTTGATTCAACAAGGTCTTTCAAAAATTTCTCGGGGCGATACGATTGCAACTCTAATCATGTTGTTTATTTGTTGCAGTGTGAATCATGCAACAAGAAATACGTGGGTAGCACTAAGACGAAATTTCGGCAAAGGTTTAATGTTTACAAGTCCTATTTCAGAACATATGCACGCAAACACGACGAAAACTCTCTCGATAAAGGAAAACCTGTTCCACAAGCAAGTTTTTTCGGTCATTTTTTTGAAAACGGACATAATGGGAGCTTTCGGGTTGGTATTAAAATCATAGATGGGGCGGATGATGTTTTTTCACTTCGTAGGAAGGAGTTGTTTTGGCAATATCGACTTCAAACTTTTACACCCAAGGGTCTTAATGAAAGAGCTGCAGACGTGGAATTAGACGTATTTGCGTGCGGGGGAACGGCTTAGATTCTGCCACTGCATCTGAAGGTCCCTAGAGGTTGCGTTGGCGTCCGCTTTGTGGTTGCCCTTTGTTACTTCGCGCTTTTATGCGTGTGGCGGTAGGGTGGAATTCCCTATCAGGCCATCCGGGATTCAGCAATTGCTAAAAAAAGTTTTAGCAGCGAGCGAATCTATCGGAGGGTCACTTGGGGTGACTGCAGAGTTGCCAAGGTAGCCTCAAAGGAATCAGTAGAACTTTAAAACGCCTCCAATCCCTTCTCAAATTTAAAAAGGACAAAAAGATTATGTAGAGTGGCATAAGTGGGAAAGGATGTTATTGCTTTTAATTGTAAATTTAACATTTTTATGTACTTTTTGTTTGTAAACAACTTCTTCTGTATAAATTCTCGGCTGCCCAGTAAAGTTGTAGACTGATGAAGATTTTTAATCGAAACGTATTTTTATGAAAACAGTTTTTTTTTTTTTTTTTATCATTATTATTATTATTATTATTATTATTATTATTATTATTATTATTATTATTATTATTATTATTATTATTATTATTATAGAGCAAGAACAAGAGGAGAGAGTAGCAATGAAGTAGTACAAGAATTGAACGAGAATAACAATACAAGGGAGCAGCAGGAAGAATTTGAAGTGAAAATTGACTCAAACGGACGAATTGAAGGTCGTTTTGCAAATGATAAGGTAATCAATCTCTCTAAGAGGGCGTTGTCCCAATCAGAAATATCTGTATTATCTAAAGGTTTGAAATTTGTAGCAACACCAAAAGAAATAGATTTTTCTCAAATTAAGATTGATTTAGAAAACTTTGGTAGGCGGCTCCGACTTAAATGGCATTTTAGAGAATCGGAAAGCTTTTCGGAATTTCCAGCCTTCAAACCTCGTAGTAAATTTAACCCTAGAAACAAAGATGTGGCAATTGAAATGTATTTATCTAAGTTAGAAGATGAAATCATGAAAATATCAGTAGAAGGTAACAATTTTAGCAATTTTAGTAGAGAGGAAAAAGTAGCTTTAAATAACCTGAAATCTGACCGAACGATTGTTATCAAGGAAGCTGACAAAGGATCGGGGGTGGTGGTCTGGGATCGAGAAGATTACATCAAAGAAGCAGAAAGTCAGCTTGGGGATACTGCAGTGTATGCAGAACTTGAAAACGATCCTTCGGAGGATTTGCAGCGAGTCATTGACAATGCTATCAATATTATCAGGGAACGAGGGGATATTGACGATAAGACGTTGGATTATCTTTTGGTCAATAACCCCAAACTAGGAAGGTTTTACTTGTTACCTAAAATACATAAACGGCTTAATAGCGTCCCTGGTAGGCCTGTAATTTCCAACTGTGGTTTTTTTACAGAAAACATTTCGGCATTTTGTGGATCACCATTTGCAACCATTAGCTAAAAAGCGTTCAGGTCTTATATTAAAGACACAAATCATTTTCTTAAGAAAGATTGGCGGATCTTGATGAGCCTCCCTGAGGGCGCTATTCTTATGCACTATGGATGTGGTGGGTCTTTATCCAAGTATTCCTCACGAGGAGGGACTGGAGGCTTTACGAGAAGCACTTGAACGGTCGAGAGGATAACACCGGTTTCCACGGATACCCTCTCTTAGAACTAGCTTACGTAGTTCTTAAGAACAATTTTTTCGAATTTAATGGCGATTTCTATCAGCAGCTCAGGGGAACAGCAATAGGTACCAAATGCGCGCCTTCATATGCGATTCGTTTTTTTGGCAGCGCTAGAAGAAAAGCTACTTGCTGAGGCTCAAGATAAACCGTGGGTATGGTGGAGATACATATATGACGTTTTTTTGGTTTGGCAACATGGGGAGGAAAAACTTAGGGATTTTATAACTTTCTTAAATGGGGCTCATGACTCGATTAAGTTCACTGCAGATTGGTCCACAGAGAAGGTTAATTTTCTCGATGTACAAGTCATCAAACAAGGCAACAGACTTATAACAGATTTGTTTACAAAACCTACTGATACTCATCAACTCTTGCATCGAGCTTCCTGTCATCCTAACCACACCAAAAAGGGTAATTCCATATAGTCAGGCTCTTAGAATTCGTCGTATTTGCTCAGAGGAACAGTTTTTCATAAATAGGGTAGGAGATTTAAAAACTTGGCTTTTAGCAAGAGGTTACAGTGGAAACGAGGTTGATAATCAAATTGACAAGGTGCGGGACAAAGATCGGGCTACTTTATTAGATACCAGACCTAAGGAAAAGGATGATATAAAAATTCCCTTAGTGTTAACATATCACCCAGCCATGCACAAAGTTTATGACATTCTTCGCAAAAACCAGAACTTACTGCTGGTAGACAGGGAGCACGAGGCAGCTTTTAAAGACAAAATATTTGTAACGTTTAGAAGGGCAAAAAGTTTGAAAGATAAACTTGTTAGGGCTAAGCTGCCAAGTATCGATGAAGAGGTGATGGAAAAGGGTACTTTCAGATGCAATGGCAGAAGGAGTTGCCAGATTTGCCCTTTGATGAGGGAGGGGGGTACTTTCCATAATTTTGATTCAACAAGGTCTTTCAAAAATTTCTCGGGGCGATACGATTGCAACTCTAATCATGTTGTTTATTTGTTGCAGTGTGAATCATGCAACAAGAAATACGTGGGTAGCACTAAGACGAAATTTCGGCAAAGGTTTAATGTTTACAAGTCCTATTTCAGAACATATGCACGCAAACACGACGAAAACTCTCTCGATAAAGGAAAACCTGTTCCACAAGCAAGTTTTTTAGGTCATTTTTTTGAAAACGGACATAATGGGAGCTTTTCGGGTTGGTATTAAAATCATAGATGGGGCGGATGATGTTTTTTCACTTCGTAGGAAGGAGTTGTTTTGGCAATATCGACTTCAAACTTTTACACCCAAGGGTCTTAATGAAAGAGCTGCAGACGTGGAATTAGACGTATTTGCGTGCGGGGGAACGGCTTAGATTCTGCCACTGCATCTGAAGGTCCCTAGAGGTTGCGTTGGCGTCCGCTTTGTGGTTGCCCTTTGTTACTTCGCGCTTTTATGCGTGTGGCGGTAGGGTGGAATTCCCTATCAGGCCATCCGGGATTCAGCAATTGCTAAAAAAAGTTTTTAGCAGCGAGCGAATCTATCGGAGGGTCACTTGGATGGATGTTTTTCTCAGTAGTTCTTGGCTCCAACAACATGAGAGTAGGGCTGCCAGTCCCAGGGGTTTCGATTGGAGACGGAAAAGGAGGGAAGGAGGAATTGAAAATTGAATGGAGATCCACTTTAGAGACGGGGTTTTTTATAGTTGATATCTTAGTCGTATTGTATGATGTTGTTGCCTTTATATTTCACTTTGTTGTCTCCATTGTTATTTAAAGTAAAACAAGTTTTTGTAAACCGTATTGTAATGCAAATTAAATATTTATGTATTTATACTTGCTCGGCTGCCCAGTAAAGTTGTAGACTGATGAAGATTTTTAATCGAAACGTATTTTTATGAAAACAGTTTTTTTTTTTTTTTTTTATCATTATTATTATTATTATTATTATTATTATTATTCTTATTATTATTATTATTATTATTATTATTATTATTATTATTATCTACTAAACCACCATCTTATTATAACAGAAAATCAAAGTATAAAAACAACACTGTTAAAAATTTCGTACGTTTCGATTTAAAAATCTTCTTCAGCTAAACTTTACAAAGCAACTGAGCATTTTATATCCTACGGTGAACAACCTAGATTAAACTTGAAAGCCAAAACACTTTAAAATCCATCCTAAGTAAGTGTGACTACCATTGAAATAAGACCCAAATAGTGATAGAAATGATGCTAAAGTTTGAATTTTTTGGTGTAAACAAGTTTGAAGCATTATTATAGTTTAAAGCGTTAGCTAAAATCCACCCCAGTGGACCAGACCAATCACTGACCCAACCCCCAAGAGACCCAGAATCACCCGCCCCTCGAAAAGACCCCCATTACAGTCTCCAAGGAGGCTGGAAGCACTGAGACGGCAAACAACAAGATTCAGTCGGAAAACCCCGCGGCCCTCCCTCGTGACCCTTCCACGACTCGCTAACTGCTGAGTCAAGAATAGCATGATAGGGGATTCCACCCTACCGCCACGTGTAAAAGCACACGAAGTAATAAGAGAAGGCCGCAAAGCCACACCGACCAAATCTTCTGGATGCAAATGCAACTGCAGATTTCAGGCCACCCCGCACGCAAACATGTCCAGCTCCACATCTGCAGCACTTTCATTCAGGCCCCTTGGCAAGAAAGTCCCCAACCGATATTGCCAAAATAATTCCTTTCGGTGCAAAGAAAAACGTTTTCTGCCCCATCAATAATTTTTTATACTGACATCAAATCTCCCGCGGTGATCTGTTTTGAAAAAATGGCTAAAAAAATTTGCCTGCGGAATCATTTTCCCCCTTTCAAGCGTTTGCGAACGTATGACCTGAAGTACGATTTGTAAACATTAAATCGTTGCCTGAATATGGTTTTAGTGCTGCCCACATATTTTTTGTGGCAGCATTCACACTGCAACAAATATATGACATTTTCAGAATTGCAGTTGTACCTCCCCAACAAAATGGTAAAATATCTGTTTCATCAGAATTTTTGAAACTATTCCCCTCTTCGATTAAACCACAAATTTGACAACTTTTCCTGCTATTGCATGTATAACAGCCCTTAACCGGCATACTCCCATCATCTGAATCGGGTAATTTCGCCCTCACCAGTTGGTCTTTAAGATTTTTGGCCCTCCGGAAAGACAAAAAAACTTTGTTTTGGAACAACTCTTTGTGTCCCTGATCAACCAAAAGTACATTAGAACTCTCCCTAAGAATATCATAAACCCTATTGACGGCCGGATGGTATGTAAGCACCAACGGTATCTTACCGTCACCCTGGTCTTTCGTTTGTCTATTCAAAAGGTTTACGCGATCCAAAGAACGAACTCTATCAATCTGCTGATCGACCTCTTTTTCCTTATACCCTCTGTTCAACAGCCACCCCTTAAGTTCTCCCACCCTCCTATCAAAAAATTTATCCTCCGAACAGATTCTCCTTATTCTCGACGCTTGGCTGTTGGGAATCCCCTTTTTAGTGTGACCAGGGTGACAGGAAATGCGGTGCAAAAGTTGATGATGAGTGTCTGTCGGTTTCGTGAACAAATCTGTAATGATTTAATTGCCCTCTTTGACCACCTGAACATCTAGAAAGGTCACCGTCTCCTTAGACCATTCTGCTGTAAATTTTATTGAATGGTGCGCTAGGTTTAAGAAATCATTAAACTGCTTAAGCTTATCCTCTCCGTGCCGCCAAATCAAAAATATGTCGTCGATATACCGCCACCATAGCCAAGGTTTGTATTGCGCGTTAGACAATAACTTTTCTTCAAGCGCCGCCATGAAAAGAATTGCATACGAAGGGGCAGATTTAGTGCCTATAGCTGTTCTTTGTAGCTGCTGGTAAAACTCGCCATTAAACTCAAAGCAATTGTTTTTCAAAACCACTTGCGCCAACTCCGTAAGAGATTCCGTTGAGACGGTTTTATTTTCTCGATGGTCAAGTGCCCCTCTCAGTGCTTCCAGCCCCTCATCATGTGGAATGTTTGGGTACAACCCAACTACATCCACCGTACATAAAATGGCGTCCTCAGGAACTTCACCCAGTTCAGACATTTTTTTCAGAAAATGGTTGGTATCTTTTATGTACGACACTACTGTTTTAGCCAAAAGTTGTAAATGATAGTCTAAAAACTCAGAAATATTCTCTGTAAAATATCCACAGTTGGAAATAACTGGTCTCTCAGGGACGCCATTCAAGCTCTTGTGAATTTTCGGCAGAAGATAAAAACGACCCATAGTGGGGGAGCTTATTACATGAATCGTGCAAAATGTGATACCAGCATGAAATTTGGTGGAGATGGGCAGTTTGATACGCTGAAAAAGATGGGATGTAGACACAAGCTGAAAAATGCCCCCTTGTGCTATTTTTAGACTGGGGTACTAGGCTCCAGGCCTCTAAAAAGGAAATAGTAATCATTTTGCTGCAAATTATGATACCAGCATGAAATTTGGTGGAGATGGGCAGTTTGATATGCTGAAAATGATGGAATGTGGACACAAGCTGAAAAATGCCCCCTTGTACTATTTTTAGATATGGGTACTAGGTTCCAGGCCTCTAAAAAGGAAATGGTAATAATTTTGCTGCAAATTATGATACCAGCATAAATAAATAAATAATAAATTTAAAGCTAAATCTCCATTTCGGAGCAGTTACCCAGCAGCTGGGTACACAAGCTGGTGCTAATATTTTTATCCAATCCTTATTTGTAGAAATTTTGTAGCGTTTTGTTGATACTTTTGAGTACTTCGGATTTATTTTTAGCCAAACAAGTCTTTTTCATCTTGGGTTTTTGAGTGAAATTTGGACAATCCCATAAGTGTTCTATGTATTCCTCATGGGACCCACATCTCCTGCAAAGAGAATCAGTGTACTTTCCTTTGTAGTTTGCTCTTAGAACAGTCAGCGCCGATGGGGCGCCGACTGCCGGCGTCCTGCCGCAGTCATTCGAAAAAGTTGAGCTGAGTTCAACTTTTTCACTCTGCTGCGGCACCGGCGCCAATGAATATTATGTGAGAACACGAGGCGGCGCACTGCCGGCGATGCATCAGCAAATCATTTGCATTCCCTGTGATCAGGTGACAATAGCAAGCCAATCAAATACGAGGATCAGCGGGGAATGCACACTGAGATATGGTTGACGGCACCCTGTCGGCAGCATGTCGCCGATAGGTCGCCGATGAGTCGCCGACGAGTCGCCGGTAGTTCAACTTTTGCTACGCAGTAGTGACGCCGATGGGTCGCCGTCGGGTTGAGATTATATGAGAACCAGGCTTTAGGTCAACCATGTTTAGTTTTAATTTCAGTAGGGATGAGGCTTCTTCACACCTCAGGTACTCTTTCATTTCAAACTTACTACCCTTGATAAATCTGAGTTTGGTCTTTTTATTATTTTTAATATTATTTTCTATGATTATGATAATTTTTTCTCTAACAATTTGTTTCCATTGTTCTTTGGTTAGGTCTTTGATCTGACATTCTTTGAGGTTAATATCAATCATTTCTAGGTCACTGATTACTTCTTTATACCAACAATTTGGGAAATTTAACCTTTTTTGCTCTTCATAAACTATCTTAGTCAATCTACTTTTATTCATGTTTAATATCTTATGGAAGTATATCAATCTTTTCTCTTTAATTCTAAATTCCATAGGCATCAAGCCACATTCAAGGACTATTCCGTCATATGGCATTGATTGGGGTAGAGAGTCAATTATTGTAACTGCATCTTTTTGCAATTTTTCTAAGTTTTTAATTTGCTTCTTAGTTAAATTAGTCCATGTTTCACATGCATACAGAACTTTGGGCATCAAAATTGCTTCAATCAACTTTATACTGATTTCAAAACTTTGTTTTTTGAATGCCTCTTGCTTAGTAAGGAATTTTATTTCATTAATAACCCCCATAGCAGAATTTATTCGTTTATTGATGCACAAATCTAAGGTTCCTTTGGTGTTTTTCAAGTCTCCTAGATACTTATATGACTCTACGTCTTTAATAATTTGGCCATTTAACATTAAATTTTCTTTTTGAGCTTGCTTACTTTTGCTATACTGCATCACCATTTGTTCACTTTTATCCAAGTTAAAATTCAAGAGGTTTTTCTTTTGAAATTCTTCAGCAATAGTTACCATTTCCTGCATTTTCTTATGAGATATGGAAGCAATCAATATATCATCCTGATAGAGCAATGGAGGTATCAAAATGTTCCCAAAATTTATCCCCAAGTTTTCTCTTTTGGCTACTTGCATACCTTTATCAATATGATTGGCACAAATAGGGGCTGCCAAAATGGTTCCTTGTTTCAAATTTTCTTCAATTTTAACTTCTCTTGTTATTCCACTAGGTGTATGGATTTGAATGTATCCTTCATTGTTTAGTTCGTAAACATTTTTAAGAAAATTTCCCTTGACCCCACTTCTATACATATCTATAATGCAAGATTTCAACCATAGCTTATCAAAAGCTTTCTCCAGGTCCAAATAAACAAACTTCACTGCACATTTTAGATACTTGAAATAATCATTTATTGCTTGCCAAATGAATAAATGATCTAATGTTGACCTCCCTTTTCTTCCCCCTGCGGCTGCCTCTGAAAATCCTTTCTCAATGACATTTATCTGTCTGATAAGCATTAATTTTTCATAGATCTTACTAATGCTTACTGTCAGAAATATTCCTCTCCAATTTTTTAGCAACTTTCTGTTGCCTTTTTTCTTATAAATTGTTCTAACTATTATTTTCCTCCAATCCTTTGGGGGTTGACCAGTACTAAAAACCTTGTTGATAGCTTTCAGCACAGAATTTCTAAACTCATACTCTGAACTTTTATATATTTCATTACTTATGGAGTCAACCCCTGGGGATTTCTTTACTTTCAGGCTTTTGAGTACTTTTTCCAGTTCCCACATTTCAAAAGGGGCATCATTATTTTGTCCCTTCTGGGATTGAACGACTTTACAAAACAGCTTTTCAACTGATCTTACATGATTTTTATACTTATCGTCTGGCTCTCGATTGGTGAGTAATTTCTTAAAATAAGTTTCATGCTCTTCAAGGATTTCTTTTGGTTCAACTAGTTCCTTTCCTTGTTCGTTTATTACAGCAGTTGGGCAGTCTGCTTTTCTTCCTAAGATTTTGGCCCTTATCTTATAGAATTCTGAACTTTGCAATGCTACTTCAAAACTCATTGTCAAGGCCAAGGAAAGCTATTTTTTGAAATTAGGTAGAAAATTGTCTGATCCAAAACAAGGCTTGAAAGAGTATTGGTCAACTCTAAACAGATTAATAAACAACAAGAAGACGTTTAACATACCGCCATTGTTAGAAAATGGTTTATTCCTAACCAACGTACAAGAAAAAGCTAATGTTTTAAATGATTATTTTGTGGAACAGTGTTGTGCGGTATCAACTGGGAGCACCCTTCCAAACTTCCGACCTCAATGCAATGTGCTTTTGCAAAGTCTTGTTATAGACAGAGCAAAAGTTTTAAGATTAATTCGTTCTCTCGATACCAGCAAAGCTCATGGCTGCGATAATATATCAATTTTTATGATAAAGATGTGTGATGTTTCTGTAGTAGAGCCATTGTGCCAAATCTTTGAAAAATGCCTTGAGGTAGGAATTTATCCCTCAATCTGGAAGAAAGCAAATATAATTCCTATCCACAAAAAGGGTAGCCGGCAGTGTAAAAATAATTATCGACCAATTTCACTTCTACCAATTTTTGGAAAACTTTTTGAAAAATTGATTTTTGATGTCATGTATGAACACCTTTGCAACAATGGACTCTTAACTCCACATCAATCAGGCTTTCGCCCAGGTGACTCGACAATAAACCAATTGCTAGCAATAACTCATAAAATTTATACCGCTTTTGAAGAAATTCCCAGCAGAGAAACACGGGCCGTCTTCCTCGATCTGTCGAAAGCTTTTGATAGGGTTTGGCACGATGGGTTACTTTACAAACTTGAGTGCAACAGAATTTCTGGTCATCTCTTGTCATTACTTGGTAACTTTCTAGAAAATCGCAGGCAGCGTGTTGTGTTGAATGGAAAAAGTTCTCAATGGGCACAAATATCTGCTGGAGTGCCACAAGGTTCGGTCTTGGGTCCTTTGTTCTTCCTTGTATACATTAACGACATTGTGGAGAACTTAAATTGCGATGTAAAAATTTTTGCCGATGATACATCTCTTTTTTCTGTTGTGAAGGATGAAACAAAACTGCTGATGAATTAAATAGAGATCTTGAAAGGGTTCGACTTTGGGCATGGCAATGGAAGATGAAATTCAATGCAGATAAAACGGAAGAAGTTATTTTCTCTTCAAAAAGACTCAAGCCCACTCACCCTCCTCTTTTCTTAGGGAGCGATGAGGTCACGGTAAAAGCAGAGCATAAGCATCTAGGCATGATTCTCGATTCTAAGCTAGATTTTCAGAGTCATATCAAA
Organism: Aurelia coerulea; assembly: GCA_039566865.1. Classification (NCBI taxonomy): domain Eukaryota; kingdom Metazoa; phylum Cnidaria; class Scyphozoa; order Semaeostomeae; family Ulmaridae; genus Aurelia; species Aurelia coerulea. The sequence continues at coordinate 14,256,642 of CM076949.1, read as the reverse complement.
GAGGCTATTGTCAAGGCTAGGCGAGGTATTGGTATGATAAGATATCTTTCTAAATATGTCTCCAAAGCTGTACTGGATCAGATTTATAAGTTATATGTGAGGCCCCATTTGGACTATGGCGATATAATCTATCATAGAGATGATCCTGGGATGCAGCTGAACTTTACCCGGAGACTTGAGCAGACTCAGTATTCGGCTGCATTAGCTGTGACTGGAGCATGGAGAGGTACAAGTAGGAACAGGCTTCTATGATGAACTAGGCTGGGAAACCCTTTACCATATAGGCGATGGTATAGACGTTTGTGTCATTTCTTTAAATTAGTACGGTCCCATTCACCCGAATATTTGTTTTCTGAAATCCCTCCGGAGCGTCAAATATTGTACAATCTTAGAAATCCGCGGGTTTACGATCAAAATATTGTACGAAATGTTCGCTTTTCAAACACGTATTTCCAGAGCACACTCCATGAGTGGAATTTACTCGGCGACGAGATAAAAAATTCAAGGTCCATTTCTGAGTTTAAACAAAAATTGCTTCAAATTATAAAACCTGTGACAAACTCCATGTACAACATTTCTGATATAGATGGTGTTAGATACCTGACTAAAATTCGATTGAAATTTAGTCCTCTTAATGAACATAAATTCAGACATAGATTTGACTGTTTAAACCCTTGCTGCGCCTGTGGCGAAGCGGTAGAGGATAATGAACACTTTCTCCTGCACTGCCCTCGTTTTGACACGATGCGAAGAGATCTCCTTGGTCAACATTCTGACATTCCCGGGATTGATATTACATCAATGGATTCAAAATCCTTATGCCAACTGTTACTGTTTGGAAGCAACAACCTAACCGTTCTTGCAAATCGTATAATTTTAGAAGCGTCGATGGCATATTTGAAAGCAACAAAAAGATTCAGTTAGGGTGGCTCTGCTCTCTGCTCTGGTTGGGATGGGGGCAGAGTTACCTTAAATTTTTGAGTAAATCGCAGCGCCCATTCGTTTACGTCCTCGTCATGTAGTGTTTTTTGTGGTAATGTTGTGTTGATAAACTATACTATTTATTAATTATCTATTGTAAGTGCTATTCACAGTGGAAACTCGATGACCATGTGTCCATTTTCACTGTGAGTGGCACACTCTATCTTATGTTTAGTTTATCTGTTAAATGTAGTTGATTTTAAGGAGTATATAAAAAAAAAAAAAAAAAAAAAAAAAAAACAACTTTGCACTGCAGTCATATTTAACTTTTCAATGTTTGCCTTCATCCTAATATCTTTACTCTCATTCTCCATCCTCACCAGTTTTTTGTTCAGTTGTTTAATTCTTACTTTTAAAACACTTTCCCTGAAATTGTCCCCTTTTTTAATAGCTTCGCTTAGTTTCTGTTTCAACTCTATTTTCTTCTTTCTCAGTTCCCTACATGGCCTTATTACTACGTTGTGCTTTTTAGTTCCTTGGTACCTTTTCTTGAAGCATTTAGCCATAATTTTGTATATTTTCCTTTTCCACTCTTTATAAAGTACATTTACAGGTTTGTTTTGATCCCAAACTCTTCCTATTTTGTTAATTTTCACTTGTTTATTAAATTCCTGAAGGGAGTTACTTGATAAAACCCAGCGCCCTCTTTCCTTTTCAGAATTTTGGCTAGAAACATCCTTCTGCTTGAAATTAAAGTCAAGCACCATTGTATTATGATCCGATTCCTTGATACTATATTTTCCCACTCTTTCTAGGACATATCTTCTTTCTTCATCAATAATCATTCTATCAAATTTATCAAGGCCTTTTTGATTAACCAATGCATAATCGAGTACTGCCTTCTTATTTACATTATACTTGTCAGTAGTTGAAATCCTTGTCCAAAGCCCTTGGCATTTATCACTAGTGTTTAGTATGTTTAATTTTCTTTTCTTTACTATTTTCATTAGATTTTTTCCTCCTGTAGTTATCTTAGGATGGTTCCCTTTTATATTATCTCCTATTTTCACATTTAAATCTCCTAGTATTATCAATGCTTTTCCTTCATTTTTAGCCTTAACAGCATAATAGTCAATTTTATCAAAGAAATTGAAGTTACTCTTTACTCTTGTCCTAGATTCCTGTTTACCATACACCAATCCCAATATTATATCCTCACATCCAAGTATGATGTTAATCCAGACCTGTTCATTATCATCATCTCCTACCTCTAAGACTGTTATTTTACCTTTTAATGATTCTTTATGTATTATCCATATCCCTCCTCCTTGTTTATTTTGCCTTCTTAATTCTATAGGATCACAGTATCCCTTTATACTGATGGGACCATCACAAGTGTTAATCTTAGGTTCTGTTATACAAATTATTGTAGGATCTAAATCCTCCACTATTGAACATAAGCTATCTACTTTAGATTTTAGGCCATTAGCATTTGAATACAGAATTTTTATCCTTTTTTTATCATACCTTCTCCTTTTTTCTTTAATATGAGTCTTTTTCCGCTTGTTTCTCTTTACACAAGGGTGGGGTCCCATGATACACGGGGGTGCTGTGGGACTTGTTGCTGCTGATGGTATTGTATGTCTCTTAAAATTTCTTTTTTAACACTGTCCATTGAGTCCTTTATACATTTTTTGATCCTGTCTGTTACATTTTCTTGCTGTACATATTCTGTGTTTTTGAAAGTGTCTTTTTCTGGGTGTAGAAATCTGCACTCTGGTCTTGCGCAGACCCCCATCATGTGTGCAAAGCATAACCCTGATGCTCTCCATTTATCCTTGTCCTCATCTGTATCATCACCAATCCAGCCTATGTTGTGGGAGAATTTACAATTCTCTCCCCACCTGCAGCTCCCTTTCCGTTGCTTTTCATATCTACATTCCCTCTTTCCAAAATTTTGCATCTCGCTGGGGATATTTCGGTTGTTTGGGCGGAAGGTTTGCATAGGTTGTTGTTGATAAAATTGGTTGTGCTGGTTCTGGGTCTGTTGCTGTTGCGGATACTGAGGTTGAGACACTATTTTTCCTCTCAGGTGTTGCTGGTATTCTCGTAGTTTTGCTAACTCTGCTTCTTTCTCTAGCTCCCTGATGGCCTCTTTCTCTGTTTGGATTTGCATATCATATTGGCTCATTTGACTTGAGGATTTCTCAGCTTCCTTTTCCTGTTTTGGTGGCCCCTTTTCTTTGCTTTTTTTCCCTGCTTTCTCAGCTTCATTTTCTTCATCAAGTTTGTCAAGTAGCTCTTCCAAATATTCTCTCTCCCTCTTTTCACTTTTGTAGGCTCTTTTTAGCATTTCTTTTTCATCGGCTAGGCTTTGTGTTTCATTTTCAAGCCTTTCTACTTTGCGCTCCAATTCCCGAACTCTCTTTTTAAGTGAATCCCGTTCTTTCACCACATCAGAGTTGGGCGCCTTTGTTAATTGTTTTCTTGTTTTCTTTTTCTCATTCTTTTTCATGTTCTTTTTCTCATTCTTTTCCTCATGTTCATCCTCTTTTTCACCTCTTTTAACTCTTCCTTTATAGCTTCTCTGGGGGAGAGGCACTGTTTTTTCTTTTCTTTTTTCCTCTTCTTCCTCTTCTATTATAATTGTGGCATCTGCTACTACTTTTTCAGATTGAATATGCTCAGCTCCCCATTCCTCACCACTTGTTTCAATTTCTTCATCTCCAGAGTTCTCTGATGTCACATCTGAGTTTTCTGGGTCTCCTGATTCTTCAGTGTCTGCAATAAAACCTTTTTGGCCTATGTCATCTGATACATCATCCATCACCTCTATCTTAATTAGTTTTGCTTTACATCCTGGGTCAGACACAAGTTTCTCAGGAAAAGGCTCCGCCTTTGACTTTTTCAGGACCTTTAGTGAGGTTGAGTCCTTCTTATTCAAGTCTGCCAGAGATTTGATTGTTGACATTTCTTCGTCAAACCAGCATTGGGCTGCTGTTCCTCCCATCATTACACAGTGCTTCTTTCCTTGCAGGTAGAAAATTGCTGAAAATATTTTCCTGTAGCTGTTACCACATACTTTAGAATAGATGGCCATGTTAAGCTGCTTGTTTGCTTCTGGATCTAATTTGTCTTCATTTGTCAGTATTGGTGCATTGCCATTTTCAGCTTCCCATTGTACAAGTAGATTCTCGTGTGCGGGATCTTGGCCTAAATGATCGTAGTATCGTTTATCAAACACGTTCAGCCAATTTTCCATTTCCTCTCTGCTTGGCAGGTATACTGAAAGCCCTCCTTTAAAGCTTTTGACTTTTACATCTGGGGAGTTTGCTTTCTTCCTCCCTTTTCTTTTCATTTTTGCCATTTAGTACTGCTGACAGTTTTCGCGCCGTTAGGCCGGTTAGGCCAAATGTCGGCTTCGTTTTTATTCTGTCTGATGTCGTGGCCTTCTTTGAGACTGTTCTTCGTATATGATGGCAAACTTCAACGATATTGCAGCAATAATGCTTCTTTTTGTAAACCAGAATGTTTCGTGAGAATGTAAGTATCCGAACTATTCCGAACGAACTATGCAGGACACTCTGTATTCCACGGTGTCACCGCTGTCACGATCAGCCTGAGCACCTCTATCCTATAAACTCTATCCAAGCATGAAACTCTATCCAAGCATGAAACTTGGTGGAGATGGGCAGTTTGATATGCTGAAAATGATGGAATGTGGACACAAGCTGAAAAATGCCCCCTTGTACTATTTTTAGATATGGGTACTAGGTTCCAGGCCTCTAAAAAGGAAATCGTAATAATTTTGCTGCAAATTATGATCGGGATTATGATACCTGCATGAAACTTGGTGGAGATGGGCAGTTTGATATGCTGAAAATGATGAGATGTAGACACAAGCTGAAAATGCCCATTTGTGCTATTTCTAGACTGAGGTACTAGATTCCAGGCCTCAAAAAAGACTTTCGCAATCATTTTGCTGCAAAATGTGATACCAGCATGAAATTTGGTAGAGATGGGCAGCTTGATACGCTGAAAAAGATGGGATGTAGACACAAGCTGACAAATGCCCCCCCCCTTGTACCAATTCTAGAACGGGGTACTAGGTTCCAGGCCTCCAAAAAGGATACAGTAATCCTTTTGCTGCAAATTGTGATACCAGCATGAAACCTGGTGGAGATGGGCAGTTTGATACGCTGAAAAAAATTGGATGTGGACACAAGTGTAAAAATGATCCCAAATTTTCTTTTTAGATTTGCTTATTTGGTCCAATACTTCTTGTTGAAATTTGGAATTGATGTTGTGAAACTAGCTGATCACAAGAATTATTTTACTTAATGTTGCTGTTGAGCGGTGTAATCCACCTATTTATATAGCGGGGTGACCCTATTTTCATTCCTGATTTTCTGCCATCATTGACGCACCTTGCTAAGTTGCTAGCAGACACACTTACATTTACACTTACAATTCAATGGATAGTTAAAAAACAAACGATGCAAGTCTTCATGCAGACAAACAGAACTTGCAAATAACGCAAATGTTATGTTCATACTTTATACATAGCCTGTAATTCGTTGATTAATTTAATGGTACCTTTCCCAAAAACTTCGCATATAACGTTAAGGCAATTCCCTTTCCCCAATCACCTATGCTTCCCCTTTCCAGTGCTTCATGTACAATTCGCTCCATCCCATCATTAATACATACATTCATAACACGACGATAAACTGATACAACCAATGATTACAGCTATAAGGCCTAAATTCGGCACAATGCCAAATATCTCAATCCAAACCTAATCATCTCCCTTCAAACCCATTGCAACAAAAATCACAACAAAACGAATTATATGTAGTCATTGACAGTGTTCCACTGTCCAGGGATCACTGAGGGTACCCGTATCCCCCTTCGGGGACAATATTCCGATCCTACTACCATAGAAACATTTACAGGAGAACCGCTGAAGATCAAATGATTTTGAAAATAAACAACAACAAACAAAAAACAATAACTAGAAAGTGATTTTAACAAATGACACCACCAATCAAATTGCATCGCTTAGCACAACCCCCTCCCCCCCTCAAACCTTCATTCAGCATATCCTTGTGTTAGCATCTCCCGTTGAAATGGTGACCCCGGTGAGCCTATTCTCCCACCCTACCCTTTACAACTTGGAACAAATGAGTTTCCCATTTACTGTTATGCCTTTTTCATACCATTCCAAACCAATCGGAAAACAGACGAAAACGAAAACAAATAGTCATAGCAGAACACGAAAACGTACACAAGGAACTTAACATCACATAAAATACACGACAGAACCTTTAACGACCAAATTAAAAAAATGCGTTGGAAAATTCTAGCCCCCCACTCTCATGCCCCATTCCCTATTTCCTCCAAACCACAACATGACACACAATATACCAATCCCACCAGGAAACATGATAAGTACAAGAGGCCTCTGTATACGGAGATCCTCTACCACACCTAACTCAGCCCCATTCTTCGCATCCTTCTCAGCGTTTTCACCATGTACCTTCTTTGATTCTCTTTCAAAACAAACACCAGTAGTACACACGAGAACAAAAACCTGATATCGAAAGATTTATATCCCAGAAAATATAACAAAATAACAACCTAAATTGTGGAGACATTTGGTGAAATCCACCCCCGTCCCTTTACGAACTAAGACACTGTAAAACACCGGTAAAAAATCCATAAAACATTAACAAAAGGCTCCCTTTGCATGGTGATCCTACAATACAACAAACTCTGCACCAGTCCTCAAAAACAGTAAGAACAGCCGATTGGTAATACCTCTTATATTTCTTATTTAACTTTATTATTGTTTCTTCAAACAAAATAGCAAATTTTAAACTCTCAGCGAACTCTTTGTTTTGGGTGCGATATTACGAAGTGGAAAAGGGGGCATAGAACCTAGTATCTAGTATCCAAATCGGAAAATAGCAAGGGGCATTCTTTAGCTTGTGTCCACATCCCATCCCGTTTTTTCCAGCGTATGATAACTGCCTGTCTCTACCATGTTTCATGTTGGTATCACATTTTGCAGCAAAATGATTGTGAAAGTCTTTTTGAGGCCTGGAATCTAGTACCCCAGTCTAAAAATAGCACAAGGGGGCATTTTTCAGCTTGTGTCCACATTCCATCATTTTCAGCATATCAAACTGCCCATCTCCACCAAGTTTCACGCTGGTATCATAATTTGCAGCAAAATGATTACGATTTTGTTTTTAGAGGCCGGGAACCTAGTACCCCAGTCTAAAAATAGCACAATGGGGCATTTTTCAACTTGTGTCCACATTCCATCATTTTCAGAATATAAAACTGCCCATCTCCACCAAGTTTCATGCAGGTATCATAATTTGCAGCAAAATGATTACGATTTCCTTTTTAGAGGCCTGGAACCTAGTACCCCAGTCCAAAAATAGCACAAGGGGGCATTTTTCAGCTTGTGTCCACATTCCATCATTTTCAGCATATCAAACTGCCCATCTCCACCAAGTTTCACGCTGGTATCATAATTTGCAGCAAAATGATTACGATTTTGTTTTTAGAGGCCTGGAACCTAGTACCCCAGTCTAAAAATAGCACAATGGGGCATTTTTCAACTTGTGTCCACATTCCATCATTTTCAGAATATAAAACTGCCCATCTCCACCAAGTTTCATGCAGGTATCATAATTTGCAGCAAAATGATTACGATTTCCTTTTTAGAGGCCTGGAACCTAGTACCCCAGTCCAAAAATAGCACAAGGGGACATTTTTCAGCTTGTGTCCACATTCCATCATTTTCAGCATATCAAACTGCCCATCTCCACCAAGTTTTATGCAGGTATCACAATTTGCAGCAAAATTATTACTATTTCCTTTTTAGAGGCCTGGAACCTAGTACCCCAGTCTAAAAATAGCACAAGGGGGCATTTTTCAGCTTGTGTCTACATTCCATCATTTTCAGCATATCAAACTGCCCATCTCCACCAAGTTTCATGCTGGTATCATAATTTGCAGCAAAATTATTACTATTTCCTTTTTAGAGGCCTGGAGCCTAGTACCCCAGTCTAAAAATAGCACAAGGGGGCACTTTTCAGCTTGTGTCCACATCCCATCTTTTTCAGCATATCAAACTTCCCATCTCCACCAAGTTTCATGCTGGTATCACAATTTGCACGATTCACCCATTTTTTTGTGCTATAGGGATATTAATCAAAAGATAATTTAGAGTTGAGTCGTCTATATCTCCCCCATCCTTCACAGTTTCTAGAGCGTCTGAAATAATCCTCTGAAGTCTTTCCGGAGGATCTTCATCAAGTTTTTCATACACAGTGTGATCCCCTAATTGCCCATTTGGCTCTTTTATATAGTCCTCCCTGCCCCAAACAACCACTGCTGATCCCTTATCTGCCTCCTTGATGACAATCGATCGGTCCGACTTCAGACCATTTAATGCCGCACGCTCTTCCCTACTAATATTACTGAAATTATTACCATTTGCTTCTACCTTCATTATTTCTTCTTCTAATTTACTTAAATATACCTCAATAGCAATATCTTTATTTCGAGGATTAAATTTACTTTTTGGCCTAAAAACTGGGTATTCCGAAAATTCTTCCGACTCCCTAAAATGCAACTTCAAACGGAGGCGTCTACCAACATTTTCTAAATCAATTTTAATTTGCGAGTAATCTAATTTTCTTTTGGTGTAGCAACAAACTTTAGCCCTTTTGACAAAACCGAAATTTTCAGAATCACTTAAAGCCCTATTCGAAAGATTGATCACTTTATCATTAACAAACTGTCCAGAAATACGGCCATTATAGACCAGAGGCTGGAGGGGGAGCATGGTCACCAAGAGAGGAAATTTATGGGACATAGTTTTTCTAGATCAAATTTTTGCGTAGATTACATATCTGGGTGTCGATCGGGCAGTTGAGGGGGCTTTTCGGAGATACAGGGGGGAAAGGCTAAAAATATGCCATAGATCAAACAACAAGAATATGAAAGCCTAAGAGGAGCAGAGTTCACAGAGTAGCCTTTTTAGATCAAGCTTGTCCATTGATTATGAATATTAATGTTGGTTGGGTGGTCGTAGTGGTTTTTTCCTGGATTAGGGGGGCCAAAGACCTAAATGCTATGCGGACACTAATGACTAATATAGAGACTGGGGAAATGTCATTGAGTTGGTATGTCATGAGAGCATCGGGTTCTATATGTAGAGTAAGAATCTAAACCTTGATTAGGAGGGTAGGGGACTTTTCCGAGATACAGGGGGGGGGGGGCGAAGGCCTAAAAATTCCTCAGACACTAAATATTTAGACTATGAAAATGCAAGAGTTAGTTTTTTTCCAAAAAGGGCATCTGATTTTGAGATGATATTGTGTTATTATTTAATTGTTTGGAATAATCCCAATTGACTAACCCCAAGGGAACTCGTAGTCATGCGTTGTAAAGTTGTTTACCACATTTCTGTGTTTGTTCTAAGTTGAGTGTTTTGGAAAGTAGACGCGTTGTTTTTCTATGTCTCGTTTGGCTAGGCCAAGTTTAGGAAAACATAACATTTTGGCGCAGTCGACAACTGTTTTTCTCAAAGATGTCGGACGATGACAGTCCTGGACAAGCTTCTCACCCAAGGAGGGGGCAGTACATCGGAATTCCGGGGGAATTCGACGAAAGAGAAGACTTTGATAGCTACGTTGCGCGTGTAAAACTTTTTTGGAGAGTAAACCAAGTCGCCGAAGAGGAGAAAACCGATCAATTCTTGCTTTTCGTTGGACGTGATGCTTTCGAAAAGTTGGCAACGCTCTGTTCACCAGAGGAACCAGAAGAGAAGTCATTAGAAGAACTCCTAAACCTTTTGAGGAAATATTATAAACCAAAACCTTCGATTATGGCCGAACGTTACAAGTTTTATAACAGGAAGCAGATGCCAAATGAGTCAGTAGCTGAATATGAAGCAGAACTGAGAAGATTAGCAAAAACATGCGAATTTACAGCCTCTCAAGAACCAGCTTTGACACCATTACTACAGTCACTGAGGGATCAATTTGTTTTTGGTTTGAATAACGAAGCGTGGCAACGTCGATTATTGCAAGAAGCTGGGGTTTTGACCTTTACGAGAGCGGTCGAAATAACGAAAGCTGCTGAAGCTGCACAGAAGGACGCTCATCAGTTCAACACTTTTCCAGCGAGAGGATCTAGTGATGTTCATGCTGTAAAGCCGAGAAATAAGAAAACCAAAAATCGAAGGGAAGAAGTTTCTAAAGGAAGACAAAACTTTTCCAGTGCAGCGAAATCAGTGAAATGCTATAATTGCGGTAAAGAGGGACACTATGCAAGAGACTGCAGGGCCCCCCGAAAAGCCCCTCGTGCCCCTCGTAAGTTCTCACAGAACCAAGTCAAGCATATTTCTGAAGAAGCCTTGGATTTTGAAGCATTGTCTGTTGATTCAAAGGAAACAAATCATGTTGCAGAAAATTTGAAACCATGTCCAAAAGTTGAAGCTATGATTAACGGACACCCGGTCACTTTGGAAGTTGACACTGGCTCTGTCGTTACGCTTATCAATGAGGTTACATGGCGCAACTTATTTGATGCACCAATATTGAGACCTTCATCTTTGGAACTAAAGAGTTATTCCCATGGAAAGGTTCCATTATTGGGAGAGTTCAATGCAGCCGTCGAAATTAACGGACAGCGGACAGAATTTTGTGCAAGAGTGGTCAAAGGAAATGCCCGAAATCTCTTGGGAAGAGATTTATTGTGTCAAGTTCGCCTTGACTGGCAATCGATTTTTGCTGTTTTTATTCCAAAGGAAAAGAAATTGAAATCTGTATTGGATGAATACGATGAAATTTTTGTGGAAGAATCAGGATTATGCAAGGGTGTTAAAGCAAGAATCAACATGAAAAGTGATGCAACCCCAATGTTTCGTAAAGCACGCCCATTACCATATGCTATGAAGAAGAAGGTTGAGAACGAGCTTAATCGTTTGGAGCAGAAGGGAATCATTACACAAGTGCAATATTCAGACTGGGCAGCTCCTATTGTTCCAGTTCTGAAGCGTGATGGATCAGTACGACTGTGTGGTGACTTTTCAGTAACAATTAATCCTAAGATGAAAGTTAATCAGTATCCTCTGCCTCAACCAAATGAAATGTTTACGAATCTGAATGGTGGTGTGTTGTTTAGCAAGCTTGATTTCTCTGAAGCATATTTGCAAATAGAGCTGGATAAAGAATCTCAGAAATTAGTGGTTATTAATACACACAAAGGATTGTTCCAATATTCTAGATTACCTTTTGGAATCAGCTCTGCTCCGGCAATTTTTCAGCAAGTTATGGATCAGATATTCCAAGGATTGAATGGAGTACAGTGTTATCTAGATGACATTATTGTCACAGGGAAAACGGAAGAGGAACACATGCAAAATTTACAAGCTGTTCTTCAAAGAATCAAGGAATATGGTTTGAGATTACGTAAAGAGAAATGCAGTTTTCTTCAAGAGTCAGTTGAATACCTTGGTCATGTTATTTCACGTCAAGGTATACATCCATCTCCAAAGAAGATAGAAGCAATACAGAAGATTGCTGAGCCGACAAATGTCACTGAGCTGAAGAGTTTTCTAGGAATGTTGGTTTATTTTGCCAAATTTTTGCCTCAGTTATCTGAGCGTGCAGCTCCTTTGAATGAGTTGTTGAAGAAAGGTATTCCATGGAACTGGACTTACGAAAAATCAGCTGCTTTTAATGGTTTAAAAGATGATCTTATGTCAATGTCAGTATTGATGCATTTCGATCCTAGCATGCCGTTAGGACTTGCCTGTGATGCAAGTGGTTCTGGAATTGGTGCAGTGTTATTTCATATTCTTCCAAATGGAGAAGAACGTCCTATAGCCTATGCTTCAAAGTCGTTAACCCCTGCAGAAAAGAATTACTCGCAAATAGAGAGGGAAGGTTTGAGCATAGTGTTTGGTGTGAAGAAATTTCATCAGTTCTTATGGGGACATACTTTCCAGTTAGTGACGGATCACAAACCACTTGTAACCATCTTTGGATCAAAGAAAGGTATTCCAACAATAATTGCAAGTCGTTTACAAAGGTGGTCAATCATATTGTCTGCGTATACCTATGAGATTGTTTACAAGCCAACTGATAAGCATGGAAACGCTGATGGTTTGTCTCGATTGCCTTGTGGCTTTGACCCACAGTTTGAATCTGGACATGCTTTGGTGGATCTAGTAGAATATGAGGTGTTTGGAACTTTGCCAGTCTCTGTTGATGTGGTGAAGGATGCTTCAAGGAGGGATGCTGTACTGTCGAGTGTTATTGGTGATGTTTGCAAGGGGAGGAAACTGAACAAAAATGTGAATTTCAAAGATGATGAAGTAAATGCTTTTATTAGACGTGAGACTGAACTGACTGTATGTGATGGAGTTTTGATTTGGGGATCTCGTGTTGTTGTACCTAAGGAGTTGAGGGGAAGATTGTTAAAGGAACTGCATGCTGTTCATTCAGGTATTGTTCGTATGAAGTCGTTAGCAAGGGAACATTTTTGGTGGCCTGGTATGGATGCAGAAATTGAAAATATTGCTCGTAGTTGTTGTGAATGTCAAGAAGGTGGGAATGATCTTCAAAAGGTGCCCCTCCATCCTTGGCAGTTTCCAGATAGGCCTTGGGAAAGGTTACATATTGATCTAGCAGGTCCATATTTTGGTTTTATGTGGTTAGTTGTTGAAGATGCGTACTCTAAGTGGCCAGAAGTGATCAAATTGAGAACTGCAACATCAGCAACTGTAGCAGCAGCCCTTATGAAGATATTCGCGGTTCAACGATTACCTGAGCAGCTTGTTTCTGATAATGGATCACAATTCACTTCAGAGGAATTCAAGGGATTTTGCAAGCTTAGGGGAATCAATAACTGCTACGTTACACCATATCACCCAGAAGCAAATGGTCAGGCGGAGAGATTCATTCAAACTTTCAAGAAGTGCATGAACAAGATGGCAAAGAATAGCAAGAATATTGATTACAACGTGAATAATTTCTTGCTTACATATCGAGTTACCGTACATGCAACAACTGCTGTAGCTCCAAGCCAATTGCTGATGGGAAGACAATTACGTACTCGTTTAGATTTGATTCATCCTCGAGTGCAAAGAAATGTCAATGATGATAAAAATCGTGCTGTTGTTCAAGAAAAAGTTCATCAGTCACAGAAGAAGCAGAAAGCATATCATGATCGAACAGCGAAAATGCGAGAATTTGAAGTAGGAGATCATGTATGGGCACGTAACTACAGTAGAAGAGGACCCAAATTTGTTCGTGCCAAGATTCATCACAAGATAAGCCCGTTGTCTTATCGAGTGTTTGTTCGTGACGGCCTGATTTGGCGACGACACTCTCAGCAACTGAAATCTCGCGTTAGAGCAAGAGATCAACTAATTGCAGATGAAGATGACCAACCATTTCCTTCGTTAAATAACGATGCAACGAATATTCCAGAAACCAATGCGGAGGAGCAAAATGTACCAGTTCAACGTCGTTCCAATCGTGCAAGGAGACAGCCAGAAAGACTGGACTATGACATTTTGGGAGGACGGAATTAGACGGAATAAGAGGGGAGATGAGATGATATTGTGTTATTATATAATTGTTTGGAATAATCCCAATTGACTAACCCCAAGGGAACTCGTAGTCATGCGTTGTAAAGTTGTTTACCACATTTCTGTGTTTGTTCTAAGTTGAGTGTTTTGGAAAGTAGACGCGTTGTTTTTCTATGTCTCGTTTGGCTAGGCCAAGTTTAGGAAAACATAACAGATTTACACATATTATTCGCGTAGATTACGAAAATAAACATTAATCGAGAGGTCAGGGGGACTTTCCCGAGATACAGGGAGGTGGGAGTCCAAGGTTTTACTGAGGAAGTGACTCTCCTCTAAGTTAGTTTGAGGTCCAGTTTAGGGAGAATGGCCTAAAAGATAATTCTTTGTCCTGCAAGAATTAGTATATGTAAGTCAAACCCTGTATTTGGCTGCAAAAACTTTGCTATGATCATGCTATTCGATGCATGAAGTGCTGCTGAAGTGGAAATATATAAAAAATTTGTTTATAATACACTTACAGCTTATTGTCCGAATAATCAGTCCAATTCACGTACTCCGGGTCTGAAATTTCATTGCCGATGGCATTGTTCTCTCTGTCGATCAAGAGCTCTACATCTCTTTCTGAATAAGGTTCGGTAACCCAGTCGACAGGGCAATCTTCATTGCATCCATGATTGCTTGGATCCTCGATTTCCACGATTGGGTTTTGTGCTTGTCACCAAATTCTTGCAACGTAGTTTGCGCATTGCAGGGGCACGTACATTGCAGGGGCACGGTATTTTAATAGCACTTTTTCGTAAGAAGGGTATTTAAATATACATCAGATTTTTGACGGTCAAAATGCGATATATAGAAGAAATAGTGTGAATGCTAATAGATATCCGATTTCCTTCACAATGAAAGAAAGCGAGAAGTAAACATAACTAAATCACGAAGTAAATAATAACAAAATTAAACCACTTTCTGTCCGCATTGGTCTTTAAAAGGGGCACTCCCTGAGACAAAAATTGCACCTTTTGGTTTGTTGCAAAAAAATTATCAAAAAACAAAAATCAAAATGACAAGCTAAATGAACAGGTATTGAAGCATATTCTCCCAAAAATGTTTGGTTGTTTTTCTTTCTCTGCTTCTTTTGCAATTTTGTTTTTGAGGCTGACCTTGGCGGTTGGTTTTCGGACAGTGTAGTCACAATGCAGAACGTGCCAAGAGATTTATTTTTCGATCTATACATGGTAAATATTCCGCCTATAAACCGCTCTGCTTCATTTGTCTAATTTGTTTTCCTATTCTAGAATACGAAAACAATGCCTCGCCTATCGGTTCTCGAAATGGACGTTGTGGAGAGCTCTCAGTTTGAGGGAACCAATCTATAAATGGTAAATGCAGAATAGATAGGCTTTGATCTTTTTATAATTTTCCGTCGATCTACGTACAGATATTTATGAAAAAAAGGAAAATCCAAGTCCCATTTTAAATCTGAACTTTATTCATTCTCCCAAACAAGAGTCAAACAAGTGATTTATTAGGTGTCCGTGAACCACCGCCCCGGGGGGGGGGGGGGGGGGTAACTTGGACCAAAAGATGACGGGGGCGTGCCGCCCAAATTGTAGCGTCATACCCACCTTTATCAATTCACATACTTTTTTCATACCCACTTTTAAGGATTTAGAGAAAAACATATCCAGTTTTATGGTTTCCAAATTGAACGGTATGTAACATGCAAGGGATTGAATAAGAACGTAAATAAACTACAACTAACATTTTATTTGTTTTTTTCTTTATAAGAAACTTGGATCTGGCCATAGCACTAAACATTTCATAATTCAACAAGCAAATTTTCGCATTTTTTCGTACTTGAAAGCTTCTTAATTTGTTTCTCATCTTTTAAACTCATGAATTGCCAGTGTGGTCCCAACACTGCTGCAGATATGTTTCTTGAGATATACAGTGGCGGCCTGGCTTTTTTCGTCCGGTGGGGCCGGCAGCGAAATGGCGCCCCCTTATATCAAGCATAGTCGTGAAGCTTCTAACGAGATTGGCAATGTTGCAACTTTCTTACGCTACTCTTTGAGACCCTGACCTGCCCAAGGCTAGATTCAGACATTTGAGTGACTAATGTAAATTGCGACGGTCTGTGGGCGAAACAGGGGCGTCGTGGGTGCCAATTGACAGGAGGGGCACAACTTGCTGTTTTCCGACGAATGATGACGTCAAAACCAATGACGTCATCATGCACATGCGCAGTTTGGTTACAAAATATGATTTTCAGACAGAGATAGCAAGAATATCGAAGCAATAATATAGATTAGTTCGCTATAACTGTTTGGGAATAGAGCGTGCCACAATCAGTGGCGTGGCCAGGGTAAATGAAGTAGGTTGTAGCATTGAAATGGAAAATTTTGGGGACACGCCCTTTACTTTGGCTTAGAATGCATCTCCCAATATCATTCCTGCCATTAGCGAACAGGAAACCTTGATAGCTTCGTGACAGTTCTCCTATAAATCGGAGCGCGAGGAAAATTTTTGAAGAAAGATACTTTACTTTGGCTTAGAATGCATCTCCCAATATCATGCTTGCCTTCAGCAACATGGAAACCCTCATCGTTTTGTAACAGTTATCCTATGAATCAGAGCACGAGAAAAATTTTTGAAGAAACATCCTTTACTTTGGCTTGAAATGCATCTCCCAATATCATGCCTGCCATTAGCGACAATGAAACCTTCATATCTTCATGACAGTTCGCCTATAAATCGGAGCGCGATGAAACTTTTGAAGAAGGATCCTTTACTTTGGCTTAGAATGCATCTCCCAATATCATGCCTGCCATTAGCGACAAGGAAACCTTCATAGCTTCATGACAGTTCTCCTATAAATTGGAGCATGAGGAACATTTTTGAAGAAACATCCTTTACTTTGGCTTAAAATACATCCCTTGATTCCATATTTACAAGCGCTAAAAATAGAAGATTTGACCTTTCTTGGAAAATTCTTACCCAACCTATACCCAGCTATTTTCTCTTCGGTTTTAAAGGAATCCTGAGGACCACGTTTCGACAAACAAAGGCTCTGGCACCCAGGAAAATTTTTGATATGACCTCCCTCAGACTGTCGGAAAATGCTCCTCTTGTGAAAAATTCACTAGTAGATAGGGTCGTGATAGAAGCTAGGCTTCAATTCATACAGATGAAAAATTTCAGAAAAATTTCCGAATTTCCGACAAATATCTGAATTTACCACAAATATCCGAATTTCAGACGCTAGGGGGGCACGTCCCCCCTGCCCTCCAGCCACGACGCTTCTGGTTAGGGAATAAGTTCCCCGGTCGTTTATCTGCTTTGAACTTTGCCACCATAAAAAAGTCTTTGAAAAAAGGGAGAGTCCTCTGTATCCTCAAAAATTATGGCATCAGTGAATTTTCTTAAACTAATCAACTCTACGAAGGCACGAAATAAATCTGTAAGATCCAAAATTTCAGCAAAAAGCCGAACGGATCTCAAATTTCCGAAATTTTCCGAAATTTTCCGAAATTCTGATGCTAGGGGGGCACGTGCCCCCCTGCCCCCCCCACCCACGACGCTTCTGGGGCGAAACCCACAAGAAAATGTACTGCAATAGGGGCAAATTAAATGAGGGGTCTGAGGGCAAGGCGTTAGGAAAGAATTTTGGACTACACCATTTACTTAGGCTTAGAATGCATCTTCTAATACTACGAGGATTATTTTTGAAGAAACATCCTTTACTTTGGCTTGGAAATCATCGCCTAATATCATGCTTTCCTTTAGCGACGAGGAAACCAAGAGGAACATTTTTGAAGAAACACCCTTTACTTTTGCTTAGAATAATTTGCATGGCCAGGGTAAATTAAGAGGGGGGCAGTTATCCTATGAATCAGAGCACGATGCACGAGGAAAAATTTGAAGAAAGATTTTTTACTTTGGCTTTGGGTGCATCTCCCAATATCATGCTTGCCATTAGCGACAAGAAAAATGTTGCTAGTTTTGTGACAGTTATCCCATGAATTAGAGCACGAGGAAAATTTTAGAAAAAAGATCATTTACTTTGGCTTAGAATGCATCTCCTAATATCACGCTTGCCATTAGCGACAAAAAAAAACGTTGATAGTTTTGTGACAGTTATCCCATGAATTAGAGCATGAGGAAAATTTTTGAAGAAAGATCCTTTACTTTGGGTTAGATTGCATCTCCCAATATCACTCTTGCCATTAGCGACAAGAAAAACTTTGATAGTTTTGTGACAGTTATCCTATGAATTAGAGCATGAGGAAAATTTTTGAAGAAAGATCTTTACTTTGGCTTAGAATGCATCTCCCAATATCAATATCATTTCGTCAAAACCCATTATCAAGGTATCAGGACAGTAAAACCAACCCATTTCTATTGGAATCACTGCATTTTGAGACCCATATTTAGGGATTTTGAAGCTTTCGAACCCATCCTTATGGGTGGCACGTCCCCGTTGACCCTATCCTGACTGGGGGGGCTCATTCAGCCCCCCCACCTACTTAACTGAGCATTGCTCCAAATTGGTTCAACGAACCATGAAATGGTCTTTTGACTTTTAGTTTCTATCCTTTTGAAGTGTGAATTTGTGTGAAACTTTGAAAAAAAAATTCAGGGGGCCGGGGGATGGCTGTTTTTTTTTTCAGAGTGGTCGGGGTCAACTTTTAGGTAAGCTGCTTATGAATGTAATTCCAGATCACCTCATAAACCTTTGATAGTATCCTTTTTCAGTTGTGAACTTATAATTTATAAGGTCTCTTTAATTTTTTCCAGGAACAATAGAACAATTATGTGTCACGTGACCTCATCAATGACGTCATCTTTAAGAAAATGGCAAAAATTAGTTAGCGGTCTTTCTGCAAGGATATTTCGACCCCAAATGTTTTACAGCGGCAATAAATAGACTAAAGCTGGTCAACAGGGTTGTTTATACCTAAGCTGTGTAATTTTGTTTGAATTTGGTGCATCATTGGTCGCAAACGGTATAAGATTCCCCGGGGGTATCCTCAAATAGTACTACTCACGATCAGTTTTCATGCATATCTTGAGAATTTGTTATACAGTAAAAATTTTTTGACTTGAAAGTGCTTAGTTTGTCAAGATATTATCAAAATTTCACCAAATAACTATCTTCAACCCCTTATTTCCACCTTCCTTCTCCTTTCCAACTCATTTGCTTACTACTGGGAAAAAATGCTGATGTCAGCATTTTTTGCAATAATTGAAACAAAAGTTTCAAAAGGAAAAATGAAGTATGCAACGATCACTTATCATCGAAGTAGTTGTCATCGTAATATATGGAGAAATTCTCCTTTATAGCTGCATTTTTCATTTTTCAGAAAAACAAGATTTTTAATCTCTGTGTCCACCATCTTGGATTTGCGAAAATCACATTTTTCACTTTATAGGTATATTTTCACCTTCTAACTATGCTTTAATTGGCATAATTTGGTTTCATGAATCAATCTTAGAAAATTATAAAGATTTAAAAAAAAGTTTTTTTTTCATTTTTTTCGTGGACACGTGCCAGTTGGTCTTGAATAATTATGACGTCATATCTATTTTAATAATTTTTGTTGTGACAAATGATAGATCATAAGCACGGCTACCGGCATGGTGAGTTTCGTCTTTGTAAGTGAAGGAATGGCGTTTATAGAGAGGGGGGGCTGAATGAGCCCCCCCCCCAGTCTTCTAGTAGCTCAAAAAGCCCAGTCTGGATAGGGTTAAGCTACATATAGGAGTTACCCCCCCGGGACCACCGCCAAGAACTTTTACGACCATTTGGTATGGAATTTGCTGTCCTCCCTTCAGCGAAACAGTTTTAAGTGTTTGACGCAATCATATGCGTTATTCACATGCCAGACCTCCAATTTATTTGATTATTTAAAATGTTTACTTCGTTCAGCAATGAATTCAGAGTGTTGAGACTGTTGTAACGTAATTTCCTGTTGGTTTTCGAGACTTTTACCAAAAATTATCACCGCCGTCCGATTACCACCGCCGACACCCAGCTAATTTTGTTCCTAGCGCCAATCTTTTCAATGGTGTATCATTTTTATGAAAATCTGATGGCTTTTGTGATTGGCAGCGAAGCAAAAAGAAATAACGTTCTGACGTTTACGTGTGCGAAGGATTGAAAGGAACTGAAAATACCAAGCGGCAGTCTGCGGCATTTCACTCCCAAGAAATCTCGTACACCTGTGGCGAAAATCCTAGTGTTTTCGACAGAGATCCACATAAAATCCGTCAAAATCCTTTTGTTCTCGAAAAAATCTCGTTCGCTTTTTGAAATGAGAATTTTAAATTTTTTGTTTAATTTGCTGCCAAAAGTTTCTAACGTTTCTATTATATCGGTAATGCTAGAAGTGTATAGTTCATTTTCTTTTGTCTAAAGGTTAAAGGATTTCCAAATTACTTAGTAAGATGTCAAAAGTGTGGACCAAATACCGTGCTTGTAAATTAAGTTGTAATTTTGTAGCCATGAAAAGGTCTCTTGTTGCCAATTTCACGGACAGGACAGGGATGGAACCGCTTTTGCGGAAATTTGGAATAATGGCTATATTTAGTAATTAGGGCGAACCAGGGAATAACCGCTGCTTTTGTAAAATTTAACATTAAAGACAAAGGTAGAACAAGCTTACAGGCAAACTTTATGATTTTGATGAGATAGGAGGTAAGGAGGTATTTACAAATTGATGGAAAAGGAAGAATTCTGAAATATCTATATCTAAAAAAGATTCTAAAGATGAACAAAAATAAGGACGAGCAGGAATAAATATATATATAAATTCTTCTCAATTCACAACTAGTTTCGACCGTGTGGTCATCATCAGGAGAATGAGTTATACTTTCTAAAACAACAGTTTTATAAATTCTTTTTATAAATGTGACGTTAAATTAGTTGTTTTAAATTATGTATGATTAAGAAAATGACAGGTCACAGGGGAACAATGTAATAACAAAAAAATGAACGTAATTCTGTTGCCTGTCCATCTGTTTAAAGATCTATAGTCTTATATTTTCTGGGTGGTTAAGCTTGCCGTTTAGGCCATTTGGGGTGAGAGTTCTAAGACGTAATATCCAGTTGTCTTCATGTGATTCTAGTATGGACGTAATTTCATCCGATACGTTCTTTTCAATTTTTTCTATGATGGTAAATTTAGCATCTCTGGCAAAGTCGTGGTTTGATAAGTGAATATGTTGTTCGACAGGGGGTAGTTTATCATAGTCTGTTGATTTGATTCTGTGCCTATAGTTGTTGAGTCTAAAGTTGAAGGGCCATTCAGATTTTCCGACATATTGTTTAGAGCAAAGTGTGCAGTCTAATAGGTATATGACGTTTCTGCTTTTGCAGTTAGATTCGTGGTAGATTTTATAGGTTGTTTTAGTTACACAGCTCGTGAATGAGTTAGTAGATTTGAGATGATTGCAGCATAGGCTGTTTTTGATATTACATGGTTGGCAAAATTTAACAGTTTTTGTAGTTGATTTCGTACGGGTAACCTTGTTATTCGAAATATTGTTGCTTCCTATCTTTTCTTTAAGGTTCCTTGGTCGACGATAGGCTATCATACCAGGTTCTTGGAAAATTTCTTTTAAATTTGGTTTTAGTTTTAAAATGTCCCAGCGTTTCTGGATTATTTGGGCCATTGGGGTAGGGTATTGTTGAATATTGTTACAAATTTGTTAATTTTAGGGTATCTTTTCTTGGGATATCAATAGCTTTTTTTATCTGTTTATCAACTAAAGTTGGAGAGTAGCCACGTGCTATGAATTGTTGTTTTAATTTGTCACTGTGTTTATTCAATTCGTTATTATCAGAGCAGATCCTTCGTAGTCTTAGGGCTTGGGAGTAGGGTAGGCTTTCTTTAAGATGTTTAGGGTGGGAAGATTTAAAATGTAGATAGTATTGGGTATCTGTAGGTTTTGTGTAAAGCGTTGTTTGTAATTGTTTGTTTTCATCAATGTATATTAAGGTGTCCAAAAATGCGACTGATTGTGTTGATTTTTCGTGGTCAAATTTAATGGAATCATGTTTCGTATTAATGTTTGTCAGAAATTCATCGAGTTTTGTTTCACCACCTGTGTATATAAGGAAAATGTCGTCAATGTATCTGGCGTAAAAGAGGCAATCATTGTTAATTTCTGGATAGATGTGGGTTTCTTCAAAATGTCCCATATAAATGGTGGCATACGATGGAGCAGCTACAGTGCCCATGGCACAACCTTTTATTTGGAGAATATGTCTTCCATTAAAGTTAAAGTTGTTTAGTGTTAATATGTGGTTCATTAGGGTTGCTATTACTTCTGTAGGTGGCTCTTTTGATACTCTGTTATCAAGGCATTCTTTTAGGGCTGATATTCCGTCGTTGTGCTTTATGTTTGAGTATAAGGACCTAACGTCCATTGTAATTAGAATTGCGTTATTCTTTTGATGTGCTTTATTTTGTTTATGAGGTCTAAAAAGATTCTAAAATATCACATCTGCCTCAAAAACTGGTAATGTTGGGCAGGAAAGCGGTACAATAGAACGGAGAGCCAGTTCTTTTTTCATTATGAAACTAAGGTCCTGGGCTAGCAGGCAGTTTCTTAAACTGTTGGGCCATTTTGCAACGAAAAGTTTCTTACATGTTTACTATATCTATATAGAATGTCACCTTTCTCCCAAAAACTTGTCGTTTTGGGGAGATTATCTTCACGGAACGATCTTTCTGTTGAAGTTAAATCATCAACAACTTACGAATTGTTCAAAAAAAGTATCAGCAATGCCATCAGCGAATGCTGATTCTCTTTCATGCTATGATTAGCATTACTTTAATTTGCTTATTAGAATGTTTTGTAAATAAAGTTATTCAATTTTGTATGCTTTTCTTTTGCATCTAGTTATTTTATGTATTTGCACGGCCCACTGTCATCAGTCCTCACGAGGGACGTGGCCAATGCCTAAAGAAATTAAATTCAAATCAAAATCAAATCAAAAACGTATTCTTAAGAAACTAATGTCCGGAGCTGGTAGGCAGCTTCTGAAATTGTTGGGCCATTTTGCTACCAAAAGTTTCTGACGTGTTTCTTACGGTATCTATATAAAATTTCACTTTTGTGCAAAAAACTTGTCGTTTTTGGCAGGAAAGCGGCTCCCAGATTTCTTAGTAAGATCTCGAAGCAAGTAAATTATATAACAGGTAAGGTTGTTTCTTAACTTTTGAAAAACTGAGCCTGCCGTTTCTTATAAGTGTTGTTCTATAAATGCCCAATTGAATGCTGCTGTCAATAGTGATATTCCAGCCCCCCTGCCCTGGCAACCTCCTCTGCTGCGTTACTGACTGTGTGGGCTCTGGTTTGGAATGTGGATGGATTACGTCTGAAAATTACCATAACAGTACTTGATTGAATTCTGATATCGAAACAAAGAATAAATGCTGTCTCGTGATGAATTGATGGATATACACAGGAATGTGCTTCACGGCTTATATACCGGGTGAGCCAGAAAAAAGTTCCCACTTTCAAAATTTCGTAGCACCATAAGTACTTCATGGATTTGAATGATTCAGATTCTAGTTAAAAGCCAAAAGATTAAAGTATTTTTGCGATTTTTCTTGTCTCCTTACGAGCACGGCAAGTATAGGTAAATTCAACTTTTCAAAAATTTCATGCTGTCAAAATGACTGAAAAAGGGCCTAAAACACTTGATCAAATCGTTAGGACTCTCCTCACACAGAACGATGCACATACCAAGTGGCAAGCGTTTCACCTCTCTCAAGAGTGATAAGACATAGATTCTCACACAGATACTAAAGATTGTTCAATCCCATGACAATAAATGTGCAGACAATATTTCTCACCCATGAGTAATTGCTTTTTCTCTGTTGTTCTGAGCGAAGAGTCCTTTATGATTTGATCTTGTATTTTAGGCCTTTTTCAGTCATTTTGCAACCACAAAGTTCTGTGAATTTCAATTTACCAATTTTTCCAATGCTTATAACAAAGCAAGAAAAATCACAAAAATACTTCGATCTTTTGGCTGTCAAGTAAATATTGATTCATTCTAATCCATCCAGTACTCTTGATGCTATGAATTTTCAAAAGTGGGAACTTTTTTCTGGCTCACCCGGTATATATAGATGATCAAGACCTTTCTTATGATTTGAACAGAAATATACTCGAATTGACATACATTCATTGAATTAAATTCACGAAACTGGTCTGTTTGACTAAGATCTTTCAAACTTACAAATGCACAAAGCAGCCACCAAGTCTCTTAACGTAAATTTTTCTCTTCCTTTGTAAAGTCTCTCTCACAACAGATGACAGGCATTTGATTTACTGTAAATAACTAGAATGAACTGCGCTCGCAGTAATTGAAAGCCTGACCTGACATCTGATGTGGGACGGAATCTCGTACAGGGTGTCCCTAAAAAAATGAGCGCTGTTTGAGTGGCTGCTGCGGAGCAGCCATAAAATCCAATATTTTTCCGTTCTTAAAGGACAAGTCCGGGGTTTCTACAATTTATATCAAAAAGCAACCTTACTGCCAAAGACAGAAAATGAGTTCTTTCCAAGTTTTGAGATATCTTTCTGTCGTAAATTCGAACAACAGTTTTCCTATGCGAAAAGAATGCTTGCCTCGGTTTGGAGGTTTGATTGTGACGTTGGAAATAAGTATAGAGTTTCACATGAAAATTATTGTATCGTCTGCTTGGCGCAGGTGGTAGAGTGTCAGACTCCACATCTGCTGGTCGTGGGTACAATCCCCACTTGTTGCACATTTTATTACAAATTAATCTTATTTTCTTCGAGCTTTCTCTGTGTCAATTTTTTATAACTCTGTTTTTCTATATTCTTGGCTTCAGAGCACCTCTAACTGAGAGCAGTAATCTTTAATTGTACTTTTTAATGCTTAAAGTTGGAAAAAAGTACTAAACACCATTCACAACATCGTAATCTTTCATTCTATGAACAATTATTCCAACCCCGGACTTGTCCTTTAACTGTAGTCCTGCCTGGGGGGGGGAGGGTGTTTCCACCCCCTGTCGGTTATTTTGCATAGGATTCTTTAACGACAAAAGCTATGACCCTTAAACTCTTTGACAATTACTGACTATCAATTAGCTACATTTTGACGATAAAATTTCTGAACAATGGGTGTCACGTGAAAAGTGACATTACCATATCTGGACGAAGATATTGGCAAAATTAATGATTTTGATGTTTTTACTCCCAGAATTTGTTCAAAATGTTGACTATTGTACTTTAAAAGAATCAGCAAATAAATAGCTTTCTATTGGTATCAATAACAAGGGAATTTGCTGAAATCAGCATTTTAAAATGATGATGTCACTCGGGCCACCATTTTGGGTCATATTGGCAAATTTTGAAGCTTTTTCCAACAGATATTTTTAAAAATGCATAAGAGTGCGTTGTGCAATACTTTTAAAGCATTTTGAGTCAATTATTATCGATTTTTGGCAGAAAAACAAAGTTTGTAGTTATGACGTCATCAATCTTTGTCATTTTCTTCCAAAATAGCAGTCTAAAAACACCTCTATGGATCATATTTGAATAGACGATTACACTAAAGATGGCGGCGAGGAACTTTTTACCAAGATGCATTGCGTTTGAATAACGAATCTTTAACGATTCTATAGGAATTCAATTAAAGAACAGTGCATCTTGGTAAAAAGTTCTTCACCGCCATCTTTAGCGTAATCGTCTATTGGAAATAAATAATGCGCTAAATAAGAATTGAAAAAGCTATTCACATTACCTTTATTTTTTAGAATAAATCAGCCAGAAAACCATATATTTGACATTTTCCAGCTTTATGACGTTATAGTGACGTCACCTAATGAGGTGGCCACGCCCAAAACTACACATCGGCTAAGAATAGTTAAGACTACGCCCTTTGCAAGTTTCAATGATTCCCCATTAGTCTTCGACTATTTATAGAGAGGGGATGGAAAACACACCCCCACCTCCGGCTATGTGAGAATAAAAAAAGCCTGGTAGGATTAAGGTTAAGATTTTTAATAGAAGAGACTTTAATTTAAAGATTGACACCGAGTTTGAATAAATATGTTAAGTAGCTGCTGACTTATAGAGCAAGAAAGACAAACTTATTGGCTGCCTCAATAGCAGAGGATTCATTATTCTCCATTATGTTAAAGTCAAAGAAATCGATTGAAAAGACAAACCTAGCCAGGTTTTCTGATGTTCACAAGTGAAACAGATAGTCATGAATTCGATTTTGTGATAACCATGACTATTGAGCATAGCTAGGGTTGCTAGAAATGGTGGTGTGGAACACAAGTGCTGCAAGCTATGACTTGCGTCCATCAGTTATTTTGCTTCTCAAAAGTGATTAAGTCGTTTTAAACCAAGAATGTTGCGTTCAGCAGGCTGCCTGGTCAATATTCTTGAGTTATTTGGTCATTAATTACTCCCAAATGTGTTTCCTGGCATAACTCATAACTGCAAAAGTTTAAGTCAATTTGATGCTAAAATTCAAGTACGGAAATGCAACTACAATATTATCTGCCTCCAAGAGCGCAATTAATCATTATTTAGACGATATGGCTGATTTTCCAAAACGTGTTACCATTGACCCCGGTCTCCCCTACTATGCAAAATTGAATATGATCCTGCTGTTAAACAGCCTGTCGTAAACATTCTAAGATGAGTTAGAATGATAGGAATTTTTGAACAACGGTTGTCACGTGACAGATGACACTACCAGAGTTCGGAGAAACTATTGGAAAAATTATCGTTTTTGATATTTAACACTGTCAAGCCTAGGGAAGGGGGTCAATCAGATCCCCTAGAGGCTTTTCTTCTATGGATTTTTACCAAGTGCACTTACAACGTTGAAACGTTCTGATTTTTAGTTTTATCGTTTTCATAATTAAAAATATACTTTTCAGAAAAATTAAATTCATTTCAGGGGGAAAACACGATCCATTTCTGAGAGATGTCTGTGCAAAAATTCAGTAAGTGCTAATACAATCTACAGCAAATGCAGGAAAAGATTAACTGTGGCGTACCGCAAGGTTCGTGTCTCGGTCCACTACTGTTTTTGATATACATAAATGATTTGCCCTGTGCGTTGCAAAGCACAAAAGTGACCATGTATGCTGACGACACAAGCATTTCGTACTCATCAAAATCTATAGCCGAGATATATGAAGCAGTTCATTCAGACCTTAAGAGGCTTCAGCTTTGGTTGGAAGGTAATAAACTTTCCCTTAATGTAGCCAAAACGCAAAGTATGATCCTTGGTTTCTCGAGTAATTTGAAGAAACATCATCTGGACAATAGATATCCTGAGATCAATCTCCAAATAAATGAGGACAACCTAGACAACCAATTGGATCAAATAAGTATCTTTGTGTTCAGATTGATTCAAAGCTTAAGTAGAGAACACATAACTTTTGCTGTAGGTAAGATTTCCAGAGCAATGGGCATGATTAAATGTGCTAAAAGATATCTCCCATTGGAAATAGTAAAAAACATGTTTACAAGTATAGTTGAACCAAATTTCAGAAACTGCTGCTCGGTGTGGGGTTGTTGTGGAGAAACCCTGCTCGATAAGCTGCAAAAGCTACAAAGCCGTGCCGCACGAATTGTTACTCATATGATGCATCATCTCTTCCTTTGATTGGAAGGCTAGGGTGGTTAACTATAAAAGAAATGATAGAATTTGAAATTGCAACTATGGTTTACAAGTCTCTCCATGGTTTAGCTCCTGAATATATGCAGCTAATTTTTACAAAAATGTCGGAAAACAATTCACGGTCTCTCCGTAATACCGACACGGATCTCAGAATACCTCGCTTTACAACCACTTACGGGCAACGTAGTTTCTCATATCGAGGTGTAACTGTGTGGAATAAACTTAACACAGAAATAAGAAATGCCCCTTCACTGGCCACTTTCAAAAATTTGCTGAAGCAAGCTTTGAAGAATCAAAGGGTGTGAAAGTTCTCGTACAGCATCAAACTTTATCTTTTCTAACCAGAACATATTGTATATAAATTTTTATTTTTCTTTGTAATATAGGTTGCTTTGTAATTTATTCATGTAATTAGGTTAGTTAGGTTTTTAAGCAGGGCACATTGAAAATCAGAATGTTACCTGGCGTAACTAAAAAAGACTTCATTTTTTTGTTCAGCTCTTGATGTGCTACGCACATGACAAGTTTCAAGATTTTGCGTTTTCGATACCCTGGGTACAATACCCTCTAACATAAAAGCAGAGAGTCTGGTACAGTGCGCCCCTCTCCTCGTTCTGATGTGCCCATATTGACCAATCAGGAGCCAGTATTCATATCTGCGTAAGTGCAAAAGGTCACAGTGAAACAATAGCGAGCACTTGTGATAAGCTTCGATGTAAAACACAGAACATTAATTTGGTTGCGTGACTGAAGAAGGCAACTGACTGCGAATGCGGATTGCAAATAAGTTTGACGATACTGTCACGCGTTCAGCCATTAGAACATTTACAGACAGACGGAACATACTTGCCAAACTGCCCATGGATTTAAAGATCACGGATATTTTGTCAAGCTGCCGCTCTAATCATCGCAACGAAGTTGGGCCTAAACTTCACTGTTCTGTTTGACAACCACCATCGTCAATCGGCGCTCCCGTGATGTTAATAAAGCTTATTGCCCATCATCTAATATGCAGCAAGTCATATTTACACTATAGAAAGGACATTTGTATCAGTATACTGGAAACAAGTAAGTTCGATTTGTTATTCTTCACTCACTGACCTCCCAATAATCATGGGCTATTCCATTTTCTAATTTATATAGGTTTATGGAAGGCACATTTCACAGACAAAGTTTAGCCCTGGAAAATGAAGGGTGTTTGCTATGAGGATGATGGAATCCAGAGGATGTGTTACTGGCTACTGGCTGGAGTCCCTGGAGTCTTGGATAAGTACCCTGGAAATTATATGTAATTTCACCCCTGAAATTTGCCTTCCATGCCACCTGAACGGATAAAAAAATGGAATAGACCAATGTATTTGTGCTCAATGTCAGCTTGTCTAGACAAAGTGTTAAAATGTAGGCTGCTGTGAGTAATGAGCATATACCTACAACTGTATAATCTAAAGACAACCACAAACTTGAACGGCAAGAGAAGAGTAACTGGTGCAAATGGCACATAATTTGGACTAGGTAGGCCAAGCTGCCATGGAGAGTATTTTGGCAATTCCACATTGGAGAATTTACATAAGACATTTTTGGCACACTTTGAACGACAGATTTGCAAACCTGAATTGATCTTGTTGAAAACTGGTGTACTGTGCACTTGCGCAAGGGGCAGAGACAAGGATCCTTCCCATGGTACTTTTGCCTCTGAAAATGAAGTTTAAAGGATTACAGGGTTGTGCCTTTTAAATGCCTTTTTCAAAACACCATATGAAATTTTCTGTGTGTTTTTTCTGTCATTGCAGTATTCTTATGTATGCTTTTCCTCAGTTCTTCTGGATTTAATTACAGTATGTCAAGATGGGCTAACCTTTAATAATGACTCTTCTCTATTATTGTCTTAGGTTATCCGACAAAAGAATACGTCTGTTCTACCAAATGATCATCAGCCTATGAAACCATCAATGGGAACTCTTAGCAAAGAACTATGTTAATAAAGGAATCCCACATCAATTAATCCTGAAGAAGTGCTGCTTGGATCTATAAAATGGTTGCTGCATTATCAGGAGAAAGCAGCTGTAATTGATGCTCGCTTATCGGCCTTTTTGTGTATTGGCCCACATGCTCATTGCAGCTGAACAAAATTCCCGTAATTGTCTTGTGAAAGCACAATAAGGGGGTATGTGGCTTTTGTTGAAGAGAACTTAAAAATGCTGTTTCCGATATAAACTATCACCATTTAGCTTGTTTAAAACACCAATATCATGTCTTGATATGATAATGTCTCAAACATAAATACTGTGTATTTTTCTGCTTACTTGTCTCATCTTTTGGCTTCATAAATTTACAACACAGGTCAGTGTACATTGGTAATGTTCTGTTAAAAGTTTTATAGAGATCAATGCATTGCCAAATTTTTTCACACTCCTCGAAAATTCTTGAAAGAATTTATGTGGAAAATTCTTGCGGATCATTGAGAGGTCTTGTGGTGTCAATGTATACATGGCCTGTACTGTATACTTTTTTTTTATATATATATTCAAGATAAAAATTTACAATACAATGATACCTCCTATTATACTCTCTAATTACAACTATACGACACTACCGAGACGATACCAAGAGGAGCGAAGTGGCACGACTACCCCAAGGCCATAACATGAAACAAAAAACAAGGACAATACCAGAGCAGTGCGTAAAGGGGTCAAAGAGCAGAACGAACAGCATACAAACATTAAACTAAGATACAAGTCAGGACAGCCTGCAGCCAAATAATTTGAATTTAATGAAGAGCCTAAACTTTAGACCAAGACATCATGGCTTGCAAGATGTCTTACTTGGTTGCAAGCTACCCCAATCTACTAGCTATTTAAACTAAAAAGGGACATTAAACAGATGGAAGGATGTGATACGGAGGGTATTCATAAGAAAATGGACAAGTTAATTAAGGCGTTCTGTTTCCAAAATAAACTTAATTGTTAAATTCAAGATTAATGCATTTGCTTCCGAAGGCAGACTTTCATCTCCGTATAGTAAAAGCTGCAAATATTGTTGCCCGGGGCTTTAGAATATCCGTACATTCGGAGCACATCATTTGCACCAGCGAGAAGACTTCGTCTGTACATTGTGAAAGAATCGCAGAGCAGCAAAAAGTGTTTCGTGTCCTCAATGCCATCTAGGCCTTTATCTATAGCATCAAAAGGCTCTTAAAAACGGAGTTCTGTAATACACATCTCTAATCTAAAATAAAACGGTTGATTCTGATGCATTTCGAGGTGCTGAACACGAATATAAACAGTTCACACCTCTAGGGGGCGCAGTTTTTTTAAAAAACGGGGGCCTAGTTTTGATGACGTCACAATAGTCTTTTGTGAAAAAATGTGTGATAATTGAATTTTAATTGTTTAGCCCCCAAGAAATCAATCTGAGGAAATATTTTGTATTAGAAACATATTTTCCAGCTCTTATAATTTTTGATCTACCAGCCCTTAAAGTTTTCAAAAATTGCTGACTCAGCTTTTTTTCGTAATTTTTATTTTCGGTTACATACATCCAATTTTTACTTGCAAAATGTCATTCGATTCATCTCAACGAGCTCTATAAGATAGCGCTAATTTTATCTGTGTATACTGTCCTGATTTTGTTTCACAGATGGAACAAATTTCCTTAGTGAATGAACATACATGGAACAAAGGAAATTTGTTCCATCTGTGAAACGAAATCAGAACAGTATACACATATACAATTAGCGCTATCTTATAGAGCTCGTTGAGATGAATCGAATGACATTTTGCAAGTAAAAATTAGATGTATGTAACCGAAAATAAAAATTACGAAAAAAAGCTGAGTCAGCAATTTTTGCAAACTTTAAGGGCTCGTAGATCAGGAATTATAAGAGCTGGAACATATGTTTCTAATACAAAACATTTCATCAGATTGATCTCTTGGGGGCTAAACAATTCAAATTCAATTATCACAATTTTGTTCGCCAAAGGCTATTGTGACGTCATCAAAACTTAGGCCCCCGGTTTTTGAAAAAACTGCGCCCCCTAGAGGTGTGAACTTTTTTTATTCGTGTTCAGCACCTCAAAATGCATCAGAATCCACCGTTTTATTTTAGATTAGAGATGTGTATTACAGAGGTGACACGATAGCGCCTCACAGATAAAGGCCTAATCGTTAATTGGGCACATTGGGTTGATTGTGTCTTTAAAATTGTGCTTGAATTTGTGAAAATTTAGTTTGCTCAGCCCAACCCTCAACTGAGTTAAGTACGCAATCCCTTTTGGATTGTGAATACCATAAACGGAGTTGGCAGGAGGTCTAATTTGCGAAAATAAGTTCTTTTTGAAAATGCCGACAGACGTGGATGCCCTCAACACAGGATAAAGTTTATTCCACTTAAATGAGCAGTTAGGATAAAATTAGACCTGAATTTTTCCGTTCTTGCCCTTATTTGCCCTACTACTGGCTAGTTTCAAAAAATATAGTTTGTTTCATGCAGCGGTGGAATGGGGCCTCGCGTGTAATTATTATTATTATTATTATCAATTTATTTAAAGTAGGCCTACATATATATATATATATATACATACAAGACCTGTGTGTATACAAGACATACAAGACAAGACTATAGATCTTTAAACAGATGGACAGGCAACAGAATTACGTTCATTTTTTTGTTATTACATTGTTCCCCTGTGACCTGTCATTTTCTTAATCATACATAATTTGAAACAACTAATCTAACGTCACATTTATAAAAAGAATTTATAAAACTGTTGTATTAGAAAGTATAACTCATTCTCCTGATGATGACCACACGGTCGAAACTAGTTGGGAATTGAGAAAGAATTTATATATATCTATTCCTGCTCGTCTTTATTTTTGTTCATCTTTATAATTATGGGATCAAGACGTGGAAAAGGAACACAGGTTCCACCAAGGACAACATCGGAAATTGAATTATCTACATCGACCCCAAGTGCAACAACCGTGATTTCGGTAGAATCTACTCCACACGAGGAAACAGAATTCCTAGCAATCAAACTCAATCGCAATATCGATAAAGTTGCCCGCTTCGAATCTCACCAAGAATACTTAATGGCATGCATTAAAGACAAACTGATTCCTACAAACTTCAAAATAGAGCTAGACCCCTCAATTGGCAATCACAATGAAGCATTCCTATCCACTTGGTACGATAAAATTCAAAAGTTCTCGCTGGACCTCATGAAAGACACAGTCAAATTTTGCGAAAAAACGGTTACCGAGACGAAAACTGAAATCAAAGTTCTCGAAGATGAAATAAAAAATCAAGCTGAACCCGAAGAATATAACGAGATAAAGACCACAATAACCAAATACAACGAACAAAAGATCAAGGAACTACAACGAATTAAGACAACAAAGCACAGACACCTAAGATGGAACCTCACCTCACGACAAACAAGACAAAGAACACCAAGAGAAAAACAAACAATCACCAAAGAGAAAATTGCACAAAAATCCTACCCACAAACAAGACAGCAACATCCGGGAGATGAATCTGCAACACCAAAGGAAGCACCAACACAAACAAAACCACGCACATACGCAGACATCCTCAAACCAACACAGAACAAGAGAACAACACCACGTAGCCCAGAAACAACAAGTAACTATGACCCTAGAAGATATCCAACGACAACAAGAACACAGATTCAAAATCCAACTCCAATAACACAATTTCAACCATCAAGAAACACAAACGCATACAACAACTCAAAAAACGAGGTAAGCCCCCGATCAAAAAACTTGGAAGGGGGCATGCAAGATCTGCTTACCACCACAATGCAAGCTTTCGAACTTTTAAGAAACAACTTCGAAAGACTCATAGACTTAAAGATGACCCAGATGGACGAATAATTAATTTAAGCAAAAATAAATTTACTGTAGATGTATTTAAATTGTTAAGTAAAGGCCTCAACTTCTGCCCCCGCCCACCACATTTTGATAAACACACATTAGAAAACGACTTAAAATCATTTTTTAGAAGAATAAGATTAAGAGCCTATTTTGGAATATCCAAGTATGAACCAACCATTTTACAATCACTCAAAGAAAGAAACACTTCATTTACGCCAAAAAACATAGATACAACTATCCAAACGTTTGAAATTGCAGTCAAAGAGGACATTAAAAACCACGAAAAACGAAACTTACCACATGATAACCTGACAAAAAAGCAACGTGAAGCCCTCAAGACTCTCACAGAAAGAGATGACTTAGTCATAACTAGAGCCGATAAAGGTGGAGCAATAGTTATCTGGGGTATCGAAGAGTACCTCCTAGAGGCCAATAGCCAACTAAACAACACAGAATTTTACCAAGAACTCACAGTTGACCCCTTTGAAGATTACCAGAAAATAATAATAAACTCACTTAACGAAATGCTTTCAAATAATATCATTGACAAAGAAACATCGGATATACTAAAACCAATAAATGTCAAACCTGCTCGCTTCTATTTACTTCCAAAAATACACAAAAAGAACAACCCTGGACGGCCAGTAATTTCCTCAGTTAACTGCCACACCACTAAATTATCAAAATACGTTGATAACTTCATACAGCCCCTTGCTAAGAAAGTTAAGTCCTATATACGAGATACAACAGACCTCATAAACAAAATAAAGCCCATCAAAAGAATACCACATAACGCAATTCTAGTTACAATGGACGTCAGGTCCTTATACTCAAACATAAAGCACAACGACGGAATATCAGCCCTAAAAGAATGCCTTGATAACAGAGTATCAAAAGAACCACCTACAGAAGTAATAGCAACCCTAATGAACCACATATTAACACTAAACAACTTTAACTTTAATGGAAAACATATTCTCCAAATAAAAGGTTGTGCCATGGGCACTGTAGCTGCTCCATCATATGCCACCATTTGTATGGGACATTTTGAAGAAACCCACATCTATCCAGAAATTAACAATGATTGCCTCTTTTACGCCAGATACATTGACGACATTTTCCTTATATACACAGGTGGTGAAACAAAACTCGATGAATTTCTGAGAGACCTTAATACGAAACATGATTCCATTAAATTTGACCACGAAAAATCAACACAATCAGTCGCATTTTTGGACACCTTAATATACATTGATGAAAACAGACAATTACAAACAACGCTTTACACAAAACCTACAGATACCCACAACTACCTACATTTTAAATCTTCCCACCCTAAACATCTTAAAGAAAGCCTACCCTACTCCCAAGCCCTAAGACTACGAAGGATCTGCTCTGATAATAACGAATTGAATAAACACAGTGACAAATTAAAACAACAATTCATAGCACGTGGCTACTCTCCAACTTTAGTTGATAACCAGATAAAAAAAGCTATTGATATCCCAAGAAAAGATACCCTAAAATTAACAAATACAGAGAAATCTAATCGTATCCCCCTTGTAACAACATTCAACAATACCCTACCCCCAATGGCCCAAATAATCCAGAAACGCTGGGACATTTTAAAACTAAAACCAAATTTAAAAGAAATTTTCCAAGAACCTGGTATGATAGCCTATCGTCGACCAAGGAACCTTAAAGAAATGATAGGAAGCAACAACATTTCGAATAACAAGGTTACCCGTACGAAACCAACTACAAAAACTGTTAAATTTTAACAACCATGTAATATTAAAAACAGCCTATGCTGCAATCATCTCAAATCTACTAACTCATTCACGAGCTGTGTAACTAAAACAACCTATAAAATCTACCACGAATCTAACTGCAAAAGAAGAAACGTCATATACCTATTAGAATGCACACTTTGCTCTAAACAATATGTCGGAAAATCTGAATGGCCCTTCAACTTTAGACTCAACAACTATAGGCACAGAATCAAATCAACAGACTATGATAAACTACTCCCTGTCGAACAACACTTTCGCTTATCAAACCACGACTTTGCCAGAGATGCTAAATTTACCATCATAGAAAAAATTGAAAAGAACGTATCGGATGAAATTACGTCCATACTAGAATCACATGAAGACAACTGGATATTACGTCTTAGAACTCTCACCCCAAATGGCCTAAACGGCAAGCTTAACCACCCAGAAAATATAAGACTATAGATCTTTAAACAGATGGACAGGCAACAGAATTACGTTCATTTTTTTGTTATTACATTGTTCCCCTGTGACCTGTCATTTTCTTAATCATACATAATTTGAAACAACTAATCTAACGTCACATTTATAAAAAGAATTTATAAAACTGTTGTATTAGAAAGTATAACTCATTCTCCTGATGATGACCACACGGTCGAAACTAGTTGGGAATTGAGAAAGAATTTATATATATCTATTCCTGCTCGTCTTTATTTTTGTTCATCTTTATACATACAAGACATATATACATATAGATACAATAGCTATAACTAAGAGCTAATTCAAGCCTACTATCTAAAAAAGTAAAATTTGTAAGAAAAAAGTAAAAAATAAATAAAATTCTGAATGATTAAATACAGATACATTTTACAAATGTTTACAATGCTTTTAATATTTACAATGTTTTCTTACTTTTTTTTTTCGGTAAATACAGCAGAAAATTTAATATCAGCTCAAGAACCCAACCTGTGCCACGAAAGGTCTGCATATTCTACAATTACATTCCTCTCCCCTCTAGGTTTTGATTTTCCTTTTGAAACTGGAGAGAGTATCTGACTGTTTTAGGTCATTGGGAAGTGCCTGCCATAATCTACACCCAAGGAACGATATTGTCTCTAAGCCATAGCACGTAGTGCGTGCTTGTGGCAAGGATAGGTTATGGCAGCCTCTTAACCCATAAGAAACTTGTTATTCAGCGAAAATGTCCTTCATGAAGCTGGGATTAAGGCTCAATTTTGTCTTAAAGACTTCAGTCATTAGCAATTGTAAATTCCTTATGTGGAGTGGGACCGACTTGTCTCTCAGTAACATCGTATCAAAATCTGTTCTCATATCTTTGTAAGTTATTCGCAATGCCCGTTCGTGAATATGGTTAATTTTATTGTAATCAGGTGTTAAGTTATTCATAAATTTATAAAAAAGAATCAGACGTTTACTCCATCTTCTCGAACTTAACGATTCCCATCAAAGCTCATTGTACAGCCTTTCCCGAGATGTTCCTCTCCAAGTTCCTGTCACTGCTAGTGCAGCAGAATATTGTACTACAATCCTGGACATAAGGTGTTGAGAAAAAAGTGCCTTTCCCCTCTTTTAAGACCTCACTACCGATATTCTGTCAAAATGTTCATTTTACCCCTTTCCCCCATCTCAATGTTGGTTTTTTGGGATGAGTAGTCATTGCAGGTATCACATTTTACAATATCCCCTCAAACAACATTGAATTGGGGGAGCAGGGGGTCGCTATATGGAAAATTTAGCAATCTGCCGAATATTCTCAACCCTTATGGCCAGGATTGTCTTTGGACCATCGAAAATCGCTCCTTAATTAATGCGTGTTAAATCAGTCGTTACAACTGATTTTAATACCGAAATTGAAAAATTTGATAGATGCACCATTTCTTGACTTAAGGCTTGTAGGAAAGTGAGGTCATATGTCTGATTCATTCTTGAATCCATAAATCAAATGATTCTAAAATACTTTAAAAACGGGAGCTGATGAAGTTTCCACACACAAATTACATCATGGTCCATCACGGACGGATCTAGCCTGAGATTCTTGCCTGTATCAAACTAGACAGGCAAAATAATGCTTAGGAAGTCAATAATCCTCCTGAAGCGTGGAAATTTCATAAATAGTTAATAAAACTTATGAAGTAATGGTAGCTCATCATAGTTTCTTAAACAATTACAAGTAACCAAAAATATTTCCCAACGGGTAACGCACGGGTAACGAAACGAGTAACGAAAATTTTTGTAAGGTTCAGTACTGATTTTCAACGGGTAACAACGGGTAACGCACTATTTATTAAAATAATAGGTATTATTTTAATAAATAGTGCGTTACCCGTTGTTACCCGTTGAAAATCAGTACTGAACCTTACAAAAATTTTCGTTACTCGTTTCGTTACCCGTGCGTTACCCGTTGGGAAATATTTTTGGATAAAAGTGAACGTCTGCCACCTCTATGAAGTAAAAATTCCAGATAAACAGTCAGAAACTTGGAGGCTTTCAACAATGTTTGCATTTGAGCAAACTTCTAGCCATCTGGAGAAAAGCTCTGCGATCTTTAATAAATGGGCACAATGGCATACCCCTATCGCTGTCTGGAGAGAAATCAAGCGCTACCATACTTCGGTCTCAAAAAGTGCCAAAAACGCCTTATTCCATTCAGTTCTCCGTAAATTTCATAGAAAGACCCTGCAGACGTGCTATCTATTGTCAAGAAACGTTTCACACCCTCATGCGAGACAAAGCCTCCATAAATGGAATGAGACGCAAAGAAAATGGAGAGACTTTTCAAATAGGGGAAATATCAAATTTTAGCTTGAAACAATCAATGCATTGTCTACTTTGCCAATTCTGTGCAGTTTATGATAGCCACTTGAGTGGCAATTAATCAGAAAGCGATAAAACTCAAGCGCAATCCACCTAACACAATTTCCTAGCTCCAAAGAGCCATAATTTGCAACTTCTCCATCGCCATGGCCTGGTAAACCTAAATTGTGACGTCATAATTGCAAATCGTGACATTTTAGGTTAATTTCGTTGCCAGATTTGAATTCTACTGGTCAAAAATGTATAATATATGCAAACTTGCGTTGATCCCATTGACTTTCAAAAAATCTCCCCTCAGACTCTTTGGACCATCGAAAATCGCTCCTTAATTAATGCGTGTTAAATCAGTCGTTACAACTGATTTTAATACCGAAATTGAAAAATTTGATAGATGCACCATTTCTTGACTTAAGGCTTGTAGGAAAGTGAGGTCATATGTCTGATTCATTCTTGAATCCATAAATCAAATGATTCTAAAATACTTTAAAAACGGGAGCTGATGAAGTTTCCACACACAAATTACATCATGGTCCATCACGGACGGATCTCGCCTGAGATTCTTGCCTGTATCAAACTAGACAGGCAAAATAATGCTTAGGAAGTCAATAATCCTCCTGAAGCGTGGAAATTTCATAAATAGTTAATAAAACTTATGAAGTAATGGTAGCTCATCATAGTTTCTTAAACAATTACAAGTAACCAAAAATATTTCCCAACGGGTAACGCACGGGTAACGAAACGAGTAACGAAAATTTTTGTAAGGTTCAGTACTGATTTTCAACGGGTAACAACGGGTAACGCACTATTTATTAAAATAATAGGTATTATTTTAATAAATAGTGCGTTACCCGTTGTTACCCGTTGAAAATCAGTACTGAACCTTACAAAAATTTTCGTTACTCGTTTCGTTACCCGTGCGTTACCCGTTGGGAAATATTTTTGGATAAAAGTGAACGTCTGCCACCTCTATGAAGTAAAAATTCCAGATAAACAGTCAGAAACTTGGAGGCTTTCAACAATGTTTGCATTTGAGCAAACTTCTAGCCATCTGGAGAAAAGCTCTGCGATCTTTAATAAATGGGCACAATGGCATACCCCTATCGCTGTCTGGAGAGAAATCAAGCGCTACCATACTTCCGTCTCAAAAAGTGCCAAAAACGCCTTATTCCATTCAGTTTTCCGTAAATTTCATAGAAAGACCCTGCAGACGTGCTATCTATTGTCAAGAAACGTTTCACACCCTCATGCGAGACAAAGCCTCCATAAATGGAATGAGACGCAAAGAAAATGGAGAGACTTTTCAAATAGGGGAAATATCAAATTTTAGCTTGAAACAATCAATGCATTGTCTACTTTGCCAATTCTGTGCAGTTTATGATAGCCACTTGAGTGGCAATTAATCAGACAGCGATAAAACTCAAGCGCAATCCACCTAACACAATTTCCTAGCTCCAAAGAGCCATAATTTGCAACTTCTCCATCGCCATGGCCTGGTAAACTAAATTGTGACGTCATAATTGCAAATCGTGACATTTTATGTTAATTTCGTTGCCAGATTTGAATTCTACTGGTCAAAAATGTATAATATATGCAAACTTGCGTTGATCCCATTGACTTTCAAAAAATCTCCCCTCAGACAATCCTGGACATAAGGTGTTGAGAAAAAAGTGCCTTTCCCCTCTTTTAAGACCTCACTACCGATATTCTGTCAAAATGTTCATTTTACCCCTTTCCCCCATCTCAATGTTGGTTTTTTGGGATGGGTAGTCATTGCAGGTATCACATTTTACAATATCCCCTCAAACAACATTGAATTGGGGGAGCAGGGGGTCGCTATATGGAAAATTTAGCAATCTGCCGAATATTCTCAACCCTTATGGCCAGGATTGTCTTTGGACCATCGAAAATCGCTCCTTAATTAATGCGTGTTAAATCAGTCGTTACAACTGATTTTAATACCGAAATTGAAAAATTTGATAGATGCACCATTTCTTGACTTAAGGCTTGTAGGAAAGTGAGGTCATATGTCTGATTCATTCTTGAATCCATAAATCAAATGATTCTAAAATACTTTAAAAACGGGAGCTGATGAAGTTTCCACACACAAATTACATCATGGTCCATCACGGACGGATCTCGCCTGAGATTCTTGCCTGTATCAAACTAGACAGGCAAAATAATGCTTAGGAAGTCAATAATCCTCCTGAAGCGTGGAAATTTCATAAATAGTTAATAAAACTTATGAAGTAATGGTAGCTCATCATAGTTTCTTAAACAATTACAAGTAACCAAAAATATTTCCCAACGGGTAACGCACGGGTAACGAAACGAGTAACGAAAATTTTTGTAAGGTTCAGTACTGATTTTCAACGGGTAACAACGGGTAACGCACTATTTATTAAAATAATAGGTATTATTTTAATAAATAGTGCGTTACCCGTTGTTACCCGTTGAAAATCAGTACTGAACCTTACAAAAATTTTCGTTACTCGTTTCGTTACCCGTGCGTTACCCGTTGGGAAATATTTTTGGATAAAAGTGAACGTCTGCCACCTCTATGAAGTAAAAATTCCAGATAAACAGTCAGAAACTTGGAGGCTTTCAACAATGTTTGCATTTGAGCAAACTTCTAGCCATCTGGAGAAAAGCTCTGCGATCTTTAATAAATGGGCACAATGGCATACCCCTATCGCTGTCTGGAGAGAAATCAAGCGCTACCATACTTCCGTCTCAAAAAGTGCCAAAAACGCCTTATTCCATTCAGTTTTCCGTAAATTTCATAGAAAGACCCTGCAGACGTGCTATCTATTGTCAAGAAACGTTTCACACCCTCATGCGAGACAAAGCCTCCATAAATGGAATGAGACGCAAAGAAAATGGAGAGACTTTTCAAATAGGGGAAATATCAAATTTTAGCTTGAAACAATCAATGCATTGTCTACTTTGCCAATTCTGTGCAGTTTATGATAGCCACTTGAGTGGCAATTAATCAGACAGCGATAAAACTCAAGCGCAATCCACCTAACACAATTTCCTAGCTCCAAAGAGCCATAATTTGCAACTTCTCCATCGCCATGGCCTGGTAAACTAAATTGTGACGTCATAATTGCAAATCGTGACATTTTATGTTAATTTTGTTGCTAGATTTGAATTCTACTGGTCAAAAATGTATAATATATGCAAACTTGCCCATTGTTGATCCCATTGACTTTCAAAAAATCTCCCCTTTCCCCCATCTCAATGTTGGTTTTTTGGGATGGGTAGTCATTGCAGGTATCACATTTTACAATATCCCCTCAAACAACATTGAATTGGGGGACCATCGAATATTCTCAACCCTTATGGCCAATCGCTCCTTAATTAATGCGTGTTAAATCAGTCGTTACAACTGATTTTAATACCGAAATTGAAAAATTTGATAGATGCACCATTTCTTGACTTAAGGCTTGTAGGAAAGTGAGGTCATATGTCTGATTCATTCTTGAATCCATAAATCAAATGATTCTAAAATACTTTAAAAACGGGAGCTGATGAAGTTTCCACACACAAATTACATCATGGTCCATCACGGACGGATCTCGCCTGAGATTCTTGCCTGTATCAAACTAGACAGGCAAAATAATGCTTAGGAAGTCAATAATCCTCCTGAAGCGTGGAAATTTCATAAATAGTTAATAAAACTTATGAAGTAATGGTAGCTCATCATAGTTTCTTAAACAATTACAAGTAACCAAAAATATTTCCCAACGGGTAACGCACGGGTAACGAAACGAGTAACGAAAATTTTTGTAAGGTTCAGTACTGATTTTCAACGGGTAACAACGGGTAACGCACTATTTATTAAAATAATAGGTATTATTTTAATAAATAGTGCGTTACCCGTTGTTACCCGTTGAAAATCAGTACTGAACCTTACAAAAATTTTCGTTACTCGTTTCGTTACCCGTGCGTTACCCGTTGGGAAATATTTTTGGATAAAAGTGAACGTCTGCCACCTCTATGAAGTAAAAATTCCAGATAAACAGTCAGAAACTTGGAGGCTTTCAACAATGTTTGCATTTGAGCAAACTTCTAGCCATCTGGAGAAAAGCTCTGCGATCTTTAATAAATGGGCACAATGGCATACCCCTATCGCTGTCTGGAGAGAAATCAAGCGCTACCATACTTCCGTCTCAAAAAGTGCCAAAAACGCCTTATTCCATTCAGTTTTCCGTAAATTTCATAGAAAGACCCTGCAGACGTGCTATCTATTGTCAAGAAACGTTTCACACCCTCATGCGAGACAAAGCCTCCATAAATGGAATGAGACGCAAAGAAAATGGAGAGACTTTTCAAATAGGGGAAATATCAAATTTTAGCTTGAAACAATCAATGCATTGTCTACTTTGCCAATTCTGTGCAGTTTATGATAGCCACTTGAGTGGCAATTAATCAGACAGCGATAAAACTCAAGCGCAATCCACCTAACACAATTTCCTAGCTCCAAAGAGCCATGATTTGCAACTTCTCCATCGCCA
Source organism: Aurelia coerulea (assembly GCA_039566865.1). Taxonomy (NCBI): domain Eukaryota; kingdom Metazoa; phylum Cnidaria; class Scyphozoa; order Semaeostomeae; family Ulmaridae; genus Aurelia; species Aurelia coerulea. Next base: position 14,214,396 of record CM076949.1, on the reverse strand, counting down.
TGGCCTGGTAAACCTAAATTGTGACGTCATAATTGCAAATCGTGACATTTTATGTTAATTTCGTTGCCAGATTTGAATTCTACTGGTCAAAAATGTATAATATATGCAAACTTGCCCATTGACTTTCAAAAAATCTCCCCTCAGACAATCCTGGACATAAGGTGTTGAGAAAAAAGTGCCTTTCCCCTCTTTTAAGACCTCACTACCGATATTCTGTCAAAATGTTCATTTTACCCCTTTCCCCCATCTCAATGTTGGTTTTTTGGGATGGGTAGTCATTGCAGGTATCACATTTTACAATATCCCCTCAAACAACATTGAATTGGGGGAGCAGGGGGTCATATGCGAATATTCTCAACCCTTATGGCCAGGATTGTCTTTGGACCATCGAAAATCGCTCCTTAATTAATGCGTGTTAAATCAGTCGTTACAACTGATTTTAATACCGAAATTGAAAAATTTGATAGATGCACCATTTCTTGACTTAAGGCTTGTAGGAAAGTGAGGTCATATGTCTGATTCATTCTTGAATCCATAAATCAAATGATTCTAAAATACTTTAAAAACGGGAGCTGATGAAGTTTCCACACACAAATTACATCATGGTCCATCACGGACGGATCTCGCCTGAGATTCTTGCCTGTATCAAACTAGACAGGCAAAATAATGCTTAGGAAGTCAATAATCCTCCTGAAGCGTGGAAATTTCATAAATAGTTAATAAAACTTATGAAGTAATGGTAGCTCATCATAGTTTCTTAAACAATTACAAGTAACCAAAAATATTTCCCAACGGGTAACGCACGGGTAACGAAACGAGTAACGAAAATTTTTGTAAGGTTCAGTACTGATTTTCAACGGGTAACAACGGGTAACGCACTATTTATTAAAATAATAGGTATTATTTTAATAAATAGTGCGTTACCCGTTGTTACCCGTTGAAAATCAGTACTGAACCTTACAAAAATTTTCGTTACTCGTTTCGTTACCCGTGCGTTACCCGTTGGGAAATATTTTTGGATAAAAGTGAACGTCTGCCACCTCTATGAAGTAAAAATTCCAGATAAACAGTCAGAAACTTGGAGGCTTTCAACAATGTTTGCATTTGAGCAAACTTCTAGCCATCTGGAGAAAAGCTCTGCGATCTTTAATAAATGGGCACAATGGCATACCCCTATCGCTGTCTGGAGAGAAATCAAGCGCTACCATACTTCCGTCTCAAAAAGTGCCAAAAACGCCTTATTCCATTCAGTTTTCCGTAAATTTCATAGAAAGACCCTGCAGACGTGCTATCTATTGTCAAGAAACGTTTCACACCCTCATGCGAGACAAAGCCTCCATAAATGGAATGAGACGCAAAGAAAATGGAGAGACTTTTCAAATAGGGGAAATATCAAATTTTAGCTTGAAACAATCAATGCATTGTCTACTTTGCCAATTCTGTGCAGTTTATGATAGCCACTTGAGTGGCAATTAATCAGACAGCGATAAAACTCAAGCGCAATCCACCTAACACAATTTCCTAGCTCCAAAGAGCCATAATTTGCAACTTCTCCATCGCCATGGCCTGGTAAACTAAATTGTGACGTCATAATTGCAAATCGTGACATTTTATGTTAATTTCGTTGCCAGATTTGAATTCTACTGGTCAAAAATGTATAATATATGCAAACTTGCGTTGATCCCATTGACTTTCAAAAAATCTCCCCTCAGACAATCCTGGACATAAGGTGTTGAGAAAAAAGTGCCTTTCCCCTCTTTTAAGACCTCACTACCGATATTCTGTCAAAATGTTCATTTTACCCCTTTCCCCCATCTCAATGTTGGTTTTTTGGGATGGGTAGTCATTGCAGGTATCACATTTTACAATATCCCCTCAAACAACATTGAATTGGGGGAGCAGGGGGTCGCTATATGGAAAATTTAGCAATCTGCCGAATATTCTCAACCCTTATGGCCAGGATTGTCTTTGGACCATCGAAAATCGCTCCTTAATTAATGCGTGTTAAATCAGTCGTTACAACTGATTTTAATACCGAAATTGAAAAATTTGATAGATGCACCATTTCTTGACTTAAGGCTTGTAGGAAAGTGAGGTCATATGTCTGATTCATTCTTGAATCCATAAATCAAATGATTCTAAAATACTTTAAAAACGGGAGCTGATGAAGTTTCCACACACAAATTACATCATGGTCCATCACGGACGGATCTCGCCTGAGATTCTTGCCTGTATCAAACTAGACAGGCAAAATAATGCTTAGGAAGTCAATAATCCTCCTGAAGCGTGGAAATTTCATAAATAGTTAATAAAACTTATGAAGTAATGGTAGCTCATCATAGTTTCTTAAACAATTACAAGTAACCAAAAATATTTCCCAACGGGTAACGCACGGGTAACGAAACGAGTAACGAAAATTTTTGTAAGGTTCAGTACTGATTTTCAACGGGTAACAACGGGTAACGCACTATTTATTAAAATAATAGGTATTATTTTAATAAATAGTGCGTTACCCGTTGTTACCCGTTGAAAATCAGTACTGAACCTTACAAAAATTTTCGTTACTCGTTTCGTTACCCGTGCGTTACCCGTTGGGAAATATTTTTGGATAAAAGTGAACGTCTGCCACCTCTATGAAGTAAAAATTCCAGATAAACAGTCAGAAACTTGGAGGCTTTCAACAATGTTTGCATTTGAGCAAACTTCTAGCCATCTGGAGAAAAGCTCTGCGATCTTTAATAAATGGGCACAATGGCATACCCCTATCGCTGTCTGGAGAGAAATCAAGCGCTACCATACTTCCGTCTCAAAAAGTGCCAAAAACGCCTTATTCCATTCAGTTTTCCGTAAATTTCATAGAAAGACCCTGCAGACGTGCTATCTATTGTCAAGAAACGTTTCACACCCTCATGCGAGACAAAGCCTCCATAAATGGAATGAGACGCAAAGAAAATGGAGAGACTTTTCAAATAGGGGAAATATCAAATTTTAGCTTGAAACAATCAATGCATTGTCTACTTTGCCAATTCTGTGCAGTTTATGATAGCCACTTGAGTGGCAATTAATCAGACAGCGATAAAACTCAAGCGCAATCCACCTAACACAATTTCCTAGCTCCAAAGAGCCATAATTTGCAACTTCTCCATCGCCATGGCCTGGTAAACTAAATTGTGACGTCATAATTGCAAATCGTGACATTTTATGTTAATTTCGTTGCCAGATTTGAATTCTACTGGTCAAAAATGTATAATATATGCAAACTTGCGTTGATCCCATTGACTTTCAAAAAATCTCCCCTCAGACAATCCTGGACATAAGGTGTTGAGAAAAAAGTGCCTTTCCCCTCTTTTAAGACCTCACTACCGATATTCTGTCAAAATGTTCATTTTACCCCTTTCCCCCATCTCAATGTTGGTTTTTTGGGATGGGTAGTCATTGCAGGTATCACATTTTACAATATCCCCTCAAACAACATTGAATTGGGGGAGCAGGGGGTCGCTATATGGAAAATTTAGCAATCTGCCGAATATTCTCAACCCTTATGGCCAGGATTGTAGTTCCATAACAACCTGTGCACAACATGTGCCCTTGTGAACATTGTAAAACAAGGTTTTTCAAGCCAAAGAGTAGGGCCCTTCTGTGCTATATAATGTACAGCAGCAACCAATGGATGATTAAAGGTAAATGTCTTCTCAAAAATCCTCACACAGCCTGCAACAGCTGATTAGGAAGAAAGAATGTGTTGCTGGCTGGGAGCATTATTTTGTCATGCTCAAAGCTATTGAACTATATGGTGCCAACTTGGAGCATAGTTCATCATAAAAATAGATGATCATTATTGGCTTATAAACATCCTTGAAAAAAATACCATTAAACATTCTCAGTTGGTTGATTAGCTGCAGGGGGGTGGAACAGGGTTCTAAATCTTCCTTCTCCCACGAAAATTTGGCAATTTCTCCCTTCTCCCAGCAAAAATGAACACTTTCTCCCTTCTCCCACGGATTTTTAAATCTCCCTTCGTCTCTAAATTTCGTCTTGTATTCATTTATTTTCTTTCAAAAACATCCAACTGAAGATACAATTATTGCTTCGCACTGCCTATTTCCGTCAGGCGCAAAGCCATTACACGTATTTCTTAAAAGAAGCAAAGGATTTGGGCCAGCACTGAAAGTTTCTTATCGGATTTTGAGTACTCAGAGTTTCTTACTAGTTTCTTAGATAGGTTCCATAGCAATCTTCATGTTCACTACCTGTGCCCTCATGAACATTTCAAAACAAGGTTTTCTCAGCCATTCCAATGTTTAGACGTGACACTTAGCCTCACTACATAAGAACCCTCTAGTTACGCTCATCTAATTGAGTTGAAGTGTTGTTGTTGTTGTCGCTCCACTGAGGGCCCTATAACCATAGAGCTGTAAAACCGGACAAAAATGTCAATCTTCGACAAGTTTTTGTCGCAAACTCATGTGCTGATTAGAGTATGGCTTAGATGAAGGCGCTTTTTGCATTGATAGCTAGAATGAACATTTATCGAAGTTCTGACAGCAAATTCTATGGTGCAGGAGTCCTGGAAAAGCATTTTTGTACCGTTTTAAGATCAGTGGTTTTGAGAAAAAAGTAGCAGATTGATTTAGGCCCAATAGATTTTTTAGCTAAGATTCGAAAAAAGAATTCGAATCGAACGATAGCTTGATACATTTGTAGAATGTTCGAATATATACAATAGTGATAGAAGCTCCAACGTCACATAATCGAACATTGTGTAGAATAGCGAAAAGGTCTATTAGTAGAATCAGCAAGGAGATATTCCGTTTTTACAAGCGTTGGGAAATGAGTCTCCCTGTTGACCGAAGCGCCATCATCAAGTCAAAGAGCACAGGGAAACGAGAGACTCATGGTCATAAGTCTAGTGACACTACTCAAGTACCTTATCAGTAATATGATACAGAGAGGAAGAGAAAATAAAGTAAAAATGTGTCAAGTATTTCCTTTATCAAAATAAATAGTTTCTTAGATTATATTTTCCCAATAACAAATAGTTTCTTAATTTGTTGGCGATGGCGGGCAGTTTCGTAGCAAAATACATGTATGGGCTTTAGCCTATTGACAAAACATTGGACCAGTCCGGGGTTGGTATGATTGATGATAAATTACAAGATAATACTGCTATTAAAGATGTATGATACTTTTTTCCATTATTTCTCGCATTCCCCTTATGAAAATACGTATTCAAATAAGCAATTTGAGCGAAGTGACGTCATATTTTTCAAACGAAAACGGTGAGGATGTGCGATTGTTTTTCGCCGCTTAATCATTGCTAGCCTCTTTATCGTGTACTCATGCATTGTGCATTGACAATGGCACGAGAAGAATACGATTAAGAGGCTTGCTACGATAAAGAGGCGAAAAAAATCACACAGCCTCGTCTTCGTTTGCGCGATATGACGTCCCTTCGCTCAAATTGCTTATTTGAATATGTAATTTCACAAGGAGGAAGCGAAAACTAGTGGAAAAAGTATCATACATCATTCATAGCAGTATTATCTTGTATTTTATCATCAATCATACCAATCTCGGACTTGTCCTTTACCCATCCCGGTATGTAAAACTGGTAAAAATAGCGGGTGTCTCAAAAAATACCCCCTTTTGACTCAACAAGGCAACAAAACGATAATATTTTGAATTCTTTTTGAATTCATGCTTACATTTGTCAGTCTTCAACTTAAATGCACACACCTTGCATTTGGAAATCGACCACCAAACACCGGAGATATGAGTTCACAAGGTCAATATTTGAAGTGCACCTGAAACCAGAGGTTTTGAGAAATGGCCTAGCCATGATTTGACAACAAACAGGCATTTTGCAAGCGAATTTTCGACTTTGACCTTTACTTTCTAATTTTGAAAAGATTTATACCTTGAATTACTTCCATTTTTCTTGAAGTAACTTTTCTTTTGAGGAAACGGTCCTTGCATTGCATTGGATCCCAAGTGTTTTATATTAAAGAAGAGAAAAAGGAGCACATGCACGCTTATTTTGGAGATGTGGCACGACTTTATCACTCTTACCACTTTTTTACTATACTTTTTTAATCAGCGCCATGTCCATGCATCTTTTATTCTTTTCAAAAGCAAAACACGGAAACTTAAAGTCTACAGGTACTTTGGAGAATGTCCACCATACAATGAAATGGAATGAAATGGAAAAGTCCAAATGAAATGTCCACCATGACTAGGCCCTTTTTCAAAACCTCTGGTTTTGGATGTACTGTAAATTTTGACTTTGCGAACCTGTATCTCCGGTGTTTGGAGGACGATTTCTAAACGGAAGGTACGTGCATCTAAGTTGAAAATTGATAAGTTTAGCTGTGAAGTCGGAGAGCAATGATATCGCATTGCTTGGTTTCTATTTCCAGTCAAAAGGGGGTACTTTTTTATGAGACACCCGGTAGATGGTTTCTCAACAGAAGGGCTGCAACTAGACATTTAAAGAAAATCTAAGCATTCATCATAAGCCTTTGATGAAATACCAAAAATTCAGTGGCTTGCACCATAAGGTGCGCATCGGAAAATCATAGTAATAGCTACGATGATTTGAAAATCTCCCTTTCTCCCTTCATTATTTTTTCTCCCTTCTCGCCTTCAAAATTTTCTGAATTCTCCCTACCCTTGTAAAATTTCGGCCATTCTCCCTTCTCCCTTCGCCGTACCACCCCCCTGTAGCTGCTCTTGCCTTCTTTTCTTACCATACAAGTATTGATTAGCAGGTTTTTCACAAGAAACTTGTTCAAGGAACTCCACAATCAATGTGATGGACTAGAAATTTTAAGAAACTTGACTACTATGGACAAGAAGCAGTAAGAAACTGTAAAAGTTAAATTCAAGGATATTAATGGCAAATTTGACATTGGACGTTTATTCTTGCATAATTTCCACTCCAATTTTATATTTTGAGTCAAACAGAATGTTTTTCTTGTAAAATGTTGCTTTTATGTCTGGAAACACATCTGCAGAAGTAGAAGTGGTAGAGATCATGCCATAATCCTTGTACCGAAAGTGAGAAACAAATTGAGAACATTTTTGTACAAAGAAGTGAAAATTTCACTTGATATTAAGAAACTTTCATTTGGTGCTATAGGATGGGCTGTTACAAGTTTTGAATGTATGGACATTGTTTCAAAACTCTTCCAGCACTCACAACAAAAGAATCCAACAACCTTTAGTCACAGTGCTAACATGAAGAACTGGTATAATATATAGCAAGATACAATGGTGTGATGAGGCTGACTAGTAGCTGGCGAAGCAACTTCATCAAAAAGACCCTTTTATAATTGTTTCTACTGCCATACCTGCTCCTGACGACCGTGAGCTAAATGGTGCTGCTAATATCCGACCGAGCTTACACCACTTACATTAACTAATGCATTAATTTATATATTTCAAGGACTCGTTTGTGCTTTAAAACTTTAACAGCTGCCTAAAATATACTCAAGCCAAGTTTGTAAGTTGTCAAATTGTCATTTTCACTTGATAAGTTCAGAGTTCATACCATCGATAATATGAAGATCGCAGTGCAATTCCCCAAGCTACAGTTCTTGTCAAGTTTTTGAATTGATTCACACTACGATAATGCAATAGGAAGGAAAAGCACATATTTTTTTGTTCTTTGCATGACCGTGCAAGCGCCCATTTTTCTAATGTTTGCACCGAATGAAGAAAAACGCCTGACGGTGTTCATCACTGTTTATTCCATCTGATATCAGTGTTCTTTCTTAGGTCCATTTCGTTGCACTTCATTTTCAGCAGCACAAGAAGACTTCTTTGACTTTTGACAGTGTGTGATATGTGAGTCAGTTGCGATTCTTTAGCAGTGCTGGATGAAAATTCTGTGCAAAAATCCTCTCACAACACTTGCTCATACCGATAAGTTTGGCAAATGGTGAAGTCAGGCTCTCGTGGAGTTTGATTCTAGGATTCCAAGATTCCAGTCCGTTGAATAGGCTAAGCTACTTTTCAAATGAGCTCAGCCGATTTGCACCGGAACGAGGTTGGGGCGCACTGTACCAGACTCTCTGTTTTTATGTTAGAGAGTCTGGTACCCAGGATACGTTTTCCAGAACATAAAAAAAGCAAGAGGGCTGAATCAACCCCCCCCCCCCCCTAGTCTTCCTAGAGAACCAAATACCTTAGGTCTGATAGGGTTAAACCTCCAGAATTAGTTTCAAACGTTGACTATTGTAATTTTAAAACATCGGCAAAATAGCTTTCTAATGTTAACAATAACAATGGAGTTTAATGACGTCATCATTCTTAAATGATGACGTTGCTCAGTCCACCATTTTGGATCATCTTGGCACATTTTGAAGCTTTTTCAAACAGATGTTATAGATGTTACAGATGTTACACTGAACGTAAATAGTTTAATCTCTCATCTAGATGAATTCGAGGCTGTTATGGTAGATAATGGTATTCACTTCCTTGCCCTCAATGAAACCAAAATCAGTAGCGATATTCCATGCGAAACGTTAAAAATCGATGGGTACAAATTTGGACGAAAAGATCGAAACCGTCACTGTGGTGGAGTAGCTTTCTACTGTAAAGACACCCTTAAGTGTGATATTAGGCATGATGTCCCAGTATCAGATTTAGAAATCTTGTGCGTTGAAATAACTCCCCCAAAGGCAAAGCCTTACGTCATTCTTCTGTGGTATAGGCCTCTCAGTGATAACAAAGATACATTTGAAAAGCTTGAAAATGTGCTACTCTTTTTGGAATGTGAAGGCAATGAAGTTATTTTACTCGGAGACACACATTCTGATCTGAGTGATGCAAACAGTTTATGTCATGTTAAGTCTATTAAGTACATCTATGCTACATATGGTTTAAAACAGTTGATTAAAGAACCCACTAGAGAAACCGTTCAGTCATCTACTTTGATTGATCACATTGCAGTTAGTAATACTGATAACATTGTTGACTCTGGTGTACTTAAAATTACGCTCAGCGACTTGTATATGCTGTTCGGAAGTTTCAAGGTGGTTTTAAACGTCAACATAAGTTCATCCGTACGAGGCAAATGAAAAATTTTAGCGAAGAGGCTTTCCTATCAGACTTAAGATCTATTGATTGGCAGATTCTTCTAAGATCATCTTCTGTTGTACGAGAAATCGTACACAACTTTACTAGCGTGCTTTCTGCTGTAATAGAAAAGTATGCGCCAATGGCTGAAAAACGAGTATCCGAAAAATATTCTCCCTGGCTATCTTCTGAGCTCAAGTGTCTGTTTAAAACGCGAGATAAGATCAAAATCGCTGCAGTCAAAAACAAATCCGAGATTTAATGTCGGATTACCGGCAACTAAGAAATAAGGCGACAAAGTTGAATATATTTTACGAACAAGATTCAAGCATCTGAAGGAAATCTTAAAGAAACTTGGGCAACGATCAATAAACTTGTCAACAAAAGGTCTAAAACTACCAATATACCGTCGCTGACTGTTGATGGAAACTTGGTCACTGATTCTGTCGGTATTGCTAACTCAATGAATGAGTTTTTCTGTAATGTCGGCAATGAATTATGTAAAGATAGCCCCAATACAGAGAACGGTCTCTTGAAAGGTGAATTTGCCATCAACCCTACCAATGCCACCTTTATTTTTTCGCCTGTGGTATCCGAGCAAGTGATCCTAGCAATGAACATATTTAAGAACTCCAATGGGTTTGGCCTTTAATGAAATTTCCAGTTTTTTCCTAAAGGCTGGAATATCCATCCTGGCTGAACCACTGAGTCAGCTCTTTAATTTGTCATTGTCGGCTGGAATTTTCCCAGATCAATGGAAAATTGCTAGGATTGCTCCTATTTACAAAGATGGTAACAGCGATAACAGATCAAATTATCGCCCAATCTCTGTTTTGCCTGTAATGTCTACAATCCTGGCCAAAAGAAGCTGGGACGCAGGCAAATTTCAGTGTCTTCATGATGTTTCCTAAAATATCGAGGAGAAAACATACGTTTAGAGTCTCCTAATCCCCCCTTCCCCCTAATTCAATGTTGAGAAGGTCGAAAGGCGTTTGATTCAAGCAACTTTGAGAAGGGGGGAGCGGGGGGCACGTAATCAAAGACCGAAGTAGTGCAATTTTATGATTTGTCCCAAGTATTTTGGCCAAGATTGTCTGAAAAATTGCTTTCACTACCTAACATATATGTTTCTATGAATCCAAATCTACTTGTATCAGACAATTTCTTTCACTATGAATGGATAGCCACTAACTGTGGGCTTAACTCCATAGTACTTCAGATGTTAATGTTTTCATTGTTACTGGTTCATCCATCAGAACTATGACGTCATCAAATTATGCAAAATTTTCCCATGACGTTCAGCGAAACTCCTCTTGTGCACGAAACCTGCCAATGATTTTCGCCTGAAAACATCACACACAGTTATCAAAGAGAACTGAAAACAAAGTTCCTTTTGAATCTGTGCAAATTCTGCGCCTCCGCAGTGCAATTGTCTTATTTTCAAATGTACCGTTAGCCAATTCTCTAACTATTCATTCATTTTCAATGAGATTAAATTCGCTCCACCAAACTTGCATTCACCCTGGACGGTATTGAATGGTCTATTGTGCCCGATGAATTGTAACCAACAACTTTTTGTTGAAGAAGAATATACCTGTTGCATAGCAGCAAGGCGGATTTGCACAGTCTGGAAAATTGAGAAAGGGATCAAATTTATCAACGCCGCTCCCTACTTTAAACATTAATAACGTTGGCAACGTTTGCCCTATTCTAACAAATTTTGTCTCATTTTAATGAGAAAAATGAGCTTTATTAGCCTATAGCAGTATTTGCATCGATATTTTCGTGAAATATGATTTCTGACGGTTCTCAATAGAGTTCAAAAGAAACTTATCCGTGTTATATCCTATGACCTCGGTACAGGACATTATTCAGACCAAGATTTGGAGACTAATAATATACGTCTTGCTTCGAACCGAACATAACAAGAGTAAATAATCTAAACAAGGCGTGACTACAACAATGGTTCCACAGGGTAACCATACTATATACATAGAGTGTCAATACAACATTACTCCCCTTTTCGGAATGAGTGTTGTAACGAGTTATATTGGAACAGGATTTCCATATCGTTCAGGACATTTGCGTGTCCGAATTTCTCTTGGCTGATTATCGTTCTCGATTGGTTGCGCTTGATCATCTTGTTCCTCAATCTGATCAGTTTGTTTCAACGGTTCATCTCTACGATCTGTGTCTTCTAAATCACTGTCTGTCTCGAGTGAGTGATCTTTTCGATTAATAATGTACTTCTTAAAATGAGATATGTTTCGTGTAATGCGATGTTTGTTTGCATTTTCAGCGGTTATCATTGTTCCTTTTCGCTCAATAACGACGTAAGGAGTCTTGTTAAAACGAGAATATAACTTATTCTTTCGAATTTGTTTCACTAAAACAGTGTCTCCAACTTTAATATCACTCTCCTTTGCGTTTCGACGTGTGTCCGTGTATTCTTTCTGATATTTCTGTTTTTCAACCTCGTTAGCTCGTGCTTGTTTGTGTTTGTTTACAACAATCTTTCTTTCGATAACTGGTAATTTCCCTCTAACTTGTCGATTGAAAAGAAGTTCACATGGTGCAACTTTTGTAACCGAGTGTGGAGTTGTTCTGTACTGCAGTAGAAATCGCTGTATTTCTTGTCTCCATGGTTTTCCTTCAATTAAGGCGGCTTGAATGACTTTGCCTAAAGGTTGGTTGAACCTTTCTACTTCTCCGTTAGCTTGTGGCCATACTGGAGTAATTGGATCGTGCTTTATTCCGAGTGCTGTAAGATATCTACTGAAATCATCGCTGTTAAATGGCGGACCATTGTCTGTTTTGATGACCTCTGGTATTCCATGGACAGCAAATATACGATCAAATTTTGGGACTAAAACTGATAGCTTTGTCGATTTCACGAACTCAACTTCAGGAAAGCGAGAATACCTGTCGATGACAACTAACAAATAATCTCCTGAAGGTAATGGGCCATAAAAATCCGCATGCAGTTTTCCCCATGGTGCTCGTGGCATGTCACTCAACTTTACTGGTTCTGGAGGATTTTGTTTACCGGTGGCTTGGCAAGCTAGGCATGAATCAAGCGTTGCTTTGACTGCATCATCGATTTTAGGAAACCACACCTTTTCCCGTATCATTGCTTTGGTCTTCGAGAGTCCTTGGTGACTTTCATGTGCAATGTCTATAGCTCGTTGCTGTAATGATTCAGGAATGATAATTCTTGATTCTCGCAGAATAACATTTTGTGCACCGATAGTCAATTCTTCTTTAATCATTTTGTACGGCTTAAGTATAACTGAATTCCAGATATCTGTGCGTATTGCAGCGCGGAGTAATTGAAGTGTCTTATCTTCGTTTGTAGCCTGTGCAATTTCGCTTAATGACATCGCTTTTGGGACTGCATTCATTGTAACAAAATTTACATACTGTTCCGTGTGTCTCTCTTTGTTAGTATGCGAGTAAGATGGGTGTCTGGATAAGTAATCTGCTGCGTTTTCTTTTCCAGCTTTGTATTTTACAGTGAATGTATACGGCTGTAAACGTAGAACCCATCGTTCTATTCTGGCAGAAGGTTTGGACTTTGGTGATCCATAAATGATCTCTAATGGCTTGTGATCAGTAAACAGCGTGAATGGCTGGCCATATAAAAACAAGTGAAAGTGTTCTATCGCCCATACGATGCTTAGAGCTTCTTTTTCAGTCTGCGAATATCTACGTTCAACATTTGACAATGAACGACTAGCATACGCAATAACTTTATACTCCGATTCATCTCTTGCACTTTGGGCTAAAATAGCTGAAACTCCTACCGGGCTTGCATCGACTGTGAGCATCGTATCTTTCTTCGTGTCAAAATAACCCATCACCGGGGCTGATACTAGCGCCTGTTTGAGTTTATCAAAAGCTCTCTGGTGTTCTTGCTCCCATGAAAATCGTGCATTTTTCTTCGTAAGCTCACGTAAGGGTGCTGTAATTGTAGCGTAGTCGTGTATGTATTTGGAGCTGTAATTTGACATACCAAGCAAGCTGCGAACTTCTTGTGCACTTGTAGGTTGGGCTGCATTTTGAAAATCTTCAATTCTCTTTGGATCAGGGCGTGTCCCATCTGCTGAGAATATTTGACCGAAAAAATCAAGTGTTGGCTGTAGGAACTTACATTTTTTTGCATTTAATGTAAAGCCTTTTTCTTGTAATCGGTTAAGACATTCTTTGAGTGCTGTGTCATGTTCTTTTCTTGTAGAACCATACACGATAATGTCGTCAGCTATGTTGCGTACACCTTTGATGCCTTGGAGGTTTTGCTGAAGAGCGTGTTGAAATATTTCTGCACTTGCGTTTATTCCATAAGCCAATCTTTTATATCGGTATAAACCAACATGTGTGCTGAAAGCCGTTATGTACCTGCTCTCCTCCGCAAGGGGTAGTTGGTGGTACGCCTGTGCTAAGTCAAGCTTTGAGAAATACTTAGCTCCATTGAGATCTAAGCTGATATCATTCACTGTTGGTATTGGATACCTGACTCTTTTAATTGCTTGGTTGGCCATTCTCATGTCTACACATATGCGCACAGAACCGTCCTTCTTCGGTACTGCTACGATAGGAGAAAGCCAAGGAGTGGGCTGATTTGCTGGTACAGGTTCGATGATATCCTGATTTTCCAGCTCCTTCAAAGCGTCCTTCACTTTCTTACGAATGTGAAACGGTATTCTTCTAGGTTGTTGTGCCTGTGGTATCGCCTCTTTGTCAATATTCAGTTTGACGGCATCATCTTTCAGCTTTCCTAATCCCTCAAATACTTGCTTGTATTCATCAATTATCCCACAAATGTTATCATCGTTTGTGTTGAGTGAATGAACGTTGCTGAGATTCAAGCTTATCAGACCAAGCTCTTGCGCTGTGTTTGCTGACAATAGACATCCTGCTTTCTGTTCTTTCATCACGTAGAATGTTGCTAGGCAATATTTCTCCTTCGATTCTACCAACGTCTCGAATTTCCCTTTGAAATGTACGGGCTGTTTTGTATTGAAAGGAAATGCTTGGACCTTTGTTGGTTGCAACTTAATACCGGTCAACTTTTCAAAAGCTTGTTGATCCAATACATTGATCGAGGCTCCGGTATCTATCATGATCTCAATTGTAGTGCCCCCAATATTGACTTTTGCTGTTGGACAACCAGTGGACTTTTGTTTGACAGCGTACATGTATTCTCCATCACTTGAATCGGTTTCTGAATGATGCAAAGGTTTCACTGTCTTCTGTTTTCTAAATTTAGACTTTTCAGATTTCTTTTGATTGTCCTGAGCAGAACTTCGGCATACGTTCGCAAAGTGATTATTCTTGGAACATTTTCGACATGTTTTCCCTTGTGCTGGACATTTGTCTTTAGGATGCCATGCCCCTCCACAGTTACCACATTTTGAAGCTTTGTTGTTTTTCTTGTATTGCGTGTCTGCACGAATACGATTTGTTATGGGTCTTTCATCCTTTGATTCGATATCTTTTGCTTGGAATTCGCTCATCTCGTTTCGACGACCATCCAAGAGCATATCTCTCAGTTTGTATTCAGGCTCTCGAAGCGCTTTCTTTCTGATTCGAGATGAAAGTCCTCCGATAATAATCTGTTCTTCTATTTCAAAATCTGCATCAGCGAATTCGCAATTCACGGATAGCTTGCGTAGCCTTGTGTAAAAGCTGTCAAGTGTCTCTCCAACTTCCTGTCGTGTTTGTCTGAATTTGTACACCTCGTAGCGTGTGTTCTTTTGCGGTTCAAAATATTCTGATAACTTGGTTCGAGCAGCGTTGTAATCGTCATCTTCCCCTGTATCTGGAAGTTGACCAAAAATTTCACGAACGCGTGAACCAGCTTGATATAAGAGTAGTGCTCTCTTGCGACGATTATCTCGTATACCACTTGCGAGCAGAAACGTGTCGAAGTCGTTGAGCCATTGTCGCCATCTCGCCGAGATACTAGCGCCTACCTCTCTCTCTGGGTCAAATTCAAGAAGCGGTTTCAAGTTTAAGCTGAACGCCATTCTCTCTTAAATTTCTGTTACATCCTCGTCGCCAATGTTATATCCTATGACCTCGGTACAGGACATTATTCAGACCAAGATTTGGAGACTAATAATATACGTCTTGCTTCGAACCGAACATAACAAGAGTAAATAATCTAAACAAGGCGTGACTACACAATGGTTCCACAGGGAAACCATACTAATTCATGGCTACATTTGTTGGTATTCAACTTAAATGCACATACCTTGCATTTGGAAATCGACCACCAAACACCGGAGATATGAGTTCACAAGGTCAAAATTTGGAGAGCACCTGAAACCAGAGGTTTTGAGAAATGGCCTAGCCATAATTTGACAACAAGCAGGCATTTTGCAAACGAATTTTCGACTTTGACCTTTACTATTTATTTTTCAAAAGATTTATACCTTGAATTACTTCAATTGCTCTTGAAGTGACTTTTCTTTTCAGGAAAAGGTCCTTGCATTGCATTGGATCCCAAGTGTTTTGTATTAAAGAAGAGGAAAAGGAGCACCTGCACGCTTATTTTGGAGATGTGGCACGACTTTATCACTCTTACCACATTTTTACTATATTTGTTTAATCAGCGCCATGTCCATGCATCTTTTATTCTTTTCAAAAGCAAAACACGGAAACTTAAAGTCTACAGGTACTTTGGAAAATGTCCACGATACAAATCATGATATATACATAGAGTGTCAATACAACAATCCGGAACTGTTTATTTTAAGTTTTTTAATTTTGGAGCGCCGTGACATTTCCACCTTCCAGGCAATTTTTACTTGGTTTTTTTGCATGAATAGGAAGACTTTGATGTTAAAATGTGGAATCAGACGAATTTGCCAAAAAGCGTGACTTATCCCAAAATTATGGGGCATTTTTCTGTGGAGCGCCGTTGTGAGAACCGAAGAATTCACAAGAAACCGGACCTCAAACAATGAGCCCAAAAGCTTTCTTGCAATGATAAGTCATTTTCAAAGAGCAGCGGAGTACACAATCTTACGATAGCGGAAGAAAGCTCAGAATCCTAATGTATGTCACTTTTTATAAGGGAATCTTTATGTGAGTGAAAATTGCAGCAATTTTGCCACGCCCGTTTTTAAGAAGGTGCTCAGCGAATTTAACGAACAACGCCTATTTCGGCATAGATAGCTGAGAACTCACTTCTTGTGTTGGGGATGACGGTGTTAAAATTTCACACAGAAATCTCTATGGGTTCTCAAGCTATGAGGTATTATTTGTTAACAATCATTTTCAGACAATCCTGGCCAAAAGAAGCTGGGACGCAGGCAAATTTCAGTGTCTTCATGATGTTTCCTAAAATATCGAGGAGAAAACATACGTTTAGAGTCTCCTAATCCCCCCTTCCCCCTAATTCAATGTTGAGAAGGTCGAAAGGCGTTTGATTCAAGCAACTTTGAGAAGGGGGGAGCGGGGGGCACGTAATCAAAGACCGAAGTAGTGCAATTTTATGATTTGTCCCAAGTAATTTGGCCAAGATTGTAGGTAATTTGAGAAGCTTGGTTATGACCAGTATTATAACTTTTTGGTGTCAAATCGTCTTTTGTACTCACAGCAATCTAGCTTAAGATTGTTACATTCAGTCTTGACATGCCTATTAAAGTGTACAAACGACTGGTATTTGAATATCGAAAACGGAACATATACCTCGGTCACATTTATAGACCTGAAGAAAGCTTTCGACACGGTGAACCACGAAATCCTAATGAATAAGCTACAAATAAATGGAGTTGCAGGCAAAGAACTACGCTGGTTTCAATCATACCTTTCAAACAGGAAAAAATGCTGTAAGGTAAACGGGAGAAGTAACTTGTGGAGTCCCACAGGGATCATGCTTAGGGCCTCTACTTTTCATCATCTAAATAAATGATCTCCCCCTATTTATTAAGCACTCACAAGTTAATATGTATGCAGATGACACCAGCTTATCCTTCTCCTCGAATAGTATTCCCACAATAAATTAAAAGGTTAATGAGGACCTTGAATGTCTAAACACATGGCTTGCAGGAAATAAGCTGTCACTTAACGTTGCAAAAACAAACAGCATGGTGATTGGAAGTCGCAAAAAGGTTAAGGATATTCAACAAACATCAGCTATAAAGCCGGCACTTGTTATTCGCGATGATGACATTTCGATGATAGAGCACACAAAATACTTAAGGGTACATGTGGACCAATATCTGAGTTGGGATGTTCACATAGCCGAAATGATAAAAAAGATGTCAAGGGCATTAGGTATGATACGCCATGCTAAACAGTATCTCCCTTTAAGCATATTGCAGACCATGTACAAAAGTATGGTTGAGCCTTACTTCCGTTTCTGTTGCCCAGTATGGGGTGTTTGTGGCAACACAACACTCAACAAGCTTCAGAAGCTCCAAAATCGTGCAGCTAGGATCTTGACAAACAGCCCCTATAGATCGTCTGCAGCTCCTATCATCAGGCAATTAGGGTGGCCAACGGTCAACGATCTCATTGAAACAGAAACCTTGAAACTGGTCTATAGGTCTATCAACCATGAAGCGCCTGATTATCTTACAGGACTGTTTCAAAGGTTATCAGAAACCAGTACTAGACAGCTTCGTAATACCTGCACAGACCTTTATGTACCATTGCTAAAAACCGCATGTGGCCAAAAATGCTTCTCATATAGAGGGGCCAAACTTTGGAACAAATTAAAAAGAGAAAATAAGATGGCCAGTACTTTCTCACAATTCAAATCGTCATTGAAAAATGCCAGATCCTGTACATAATCACACTTTTCCTTTTGACTTTTGATACCTATATATTAGCTTTTATCTTGATATTGTAAGTTGCTTTTTTTCTTTCTTTTAACAGGGCAGTTTGTAAATCAATTTTTGTATTATACGTTGAATACTTACCCTGTATAAATATTATAAAATGAAATGAAATTATATTATATAATTAAATGAAATTAAATTAAAAATACATAGAATTACGTTAAACAATTCTTTTAAAATATTATGAACCGTTTATTATCAATTTTTGGCGGAAAAACACAGATTGCAGTTGTGACGTCTTCAACTTCTGTCATTTTCTTCCAAAATGAGTTTAACACAACAATTTATATTTGAATTAGAATCTTCATATATATGCGATGAAGGAAATTCCTGTGTATGTCCACCTTTTGTTTCGATATCTGAAATTCAAAGCATTTTTCCTGCTTTTGTATGCATACATACAAATCATTGTTCAAAGATTTCAATCAAGTAATTTAGAAACCTAATCCATCAACATTCCAAATCAGATTTAGACTATTGTCAGTGAACATGGTGTCAGGAACGCTGGAGAGGGGGTGGCGAGGGAGCTTAAATATCGGGATTGACGACTGTATTTCCTGGGAGATTTTGAAAAGTATCAACTGGTAACATACAATCATTGCTCAAAGATTTCAATCAAGTAATTTAGAGATCTAACCCACCAACATCCCAAACCAGAAATAGACTATTGTCTGTGAAGGCCCACACGGCGCCGGGGACGCGGGAGAGGATCAGAGGGGATCGCCAGCAGGGGGAGGCTCAAATATCGGGATTAACGACAAGATTTCCTGGGAGATTTTGAAAAAGCATCAACTTGATTTCTGCCAAGTTATCTATTGAACTTTCATAATAATATAATTTGTTAATACTTTGCAGTTGAAACTGAAAATGGCTAAATTGATGTTTAGGAGGTAGGTAAGAAAACTTCTTTTTGTCGCAAATTGATGGACAGGAAGACTGATTTTAAAAGTTCACCTTTGCCCAAAAAATTCTCCTTTTAGTTTGTTGGACTTTTTAATTTTTTCGTTTCAAGTGATCAGTTTCATTTCACATGAGCGTTGCCAATCAGACGCGCCACCTAGAACAATGAGTCAGCAAATTCTGACAGATAGATTACACCTTACCAGATAGGTTACACGTCTTATGTTGATTAAATTCCTTTAAAACAAACAGGTTATTAGCATCTTTTGAAAATGGACATCTTAAACCTATCTGGACCGGGGGAGGCTAAAGAAGCCCCCCTACCAGTTTTTTCTAGGAACTTTCTTGCTCATTTCTAGGCAAATTCTTTATTGTGTCTGTACCTAACTATTTTATTTTGCATCTTTCATCCAATTTTCAATGAGATATCAAATGCATATTGCACCTTAGGACTATAATTTCAAACTAAGATAATTCTTAACAGAAGTAAGATGAATTGGTGATATTTTCAGTGCAATCATAGATCAATAGCACAATATGGAAACAACCTAATTATTTGTTTTTCTTTCATATGACGTCATTTATGACGTCATATATCTAATGAATTTACGCTTTGATAAATATAGTTTACAAATAAATGTAATAATATATAATAGATAACAAATATCATAATTCATTCAAAAATCAAATTTTTCTGAAAGTTCGATGCCTTTGACGATTTTTGATGTCTTTCTAGCCCGTGTCAATTCTAAGTTCTGAGGAGGGGCTAATTTAGCTAAAAAAGAGAGCCCATAAAGGTACTTGAGAGTATTCCTTTCAGAGCACTACTAAAGGTACTTCAGAGAACCCTTAAAGGTACTTCAGAGAACCCCTAAAGGTACTTGAGAGTATTCCTTTCAGAGTGCTACTAAAGGTACTTCAGAGAACCCTTAAAGGTACTTCAGAGAGCCCCTAAAGGTACTTGAGAGTACTCCTTTCAGAGTACTACTAAAGGTACTTCAGAGAACTCCCAAAAGGTACTTCATAGTATTCCTAAAGGTACTTCAAAGAACCCCTGAAGGTATTTCAGAGTACTACTAAAGGTACTTCAAAGAACCCCTGAAGGTACTTCAGAGTACTACTAAAGGCATTTCACAGCAACTCTAAAGGTACTTTAGTGAACCCCTAAAGGTAATTCAAAGAACCCCTGAAGGTACTTCAGAGTACTACTAAAGGTATTTCACAGCAACTCTAAAGGTATTTGAGGGTACCCCTAAAGGTACTTCAAATCCCTCCAAAGGTAACTTCAGAGTACTACTAAAGGTATTTCGCGGCAACTCTAAAGGTACTTGAGAGTACCCCTAAAGGTACTTCAAATTCCTCCAAAGGTACTTCAGAGTACTACTAAAGGTATTTCACAGTAACTCTAAAGGTACTTGACAGTACCCCTAAAGGTACTTCAAATTCCTACAAAGGTACTTCAGAGTACTACTAAAGGTATTTCACAGTAACTCTAAAGGTACTTCACAGAGCCCCTAAAGGTACTTGAGAGTATTCCTTTCAGAGTACTACTAAAGGTACTTCAGAGAACCCCTAAAGGTACTTCAGAGTACTACTAAAGGTATTTCACAGCAACTCTAAAGGTATTTGAGGGTACCCCTAAAGGTACTTCAAATCCCTCCAAAGGTAACTTCAGAGTACTACTAAAGGTATTTCGCGGCAACTCTAAAGGTACTTGAGAGTACCCCTAAAGGTACTTCAAATTCCTCCAAAGGTACTTCAGAGTACTACTAAAGGTATTTCACAGTAACTCTAAATGTACTTGACAGTACCCCTAAAGGTACTTCAAATTCCTACAAAGGTACTTCAGAGTACTACTAAAGGTATTTCACAGTAACTCTAAAGGTACTTGAGAGTACCCCTAAAGGTACTTCGAATTCCTCCAAAGGTACTTCAGAGTACTACTAAAGGTATTTCACAGTAACTCTAAAGGTACTTCACAGAGCCCCTAAAGGTACTTGAGAGTATTCCTTTCAGAGTACTACTAAAGGTACTTCAGAGAACCCCTAAAGGTACTTCAGAGAACTCCCAAAGGGTACTTCATAGTATTCCTAAAGGTACTTCAAAGAACCCCTGAAGGTATTTCAGAGTACTACTAAAGGTACTTCAAAGAACCCCTGAAGGTACTTCAGAGTACTACTAAAGGCATTTCACAGCAACTCTAAAGGTACTTTAGTGAACCCCTAAAGGTACTTCAAAGCACCCCTGAAGGTACTTCAGAGTACTACTAAAGGTATTTCGCGGCAACTCTAAAGGTACTTGAGAGTACCCCTAAAGGTACTTCAAATTCCTCCAAAGGTACTGCAGAGTACTACTAAAGGTATTTCACAGTAACTCTAAAGGTACTTGACAGTACCCCTAAATGTACTTCAAATTCCTCCAAAGGTACTTCAGAGTACTACTAAAGGTATTTCACATTAACTCTAAAGGTACTTGAGAGTACCCCTAAAGGTACTTCAAATTCCTCCAAAGGTACTTCAGAGTACTACTAAAGGTATTTCGCGGCAACTCTAAAGGTACTTGAGATGAGAGTACCCCTTTGTGTTCCAGTTGGGGTCCCACCAACAAAAATTGATCTAAAAATTGAAATTTCGTCAAATTGGTTCAAAATTGGTACACAGCCTATTTCAAACATGCTGATTACGAATATGAATAAAGATTTTGAAAATGTTGTCATCAAAGTGGTCCAAATGGGACACTAAATGGCACAAATGATTGAAATTTTAAATTGCGTAGAATTAACTCAAAATTAGTAACGAGCCTATTTCAGACATGCTGATTACGAATATGAACAAAGCTTTTGAAAATGTTGTCCCCAAAATGGTACAAATGGCACACAAAGTGGCACAAATGACCAAAAATTTAGATTGCTTAGAATTGCCTCAAAATTGGTAAACAGCCTATTTCAAACATGCTGATTACGAATATGAACAAATATTTTTAAAATATTGTCCCCAAAATTGTCCAAATGGCACAAAAAGTGGCACAAATGACCAAAAATTTAAATGGCATGGAATTATCTTAAGATTAGTAACGAACCTATTTCAAACATGCTGATTACGAATATGAACAAACATTTTGAAGATATTGTCACCAAAATGGTACAAATGGCACACAAAGTGGCACAAATGACCAAAACTTTAAATTGCGTAGAATTAACTCAAAATTAGTAAAGAGCCTATTTGAAAAATGCTGATTACGAATATTAACAAAGATTTTGAAGATATTGTCACCAAAATTGTCCAAATGGCACAAAAAGTGGCATAAATGACCAAAAATTTAAATGGCATGGAATTATCTTAAGATTAGTAACGAGCCTTTTTCAAACATGCTCATTACGAATATGAACAAGGTTTTTCAAAATATTGTCACCAAAGTGGTCCAACTGGCATCGAAAGTGACACAAATAACCATAACTGAACTTGCTTCCAAATGACTGAATATTGGTACGCCTGCATATTTTGATTGCAAGTATTTTTAAAAGAAACCGCTTTTAAGAAACTCGACACTCAGATCGCCAAAAAAATAAGAAACTCCAGCACCGAGAAAATGTTCATTTACCGGGTGTGCTATTCAACTCGATATGTTACGATAAAGTTTTTGAAGAGTTATGACTTAAAATGTTTGCAAAAAGCTTTTCCTTTGCCTCTGGATTTTTTACACATTCGCGTCATTCCTGTGTTCAGAGCAAAATGTGAGTTTCTTAATATTTTGTCAACGAGTTTTTCGTACTGACTTGGGATTTAGAAATCGATTGGATGTATTCTGCTGCACGAGCGTTGGCTCTATCCAGGGATGGCGCCTGGGGGGCACGGGGGCAGAAGAAATCCAGACCCGATAGCGGTGTCTCGAGCCATGGGGACCTTGGGTGGGGAGCAGTGACGGGGACGGTTGTTGTCGTTGTTGTTTTCTCGGCCGGCGTTCCGATTGTTCACTATTATATTTGGCCTGACATCTAATGTGAGACCGGCTCAAATATTTATTTGTAAAATGTTTTATAATTAGCATTTCTATTTGTATTAGTTGTAGCGTATGTATAGTAGTTTGTAGTAGTTGTATTTTAGTTTATATTAATTCCAGGGGGTAGACATGACATTTTGCTCCTCCTGGTCCCCGTCCTTGTAGTGTGGTATAGTAGATTGTAGGTATTGTTTAGGTAATTTTGTTGTAAATTTTTATATTGAATATAAAAAAAAAAAAAAAAAAAAGCCCCCACAACTTCATCAATCCCCCCATTGGCACTTAAAATTTTGAAAATAGTGCCATCTCAGTGAACTTGAATGGAACTTGAAAGGCGTGGTTTCATAAATATTTTCTCGCTTCGCTCACTGTCGGCACTCTGACAGTATTTGCCCGCTAGCATTTCTTCCGTGGCGCCATCTCTGGTTCTATCTTGGCAAAAAATTAACATTACTGCAGTCATAAAAGCAATGTCTTCCCTCGTGATTTTGAAAATAGGGTCCCTTTTTGCTGGAAAAGGCCCCTTTTGCAAAATATGAGAGTTTGTGTATTTGATTTTAATTTTCGAATGATGGAGATCCCTACAATTGAATCCCTCCGTGTTTGTAAACTTAGTAAAAGAAATAATTACGATCGAGAGTGAAGACACTGATGGTGAACAAGGGGCAACTTTGCATCAATAGTAAAGGTTGCTTGCAATTACTGTTCAGCGTGTGCTTTGAGGCTTTTATCAAAATATCTACTCAACGATAGGACCTATGACAACCTACACTTCGCATAAATCTTGCTTAAGTTTAAAGGAAATCTATGCATATACAAGCTTTTGACAAAAATAACATTACCAAAACAACAGGCCGTTACACGTGCCTTGCCATATTTGGGTAATTTACGTCAACATGAAATTTTGATATCTGATTGGCTAGACTTTGACCGCAAAGTGGCTTGAGCCACGTTTTTGCTTACATTCCCTCTGAAGTTTCAAATTTTTGTCTGGTAGATATGGGATGAAGAGAGGCATTCTGAGCCAAGAAAAGGAATTCACTCGAAAATCTCCTTGGGATGCTACTTCATAAATTTATTATTACCGAGGGGTGTATTATTCTTCCGAAAAGGATTTTAAGGGATTTTTTATGGATTTATGTTGGAAAAAGGATTTTGACCGGCATTTTAGCAAAGCTGTACGATATTTTGACAGAGTGATTCGCCCCTTAGCTTTAAATGGTCAAGATTCTATTTTTAGTACATTATAAGAATATCTAGAGAATCGCACGACTGACACACTGTATCTCATTTTTCAAAAGCTAAGTTTCTCTTCGGGGCGGCTATTTCCTTTGGAAGCTTTGAAAAAAATAAGAATACTTTCAGGCTCAAAAAGAAAATTTCTTAAGAATATCGAGGCTGGACAAAGTATAGGGTATTCTTATAAAAAAGAGTGTACCCAGCGTAGATTCAGGCGTCATTTCCCTTTCAGCAAAGAATGCTATTTCCTCCTTTGCAGTTTAAATCTACCTAAAGTGAAGATGTAAACTCAGTGTTAAAAGCAAGAACCTATCATTGATATTAGCCCGAACAAAGTTCTTGAATGAAGAACAAAATATTTTAACTTTCAACCAGAAGAAATTTGGAACAATAAATTGTTTTTCGCGCCTTTTTTAATGTACTCAAAGTTTCTTGACGGTTTCTTATTGGTTTCATTAAATTCTTTCACAATGAAGTTTTATGACCTGGACACTTACTTAAGTGATCCTTGCCCAGGTACCATCTAAGTAATACAATACAATACAGGAAAGTAAAGTACGGCCTTCAAGAAAATTATTTTAATCTCCTATTGTTCTCCCAGAATGACCCCATTCTCCAGTAAAATGGTTTCTTAACGGCGGCACTTTACTGTACAAGAAAAAAGAGAAAATGATTTTAATGAAGACAAAACTGTTGCTGGAATGTTTGAGCTCCTTTCAAAAATTGTTTCTCTTATCCATTCTTCTCGATCATTCATTTTCCACTTTCCATTGAACACTCCATTTATCATTCAGTTTCGTCATTCTGTCTTACAGTTTCATCCCTTCATTTCACCCTATCATTACATTCTACAATTTCATATCATCAGTCCAGCCTTTCATACCTCTCTGACCACAACTCCTACGTTTTTAATATATCGATAATACTCAGAGTTCTGTTGAGAAAATCTAACAGTCTTGTCTTCGCTTTAAGTTTCGTGAAAAGCTAGTTTATCCTCAGGAGTGCAATTGCTTTGTTCCAATTTTCAAAACACAGAACGATATTTTGCTATTTTCATGTGATTGTCATGTGCCATCTTTCTGCTTGTCATGTGGTGCTTTTGATTTCTGCCTCACCAACTCTAGATAGTCTGTCACTGTCAGTTTCTTGAAAACAGCAAGATAAATTCAATAGCCATAACATCACCACAGGTGCAAAACCTAGCAAGAAAGTTGAGGAAAATAGCATTCTCAGAAATACATTTGCTACAAAGTCCTTGGAAGATTCTTGGATCCAAAAGACATTATTACCAAACATGAATTAGATGTGAATAGAAAGATACTAAAAAATTCTCGAAAAAATTCAGAAAAACTTGCTTCTCAGAACTAAATTTGGATCTAGTCTAGAACTCAGGGGAAAATATAAAAGTTTGTCAACCTTTCAGCCCATCCATCATATCTGCAGATCTGCAAAATCTCTTCTTCGAAATAGTTTCTTATCAAAACATTGCTTGTAGGAAATGCTAGGCAGGCTCGCCTAATGTTGATTCAAGAAATTAAAAACTAGGAAAGGCAAGATTGCAGTGTCATCATTGAATATCCTTGACAATGCAAAGAAGCAGGTCGAGAATACTATTTCCAAGACAAAAAACGCACGAATTAGAAGTGTTTCTTGCTGCCTTAGGTCTATGTTATGTACCCGAGATCCTGGCAATAGCATTCGGTCAACTGTCGATGTCTCTTCAGCCAGATAATGTTTTGAAAGAGACAGGACATAAACCAAAACCCAAGGTAAAAATTTCACAAAGATGAATTTTGCCCACTAGTCTCGAAAGACCCGTAGCTAACCTTCTCGAGACTTTCTCCCTATTTCAGATAAAGTTAATAAAACAATTCCGTTCAAATAGACTTCATCATCATACTCCTTTATCATATTTTGTTATTCGGTTGACATAAATTCATTAAATCTTACCTTTTCCACAATACTGTAACTGCTTCTTTCTTTTCTTTCCTCCAAACCTTCGCCACAGCAACAAAAACTTCAATATTCAACCGTTGCAAAGAGAAGAAAAGAACGCGAATTGATTCCATTTTCGAGCGCTTTGCGTAAGTCACGTGATATTTGCAGTCGCAAGGGTGCTTTTAAGTACCTTTTTGACCTGAATTTCTAGAATACCCTATAGGGTACTTTAGAATACACTAGAATACCTCTTGGCCTTCAAATACCCTAGGGTACAATAAAGTACTTCTCAAAACCAACTTATTTCTGTAAGTGTACGGCTATTTATAGAGGGAGGGGTGGAAAACACCCTTCTCCAGCTATGTTAAGTGAAAATTACCCGGTAAGTAGGCCTATAGTAGGCCTTAATTAGCTGTAATTTTAGCTATGGTTTTGTTTCAGCCTACTTTGTAAATAAATTAATGATGATGATGATGATCATGATGAAGGATTAGGGTTCAATGGAGTAGACACATAAGGTCACAGTAGACTCCGATTCTATCAATCTACTAATGCTTTTAAGTAGTCCATCTTCCTTTGAATTCTTTGAGGCAAAATTTTATATTTAATGAAGAACACGTTGCATAAAGACTCCTTTATTTAATTTGATAAAAGATATCGAGAATACAATTGAAATTGTCCAACATCGTTAGAGAAATCAGGCAAAAATTTGGCAACAGTGAGTGAAACAGTGTCCTTTGCATGAATTTGATATTAAGTATAGCTGGAAATGTTTTCATTCATTACACAAACTGCACTTGCTCAAAGTCTCGCTCTTGATCAATAAATACGGGAGGGGAAAGGAGGAAAGGGGGGAGGACACGGGGAAAGGAAGAAAGAAATGGAAGAAAAGAAAAAGAAAGGAGCTCTCCTTCCCCTTTCTCTTCACTTTATTTCTTCTTCCCCTGTGTCCTCCCCCCTTTCCTCCTTCCCCTTCCGTATTTATTGATCAAGAGTGATACTTGGAGCAAGTCCATACACAAACACATTCAACTTTAAAAAAAATGTAAATATACAAAAATACAACCAACTGCCTGAAACAAAATTTTGCATTTAGAATATGAATTGCGTATACATTTCCTTACAGGTTCACATACATGATAATTTGCTATGCAATTGGTATTTTCATTTTCGCAAGCATAGTAGGTATGTTAGCCAATTCATTTACTAACTTTATATTATTCGAATTTCATAGGAATTTCCAAACAGTTTTGACACTAGCATGATGTAATGATAAATTGTGGAGCAGAGATTCCAAAGCCTGGTCTCCATTCCATTGTAAGGGAAACGGTGACAGTCTGCGATTGTCGACGATCCCTATCTTCCATCTTATGTGACTAATTTCGGTTACGTAACTGTTTTACAAATTGACCTGTGCAAAACCAGGAAAGCCTAAACTAAAGAAAATTAAACTATGTACTGGATGTCCTAAAAAAATTGTTCCACGTTTGATTAAATATAAAAAAATAACGAAATAATGAATGGGCTCCCTGTTAACATAACCATCTTACTGAGATTTGAAATTAATTTTAGACACCAGAAACTAGCAAATCGGGTAAATATTTACGGAATTACGAGCGTTCGAAGTTCAAGTTTGTGCGAAAGCTATTTAGTGAAAGTAGAATCTCGGTTATTCAAAGCAAATCAAATGGCATTTGAAAATCACTTTCAATCAACCAGCTTTCTTTAACATTGAATCAAGGTTATGGATGCTCAGAGATATCCTGTTCAGCACAATTTTAGAATTGCCCCATCTCTCGTTAATTAGGTTTTCATTTTTAAATACTTGCAGTCTTAAGTAAATTTTGGCAACGGTTACCAGAATTAGATAACTTTGGAAGTCTTTTGTGGTTTGCTCTGATATCCACGAGAGGTAAAACATTGGACAGCCTTCTTTTACCTCGATTTTAGAACGTATTTTTGGAAAACAAGTCAGTTAGGGGCGTCTGGTTTCAGTTTTCGCACATATTTGAACTTCAAAAGCTTGTAATTCCTTGAATTCTTAGCGGATTTGCAAGATTTTGGCGTCTAAAATTAATTTAAAATCTGAGAAAAAAGGATATCTAACCAGGAGCCTGTACCTTTTATCGTTCTTTTTCAACATTTAATCAAACGTCGAACAATTTTTCTGAGACACCCTGTACAATATTTAGATATAGCTTATATAACAAAAGTACATATAGAAATAAAATGTACCTCTCATATGGATTTTTTAAAGGCAGCTAGGGATGGCGCCAATTTTGTTTTCGTGTTCAGCTCATTCCATAATTTTGCTCCTCGATAAGAAAATGATTTTTGACCTGTGCAGGTTATTTATTAAAGGAAAAGTCGGGGGTTTCTACAATTAATGTCAAAAAGTAACCTTACCAACTGAAAGTTTGCTCTTTCCAAGACTTGAGATCTCTTTCTGTTGTAAATTCACACAACAGTTTTTGTAAGTTAGGCCCAAAGTGATCACCATCTTGTAAGAGTATGCGATTTCGATAACATCCTTGATAAATTACACTGATAACTGGTATGGAAAAATTGACAAAAAGCAATTGAATTTGTCGGTGTTTCTTGATCTGAAGAAAGCCTTTGATACTGCAGATCACGAAATAATGGTTGAGAAATTGAACGCCATTGGTGTCAGAGGTATTTCAGGTGACTGGTTTGCCTCTTACTTGAATAATAGGAAACAGTACCGCTCTTTAGGTGATCAAAAATCCAGTGATAGTTTAGTTGCATGTGGCATTCCACAAGGATCTTGTCTGGGCCCGCTCTTATTCATCATCTATCTAAATGATTTTGAAAATTGCCTGAAGCTCTCTAAAGCGGGTTTGTACGCAGATGACACACATGCGACTTTAACGTCAGATAGCAAGGAACAGCTTCTTAAAAACGCGCGGGAAGTAATGACGAATATTTCGGAGTGGATGAGAACTAACAAACTAAGCATTAATCCACAAAAAACCGAATACATGTTAATTGGGCACCCACGAAGAACGAACAAGATATCATCCCATGAGCCATTTACGTTGAATGGCTCAGAAATTAAGCATGTTAAGGAGACAAAATCGCTAGGTATGATTATTGACGGGGGATTAAATTGGAACGAACAATTCAGGAAAGTTAAAGGGAAAGTCTCTGGTGGACAATGGTCTCTGAAAAAGCTAATGAAAATCGTTCCACAATCCCGGCTGGTTAAAGGGGCCTGTGCAAGATAGAGCCTTTGTGGGCGTGCATGCAATCAAAACAAACACTTGGCCTTTCGGTACAGCGAACACGAATCAATTTCGTTCCGTTCAAGTGAGCAAAATTAAGCTGATTTGCATGATTGTTATGTTTATTGTCCTTATTGATTTGAACTGAGTAAGTTACACAATAACTGATGGAAATATTGCTGAATATTTCAATGCAGATTAACCAACATTGTTTAAACCCTTTATTCACAAAAAGCGTTCTGTTGTGTTCACGTTACATCGAAATACAGTCCTTTTGAAGACAAACATGGCCTGATCTTCTCTGTCGCAAATAAAGCTTGGAATTCGATCGTCATGATATGGCCGACATGCTAGCAAATCTATAGATTGTGCCTTTTTAGACCACCAAAATTTGGGATTCATTCGGAGATAAAGCACCTTTATATTTATAAGCACCAAGGTTTGAATTTGAAATTACTTGTTTTGCTCTCATTCATCCAGAACTTATATCAACTCGGAAAAATACACAACAGGTCCATTTGCTCCCCTTTTTGGTCTTTCGAGCTTACTGCCAGTGCCAGACACCTGTTTCTAATACACAAAACGGAAAACGCTGAAAACATGAAACTTGCTGCTGTGCGGTAGCCATCTTACTTTCTGATAATCAGGAAGTCGAACGTCGGCGCGCAAAGGCTCTATCTTGCACAGGCCCCTTTAACATTTACCATTCCCTTGTGGAGAGTCATTTACGATATGCTAGCGTCATTTGGGGGTCTCTCTCCAACACAAAAGTAGAAGCCCTTCAACGTCTTCAAAACAGAGCACATTCTATTATAGAAAAGGCAAAAATCCAAGATCAGTGGTCCAGTGACTGGTTGACGGTAGAACAACTAATGAAATTGGACCGATCGGTGATGACCTATAAGTTGATGAATAAGATTTGCCCTGAAAGCCTTTGGGATAGATATCAAACAAGAAACACGCCCTCAAATTATAAAACAAGAAACTGCATGGATATTCAAATTCCGAGATATAATCTTGAGTATTCAAAGAAAGGTTTTCATTATTCAGGTCTGAAAGCTTGGAACGAGATCCCTACTACCATCAGGGAGCTCTCTACTTTGCAACAATTTAAAAAACATCTCAAAATACATTTGAGGAGCTTAATTCAACTCAAACACGACTCCCGGGAAGATCAGCCCCACCCTAGAACTATTAGTTTTATTTATATATCTTCTTGTAGGTTTGTAGTTTTGTATATTAAGTTTTGCTTGCTGAAGGGATTTTTCGTGTATAAATAATGTATAATAATGATAATGATAATGATAATGATAATGATAATAATGATAATGATAATGATAATGATAATGATAATGATAATGATAATGATAATGATAATGATAATGATAATGATAATGATAGTGATAATGATAGTGATAATGATAATGATAATGATAATGATAATGATAATGATAATGATAATGATAATGATAATGATAATGATAATGATAGTGATAGTGATAATGATAATGATAATGATAATGATAATGATAATGATAATGATAATGATAATGATAATGATAATGATAATGATAATGATAATGATAATGATAATGATAATGATAATGATAATGATAATGATAATGATAATGATAATGATACTAATAATAGGTCCACAAATCGAGCACAATGAACAAGTAGATGGAGTTGAAATCAAGGACGGTGCAGCATTGACGGAAGAGAACAGAGAGATATTGAGAATGATGATGGAAATTAGGAAGAAACCATGGGTACGATTGCCAGCAATGAGAGGAGTGGATCGTGCAAGGCTGAATGAAACAGTGAAGAACGTTGATGGTGTACTAGGAAAGCTTAAAATAGAAAATGTCACAGTTACGAATGATATTATTTACTATAGAGCGGCTATTGTATTTGAAATTATTGGTGCTAAAACAGAAAGATAGATGGAAGAAAAGAACCATGGTGGAAAAAGAGACTTGTCAGACAGATAAAGGAGATGAACAAAGATCTCTGTAGAGTAAACTCATTAATAGAAAAGAAAACTGTAAAGAAAAGACATCAAGACGCCATACAAAGAGAATATAAAATCAAACAAAAAGAGCTACAAATACGGTAGTTAAAGAGGAAATAAGGCAAAGGATCCAAGCAAAAACGGCTAAGATCTCAAGATACCAGCAAAAAATCAATCAATACCAACAAAATAGGATGTTCAGGAACAACGAGAGTAGATTTTATCAGCAACTTAATAATGATGAACAAAATAAAGAAAATGCTATACCTGATGCAGATGAATCAAAAAAATTCTGGTCGGAAAATTGGGGTAAGGAGGCAGAACATAACAGAGAGGCAGAATGGCTGAGTGATTTCAGCAAGGAAATGGAGGATATACAAAAGCAACAAAGGGTTGAAATAACTGAACCCTTATCAGCACAATAAGAAGTCAAGACATAGCCACGACCAAGCATATCAAGTCCCAGGAATTGGACCAGATTATTATAACTTTTCGTTCTTTCCCCGCACAATTCAAGCGTGGAATATGCTACCACAATCAGTGATAGACTCAAAAACAATCAATTCTTTTAAAAACGCAATTTAGTATAAGTAAATAAAAAAGAAGAACTTTATGTAAAAAAGGCAAAAAAAATTTAAAAATCGTAAAGAAACCAGTAACAGGTAAATAGGTACGGTTGCAGTGCAGTTCGATTCCATAGGGTAAAAATTCATAGGGTAAAATATCAACATTAAACAAATACTATCTTAGTCACGGAATTGCTGCTCTGTTACTTAACTTATTTATCATATTCTTTCTTTTCGAGGAAATAATAAATAAATTTTTCGTTTATTTTTCGTCTTATTTTCTTTTATTTTATTTAATTGTTTTTTTTTTTTTGTTTTTTGTTTTTTCGTTTTTTTTTTCTTTACATCAACAGAGCCTTCAGTATTGAAGTAGTTGATTAAATTCGTAGAAGTTCGTAGAAGAACCAAAAGTGAAAAAGATGCTTAAAAAGATCCCTAACTGGAAGGCGCCAGGTCCCGATGGGGTGCAAGGATTTTGGCTAAAGAATTTTACAAACATGCACAAAATATTTGACACGATATCTTGCTCATTGTCTTGAAGGAGATACACCTGAATGGATGACGAAAGGAAGAACAGTTCTAATTGAAAAGGATAAATCAAAGGAGATAGAATCAAGTAATTTCAGACCAATAACCTGCCTACCATTTGTTTGGAAGTTACTGACTGGATTGATAACTGATAAAGTCTATGGTTTCTTAGAAACAGAGAAACTACTACCCGAGGAAAAAAAAGGTTGCAAAAGAAAATCGATGGGAACTGCAGACTTGCTATTCATTTACCGATTGGTGCTACGAGAGGCCAGGATGAGAAAAAAGAACTTGGCAATGGGTTGGGTAGATTACAGAAAGGCTTATGACATAGTCCCTCATTTGTGGATATTGGAGTGTTTGAAATCCTTAGGTATTAGCGACAACATACAACTGTTCCTTGAAACGACAATGAAAACTTGGAGAGTTGAACTGACATTACAAACCAGCAACTGGGAGAAGTGAAAATCAAGAGGGGGATTTTTCAAGGAGATGCACTCTCGCCTCATTTATTTGTTGTTGCAATGATTCCTCTCGCACATGTTTTGAGAAAGATGAAACCTAGTTACGAGTTTACAAAGAGTAAAGAGAAAATCAACCACTTATTATACATGGACGACCTCAAGTTATATGCGAAAAATGAAAAGGCACTAGACTCACTTGTTCAGACAGTTAGGGTATTCAGCAACGACATAGGCATGCAATTTGGGTTAGATAACTGTGCAGTTCTGATAATGAAGAGAGGAAATATAGTTAAATCAGATGGAATCGAATTGTCCAATGACGAAAAGATAAGATCACTAAAGCAAGATGATAGCTACCGGGTGCGCCAAAATAAACTATGCACTTTTGGCAGGCCACGATAAATCGTAAACAGGACCGATTTTGAAGATTTATGACTTAATATTTAGCAGAAAGCCTGCATTAGATTCTAGGATTTTATGCAAATCTGTCTGTTTTCAAATTTAGAGCTACAAGCGAGTTTCTTAAAATTTTCGTTTTCAAAATCACTGAAAACGATCAAAAAACGTCGATCAAGCTTTCTAAAGAATCGATATGAATGGACCAAGAGAAAACTTTTTGGTGGTGACTCGGGATTTAGAAATCGACTAATTGTAAGCTGCTGTTAGAGAGTTCGTAGAGCATAGGAATCATTCGTCGTACATAGCCGATTGCTCGTGGCCCATGGTCGAAACCGCTAAAGCCTCATTTTCACGGACCAATCAAACGGCTAAAAAGCGAAGGAGACAAAAGAAAACCGTGAAGATTTTCCTAAATCTTACCTACCTTCACAAAACGCAACCAGGACAAAAAACTGCTTGAGATTTCCCGAATTTTTTGAAAGCAATCTACTCTCCCGATGTTTCGGAGTAAAAGTTTAGATGCCAGTTAAAATATCTTCAGGATTGGCGGAGTTATTGCCTCGCCAATAGACAAAATCGGCGAAGGCTTGTCGAGACCTGTTTATGCCACTTCAAGTCAGGTGATAAAGCCCCTTGATAAAACCTCTTTTGAATTTTATAAGTTATTTCACTATAGCAAACTTTTGCCATGAATGTAAAAAGTAGTACAATACAGAAACTTCCCTAGAGTATTGACAAATGACTTGAAATGCGCGAACAAGCCTTTGTGGACTTTTTCAATTCACATAGAAACTGTAGGGGCATTGAATCTTCAATAAAAGAAAATTTAGTGAATGACAATAGCAAGAACAATTGAAAACACAGATTTTGGCGTTTTCGGGTCGTTCTTACAACAATCACTATTGTTATTACTATTGTCTCCCGGCCAGAATCTCTATTGTTCAAGGTTCAGTGCCTTGTCGGTTGGTTTGTGGCCATAACTCCACCAATCCTGGAGATATTTTAACCAGCATCCAAACTTTTACTCCCAAACATATGGAGAGTAGATTGCTTTAAAAAAATTCGGAAAATCTCAAGCAGTTTTTTGTCCTTGTTGCGTTTTATGAAGGTAGGTAAAATTTAGGAAAATCTTCACGGGCTTCTTTTGTATCCCTCCCTTTTTAGCCGTCTGATTGGTCCGTGAATATGAGGCTTTGGCGGTTTCGACCATGGGCCACGAGCAATCGGCTATGTACGACGAATGATTCCTATGCTAGCTCGTACTATCTTGAGAGAAATGTAATAATATTTCCAAGGATATAAAGAAACGTTTTGTCTTTTGTAATGTCATTGAATTTATGCTTTGGTGCAGGTTGTGTTCCTGTGTCAAGGGGGTTAAAAAGACAAGCGAGGGAACGTCATGGGGCCAGCAAGCATGGAGTCTTGTTACATTTTTGACTTTGTGACGGCTTTTGGGGCGGTACTTTATTGTAACTACTACAGAATTTCGCAGCAGGCCAATCGTTGAAATAACTCTCGTCCAGAAGTTTACAATATCAATTTCCAAGTCTCCAAATCACGCTGAAAACGTTTTCTCTTTGTCCATTCATGCTGATTCTTTAAAAAATTTGATCAACGTTTTTTGATGGTTTTCAGTGTTTTCGAAAACGAAAATATTAAGAAACTCGCTTGTAGCTCTAAAGAGTGAAAACAGAAAAATTTGTAGAAATTCCCAGAACCTAATTCAGGCTTTCTGTTAAAGATTTAGTCATGAATCTTCAAAATCAGTCCAGTGTACGATTTATCGTGGCCTGCCAAAAATGCATAGTTTATTTTGGCGCACCCGGTATAAATATCTGGGTATATTTCAATCTAACAAAATACATTGGACAGATATGAAAGACAAATTTGGAAAAGATTACAAAAGACGTGTAAGAAACATACTTGAAACCAAGCTCAATGGTGGCAACATAATCAAAGCAATTAACAAATGGGCCATACCAATGCTAAGATACTCAGCTGCTTTCCTTGACTGGACTATTAGTGATCTACAAGAAATGGATAGAAGAACAAGAAAGCTAATTACTATGCATAATGCACTGCATCCTAGGAGAAATATTGATCGTCTATACATACCACGAAGTGAAGGGGGCAGAGGACTCATGAGCTTCGAAGATACAGTGAATTTAGCTAAACTGGGATTGCAAGGATACGTGAAGATGAGTGAAGAAAGGCTGATTAGTGCTGCAAGAGGTGCCGATGAAGCCACAGACTGGGAAGCAGCAATTGAAAGTAAGGACGAGTTCAAGAAACGAAAAAAACTCCAAAGGCAAAACAACTGGAAAGCAAAGATGCAACATGGGCAGTTCATCAGGCAGACAGAAAATCTAGTGGACGAGCTGCAATGGCTGTGGTTACAGGATGGCACTTTGAAAAGGGAGACAGAAACATTGATAATGGCAGCTCAAGAGCAGGCAATCAGAACTAATTTGATCAAGGCAAAGATAGACAAGACCCGGCAAGAAAGCAAATGCAGAATGTGCGGTCAAGCTGACGAAAGTTTGCGTTGAAAGGCAAAGCTACAAATGGCAAGTTGTACGTCCCCGGAGAACAACGTTATCAATGGAACAAAAGTCCTGGACAGAACGCGCAAACAGGAAAGTAGCCCCAGGGGAGGAGACGTACAGTGAAGCATTGCAAAACAAACAACCTGAACGCAGAAACACTGCAGATAACTCTTTGTTTCTCTCCACAAAAGAATATCCCGCCCTGATGAATAGTTTTGGCACTCTTGAAACCAAGCAACTGAATGAAAACGAAAGAAAACATGAAGAAAACAATCGTGCGCGCAGTACTGCAGCCCAGAAAGGACGAAAAACAACGGAGATATTAGGGGATTTGATTTTAAAGGGCATTCACAAGGCCATACGATGAATGAAGCAATCAACCACTGTGAAAATGTAATTGTTAGATCCTTCGCAGGGGCCAATACCGACGCGATGAACAGTTATGTTTGCCCTACCATCAAGAAAGCGCCAAATCGAATTATAATGCATTGTGGTACTAACGATCTTAGATCAAAAGAATCCCCATGGATCATTGCAGAAAACATCATTGAACTTGCAAAACAAATGGAAAGTAGAGAAACCGAAGTCATTGTATCGTGAATTGTTCAGAGAGCAGACGAATTGAATGGCAATTCACTTGAAGTGAACAGGGCACTGGAAAGGGAGTGTGATCGAATGAAGCTTAATCCAAAATGATCCAAAATTACATCTTAATCGAAGTGGACTACATCTAAATTATGCAGGTACCGTTATTTTAGCCAATAATTTTATAAATGAAATGGGATATTGACTAGAGAAAAACTGTTACGACCTATCTGCGGACAATATGCCCTCCCCTTTTAATGAGTCGCCACCCACTATAGAAATAGTAGAATATATACCCTCCCTTATTTCTTGTCTGACGACCCCCCTCATGCTATTGATGATGGTATTCAAGAGCGTTCCTCAAACTTGGAAGACAAGGAGGATAGGGATGGAAATTCTGAATTGAAAAACCTCCGGCTAAAAAACTTAGGGCGTCTGGTTATTGGATTCCTTAATATAAACTCAATAAAAAATAATTCGAAGGACTCAAAGACTTTGTTAGCGATAACATCGATATTCTAATAGTAGCTGAGACCAAAATTGATAACTCATTCCCTAAAGGGCAATTTTTCATCCAGGGCTACTCGGAACCATTTCGTTAAGATATGAATAGCAATGGAGGTGGTCTGCTAGTTTTTGTTAATGAGGATATCCCTTCCAAACAGCTCGAGTCTTTCGAGTTTGATGATGATATTGAATGTATTGGTTTCGAAATTAACTTACGGAAAAAGAAGTGGGCTCTTTTTTGCATATACCGTACCGCCCACCAACCCAATCACGGCCTTACTTTTTCGGCCAACTTAGTACAGCAATAGATCATTATCGTGACAAATATGAACATTTCGTTGTTCTTGGTGATTTCAATGCCATTGAAACAGAACAGGAGATAGGTTACTTCATGGATCTTTTCGCCCTCAAGAACTTAGTAAAAGAGCCTACGTGTTTTAAGTCCGGTAACCCTATATGTATTGATTTTATATTGACAAATAGAGGAAGGAACTTTCAACACACAACGTCGATCAAAACTGGGCTATCTGATTTTTACAAAATGATTGTTACCGTTTTGAAAGCTTCTTTCGACAAGCAAAAACCAAACGTTGTAAATTACAGAGACAATAAACACTTTCGAGAAGATGTATTTCGACAGGATCTTCAGACTGAACTCGCTGATCTTGAAGTACAACATTTGACCACACGTCCTTTCAGGATACGTTTCAACGTGTTGTAGATAAACATGGACCAATGAAAAAGAGGTACATTCGTGCCAATGACAGTCCCTTTATGAACCAAACTCTTCACAAGGCCTTCACGCTACGCACAAGGCTTATAAAATAGACTAGGCTTAGTCGTAATTGGCATTCAAGTGTATGGAAAGTTAAGTTTTTACGTTACCCTGGGTACCAGAGCCTCAAAATTAAAAGGAAATTAAAAAATTTGGCAAAGGAAGAGAGAAGGAAGAAAAGAGGTAAGAAAGAAACTTTCTTTCCTTCTTTCCTTGTTTTTAATTTTTACTTTATTATTTTTTGGCTCTGGTACCCAGGGTAAGTTTACGTGCACCAGTTACTAAGGAAGAGATGAGTATATATATAAAATATTCTATCTAGTTTCCCAAGTTAGGGGAGGGGGCTTTCTGTTCTGCTGGGTTCCTCAAATTCTAGATATTACTAAAATCAAAATATTGAAATTTCCAAATAAATTATCAACAATCTAATCAGTTGGGGCACTTGTCCACGGATTTAAGATGCTGACTTCATAAATTTTAGTAGTGTTGGGTCAGAGAAAATATTTTTCGACATCTATTTTCATGCTAGGAATTATCAAAGCAAAAATAACTGATTACTCATCAAAAATAATACTTTATCGCCATAGAAAAACGAAACTAAACGTATCGGGCCATGCCCTTCGTCAGTAGTAAAGGAACTTAGTAGAAGCGAAGATTATAGAAAAAGAAAGAATGTTTAATAGAACGCTAGGATCGAGCAAGTAACGGAAGAATTAGACGAGCGAAAATGGAACGCTCAAGAGCAAGAGGAAATACAATCATAAAAAGGAAAATTGCTTGTTAAGTCCTTTCGGAACACGTGTGTCCACAGGAAGCCCAATCGCGCATTATGGCGGCCTAAGCTAATACTAGTAAAAGAAAATAAAATTCATACCGTAAATGGCTGATTGTTATCTCGGTTATCTCTGTCTCGATTGTGTCTTTCTTCTTGTGCTCTTGTACCCCGAAATGATTGAAGCATTCTGCCACCATGGTAACAGAATTGATGTTGTTGCTGTTGTATTGAAATAACGACGCAACATTATAGGTTGAAGTGTGTATACATATAAGAAAGAACAAGGACTGAAGCTTTCTTACTTACATAAATCTAACAACAGTTGTATCCTTGCTCAATCTCGATGAATTTTCCATCAAACGCCCATTTCTTTGCATGAAAATGTTCCCCAGCTTTTCGGCGTCTTTTATCCTGGCCACGATGGTGGACGGAGCTTGAGTAGATTTCAAACTGTCAAAGTGATAAGTTTTGTTTCGCGTTTGTTTTAAATCAAGGAATGTGAAGACAAATTTGAGTACGAAGTTTAAAAGCTGGGGAACATTTTCATGCAAAGAAATGGGCGTTTGATGGAAAATTCATCGAGATTGAGCAAGGATACAACTGTTGTTAGATTTATGTAAGTAAGAAAGCTTCAGTCCTTGTTCTTTCTTATATGTATACACACTTCAACCTATAATGTTGCGTCGTTATTTCAATACAACAGCAACAACATCAATTCTGTTACCATGGTGGCAGAATCCTTCAATCATTTCGGGGTACAAGAGCACAAGAAGAAGGACACAATCGAGGCAGAGATAACCGAGATATCAATCAGCCATTTACGGTATGAATTTTATTTTCTTTTACTAGTATTAGCTTAGGCCGCCATAATGCGCGATTGGGCTTCCTGTGGTGTGTCCAGTTTAAAAATTATTCTTTTCTCGAGTGTCTTTCTTTTTCGCGAGTCTATGGGGGCATCCAACAGTCCAAGAATGTTCATATCATGTGGAATGTCCTGCCGAATTGAAATGTTGCGAGACGTTAATGTCTTGGTCCTTCTTTCTTTCATCCTCGTGAAGCTTGTGCAACGTTCCTCATGTGCTCTCCAAATCTTTCATTTAATTGTCGGCAGGTTTCCCCAATATATAAGATTTCACACTTGCTGCATTTAATGGCATAGATTAGGCATGTGGAAGAACAAGTAAAGCGTTTGTGAACAGTGAAAGAGTTACCAAGATTTTGAATTACAGGGGTTTGAAAAACATGGTTGCAGGTACGGCATCGTGGATGTCTACAAGGGTAGGTACCAGGGTTTTCTTCTTTTTTCTTTAATTTTGAACGAACCAAAATGTCTCTTAAGTTTGAATCACGGCGAAATGCCATCAATTGTGGTTTTGCAAAAATGGCCTTTGTGTCCTTGCTCGTCTGCAGGATGTCAAAATTCTTGTAAATGATCCTCTTGATAGGCATTGATAGAGGGTGATAGGTAAGAGTTAGTGGGGTCCTGTCTTCGCTGGTTTCGTTACGTTTGACTTGTAGGGCTTGCTGCCGTGAAATTCTTGATATGCGTTCAAGTGCGTTGTCAATTACAGTTTTCGGATAACAACTTTCCAGGAAGAATTTGCACATTTCTTTTGCTTTACCTGCAAAGTCTGGCTTGTTGGAGCAACGTCTCTTGAGGCGTAGTAGTTGTGAGAAAGGAATTGAGTTTTTACATTTGACAGGATGTAAGGATGAATATGAGAGATAACGATGAGCGTCAGTCTCTTTATAGTGGACAGATGTGGAGATGATATTGTCTTTGATTGATAGTGTGATGTCGAGGAATGGTATGGATGTTTGCGTGATCTCTACTGTGAATTTGAGAGCTGGATGGAAATTGGATACGAAATCAATGAAAGCTTCAAGTTGTTCACGTGGAAGGGAAGTGGCGCCAATGATGTCATCTATGTACCGTTTAATTAGGTGAGGAAATGGACCTTGGTATTGTTGTGAAATGAGGTGTTCTTGGTATCCAACAAACAAACAGGCATAGCTTGGGCCTAGCCTACTGCCTATAGCTACCCCACCAACCTGTACATAAAACTGTTGATCGAAAGAGAAGCCATTGGTGGTAAGAACCAACTCAGCAAGGCGAAGCAAGGTAGATGTAGGAGGATCCTTGGTTGTGCGTTGTTCAAGAAAGTGTTTGAGAGCATGGAGACCATCGACATTCGGAATGACAGTGTACAAAGACTTGACATCCATGGTAAAGAGATAGCGATTATCACCAGTGAAACGAAATTGATCAAAGATGCGAAGAGCATCAGATGAATCTTTGACAAATGTAGGCAATGAGTGGACGATCGGTGTCAGAATGGAGTCAAGAAATGTAGCGATTTGTGAGGATCGCTACATTTCTTGACTCCATTCTGACACCGATCGTCCACTCATTGCCTACATTTGTCAAAGATTCATCTGATGCTCTTCGCATCTTTGATCAATTTCGTTTCACTGGTGATAATCGCTATCTCTTTACAATGGATGTCAAGTCTTTGTACACTGTCATTCCGAATGTCGATGGTCTCCATGCTCTCAAACACTTTCTTGAACAACGCACAACCAAGGATTCTCCTACATCTACCTTGCTTCGCCTTGCTGAGTTGGTTCTTACCACCAATGGTTTCTCTTTCGATCAACAGTTTTACGTACAGGTTGGTGGGGTAGCTATGGGCAGTAGGCTAGGCCCAAGCTATGCCTGTTTGTTTGTTGGATACCAAGAACACCTCATTTCACAACAATACCAAGGTCCATTTCCTCACCTCATTAAACGGTACATAGATGACATCATTGGCGCCACTTCCCTTCCACGTGAACAACTTGAAGCTTTCATTGATTTCGTATCCAATTTCCATCCAGCTCTCAAATTCACAGTAGAGATCACGCAAACATCCATACCATTCCTTGACATCACACTATCAATCAAAGACAATATCATCTCCACATCTGTCCACTATAAAGAGACTGACGCTCATCGTTATCTCTCATATTCATCCTCACATCCTGTCAAATGTAAAAACTCAATTCCTTTCTCACAACTACTACGCCTCAAGAGACTTTGCTCCAACAAGCCAGACTTTGCAGATAAAGCAAAAGAAATGTGCAAATTCTTCCTGGAAAGTGGATATCCGAAAAATGTAATTGACAACGCACTTGAACGCATATCAAGAATTTCACGGCAGCAAGCCCTACAAGTCAAACGTAACGAAACCAGCGAAGACAGGACCCCACTAACTCTTACCTATCACCCTCTATCAATGCCTATCAAGAGGATCATTTACCAGAATTTTGACATGCTGCAGACGAGCAAGGACACAAAGGCCATTTTTGCAAAAACCACAATTGATGGCATTTCGCCGTGATTCAAACTTAAGAGACATTTTGGTTCGTTCAAAATTAGAAAAAAAAAGAAGAAAACCCTGGTACTTACCCTTGTAGACATCCACGATGCCGTACCTGCAACCATGTTTTTCAAACCCCTGTAATTCAAAATCTTGGTAACTCTTTCACTGTTCACAAACGCTTTACTTGTTCTTCCACATGCCTAATCTATGCCATTAAATGCAGCAAGTGTGAAATCTTATATATTGGGGAAACCTGCCGACAATTAAATGAAAGCTTTGGAGAGCACATGAGGAACGTTGAGCACAAGCTTCACGAGGATGAAAGAAAGAAGGACCAAGGCGACATTAACGTCTCGCAACATTTCAATTCAGCAGGACATTCCATTCATGATATGAACATTCTTGGACTGTTGGATGCCCCCATAGACTCGCGAAAAAGAAAGACACTCGAGAAAAGAATAATTTTTAAACTGGACACACGTGTTCCGAAAGGACTTAACCAGGGAGCGCCGAAGGCGCGGGAGGGGAAACGGCCAGTGTTGCGCATTGTTCCTATGTTTGATGCAAATTCGAAGCGAGGCGCGCTCAT
This sequence comes from Aurelia coerulea, assembly GCA_039566865.1. Lineage (NCBI taxonomy): Eukaryota > Metazoa > Cnidaria > Scyphozoa > Semaeostomeae > Ulmaridae > Aurelia > Aurelia coerulea. The sequence goes on along the minus strand of CM076949.1, from coordinate 14,172,044 downwards.
TTTTGATTGAACTTGCCTCGTGGCAGACGTGGATCTGGAGCGATGACTTTGGAGTAAAACATTATTCTTCACAGTCTTGGCTGACTTAGGTATGTGATTCCATCCATTACTTCTTCAGTAACATTTTATCTTCATATTTCAGCAACTGTTGCAGCAATCATTCCAGGGCGATAGCTGCAAGGATAATTTTTACTGGGGAAGGTGTGCCTAAATGTCATGTGATTCAGTCCAGTCCAACAACAGCGGCTTTTGTTTCTTTCTAACATGCAGTGTTACCCGTTGAGTTTCTTGGTCGATTTCACTCAGTGAAACCTTATTCTAACCGAAGGTGCTAATCATTTTGTTTTATTTTGTTACAATTTTCCAGTTTCAAGCAGGTTTATTGTGAGTAGTCACCTTCGGGCCTATTTTTCCTATTGTGAGTAGTCACCATTCGGGTTACCTATGCGTTTTCCTATTGAAATCATATAGGCCAAATCGCTGATCACATCAATCCGATAGCGGCATTCAATTTTCTGCAAAATGCATAGTTACCCGTTGAGTTTCTTGGTTGATTTCACTCAGTGAAACCTTATTCTAACTGAAGGTGCTAATCATTTTGTTTTATTTTGTTACAATTTTCCAGTTTCAAGCAGGTTTATTGTGAGTATTAGTCCCCTTCGGGCCTATGCGTTTTCCTATTGCAATGTATAGGCCAAATCGCTGATCACAGCAATCCGATAGCGGCATTCAATTTTCTGCAAAATGCACAGTTACCCGTTGAGTTTCTTGGTCGATTTCACTCAGTGAAACCTTATTCTAACCGAAGGTGCTAATCATTTTGTTTTATTTTGTTACAATTTTCCAGTTTCAAGCAGGTTTATTGTGAGTAGTCCCCTTCGGGCCTATGCGTTTTCCTATTGAAATGTATAGGCCAAATCGCTGATCACAGCAATCCGATAGCGGCATTCAATTTTCTGCAAAATGCACAGTTACCCGTTGAGTTTCTTGGTCGATTTCACTCAGTGAAACCTTATTCTAACCGAAGGTGCTAATCATTTTGTTTTATTTTGTTACAATTTTCCAGTTTCAAGCAGATTTATTGTGAGTAGTCACCTTCGGGCCTATGCGTTTTCCCATTGAAATGTATAGGCCAAATCGCTGATCACAGCAATCCGATAGCGGCATTCAATTTTCTGCAAAATGCATAGTTACCCTTTGAGTTTCTTGGTTGATTTCACTCAGTGAAACCACATTCTAACTGAAGGTGCTAAACATTTTGTTTTATTTTATTACACTTTTCCAGTTTCAAGCAGATTTATTGTGAGTAGTCACCTTCGGGCCTAGGCTGTGCTGTTTTTGTTTTTCTGAATATTATGTTATTATGTTGCTTTATTTCTGAAAAATTTTCCTGGGGGTAAGCCCCCCAGAAACCCATTTTTGCTCGCTTCGCTCGCTGTTGCCCCTCCCAAAGACAGAACCCGGGCTACCCCACTGATAAAAGGCAGCTTGTCAGAGAACAACAACTTATCATCTATGCAGCTCTCACAGAAAGTGATAACCTTCCTTGGACTCGCTGCAATTTGCAGAGGATCTGAACTTCATGATTTTAAAATTTCTGATACATGTAAAATTAATGATTCATATCAAATCAACCACCTTCACGTAATGCCAAACATTCAAAACAAGGCAAAACCAACCCACCAGTTATATTTTGTGCATTTCCACAGGACAAAGCCCTTTGTCCTGTCACGTCCATAGATTCATACATTAACATGACAAAGTCCTGGAGAGAAAAGCTATCTGGGGAAGATCAGGGCCATTTTTGGCTCAGTGTAAAGTGTAAACCAATCACATAAGCCTATTTCAAAGTCTTCTTTGACCAGATGGATAACATCTCTCTTGAGTAAAGCTGGCATTGATACAGAAACATTTAAATCACATTCATTGTGAGCTGCAAGTTCCTCCAAAGTTTCTCAGAGGGGTATAACAACAAAAGACATTTTAGAGAGGGGAAATTGGGAAGGACCATCAGTATGGGAAAAGCATTACCATATAAGAAAATTTGCCAACCCTCAGAAATGTACATTAAAACCTTGTTAGCATCTGAGAAACAAGATTTGAGCTTTGACTAAGGGTTTAAAATTACTTATCAATCCTTATTTACAGGATTCAGAGGAAGAGGTTGTGGGAGAGACAGAAGAATTGCTGGCAGAAACAGATGATGATAAAACATTGATGATATCAAAATAATGAGTTCATGATCATATGATGAATTATGACAGAAAGAAAAAATTTGGTTTTATTTGTTCTTTCTTCAATTTAAACTTATGAACTTTGAGCAAATGAAACTATCTTGCAGAAAGCCCAACCAACTTGCTGAGATATAAAGTAATTGTGAGCATAGGTTCCAAATCTTTAACTCAGCGTAAAAAGGTGGGTGTAAAATTCTGTGATCTATTTCTTCTGATTGAGTGACTTGAAACAAACTTTAGTTACTTAACTTTTATTCTACCATTGGACTTTTCAAAAATTTTGAATATTTTTCAAGATTGCAGCTTATCTTAAGTACATTTCAACTCATACTATGGTTTTCTTCGAAATTATTTCATGTTGCGTCAAATAGTTCAGAAATTACGATAGTTTTAAGCTTTTTTGAAAATTTTTCTCAAATTCTTCAAAAAGGAGAAAAGCATGCTAATTCTGAAAATATTGAAGATTTCTGAAAAGTCCAATGTTAGAATTATAGATAAATAGCTAAACTTTCTTTGAAGTCATTCACTTTAAAGAAATAGGTCACTGAATTTTACACTAGCCTTTTCAAAGATTTGGAACCTATGTATAATTGTGTGCTTACATGTCCTTTTGCGACCCTTGTGTCAATTTTCAAAATTCTCCTTTAGTTTAATACATGAATAGAATTGATGTCTTACAGAAACGCATACAAAGGATTGGACTCGTGCAGTGGTTACAAGCATATAAACTGTGATCTTGTCTGTCTTTATTTCATCTAACATAGGCACACTACTTATAACAATGAAAATTCACATGTACAAAGGAACAAAAGTTCATACAGTATGGCGAGAAACGTATCTCAGCAGTCACAGAAACTAACACGCGACAAGAAGTTGTGCAACACGCATACAAGAAGTTTGTTGTCACACAAACTACATCATAACTTTTGCTCCAAGTAGTAAGAATCAATTTAGAACCTTTTTGTTGCAAAATGATGAAATTTTCCTACAAATTTATAGTTTTTTAGCACGGGCCTAATAAAAAATTTCTTGCAAAAATAAACTCATTTTTCTTATATGAGAAACTGGTTTATAAGAAGCTGCACTTGGATGGCTGAAAATTTAAGAAACTCTTACTATTCTTAAAAAGTGTTAAGAAACTTTTCAAAGCTAAATTCAAAGAATTGCAAAGATATCTTTGAACCCTTATTCTTGAGTAGAATTAACCCTAGTTTATGTCTTTGAAGTAACAGGACACCTTTTCTTCCCAACTGATGTTCTCCTTGTGAAGAAAAATTATCTGTAGCAGTGTCAGAGAACCAGGTGTTGAATTTTCAGAAGAAATGGATACAACCATCAAGATTATGATATCTAACAGCACTTCCATCCACCTCAGCTTGTTTCGTTAAAACCATTAGCTCAACCATAAGTTTCTTGTCATAGAAGGCATTTCTTTGATCAGTTTGTATCAAGGTGAACATGATATTGGGGTTTCTGAATAACATGCACTAGCATTGCAAATGCAGGACAGACCTAATCAAGTCTGCAGCCTCTTGTCATAATGCTCAAGTCACAATCAGTTGTTCCCTTGATTAGAATAGACAAATTTTAGAATGGTAAAACAATAATAGATAAAAATAAGGGACCATGATGATGGGGCAATTGCCCATCCAATTGCAATTGCTATGCAAAAAGAGGCCCTGCCTGTAAGGTTTCAAATATCAGGGTTATCGTCTCATCTCGTCAGTACAATTAATGCTTTATGTGTTCCTTGCAATGCTCTGTCCTTCTGCTCCCGACTTGTTCAGGCAAATAAATCTGCTTCTCATACTCTTCTTTCTTGTCATTGTGTTCAAAAGTGCTATTCTTTAGGTTGAATGCTGCTTTTCACTGAAACCAGTAGTGGATCTCTTGGTGTTAAAATCCGTGTCTTTATCATTTTGAGGATATTGTCACTTCATTTGACATGAAAATGTCTCCGCAAAGGTCTCACTCAGTGTTAAACTTAGGCCCAGCGATCCGGATAAACAGGTCCACAACTCGAATCTTCAGCAGTAAGTATCCCTCGATTCTTCTGTTCCTTTAATGTAAATGGCTCAGACAACTTCTTTATCTAAAGCTACACCTCTTCGAGTTTGCAAACAACAAACCATCGTGCTCTCTTCGATTGTAAAAACAGCAGTGGCTGCAAAAAGTCGCTCACCTTTCTGGCAAATGGCACCAGATGACTCTTGGAAGGGTACACACGAAATCCAACCCTCTCATTCCTGATGACGTAATATGACGTCACAAATAACAACCGCAACAACTGAGAACACTTGGGTAAAGTTTTGGCGGCAACTCTGAACAGCAGAACAGTGCTCTGAACATTCTGAGAAATAGCAAACCAAACCAACCGGGAGTAAATGGGCCATGGTCACAGTTCTCGCTGTCAAATGGTGTGTTCAGTGGGTTGGTAAAGGTAATTAATGTGTTTTATTTACTTTCTGATATTGTATAATATCTCATGTTTCAAGGCATTTTGTTTCTTTTACTTTGGCCTCCTGAAACATTGCTCAATCATAATAAGTCCTACAAGGCCTAGCTTAGCTACCTACCAGGTAGGCCTTGCTGGCTATTTATGGTTTTCATGCCATTGAGCCTGACCCGTGGAGTTGTTTGTTTCTTTATTCCTAGCATTTCTATTGTTTCATGCTGCAGAGCAGGATGGATTTTCTTCTTTCAAAAACGAATAGAACTAGATATATGAAATGAAAACAACTAACTAACGACTGCAACTGCAACTGCATGGATGTATTTTTCTGTAGGCCTATGTATTTTTCTGTATGTTTGACTTTCGTGTCAAAATTGTAAAATGATAATGTACTGTAAAAATACAGATTATAGTAACAGCATCTATTTAGGTACATGAGGGCAGTGCCTTTCAACCACAATACAAGCGTAGTTATCAAGTTATACAGTATGTAATCCATGTTTAAGAAAAGTTACATAGCAAGCAGCTAAATGGCATTATCGAGTTTGTAAATTCTACAGAGATACAGTATGGACAAGAATGGTTCATCATGGGTGCCACTCTTTGATTCAGCCCAAAACTCATTTCTTGGTCGAGTCACGAGTCTTGAAACTGCCAATGAGGTCATCAAAAAGTACGAAATTGAGACAACAACCAAGTACTGTATATTCAAAACAGTTGTAAAAAACTTTGGAAAGACAGGTGAGTTTTAAGGATGTTATTGGCTATTTTTTAGGTGATGTGCTGTACTTGTACTCTTAAACCTAATTGTGCATCAATTATTGCCCATTTGTTCACGCCTTAAAAAACAAAATTTCCACTACAATTTCACTATATTTACTCCAAAGACAAAGTTGTTTACAAAACTTTCTTCATGAAAAAAGGCAAAATTATCTTTCAAATTATCTTCTTGATAAGCTGAAATTTGCAAATATTGCTTTTATCAGAGCTGCATACAGTATCTAGTTTAAAGCATCCTGAACACTATACATATGATCAGGTGATTGATTTTTCTATCTTTATTAACAACTTTGCTTGGTTTCAGATGTTAGAAAGGAATGTACATTTAGAAAGCTGTCTTATCTTATAAAGTTATCAACAAGTCAATTTCTTAACTTCTTATAAAGAGATGTTTGTGCAAGTTGTGAGCTTTTAATGTTCAAATGAAAGATTTGTCAAACTGATGGTGGTGAATAAAAAAGTTGAATCATAAATGCATGAGGAAAAATTTATTTTACGAGAAGAGTTCGATGAAGAATTTGCTGACGAGTGGGTTGCTTACTTAGATTTCTGGAAGCCTGATTTGTGAAGGATATTTTAACCATTATTTTTTCATTTCCAGATTTTGATAGTACAGTCAAGAAAACAATTCATTGGTATACAAATGGAATGCCATATGTTTTGATCAATAAGCGCCTACATGACTGCCAGCACGAAAAAGACAGAGATAAGAAAAGGAAAGAAAAGAGAAAAGAAAATAAGGTAATAGCTATTTCTGATGATTGAACTAAATTTTCCCAACAAATAGTGGCCCTAAAATGAACCATTGTTTACCACAATGCCAAATGGTAGTCAGAAAAATCTTTTCCTCCATTTAGGAACCTATTTGCCCTTAGAACTGCCATGCTGTTAAACTGCAAAAAATATCCTTAAAAGTGATAATGATGTGAAAAATATTTATTTCACAGGTATAATCTACTGTATGTACATGAAGCTTTGTGTTTACCTTTGTGTGCTTATCCTGAAAAGCATTGTAAAGCAAATTAAACTGCCATACCAAGAAGCCATCAAGTGAACTTTTCCTTGAGAAATCTTCACAAAAATGTCAAATAAATGACGCCCGTTAAGTCTTTGATAAATAGCATCCATGAGTTGGATCCTAAACACAATTTTTACTTTTCCTAACAGGAGAAAATTCATGACTACAGCAAGAAGCAATGGCGAACACAAGAAACAAAAAAGTTTGATTGCAGTGCTCAGATCACTGTAAGAGAGGAAATATGTTTTCCAGAGTACAAGGTAATTTGTGCTGCCTTTTTATCAGAGAATAGTTTGCAAGAAAAGTATATTTCTAGATTTGTTTGCAGGATGTTTATTTCATTTACTATAGTTGCCTCCCTTATGGAGAGCGGAAGAAAAACATTTGCCTGACAAAGTAGTGCTATTTTCTTCTATTCAGTTGGATTAAAAACATGGGAACTATAAACAGCAACCTGCATACAAATTGGCTGTTGTAAGGTAACAGGCAATAGGGGGTTGACATGGCACAATATACTGTCTATATTTCAAGATGGTATACAGTATCCCATGCCCAAACTTCTTCAATAAAAGAAGCAAGCATCATTTAGTCAACTTGCTTCATCAATGTTTGTGAACAGCATTAGGAACATTTGGCAAAGGCCAGGTCTCAAAACGTCTATAAACACTAACAGTAATTGTTGTGATTGAAGACTGACACTTTTCAGGTTGATCCGATGGAAACCAAATACAAAAGAGACATGACCTCATTAAAGCTGCGAGAATCACTTGCCATAGAAAGTCCAGTAGAAAAAGTAAAATACTTTACAATTGAATTACCCAAGAAAGAGGATCATGCACATCATGAAGTTGGCAAGGCTGGCATTATCTTGTACTGTATTATCTTTTTCCAAATAATTCATTTGTGCAAAGCCATTCTTTTGCAAAAATTAATTTCATGCTCTGTATGAAGGATAAATTTTTGTGCTAAGTTCATGTTTTGTACAAAGGGCATTATTATGGTCCCACCATTATTTACAGCAGTTTCCAAAGAAAAGGTTTCTGGATATATCAACCTCCAAACATTTGTTCGAAACTTTGTGAAATTGAATTATAGGTTTTTAGCACAGGGAGAATTCTCTCGTAAGTTACCGTAAAAGCTCTATTAAGCCCTCCCTCTCAATTAAGCCCCCCCCCACTTATATCAAATTCAAGAGGTTACCAGAGATTTTCCATTTATTGCGCTAAATAAGCTTGCATGTTAATTTAGATATGGGTTGAGATAGAACCGTGTCAAATTCGTGTATTTAACTCATAAAATTGTGTGACCGAAATTCTTCTCCGTACAAATTTCTAGTATTACTGTAATACTATAATATTTTTGTTGTCGTTGTAACTTTTTATAATTCTAGTTAATTGTTGTTTGTTTAATGAATTTTTGTACATTGTGGAAGTTTATAATGAAAACTGAACTGAACTGAAACTCCTTTGCAGCTCTTGTTTTAATGGGTTCAAATGTACCAAATGAACTATCTTGTAGATTCTATATTCCTCATTGCTCATTTGTGCTCATTTAAAAAAATGACGGCAACTAGTACAAATACCTCATTGCAGTAGAATGTATATGTTCTTAAGAGAAGTACATTTTTTGCAGACTGCAAGTATTCTTCAACCACTGGATAAGAACTTGATAATAAAGATAAATGAGCATGTAGCAGATGGGGTGTCTGAAGTTCAAGACATGCAGCGACATCTCAAATCTTTTGTTAAAGCAAATTTTGAAGAAGTGAAAACAGACCTCAACAATCGTCGATTCTACCCAACTGACAAAGCAGTTGCTGATCATATGTATCTAGCAAATCAGCGTATGATGCATTCGAAGGATGCTCAACAGAACTTGCAAAAGAGCATAGAAAATTGGAAACAACAAAATCCCAACGACAATTTTCTGTACAGGATGAAAACGGAGGGTAAAGGTGGAGACAGTTTCCTTTTCGTTTATCAGTCTGAGAAACATAGGTATCTGCTTCAGAGATATGGATCGATAGGTTTATTGGATGCAACTTATAAAACCACAAAGTACGCTCTCCCCTTATTTTTTCTCTGTGTCAAGACGAATGTTGACTACCAAATAGTTGGCACTTTCATTTGTGAGCATGAAGGAAAGGAATCTATAAAGGAAGGTATCGCAACATTAAAAAGTTGGAATCCTACGTGGGAACCGTCATATTTTATGACGGATTTCGATGAAAAAGAGATCAATGCTTTAGAGGAGACCTTCAATTCATGTAAAGTCTACTTATGCGACTTTCACAGAGAGCAAGCATGGACCCGCTGGGTAAATAAAGGAGAACATAAAGTTGCTCACGTGAAAGGTGAAGTGCTTGCCCGATTGAGAAGAATTGCTAAAGCAAGTTCATTTGATGATTACAAAGAAGCGCTGAGTGCTCTATATGCATCTACAGTCTGGAAATCATTCAAAACGTTGCAAACATGGTTTAGTACTTATTGGCTTCCGCATAAAGAGGTAAATAAAAAAATTTCTATGATTAATCTTATCTTTCCCACAAGAAGCATCTAAAAGGTAGCCTCCACGAATTGAAGCTTTCAGGTTGGTACGTTTTACCTCCTTCTCGGCCGTCCTGATCTCGCTCGCCGCCCGGAAAGTGGTATGAACATGGTGTATATTCAGATGAAACGATCATTTCCTGGATATCATATGTTCCTCTCAAGGTCCAAAACTCAAATTTAAAATGGACTGACTGACACCAAATTTAACATACACATATTTTTTATAAGAAACTAAGAATTTGGATCATTACTGAAAATTCCTTAAAATTATCAGCTTTTGAGTACTCAAAGTTTCTCACGAGTTTCTTAGCCGTTCCAAAACAATCTTCATGCTCACTACCTCTGCCTTCATGAACACTTCAAAACAATGTTTTTAAGCCTGCCCCGTGTTTAGACATTACTCAAGTACCTTACAAGTAATATGATACAGGGAACAAGTGAAATTAAAGTAAAATAGTTCAAGGATTTACTTTATCAAAATAAATAGTTTATTAACTTATCTTTTCCCAGTATCTTAATTTTTTGGGCGATCTAAGAGTTGAGTTTCTTATGGGCAGTTTCTTATAAAAAAAATTCGTGTAAATGAATATGAACAATTTTAAAGCTAATAAGATGCATAAATTCAGTAGGTTTTAGGTGTTCAAGATGTAAAATATCAGGAAAAAATTTTACTTCTCTTAAGCTAAATAGATTATTACCTCCGTTATCTTTTTGTAATTCAAGAATCATACTTTTCTTGTAGCAGGACATGTCTTAAAACTTACATTTACGTAATCAAACACTTCAATTTCTTCTTTCGTTTAGCGGTGGGACGGAGCCTTCAGACACCAGACGTTTCAAATTTTGATTCAAACAAACAATGGTCTTGAGCGACAAAACAAGAGTCTTAAATATGAATTCTTGCGAAACAAAAAGAAGAATACACTCACGCGATTGGTGTCTACATTGGTTGACAGTTTTTTCCCAGAAAAAATACAAAAGGTATACATATGTATATATATTAAGGGTGTCCCAAAAATGTGTCTGACTTTCAAATTTCCTTTTGCAAGTAAGTAGATTACGTGTCTACAAGTACTTTAATTTTTTTTTCTGGACGGTCTAGGCAGTCTGTTAAGAAATAAGAATAACATTGGAGAATAGTAGAGAAATGAGTGAAAAACACGTTAAGATTAGCATCAATTTTAAGGAGCCCCTTGGTTTCCTAAAAATTCCTAAATTGAAACAGCAGTAGATTCAACAGAAAATTATATGTTTCACCTTTCAAAAAATTTCCAAATAGTTCAAATACATCAATTAGTCTCGAATATGTTCAAATTTAAAAGTCGGACCCTTTTTTGGGACACCCCGTATATGTTGATAGAATCATTCGGCATCAGCTGATACGGTGAAATATATCTATCATGAGTGGGCTGCCACACTTGCATTAAAATGTGTCTCTGCCTGGGATCGAACCCGGGGTCTTCAAAAATGGATTCTGTCGTGGTGTAAGTCCAGGGTTCTGAATGACTTTAGGTTCGCAAATTTTTTCTGCCAAAAAGTACGGACTTTGTTTCGTCCTCTCCAAAGTGAATGATTAGTTTGTTATCAACTAACCAATCACAAAGGTAATTAAACTTTTAGTTAGTTGCTTTTCTATTTCATTTACGCTATTGTCTCTGAATACAAGACAGGAATCATCTGCATATAAAAGTAGGTGTCAGTCAACTGCCTGAGGCATATCGTTGGCATATTGGAGGAAAATGAGTGGGCCAAGAGTAGAACCAGTAGAACCTTGTGGATCTCCGCATAATAATTCTCCAGGTGATGGGGTGTCTTCCCCTATGTTTACGTAGAAAGTTTGGTTTGTTAGATAAGATCTAACCAAAATATGACTGAATCGAACTGAAAAATGTGACATGAAAATATGACTGAAAATATGACCAAAATATGACAAAATCACTTGGCTTTGAAAAACAACGATACGGTATTGAAAGATAGTTAAGAATAACGGTTTCAACTTGACAGTAGCTCACAGACATAACAAAAGTGTCTGTTAATTCATATGGATCACCTGACGAATGATAACAGAATTTCCAACTACCTATTGTCATAAATTGCTGCGGGGAGAAAAAGTTACGAACTCGCAAAGTTTTCCTTGGACAAATGGAAATGAAAATTGGGGAAATTAAATGTAGATCTTTGGCAGGTTTTAGAGCTACCTGTATTCACTAACTCCATATTTTTGCCAGATTGCGACCTCAATAGAAATAGCACAAATGGTAGGAATGTAGCCCAGCTGTTTATCTGGCAAACAACGCTGAAATCACTAATTTTGGTCAGTTGCTTTATTTTATGAAACAAATTTTCTTGGTTCACTTCTTTTTGGGTCACCCAGTATATCAAACAAAAAGTTATTGAATTAAATTTCCAATATATCCATTTGACATGAGTTTGTTGGATGTGCGGTTCTAAATTACGACGTTTTTTTGCATTCAACGCTGTTTACCCAATTACAGTTGTATCCAACTTCTATGTATTAAACGGTAAGAATCTGCTTTCAGGTACTCATCGCTCAACGCAAAATTCTCAAGTGGCTACAAATCCTATGCCCCTTGGATACCATATTATCTCGTTGATCGACCAAGGAAGTTTGTGAACCACTGCCTTGAAAAGTTAGCAATGGCATCTAACATCCTTTCAACCAACATAACTATCGAGGATGGAATCATTTACGTTCAGAGCACTGATGACAAAGAAAAGAAACATAATGTTGTCTTTGATGCGGGTGGAATGCCTTACTGTGATTGCTTTAACTGGAGAGAAAACCTTCTTCCGTGCAAACACATGTTTGCAGTCATCATCCACTGTAAAGAATACTCTTGGGAATCTTTGCCAGAACAATATAGAAACTCAAGTTACTTCACTCTCGACCCCTCCTGCTCTTTGCAGAAAAACAGCATTCTCAAGGAGAAACAGAAAGAAGAGAATAGTGAAGAGGATATACCTGACATTCTGTCTGGTAAGTGATGGTTGATTTTATTTCTAGGGGAAATGGGGGGAATTAATCACTACCACACTAATCAGTGGCAGAGCAAGACAAAAAATATTGCGGGAGTAAAAGTCCAAAATTTTCCAACCGGGGGTTTCAAACCAGATTCTTGAAAATGGGGGGGGGTGTATTCACCCCTATTATGCACCCCCTGGCTTCGCAACTGCTACCAATCTGTTAAAGTTGGCTCACTAAATAGCAAGTACATATATTGTAATGACCAGACCTGATATTTGGAATCAGGAGGATTTGGGTGACAAGTTGAGACTTTTGAGGACCTATTAGAAATTTCTTCTAAGAATTATTTTTGTTTGTAGATTTCAATAACAAGAAGGAAGAAGAAGAGCAATCTGTTATCAGTCCCCCCTTCCAAAATCTGTATCATGTAAAACACTAGGATCTGAATGCAGGGATTTGCTTGATCAAATCAAAAGTTTAACATACACCTGCCAAAATGTTGATGCATTAACAGTGCTCCAGCAACAGCTTCTTGTGAGCTTGAAGAAAATCAAAGAGAGTTCAAGGAAAGAAAATGGCCTTGTTGTCGAAAATATCAAAGAAGAGCAGAAAAATATGACAAAGAAAAGAAGAGTAGTGGAGAAAGAAATCGATACCCGAGCAATGTTGCCATTGCCACCAAAACGCCAGAAACACACAAGAGTTGGCAGAGCAGCAGAAGAAAAACAAAAAAATGCAAACCAATTTCTGGACATAGCCACAGGAAAAATAGGTAGAAAGCATTTGTTAATTATTATGTATGAATAAAGACAAAATATGTGCTGGGTTACCAAGACAGTTATTCAAAATCACCAGGAGCTCAACTTTTCGCCACATATATACTTTTCAAATCTGGCTGTTTGTGAAAAAGATATCATTCTAGTTTGATGTGAATGTTAGGCTACACCAATGTTACACCAATCTCAAAACATCACTTTACGCCCAGAATATATTAATGTACCGGGTGCCCCAAAAAGGTATACAGATTTGGTTGACTTCAGCGATGTGAATTTAGCTTTAATCAATGGCTATTCACTCTTGAATTGCTTCTCAATAGTTAACTTGAACATAGTTACCTCGTTTGTTGGTATCGGTACTTTGAGAGCAGAAATATTAATTTTGAAAGCTGAAAATTGCGTCCACCTGTAAACCAGAGCTTTGGCATTTTGGCCTTAGCAAGTTTCTAAAGCGCATCAAAATTAAAACTGCAATTAATGAAAAATTAATAAATAACACAAGATCCATTATTGTTCAACTTTTATCAAGGCAATCCTTGATTTATATGCTGTGTCTCAAGGATTTGCTCAGGCAAAAACGCTAAAGCTCTGGTTTGCAGGAAGAGGCAAATTTGAGCTTTCGAGATTAACAGGTCTGCTTTCAAAGCACCAATACCAACAAACGAGGCACCTATGTTCAAGTTAATTATCGAGGAACATTTTAAAGGTGATTAGACATTGATGAAGCTAAATTCACATCAATGGAGTCAACCAAATCCGTATACATTTTTTAGGACACCCGGAAGATCAAATATTTGCAATGTTTTAAACGAGTTATAACAATTTTCAAAACGCGAAGCTTGTATAACTGAGATCGTTTCTGATATTCATTAATTGAATGCTGCCACACATTATCTCCATATCGTTGATAATATTTGAATTAGATCCTCAATGGGGTTTTTATGAAAAAGGGATATGGATATGAAAAAAGGGTTTTCATGAATATAACTAACTAATTGAGAGAAACTTGTCAACGTTTAAATTTAATCAATCAACCCTACATAGAGATTTTAAAGTTCTGAAGATGGGGGTAAAGACCGCATTTTCACTAGGCGTCGTCCTTTATGGCCAACGGGTAAGCAAGTCACACTGCACCACGGTGAAAAGTTGTGATAAGACAAACTCTAATTTTATTTACTGTTAGTTGTCTATCATTGAGGACTTTAAACCAAAAAATGCAACAAGACCTAACCTAAACTTTGAGTTTTGGCAATTGAAATGCATGCTTCGATGCTTTGACTTGTTGCAAATCATGCCTCATCTCTTGTGCAAGCACAGATGAGTTTTTGGCGTACGTTTCTAAATGCAAGTAAATTGAATAATATGATGCTGCATATTTTGCGTTTTTCTTTTTCAACTACTCTAGTTTGCCTTAAATCCTAACTCAAAAACACTCAGGTGGATTCTTCTAATTTGGATTCTATAATGGAGTTACTTCTAAGTTAATTTTGTCAATGCTGTGCAATCCCAACTGCCTCGATAATTGGGAGCTTCTAAATGTCAATATCTTTGCAGGAGCAAAACATCTCAAACAAAAGAAAAATGCCGCAATGAACAATGCACACATTATTGAAAAGCACCTTCAATGCAGCGAAGTACGTTTTTATCTATATACATGTATATATACAACTTGATGTAGAGAGTTTGGATGCCAGAAAATACTGAAGATGTACTTTTAACACATTGAGGCCTTTCGGACTTGTGTCCTCATCGGAGTGTGATTTATATTTGTCCTCTCGAACTTGTCTCCATTCAAATCACACTCTGATGAGGACACAAGCCGAAAGGCCTCAGTGTGTTAAAGATATATCTTACTATTTTCTGTCATCCAACCTCTCTATATCAAGTTTCTAGTTACAGATTTTACCAAGTTTTTTGTATATATACCGGGTGCGCCAAAATAAACTATGCATTTTTGGCAGGCCACAATAAATCGTACACTGGACCGATTTTGAAGATTTATGACTAAATCTTTAACAGAAAGCCTGAATTAGGTTCTGGGAATTTCTACAAATTTTTCTGTTTTCACTCTTTAGAGCTACAAGCGAGTTTCTTAATATTTTCGTTTTCGAAAACACTGAAAACCATCAAAAAACGTTGATCAAATTTTTTAAAGAATCAGCATGAATGGACAAAGAGAAAACGTTTTCAGCGTGATAGATATTTCAAACTAAGCAAAAGTGTGTGAAACAAATTTAGTGGAGTTACAAAGAATAGCACAAAAGTCTAACAGTAGAATTTACTAAACTTTAAAAAAACTATCTTTTATAAATTTTTGAAAACTTTGAAATGTTTCAAACAATTAAGTGGAATTTGCTTTTCTTTAGGAGGACATTTGCTTTACTTAGGTGGATGAAAGACCGTAAATTTATAACAACACATACACTATTCAGAATTCTCAGGCAAGAAAACAAATGTTAGAGGGTTTGTCCAAGGTTATAAGCTTGCATTTGCAAAGAGCAAAAAAGTCTAAAATAGCCTGTTAAAATTTATGTCCCACACAAGAAACAATGTCTGAGTGTTTTCTTTGTTCTACTGTATTTATAGCCTGCGCCAGACTTTACTATTTTGCGGAGGAGGAAAGGAAAAAAAAGCCTTTTCCTTTCCTCCTCCGCAAAATAGTAAAGTCTGTGCGCAGGCAACTGTATTTATAGAAAAGCCTAGCATATACACTCCTTTTAACATGCACAAGGCCAAGGCCCATCTGTTATAAAATAAACCCATCCCATACTGCATTATTACACTTTGAAAACTGCAAATTATATTAGAGGTTTTGTGTGTAAACTATTCCAGAACCTGATTGTAGATTTAATATGAATTATGGTCAAGTTCATGCAAAAAACTCTTCTGTTGATGAAAGGTTTCAATTTGGTTTTAGGTGCAAGAGCAAATTTATGTCAGCAGTGATGATGATGATGAGAATTCTTCAGAGGATGATAGTGGTTCTGAACAGGGAGAATCTAATAGAGAAAATCATGGCAAAGAAAGTACATCAAATCAGTGGATGGAGGTTGATAATATTCACCTTAAGCAGGAGGACAAACAAATTCTAATGTCTGAAGATATGTGGTTAAATGACAACATCATCAATGCAGCTCAAAGGCTGCTTAAGTACCAGTTCAATTACATTGGAGGTTTTCAGGACACACTCTTGCAATCAAAGCTTCAATTTTCAATTGAAAATGGAGAGTTTATTCAAATCCTCAACAAGAATAACAACCACTGGATTCTTGTAACCAATGTTGGCACAGAGCAGTTCTCATATGTCAGAATAGTGGATAGTTTAGGGAGTAAACATCTGCCCTTAGAGATTCAAAACATCATTGCCTCAATGCTACATACACCATCTCCAGAGATCAAACTGAAATTTGATGACGTCCAGCAGCAAAATGATCTAAATAGCTGTGGACTTTTTGCTGTAGCCTTTGCCACAAGCCTGTGCTTTGGCAAGAGTGTTTCAACATCAAATTTTGAAAAAAAGCAAAATGCGATCTCATTTAATGCAGTGCCTGTTAGCCAAAAAGATGTCACCATTTCCTATTGCAGGGACAAGAAAACCAAGACTTGGAAAGCTTTCATCTTTTCGAGTTCATTGCAGCTGCAGAATGCCATTGAATCCAGATGATGTTTTTAATGTCAGACGATGCTCTCTGTGCTCTGTTTCTTACCACAAGCATTGCATAGATTTAAAAAAAGTGGTTTTAAAGAATATTCCTGGTGAACAGAAATGGATCTGCAAAAGCTGTAGTGATGAATGTAAATTAAGTGACAATTGGGACATCCTTAATATAAACAACCTGCACTCTTCTGTTAGTATTAGTAAGTAGAAAATATTAGAATACCTATTATGACAACAAAAGGCTTGAGAAGTTGATGGGTTAAATTATGAGCAGAATGAGCAGAGAATTCTTGATGGATCTAGACACTTATCCCAACAGAAAGATATTTTTTATGTACAGTTGCAGAGATGTTCTCATTACCCACCCAACTTGCAAGTCCCTGGTTGCACATAAATTTATTATGTCTCAAAGTTTCAATAATTTCTAGTGTTTTCCCCAGCCCAGCAGCAGATTATCTTTCCATACCGCAATGTATACAGTATGCACAGGTAGCTTTGGTTAGTTTATTTAATATTTGGACCCCCCCCCTTATAAAACCAACATCCCTGGATTTTATATGAAATACATTGAAACAGCCAGAAAGGAGCTCCTTGATCCCCGGATATTCAGGGCTGTAGGTGGCATCTTAAACTTGGAGGGGCATGGCATTACAAGGGCATTTTTTTCATAAGAAGGGCACTTTGACATACTTCAAATTTCAATGGTAAGAAACGTAAATTAATCACAAAGTAGGTAACAATGTTCCATCCGGTCTCCGGACAGGTCCTGAAAAAGGGCACATTCTGAAATAAAAAGGGCACTTTTGGTTTGTTGCAAAATATTGGGAGCATGTGCCCTACGTCTGGATTTTTTCTTATTTTTTCTTTTCCATAAGGGGGTAGAGATTTCGGATATTTGTTGAAACTTTCTACAGACTGAGATTGTTGGCCTGATATTACATAAGTTTGCGTTTGTACGTTTTATCGAACTTTATGCAGTTCCTTTATGATTTCATTGTAAAAATAAACGAACAAAGTTTTGCTGATATAAAGTTCAATAGAAAAGATCGTTGTCATCTTTCTACAGAGCTTCCATCCAATCCAGCTTCCTACATACAAACATCAAGTGTGACAGTGAGTGACAGTGTCCGTCTGTGATGCTGTGTTGCTGTGGTCTGTCGAAGTTACTTTCTTGAGAAAGATTCTTTACCAATACGTTCTGTCGCAGGCTGTTCCGTGCAGTTAGATTGGGTTAATGAAACAAATACAATAAATACAAACACGTTTGACTTTGCCACGCAGCAGTATGAGCCTTGTTCGTCTTGTTCCCTGCTGCAGGCTGGCAGCCATTTTTGTTCAGGTTTATTCTAGTTGTTGCGGTTGTTATTTGTGACGTCATATTACGTCATCAGGAATGAGAGGGTTGGATTTCGTGTGTACCTCTTGGAAGTCGCCATTACCTAAAGCCTCGTTTTCAAATTCCGCATCAAACATCGGAAATCAATACACCAATTGCATATCCGCGGCCTCGATTCCGCGCGGGAGTCTGGGTCTAGTTTTTGGGTGAAAAATCCGCACATGTGTTTGTAAACAGTCTGTTGCTTGTTGGTGCGATCGCAAATTTATCGAAGTTCACCACAAGTTTGAAGGTAATTTTTGGTGTTATATTGTCTGGCGTAGTCTGCAATCTAACGAACAGCTTTTTTAAAAGCTCTTGTAAGTACATTAGCTCTTGCAGGCTACGCAAAGCTACTTTACTTCGAACTGGAGGGAAGTTGAGTTGGCCTAATCCGAAGCTCGATCACAATCATCATGGTTAACGGGAATTGTGCTGTCATCAGTTGCACAAATAGTCGATATAAACTGAAAGTTTGGGAGAAAAAGAATTGCGATGAACACTCGGGAGAAATACACAAAGACTGTCCATGCCCTCCTCCCTTTCGTCTGCATATTTTTCCAAGTGTCTTGCATAATATGGACAAGAGGAAAGAGTGGATTCGACAAATTAGACGAACAGCTAAAGGCAACAAAGAGTGGTCTCCAGGCCAGAGTGACATGGTATGTTCCTGTCATTTCGTAGATGGCAGACCAACGCTCGAAAACCCCAATCCCACCATTGAACTTGGTTATGAGAAACCGGCAAATAAGGCAAGAAGAGTTCTCATTAGATCTGAGCCAAAACAGAAAGAGCCTAGACATGAGAAGGTGGAGACTGTTGAGCCTACTGGACCACCAGTTACTCCAAGAGATGAATGTGAAACCTGCTTACAGAAGCAAGCGTGCATTGGATCTCTGCAGGAGAGGCTGGATAATCTAAGTAAGGAAAAGGCCAGCCTTGAAGAAACAGTCAATCAGCTTTCAGCTCGCTTAGAGTCTCTTGATGTGAAAAAAACCTTTAAGAGACCAATGACTTCAAAGCTAATTACGTCAGATGCTAAAATGAGGTTTTATACTGGCATCCACAAAATTGTTATATTTAATGTGTTACTGGGTGTTCTCAAACCACTTGTCCCAAAATTAGTATTCTGGAGGGGTTCCAGGACGATCATTTCAACAAAGGCCAAACGTGGAGGTTATGATGGAGTCAAAACTCACAAATTGTCCATCAAAGAGCAGTTTTTACTTGTTTTGATGCGTTTAAGACTTGGTATTTTAAATGAAGATCTTGCAGACAGATTCAAGGTTTCACCTGCCTGTGCTTCCAGAATATTTACGACTTGGGTGAAATTTCTGGGCAAAGTACTGGGAGATGCATTAATTTCTTGGTTGCCAAAAACAACCATACAGACCAATTTGCCCCATGTCTTTAGTGGCGTTCATCACAGAACAAGGTGCATAATAGACTGTACGGAAGTTTATGTTGAAAGGCCCAAATCATTGGATATTCAAGCAGGAACTTGGTCGGACTACAAGAAGCACAACACCATTAAATTCCTAATTGGTATTGCCCCATCAGGTTTTGTCACTTTTTTTGTCTGACAGCTATGGTGGTAGAACGACTGATCAATACATTTGTCAAAATTCTGGATTCTACAAACTGTTAGATTATGGTGATAAGGTGATGGCAGATAGGGGCTTTCAGATAAGGGAAGATCTACTTTACTACAACTGTACACTTCATGTTCCTCCTGGAGCCCGAGTCAAAGCGCAAATGACAAAGGAAGAATGCAGGAAAACAAAAGAAATTGCGAATGTAAGAATTCATGTTGAACGAGCAATAAACAGAGTAAAAACATTTAGAATTTTAAAGAGTACCCTGCCTCTTACATTGCTTCCCCTGGCTGATGACATAGTTAGAGTATGTGCTGCACTTTGCAACGTATTACCACCCCTGATAAAGCCAGCAAAAAAGGACAGTTAGTTTGGTATGAATTTAGTAGTTAAATTCTGTGTTCCTGCACATTGAGAAAGATCATAGCATACAAGTTCAAAGGAAACCATTCTTATTCCTTGCATATTTATCACCATAGGTTAAAGGCAACCTAAGCATACGAAAGCCTTTGCTAAAAATAGCCGTGCAAATATAATAGGGCATGACACGTGCCACACCATATTTGGGTAACTTATCAAAGTCAACAGAAGTTACCGATATGTGATTGGCTAGAGTTTGACCGCACGTGGCTTGAGCCACTTTCGTATGCTTATATTCCCTTTCATACACATAATACTTTAAATCAGTTTGCATACACATAATACTTTTTGTAAGAAACCAAGAATTTGGGGCAGTATTGAAAGCTTTTTGAAGTTTCACAATGATCCTCATGTTTATTTACCTGTGCCCAAGTGAACATTTCAAAACAAGTTTTTTGAAGCCTTTTCCAATTTTTAGAATTCACTCGTGTACCTTCGGGGCAATGTGATACAGGAAACAAGTGAAAATAAAGCGAAAATATTTTAAGGATTTCCTTTATTAAAACTAAAAGTTTCTTATAAGTTATATTTTTCCAGTACGGGAGTTTCTTAATTTTTTGGTGATCGGAGAGTTGAGGTTCTTAGTATGGGAAGTTTCTTATAAAAAAGAATATATGTGTATACAGTGCAGGCTTTAGATACATTCAAAGTACTTTCTTGCATAAGTACTGTATTATACCGGGTGTCCCATAATGATGTATTATTGTTTGATTGCCTACATGTCCATAACCAATGAACCAATTTTCAAACAATTTGCTTTATTTGATTGCCTAAAGGCTAAATTGTATTTAAAGATGTTGGTTATGGTTTTACCAGTTTTCCAAAATTGGTTCATCGGTTATGGACATATAAGCAATCAAACGATAATACATCATTTTGGGACACCTGGTACTTAGGCAAGAAACATTCTTAGGAAATTCTGAAGAATTCCTGTGTAAACAAATTCTTTATCAACCTTTCATACTTCTGAAGAATTTTGACCCATATTTGAAGAATTGTCAAGAATTCTTTCAGAATCTTTTATTTCAATGTAGACAAGGTCTGCACTGCGGACTTCTCTTGTGACAGTATTCATGAAGTTTTAAATGCAAATCAGTTAGAAATCCAAGAAAATTTGATCCACTTTTTATGAACTTCATTTTGCCTCTCAAATGGGAAAGCTGATCATAAACTATGCTATAAATTGACTGATGCAAAATCTATTTACGAAACAGATAAGGGATGTAAATATTTACATAAAAGTCCTTGAGCAGTTTCCTATCCTGATCCCATAAACTGTTGTCAAAATAGACCTTTTCCAAATGTGATCCATGACTGGTCCACACAAAAAAGTAGCATTGTGTAGTTTTTGTTGAAGCCATTTGTATCTGACATTGAGTGAAGTAGCGATGATTCCTTTTAAGTGAGATTTCATTGTTATTTCCCTTTTCAAGATAAGGTAAGCTGACTGCTTGATCTTGTGGTGAAGTGTAACGTATTGAAAATGGACATTTGATCTCTAGACAGGCTTTTCCACAGCAGTCACAAGTAACTATTCTGTCTGGACTTCCACCCAAAAATGGCATCTCTTCATGCAAGAATATACCACATTCGGTCACTTTCACATTTGAATGCGTTTCTGAAAAAAGCTGTGTGAATGTATTGGCAGCCTCTGTTTCCATTGACCTGCATATATTTTAGAGCTGGCAACTCACAATTTTGGGCAGCTTTTCCATCAATTTTTCCCAAGATGGAAGTCAGATCTGTGTTCTCTACTCCTTTTCTTAAAACAGTGAACATCCTTGTTTTGACATCATGTGCTTTGGAGGCAGTGATCACATGTTTTCTCAATGAAAACCACAATGGATTTTCACTCTGACCTCTTGTTGCCATTTCAATTGCACTCAGCTGCTTTGGAATCTCTTCCAATCCCCTAATGAATTCTTCGACATTTGATGTAGAAGACAACACGCTTTCGATTGTTGTTATTTTTTCACTTGAAATCTCTTCTTGCACTCCATTGTTTGGTTCCTTAGGCTCAGCAGAAAATGCGATGCAGTCAATTTGATCACAAACAGGCTTTAAAGCTGCTAAAATGTCAGCCAATGTCAAGGGTGATGTTATCTTTACAGCTGGATTATACCTTTTCTTTGGAGATGACATCAACTCTTTTGTTTTCTTTCCCTTTCTACCAAAGTCACCCCTTCCAAGTTTCATGTCTTTCACTTTCATTGGTTTCACTTCCTTATTATTTGGAAGCCACTCACATGCCTTTGAAGTGCAAGACGGGTTTGAAAGACCCATCCTAACTGCTGCTTCAATTCTAAATAGTGCTGCAGCTACATGGTTGCATGTTTCAGCAACACCTGCCATACAGGTGCAATGTGCAGCCATTATCTTGCCACTTCTTTTGGCCAGACAAACCCAAAGCTTGTGAGGGACATCTGACAACTTTTGTGAGGGTCTGCATGTCGTTTTCAATAAGCAGAACTGATTTGCATTTGATAGCAAATTTAAATTCAGGGGTTTTAGCCACCCCCTCTCATAATAACTGTACCCCTTTGAGGTCTTTTAGTCTGACAAATCTTTGCTTGCCAGTTCACTTGGGTGGAAAGCCAAAAAGTTGTAAATATCTGGATAAAGTGTTGGGGGCCAGTGCTTAACCCCTTCTTCTTCTGCTATCCATCCTTCGGAAATCTTGAAAGGGTCCGGAATTTCCTCTGTTGTTGTGCCATCGTCAGACTCGATCTTGAGTTTTGCAATATATTCCTTGGCAAGAACTGCCTCTACTTCTTCGGCTGTCTTCACTATTTGAACATCATTTTCAAATGCAACAAATGCTCTGGCAACAAGCTCTGCTTTTTTTCCGCCAACCTTTAATCCTCTAAGACGTAGAAAATTCTTTAGTTCGTCCACTTTCATACCAGACAGCATCCCAATATCCATATTTTGATTCACATCAGGCCTAGCCAAAACAAACAGCGAACTTCTTGGCTGAACCTTCTTCAGTGGTTTTGCGTAGCCTGCAAGAGCTTTTAAAAAAGCTGTTCGTTAGATTGCAGACTACGCCAGACAATATAACACCAAAAATTACCTTCAAACTTGTGGTGAACTTCGATAAATTTGCGATCGCACCAACAAGCAACAGACTGTTTACAAACACATGTGCGGATTTTTCACCCAAAAACTAGACCCAGACTCCCGCGCGGAATCGAGGCCGCGGATATGCAATTGGTGTATTGAATGGCCGTTTCCCCTCCCGCACCCTCGGCGCTCCCTGGACTTAACAAGCAATTTTCCTTTTTATGATTGTATTTCCTCTTGCTCTTGAGCGTTCCATTTTCGCTCGTCTAATTCTTCCGTTACTTGCTCGATCCTAGCGTTCTATTAAACATTCCTTCTTTTTCTATAATCTTCGCTTCTACTAAGTTCCTTTACTACTGACGAAGGGCATGGCCCGATACGTTTAGTTTCGTTTTTCTATGGCGATAAAGTATTATTTTTGATGAGTAATCAGTTATTTTTTTCATTTATCAAACATCGCCACACGCTTCACTGTTATAGGAATTATCATGTTGGGTTGATGCTTGGTACCCCAGCGTAAGCACAAATATCCTGAATATACCTTAGGATGGGGTCTATTTGGTACTCTCTATCCCTCTGTTAACTGTTTATATCTTCTCAATGCTGAATACTTTCAATAATTCTGCAGACCCTTAACAGCTCCTCGATCTATCCAGTTGACACGTTGGCCAACATCTTCTCTCCTTGCATTCATTATCGTATTTTTTCTTCCTCCTTCACTAGCTCTCGTTTGCCTGCTTTGCTCTTACTGCCGTCTGTGCGCTCTCTGCTTATTTTCTTTTTCTCTTAGTTTTAACTGTGTACTCTAAATGATTTAGATGCCCACATTGCGCTCTTGTGCCTTCGCTACTCTCGTTGATTTAGTTCCCCCTTTTTGCTTTGTTGTTCTTTGCTCACCGGGGATAGGGAGACGCGTTTGTATCAAATGTTCATTTGTAGTTGCCGTGTCAGCCATGGTTAATGTTTAATTGGGTCATGTTGTAGCTACGAATCTTATTTCATTCAGGTACGTAGGAAGCATCTCAAATGGGGGGGGGCACAACACTTCAAGGGCGTTTTTCATTAAGCTAAATGGGCAATTCCTAAAAATAAAAAGGGAACGTCGTTGTTTATTGCAAAATCTTAGGTGGGCACGTGCCCCCAGTGCCCCCGGTTCATACGTCTCTGTTTTCAGTATGCCGGGAAAGTCTTCCACTAACGCTTAGAATTGATCCCATATTGATTTTTCAAAACAACCGATGCCAGGGCCTATACTCAACCTTTCGCTAAGAGTTCATAACAATTTTTTTTTGTATTTTATGTATCAATTTGCCACAATGAATATTTAGATGTTTTATAACAAAAATAGACACATTGCAAAATTAAATGTTCAAAACGTAAAGATAAACACTGCTATTTACAGTGGCAAGGATAGCATTAAAAGGCGAAGCTGACCTTATTTCCATAATGGTCCCCTTAGAGGATGCTGTATAACGGAAATACGTAGGAGAAAAGGAAATACAGAGCTGCATGTGTGTTTTCAATATGGTCCTTAGTAGAAGACATATATGTCATTTTCCTCTTTCTGTATATTTTAGAAAAAGTTCTCTTTGGTCTTTAACAATAGAACAGCTGATAACTGGGATGCTTTCCGTAGACAGCGTAATCTTTGCGTTAAATTGTCCCGTCAGGCAAAAAGATGTTTCTATAATCAACTTGATATTTCAGAAATTACAGACAACAAAAAATTTTGGAAGACTATCAAACCTTTTTATTCCGGATAAAAGCTCTTAAAAATCAAGAATAACTTTGATTGAAGAAGGGAAAATTGTGTCGAACAAGTCTGAAGTAGCTGAGACTTTTGATAACTTTTTTGTTAGAATCACCGAATCTCTTGGAATCATCGAAAAGGAAAATATTATTCTTGATCCTGAAGGTATTAGTGATCCTATCTACCAAATATTATTTGGGTTCTCAAGGAACCCAAGTACTCAAAAATTCGTTCCTTGAATGGGAACACTGGTTCTTTCACATTTGAAAAGGTGTCAGTTGACAATATGAAAAATGAAATTGATGAACTAAACCCCTCGAAGTCAACCACTTTCAAGAGTATCCCTCCAAAGCTGTTGAAAAATGAGTCCGATCTAGTCTCTAGACCTTTGCAAATCTTATCTAATAAC
This sequence comes from Aurelia coerulea, assembly GCA_039566865.1. Taxonomy (NCBI): domain Eukaryota; kingdom Metazoa; phylum Cnidaria; class Scyphozoa; order Semaeostomeae; family Ulmaridae; genus Aurelia; species Aurelia coerulea. The sequence goes on along the minus strand of CM076949.1, from coordinate 14,146,979 downwards.
TCAGTAGAACAATCTTCCTTTCCCGATGAACTGAAGTTAGCTGATGGATCTTCTCTTTTTAAAAAGAAGTCAAAACTTTCAAGGGTAATTACAGACCTATTAGTATTCTCCCGACAGTGTCAAAGGTGTTTGAAAGGCTCATGGCTACTCAGATTTCTGCACACATGTCTCCGTATTTATCATGGCTGCTTTGTAGTTTTCGCAAGAGCTACAATGCCCAACATGCATTGATGCGGGTTATTGAAAGATGGAAAACGTGCCTGGACAACGGTGGAAAAATAGGAGCTATCTTTATGGACCTTTCAAAGGCCTTTGACTGCAATCGACATGACTTAGTGATTGCTAAGTTACATGCCTACGGTTTTAGCCGTGAAGCTTTATGGCTTGTTTACAGCTATTTGGAAAATCGGCAACAACGAGTAAAAATCAATTGATCTTTCAGCACCTATAAGCATCCAAGGTGTGGTGTTCCTCAAGGATCCGTCCTTGGTCCTCTATTTTTCAATATCCATATAAATGATCTTCTGTTATCGATACAAGAAACAGATATATGTAACTATGCGGATGATACCACCATCTATACATGCGATATGCATCTCGAAAATGTAATCTAGAAAATGATTCCAAAATCATAATCGAGTGGTTTGGAAACAATTACATGAAGCTAAACGAAGACAAATGCCATTTATGATATTTGATGAAAGAACAAATCAAGAGCTCAGCATAACTATAGGCAACTGTGTCGTTAACAATTCAAAGGAGGAGAAGCTGTTAGGAGTTTTGATTGACGCAAATCTTAGCTTTGAAAAGCACATAAGTAATATTTGTCAAAAGGCTGGTAACAAACTCTTTGCTTTGTCACGGATGTCAGCATACCTAGGTACTGATAAATTGAGACTTTTAATGAGAGCATTTGTGACTAGCCAATTCCAATACTGTCCGTTGGTTTGGATGTTTCAAAGCAGAAAGATGAATAACAAAATCAATAGGCTGCACGAGAAAGCCCTGAGGATAGCATATAAAGACTATAGTTCTAGTTTCGCAACTTTGCTGGAAAAAGATAGATCTGTAACAGTACATGAAAAAAATATGCAGTTGCTAATGATTGAAATGTTCAAAACAATAAATAATCTAAACCCCCCATTTATGAATGAGATCTTTCTTCAAAGAAGTTCTGCCTATAATTTGAGAAATATAAATACATTCATGGTTCCAAAAGTAAATACTGTTAATCATGGTACTGAAACGGTCCAATATAGAGGGCAGCGTATTTGGCAGTCCCTTCCACAGGAAAGAAAAGATGCAAATTCTGTGCAACAATTCAAGAATAAAATAAAATTTTGGAAAAATGTAGATTGTGACTGCAGACTTTGCAAACGATACATACCAGGGCTCGGCTTTTTATAGTTTCATATATCTTGCTCGTAGATTTTATATATAGATTTTATGAATTTTTTAATTTTATTGACTATTTACTTGTATATATTTTGTATCATTGTATTTACTTGTATCATTGTAATTAATTTGTTGGCTTGAATTAGCATTTCTTTTTATATCTAGCTATGTAAGTTGCCAACTTTAAATAAAATGATAATAATAATAATAATAAGCAGCGAGGAGATAGTAGCTAAACTCTCGCCCAACTCCTGTGCATCTCTTTTTTACGTTCAGCCAGAAACTTACAACACAACGCAAACTTTATAGCAAATGAAATGAACTGAGGCCCGTGATATCATTTCAAAGTGCAATGGACAGGGAAAAAAACTTGATTTTGATGGGGCCCCTTGCGGGGCCCAGCTGGATGATATCATTACAACATACAATGGAAAAATAAAGCTTCATTTTTACGGGCCCCGGGGAAGTTTCCCCGGCCAACCCCCCCCCCCTCTCGGTGGTCCTGACTATTTCTAAACACGTCCACACTTGTTACAGACTGCATGGAAACATAAATGGCTATTCCACCTATATCAAACACTTGAGGGGATTCCTTTCTTCCATTCTCTAACGGGTAAGAAGAAACTTCTCCTCGCAATTCCCCACTCATTGCATCCTTACTCTAGTATACTTACCCTTTCGCTAAGAGTTGGCGAAAAACTTTTTTTCGGTAGCTTATAACATTATCATAGTGTTCATTGTTTTCTTTTCAAAAGCCAGTTAGAATTTCTAATAAGAATATACTTCAATCTGCATGCAAATCAATATTCGAAATTGGGGAAATTCAGCAACAGAGTTGCATGAAATACGCTTTCATCTAAGTGGCGTATGCTGAGATCCATTGCAGTCTCTCTAACATGTCTCATATTTACACGGATGTCTTTGGTGTAATGTCTCCATTTTCAAATCCCTGTAGAATCCTTTTGTGCTAACTCTCATGTAACTACTTTCCATTTCTTTATACTCGCATGATATTCGCATAATGATTCTCTTCACTTCATCTAAGTCATAGCAGGCCCGTAAAAAAACAAAAATTTTGAAAGCAATGGTGCTACGTCACAACCATTAATTAGATGTATTGTTCTCTTTTAAAGCCCCCCCCCCCCCCTCCTCCCCACTTTTTTCAAAGACAGGTCTAAAAACTTTCACAAATATGCAGTTTTCAATATTTTCCTACACACAACTGCTGCATCTTCTGAGAGACCTTCTCAATGGCTAGATGTCTCAAAACCTGACTTCAATCAAATATGAAGTAGGCAAATTTCAGCAATCTAGCGATATTGAACTTTCATAAAAAACAGTGAGCAAACACGATGTCCCTCTTAGAAATTGCTAACGATTTAGTTAAGAATTAGAATAGGCATCCAATTTTGGCACGTTTGATCTGACAGATCTTCAGTAGCAATAGTTTTTATGAGAACAAATGCTTTGCTGTTAATTTTGTTGGTTGTAACGATATGTCTCTTTTCATGGTAATTAAAATCGTTTTTGAACCAAACCGTATACAGGCCCATACAGTATAAATATGGACGAATTAAGACTCCCATGATGGACGAATTAAGACACTATATGGACGTATTAAGAGGCAAGTATTTTACTGAAAAGGGCGTTTTCCGACGTTCTAAAGGGCGTGGTCTCAAAAAATTCTAAAGGGGGCAAACCCCCGGACCTTCATTATTCCTCGCTTCGATCGCCGTTCAGCTATCCCACTTTGAAACCGCAGCGCGGTCCCTGTCTCTATTGCTTCCTCTGTTCACTGTTTATTTTGTACTCTTCACTATTTTATACCCTGCTGCTAAAGATGATCTCCTTTTCTCAATGAAAGCCTCCATGAAACCTCTCCATGTCCTCGCCGGTCGCCGCTCGAGCCAAAGACATTTTAGATGGAAAGGGAAGCCACATATGTAAATCTGCCCTCTCCTAGTCCCTTCTGCCCCTTCTAAAAGGAAAGTGGGAGTAGAAAGACTCCACTGTAATGATAATGATAATGATAATAATCTTATTTAAAGTTGGTCTGTTTACAATAGTAATATAATCACTAATTTATACCAACTATTCACAAAAACAACTTTAATAGAAAATTACTAATGGTCCAGCAATTTATATATGTCTGAAGATCATTGCCCTGTATGTAGAAGCCTAGCAAGGAGATTCCGTGGATCCTTTGATTTCACCGAATTTACCTCCTACCCTGCTTTGGTGTCGAATTTGCGAAAATAAAATCTCTTTTGCATCAAGAACAGGGAAGACGAAGATATTTGGAACGTTTTGCGAGGATCGGTTCAACGGTGCTCGAGTTTTACGGCCAACAAACTTTGCTTCAGATCAATGTAGTTTATATGTTCGGGCTAAAGAAACCATGCATGCGTGGGTATTTCTTTACCATGTTCATAAACGGACACATTTAACGGTGGTTATTGCCTTTAAGATTTACAATCTTTAAGGGACAGTGCAAAGTTTATTTCATAACATGGCCGGTGCAAAACATAACGGGGAAACTACTTTTTTGAGCTTTTACAGAACTGGGTCAACACTTTTTACAAAGCAAGATGAACGGGGAAGTAACTTTTTATAAGGTTAAGATGAAGTTTGAAATATAAAATGGCTCATTTTGAGGAAAAAATTGTGTATCATGCAAGTTGAGAAATGCTTGTAAGGATGTGTATGAAAATGATGCAAAATGTCCTTGTCAGTCGTTTGCGAGAACGATTCATTAGTAATTTCTCTTTACCTTTCAAAGTCAATTTTTTCGTTGACAAAGAAAGGGCAATACTTGATTTTGTTATGGTCTTTGGCTAATTCATCGGTGGTATTTTACAACATCTGTTGTTCATGAATACGGGAGACAAGACACATTGTTTTTTAAGGAAAGGGTGACGGGGCAGTTGGTTTTTTGCAATAATTTCATACAGGGCGAGTAGATTTTTTTGCAAGATTTTTTGTTTTCCACCGGCCATGTAACATAATAAATTTTGCACTGTCACTAAGTGCTGAGATTAACACATAGTTGTGTTTTGCAGGTCAAGCTGGAAGTGTTATTCAAAATATGAATGCAAGCCGCATTGAATTCGAGAAGCAACGGGTAAAGTAATATTTTCTGCTTACCTTACTTTGTCACAGCAATGAAAATTCTCAGATGATCTAGCAACTGAAAGTTTGTTTGTTTTAGCAATATCATAAAATAACGTTTTTATGGTCTCTAAAGCTCGGTTTGTGCATAATCTCAAGAATCATCACTTTCCTGTCTAAACTTTGTTTCTGGTACTAAGATGTTACACCTTGAGATGAAATTGCAACTTTTGGTCCCTGTTCGTAGCGAAAATCATCAGTTTCTACTGTAAGTTTGCCTCATTTCAAAGCTTCAATCGACCGGATAAGCCTGAAAAAATTCCTACATTTCAACATTCATAGCAACAAGAATTCCTTGTGGATTGGAATGAATTGAGTTTTGCTTCACAGTCACAGCCGAGAATTATTTTCATCATTTGTCTGCATTTTTCTGAGCATTTGAAATATAGGAAAACTTCAGAACTTGTTTGAAAATCTATATTTCATAACTCCTGGTAAAGGGGATATCCCGGGGTGAAATGACTTATGTTTTGAGATTCCTTACAACTTCATCAAGTGCTTTTGGCCATTTTTTCAGGCATTGACAACCATGAAATCATCGTAAATTCGACCTTACCTAATTTCAATGCGCACGAGAGCCTGGAATAAGTACTGTCAAGTACTGTGGAAGCAATGGATTTTCAAACGTGGCAACTTTTCTGGCTGACCCGAGACTATTCTCCAGAAGAAATTAAATGGATCTTCTCTTTGTACCTTGATACATGAAATATTTTGGTATCATGATTGATGCGAATTTGAAATGGGGAAGCCAGGGAAAGTTCCATCAAAAGAAAATCTCAGAAGCCCTTTGGCTTTTGAAATATGCCAAGCAATTTTTCCAAGAAGATGCCCTTAGGAACGTGCATTTAAGTATTGTTGAGCCCCACCTAAACCATTTCAGGGCAGGCTAAAATGATGATATTTTTGGGAAGGGGAGGGGGCACTTTTGGCCCCCCTACTTAATTCCGAACTGAAAGGTGATGATACATGGAACATTTCAGCATATGTGCAATGGCCATTTGTGAGCATAAAGAAAGTATTGTTTTATCAATAGTCACGTGATCAGTTGCTAGGCAACGATCGAATTTAAGACATACACAGAAAAATAGGTGTTTAACAAGTAGTTTTTCAAGCTAAATCATACAGTACACGATATTATATCTAGTTTTAGATACAATATGATCATCTACCTCCTATTTATTGGAAATTTGATGTTTGGTAGTAAATTTTTTTGAAAATTTTTTTTGTGACCCAAAATTTTTTTATTGCTTTTTCTAGACCAAAATTTATCGTAGATTCTGATTATTTAAACATCTAAATAGTATCACTACGTATTTAGACAGTATTTGGCAATTTCAAGGGAGTGGTCATGCTACTTTACCATAACAACGGTTGCTATGAGACCAGAGAAAGTCTCCAGCACCCCTGGAAAATAGAAAATAAATGCATAACACCCTGTGCTATCATATTTGCATGGGAGACCTGTGTATAGCCTCGTTTTGATGGGATTGAGTTGTTGTGTGGCCTCGCCATTTTGTTTTTGAAATAACAAATCAGTCCTCGAGTTAATTGCCAAGTTCTCTTCATAAAATCTCACTATTCGGAGATATTTGCTTCGAAAAAGCCTGCAAGTAAGCACAAAGCTGTCAAGCAAAAGACTAAACGGAAAGAAACGGGATTTGGGGCTACTACAGCAAACGGATAGCAACAGAGGTGTGCAAGAAAATTTTTGGCTGGGAACGATTTTAAGGCCTAAGATATGGATGTAGTGTAGGCCTTATGTCCTGAAGTAAACCTTACAGCAAGCCCAGGAGATATCCACTATTAGACTCAATAGATAATGGCATGGGATTACTTTGTTGATGGAAAGAATGTAGCACATAAGAATTGCAGAATTCATCAGTTGAAGAACTTACTTTAGGAATTGGCCCATCAGATATAAGCAAGTGCAGGGCTTGGAAACTTGGGCTCTTCACTAAGAAACAGCTGATAATGGTTATTTACTTGATGATTTTGACATTTTGATGGATGCATTATCAAGTACTGTTATGTGCAAGTCATACATCAGTGGAAAATCAACACTTGAGGAACCGCGAGACTGAAAATTAATGAAATGTATAACCTGTGTTTTTGATCTTAGGGTGTGAAAACTTTAAAGGCAGAAGTCCAGTTCAGTTTAAAAACTTTAGTTTTAGACCCATCAATGATAAATGAAAATTTTCATGTAATTTGAAAGCAGACGGTGCAAAATTTACGATTCTAGGCCCTGTGTACAGTGAATTCAAACTTTGAAGGCAATTTTCTTAGTTTCTCATTTTTTCAGATATCTAAATTTGGGACAAGGATTGGTAGGGCATTGTAGCCTGTAGAAACATAAAACTTTGCGACATTATTGAAATTGGATAAGACTGTGACCTGAATTGAAATTTTTTTGAAAAAAATTCAAGATGGCGGCTTTTTTTGCAAAAAAACAGTTTTTCTTGATTACTTTCCTGTTTTATGATTTAGACAAATTCTGTTCAATTCAGATCACAAAGAATACAAAGTTACATAAGGAGGTGAAGAGAGCATATTTTACGAACAAGATTCAAGCATCTGAAGGAAATCTTAAAGAAACTTGGGCAACGATCAATAAACTTGTCAACAAAAGGTCTAAAACTACCAATATACCGTCGCTGACTGTTGATGGAAACTCGGTCACTGATTCTGTCGGTATTGCTAACTCAATGAATGAATTTTTCTGTAATGTCGGCAATGAATTATGTAAAGATAGCCCCGATACAGAGAACGGTCTCTTGAAAGGTGAATTTGCCATCAACCCTACCAATGCCACCTTTATTTTTTCGCCTGTGGTATCCGAACAAGTGATCCTAGCAATGAACAAATTTAAGACCTCCAATGGGTTTGGCCTTTAATGAAATTTCCAGTTTTTTCCTAAAGGCTGGAATATCCATTCTGGCTGAACCACTGAGTCAGCTCTTTAATTTATCATTGTCGGCTGGAATTTTCCCTGATCAATGGAAAATTGCTAGGATTGCTCCTATATACAAAGATGGTAAGAGCGATAACAGATCAAATTATCGCCCAATCTCTGTTTTGCCTGTAATGTCTAGGTTATTTGAGAAGCTTGTTTATGACCAGTATTATAACTTTTTGGTGTCAAATCGTCTTTTGTACTCACAACAATCTAGCTTTAGATTGTTACATTCAGTCTTGACATGCCTATTAAAGTGTACAAACGACTGGTATTTGAATATCGAAAACGGAACATATACCTCGGTCACATTTATAGACCGAGCCTCTACTTTTCATCATCTATATTAATGATCTCCCCCTATTTATTAAGCACTCACAAGTTAATATGTATGCCGATGACACCAGCTTATCCTTCTCCTCGAATAGTATTCCCACAATAAATGAAAAGGTTAATGAGGACCTTGAATGTCTGAACACATGGCTAGCTGGAAATAAGCTGTCACTTAACGTTGCAAAAACAAACAGCATGGTGATTGGAAGTCGCAAAAAGGTTAAGGATATTCAACAAACATCAGCTATAAAGCCGGCACTTGTTATTCGCGATGATGACATTTCGATGATAGAGCACACAAAATACTTAGGGGTACATATGGACCAATATCTGAGTTGGGATGTTCACATAGCCGAAATGATAAAAAAGATATCAAGGGCAATAGGTATGATACGCCATGCTAAACAGTATCTCCCTTTAAGCATATTGCAGACCATGTACAAAAGTATGGTTGAGCCTTACTTCCGTTTCTGTTGCCCAGTCTGGGGTGTTTGTGGCAACACAACACTCAACAAGCTTCAGAAGCTCCAAAATCGTGCAGCTAGGATCTTGACAAACAGCCCCTATAGATCGTCTGCAGCTCCTATCATCAGGCAATTAGGGTGGCCAACGGTCAACGATCTCATTGAAACGGAAACCTTGAAAATGGTCTATAGGTCTATCAACCATGAAGCGCCTGATTATCTTACAGGACTGTTTCAAAGGTTATCAGAAACCAGTACTAGACAGCTTCGTAATACCTGCACAGACCTTTATGTACCATTGCTAAAAACCGCATGTGGCCAAAAATGCTTCTCATATAGAGGGGCCAAACTTTGGAACAAATTAAAAAGAGAAAATAAGATGGCCAGTACTTTCTCACAATTCAAATCGTCATTGAAAAATGCCAGATCCTGTACATAATCACACCTTTCCTTTTGACTTTTGATACCTATATATTAGTTTTTATCTTGATATTGTAAGTTGCTTTCTTTCTTTCTTTTAACAGGGCAGTTTGTAAATCAATTTTTGTATTATACGTTGAATACTTACCCTGTATAAATACTATAAAATGAAATGAAATGAAAATGACATATACGGGGAAATTTCATGATGATATCGCATGTACTAGTGGAAATATCTTCGTCCCTAGATTTTGACTACCGTGCCCGCTAATTTGCATAAATTAGCACAATTGTACAAAATTAAAGATTTTTCATCATTTTCTGATTTTACATACCCAAATGTATATTCAGGTGAAGATTCATTGATTTATGTATTACTGTTGAGAAGCAGTTTTAAATCAAAGATTTTACCTGCTGAAAAAAAGTAATGTTGTTTACTACCATGGACTGAAAGTTATTAATTTTGGAGTCTTTATTGTTCTTTGCAGCGAAAGTTGAAAGATATTATGTTCATCCTTTGCCCTACTGCTTATCTTTCCATGAAAATTCTAAATTTAATACAATTTTTTTCATTTTCCCTTTTATTCCTTTGTTATTTTACGTCACGAATTACAATGATGTCATACAAATTAAAATCTACTGATGTCAGCAAATATGAATAAGTTATATATCAAATGAAAGAACTTTTGATGCTGAGTCCAATGATAAACCAGATGGCCTCTATCAAAGACAAAACCAATCAAATCATAGATAGACTACAAAATGCAAGTACAACTTCTTCCCAACATTCTAGCACTTTTTGCACAATCTGTCTCAAGAGGGTTCATAAAAACCAAAAATACTTGTGCTGTAGTCAATGTAACCACCAGATCCACATTAAATGCAACGATATTTCACCTCAAAGCCATGAATCCCTGAAGGATGAAACCTCCAGTGTTAACTGGACCTGCCTCTTCTGCACAATAAAGAATCATGCAAAAATTTTTCCATACACCCTATTGTCTGAAAAAGTTCTGCTTGGAACTAATGTTACTGATCTGCCTTCAATAGTTGACTCATTGCCAAATTTAAAAATTCTTTCAAAAATTCAAAACCTTCCAAACCTATCAGATTACGAAATTGATGAGAGCTTTGAGCCTGACATTGATTCCAGCTATCATAATCTTGATAAACTCAAGGCTATTGATGCCTCTTCAAAGGATCTCTCACTTCTTCACATGAATATCAGAAGCATTTCTCTTCATTTTGATGAACTACATACTCTCCTAGGAAACATTGGGATTGATTTTCAGCTTATAGGCTTGTCAGAAATAAAGATTTCTGTAGATTCACCTCTTCTATCAAATATTGACATTCCTGGTTATAAATTTCACCATACACCTTCTCATACTTCGGCTGGTGGTGTTGGTATTTATGTCAAATCAAACCTTACAGCAAACAAGCGTCTTGACCTTTGCGTTAGCACTCTGGATTTTGAGACTGTTTGGATTGAAATTGAGAGTGCTAAATCAAAGAATATTCTATGCTGTTGTGCATACCGTCATCCAAGTTCTGATATCACCCTTTTTAATGACCACATTCAAGAAATTATGTTAAATATTGCAAATGAAAATAAATTAGCTTTTATTATGGGTGATTTCAACATAAATCTACTCAACTATGAGAATAATACCCTTACTGGTGACTTTTTAAACAACAAGTTCTCTACCAATTTCAGACACTCATTCTCCAACCTACCAGAGTAACTGATTCAACAGCATCATTAATAGACAACATATTTTCTAATGATTTTAATTCCAAGGTCACAAGCGGAAATGTTCTGATCCAAATTTCAGATCACTTTCCCAAGTTTTCCATTCTCCAAAATTCTGCACCAGCTTATAATAATACATCATATTATGTTTTTGACTATAAAAGATTTTACTTTCAATCACTTGTGGTGGTGTACCGCAAGGTTCTGCTCTGGGCCCATTACTTTTCCTTATCTACATCAATGATTTACCAAATGCTTCTCAGAAACTTAATTTCTATCTCTTTGCTGATGATACAAACATCTACTGTGAATCCAAAGATTTACCTAACTTTATTAAAATTGTTAACAAAGAACTTAGATCAATAAAGAAATGGCTTGATGCTAATAAATTATCATTAAATATTGATAAAACGAATTATATTATCTTTCATTCCTCTTCTAAGAATGTTCCTTCTGATTCTACCATTAAAATAGGGGAAAAATATATTAAGAGGGTCAAATTTGTTAAATTCTTAGGACTCCTCTTAGATGAACATCTAAGCTGGAAATACCATCTTAATGAACTTTCCAAAACATTATCCAGAACTTGTGGAATCTTTTTCAAAATTAGGAACTTACTTCCACTAGATGTCTTGCTCTGCTTGTACAATGCTTTGTTTCTGTCCTTCTTACAATATGGCCTTATTGTTTGGGGTCAAACATATGCATCATACGTTGATCCAATTTTTTAATTACAGAAAAAAGCAGCCAGAGCTATCTCATTTCAGCCTCGCTTGTCACTCTCTCTTCCAATCTTCAAAGATCTTAAACTTCTCAAACGTTCTGAGATATTTGAACTTCGTCCTTTGTCTTTGACTCTGTTAATAAAACTTCACCTAGTTGCTTTCACAACTTCTTTCTACTCAACTCATCTGTTCATCAATATGCCACTAGACAGGTCAGTCAAGGTGATCTATACTTATCTCGAATGAACAGTCTTCAATATGGTCTTAAGTCAATTCGATATCTTGGTGCTAAATTCTGGAATTCATTACCTGTGGAACTCCGAAATGCTCCATCGAAAATATCATTCAAAAAGCAACTGAAAATTTACTTACTGAACAAGGCCAATCAATATTTCTGAAACATTTTTGCGTGAAAACCAAATGCGTATATTTCTTGAATCATTTAAATCCAACCATATCCATTTAAAATTATTGTAGGATAGGGGGGGCTCTCTCCTCGATTAGTTTACCTATTGAGAGAGCTCCTCCTTTAAGTAATTCACTCCATACAATTTATCTAATTTCTCTGTATTTGTATATTGTATTAATTTTCCGTATCAATCTATTAATTTCTGTAATATCTTATTTCCTTGTAGTTTAGTTATCTGTTAGTAGAGTAATTTATAAATTGTATGTTGTGAATTTAAAATATATGAACTGAACTGAACTGAACTGAATTTGACAATTCAAAATTCCTTGATGACTGCCAAAATATGAATCTTGACTTTTTGGAAACTGATGATCTTACTGTTGACAATAAATTTGATAAATTGTTAGAAGAACTAAACCAACTTGTTGATAGACACTGCCCTAAAAAGAAACTATACAAAAAATATCTAAAACTAAGAAATAAACCCTGGATTAACATTAGAATTCAGCGCATGATGAGGATAAGAGACAGGCTATTTCAGCAATTCAAGCAAAGTGAATCTTTTGAGAACTGTTCTCACCACAAACAGTTTAGAAATCAAGTTGTTAATGAGCTAAAAGCAAGTAAATCAAACTACTATCAAAATCACTTTGCAGAAAACAAGGCAAATATCAAGCTGCTCTGGAAGGGTATTAAAAGTGTCATCAAAACTATGGCAGTCACTGGTGAAACAGTCTCGATTTCTCATCTCACTGATGAAAATGGTGTTAAAATAACAGATCCTGTTAACATTGCAAACAATTCTAATGAATATTTTCTCACTGCTGCTGATAAGATCACAAAGAAAATCCCAAGAAATCCAACTTCTCCCCTTAAGTACTTAAACATTCCAAATAACAACAGCTTCTTTATTTCCCCGACAGCCCCTGATGAGGTTTCTAAAATAATACAGTCACTTAAAAAAGGCAAGGCTCTTGGACCAAATAGTATTCCAGTAAAATCACTTAAAATACTTGACCCCCATATTTCCTTACAGCTCTCTCTAATCATCAATGATTCATTCCAGAATGGTATTTTTCCTGAAAAGCTGAAAATTGCTATGGTTATTCCAATTCATAAAAAAGGTGATACAGCAATTAATGCAAATTATGACCCATCTCTTTATTGTCAGTTTTCAGTAAAATCTTTGAAAAACTTATGCATCAGCGACTATATAGCTTCTTAGAACTCCATGAGATTCTCTTTGAGATGCAATTTGGTTTCCGTAGTGGCAACTCCACTGACCACGCATTGATTAGTTTGACTGAGAGAATAAAATGTACACTTGACTCCAATAAAATTGGATGTGGAATCTTTATAGACTTACAGAAAGCTTTTGATACTGTGAACCATCAAATTTCGCTACAAAAACTGAATCACTAGCAGTTTGTCTCCGTAAATGGGTATTCCTCTAATTTAGGAAAAATAACTTGTGGTGTTCCTCAAGGCTCTGTACTTGGACCCTTACTTTTCTTAGTCTATATAAATGACTTGCCTAATGTATCTAAAATCCTGTCTTCTTTCTTATTTGCAGATGATACAAATATCTATTATGAATCTGAAAACATTAACAAACTAAACTATAAACTTAATAGAGAGCTTTTGAAAGTAAAACATTGGCTTGAAATAAACAAACTAGCGCTGAACATTGATAAAACAAATTTTGTCATATTCCAATCACCAAGAAAGAAATTTCCTGAACAGATTAGTATAAAATTTGGTAAGAAGCCTGTGTCAAGATCTGAGTATGTTAAATGTTTAGGCCTTTTGATGGATGAAAATCTATCCTGGAAATATCATAGTTCTGAACTAACTAAGAAACTCTCAAGAACATCTGGTATCTTCTTTAAGATCAGACATCTTCGTCCCCTTGATATCTTGAAAAATCTTTATTATTCTATTTTCTCTTCATTTCTGTGCTATGGCTCAACAACCTGGGGTCTTTCCTATGATTCTTATCTGGAACCTCTCTTCTTAGTACAGAAAAGGGTTTCGAGGTCTATATCCTTTCATTCCTACACATTTCCTTCAATACCAATTTTTGCTTCACGGATAATTCTCAAACAGAAAGATATGATTCATCAGGATGTTCTCAAATTTGTCTGCAAGTCTCTAAATCATCGTTCACCTTCTCATTTTCACAAATTTTTTCAGCTCAGTAACGCTGTTCACAGCCATGGAACACGTCAGGCAGTTAGAGGTGACATTTTCCAACCTTCAAGGAATACATTTTTGCATGGTCTAAGGTCAATAAAGTATCTTGGTGTTAAACTCTGGAACGACATTCCAACTTTTATTAAAATGTCAACTTCTTTCAATATTTTCAAAACAAAACTGAAGGAATTCCTCATAAATGGTTATGATCTTTGATTCCTTATTGAACTCCTAAAAATTGTGGTCTCTATTTCCTCACTTAACCAGTAATTGTTCTCTAGAGGCTCTCTGGTTTCTTTTTCGTTTTTAACAAACAATTTTGTTTTTCTTTTTAGTTTTGGATGGGGGGGGGGGGGGGCTCTCTCTCGATTAGTCTATCTATTAGAGGGCTCCTCCTTAGACAAATATATTTAAATACATAATGTTTTGTAATGTTCTTGTAATCAAATTGATTTATTAGTGTATATGTAAAAGTATCTTGTTTTCCTGTAGCATGTATTATTGTATTATTTATTTAAGTTAGGTAATGCATTATTGTTGAAATGTATTTAGGTATATTTGTCAATGAAAAATGAACTGAACTGAAACATATATATTACATTGATATACCGGGTGTCCCAAAATGATGTATTATCGTTTGATTGCATATGTCTCCATAACCAATGAACCGATTTTCAAAAACTGTATTTTATCCGATTGCCGAAAGGCTAAATTGTATTTGAGTATGTTGGCTGTGGTTTAGGCCAATTTCTTCATGTCGAAAAGAAGATAGATAAAGATGCTCTAATTCAGGCCTTAGATAGCCTGAACAAGAAACGGCCTTCTTTGCCAGTCAACATTTTAGATTTGATGCAAAAGGCTGAATTTATATGTCGTTTATAGAATACATGGCGTTCAGAGAATACGAATTCAGTTAATACTGAGGTCAGAGAATACGAATACGAGTCCAGCCTTTTGTATCACATCTAAAATGTTGACTGAAAAAATAGGCCGTTTCTTTCTCATGCAATCGAAGGCTTGAATTTTAGCAAGCTTATCGATCTACTTTTCGACATGAAAACGCCGTGGTTAAACCGCAACCAGCATTTTAAAATATAATTTAGCTTTTAGGCAATCAAATAAAACAAAGTTTTTGAAAATCAGTTAATTGGTTATGGACGTGTAAGCAATCAAACAGTAATACATCATTTTGGTACACCCAGTACATGTAGAAATGAGGGCATTTGCAGGGTTTAATCAACTTTACTCAATACCTCTCTCACGTGAACAATTTTTTGAAATTTTAATCTTTTTCATTGGAAAGCCTATTACATTTTAGGAAAAGACAATTAATTTCAGTGTCTCAATTAATGTGATCTGAGGGCTACAGACAAGTTTCTGCATGGAGGGGGCGAAAAACGCCCCCCCCCCTCCCTGCCCTGAATAGGGTTAAGCTATCCTTGCTCATTGTGGGGATGCTGTTACGATGCCAGCAAAACAAAGCAGCAAAATTTGTCATGAGCTGCTCTTTTGATTCATCCACTGCTCCATTGTTGGAATGATTAGAATGGATTTCAGTTGACAGGCTAGTCCATAGACAAACATCTACCATGGTACATAAGTTCCTAAATGGACTTGTATCCGACAACCTTTGTGGGTTTGTCTCCTGATTATCTGATATTTAAAATCGGGTCTTGCGCAACACTAAGCTCGATCTAGCTATACCTCTAATGAGAACAGCTTATGGTCAATAGTCATTGGCTTTCAGTGGATCTCATACAACATCTCATAACAACAACAAGATCTCATCTCATAAGAACAACAACAACAGCAAGACTATGAAGACACACAACCGACGTCATAGGACAAGAAACATCATAACAACAACACTTCAAAACGAAATCATCGCATTGCGAACAACGCCATTGAAAAGAACCGAACAGAACAGAACGAACAGGGTAAAGGTACGCCCGGGGTGGCTTAAGATTCACGGAATCAACCACTTGCAAAGAAGGACCGAAAATGAAATTGGAAAAGCGAAGCTCGTAGAACGATGGACGAAAGACAATCTGATGTCAAGTGACATAGCACAAAAATACAACACCATGATATGAGAACCGACCCCTACGACAACAACGACTCAACTGAAAACAACGAGAACGAGGCTAACAACAACAACAACATACAACAAGAAGATTTTTACCTTATAAGGACAAAATTATTCTTGTAAACTAATTAACCTTATATGGACAGACAATACACTATAAATAGAGGTAGATACTCTGAATAAATCAGTTACTCTGAAGATGCCCTAGTGGGTGAAACTAGTCAGCACTGAAATAAAGAATAAAAAGCACAAAAGACCAAATTGATGCCTGTTTTCTTCGAATGGTTAGGCCCTCTTCAACGGTACACTTTATATAATATTTAGTCTGGACGCAGACGCGAATGGCCAGCTACAAAGACTCAGGAAGCGCTTCAAAAGAATACAACAACAACAACAACAACTGCAACTCACCAACACCTGACCTTACAACACAGGGAAAAAATCTGACTACGAATGACACACTACAAAACGGTAAGAAACCACATACAACAACAACAACAGCAAGACTACGAAGACACACAACCGACGTCATAGGACAAGAAACAACATAACAATAACACTTCAAAACGAAATCATCGCATTGCGAACAACGCCATTGAAAAGAACCGAACAGAACGGAACGAACAGGGTAAAGGTACATCCGGGGTGGCTTAAGCGAGGGGGAGTTCCCTTTCCATGGCCAGATCGTTGCCATGGAGAAACAACATATATTTATGGCAAGTTTGCGTTACCATGGAGAAGGAATAAGAATAGAAGCACTTCTCACAAGCAACAACAATTGCAACAAGCAACAAATATTTGATCTAAATAAGCAATGACAATTGAACGAAATAAGCATTGTAAATGAAAAATAAGCAATGACAATTAAGTTATAAAGCATCAATTTAATGTATGGAGTA
The DNA here is from genome assembly GCA_039566865.1 of Aurelia coerulea. Lineage (NCBI taxonomy): Eukaryota > Metazoa > Cnidaria > Scyphozoa > Semaeostomeae > Ulmaridae > Aurelia > Aurelia coerulea. Next base: position 14,130,181 of record CM076949.1, on the reverse strand, counting down.
GGAAAATAAACCATGCAACAAGAATTTATCGGAAGTATTAGGAATAGATAACAAGGAATAGGAATAGATACAAGCCATGTTACTTTATGAATATTTTTGCATTTGGCACTCTATATTTATAAAGATTTACAAAGCCATTTATGATTTGAATTTTTTAGCACTGCCCAGCAATATCTGAAAATATCTCCTCCAATCCAAATTGCCAGAGAAACGATATTGTGTCTCTGAATTGGAAATCGATATAAACTGATAGTCCTGTCAAGTTTTCTGAGACCAATCTATTTTTGTAGAGTAGATTTTGATTTTTTTAAAAAACGAATTGCCTATAACAAACTCACCCCTCAGATCACCAAAAATTAAACGACCAGTCCGGGTTTCTACAATTAATGTCAAAAAGCAACCTTACCAACTGCCAACAGTTGTAGCTTTTTCCGGGGTTTGATGTCTTTTTCTGTTGTAAATTCGTTCGACATTTTTCGTAAGTTAGGCCAAATGTCGTCGCCATTTTGAAAACGCGATAAAGTCGAAAATTTCGATTTTTTCAACAAAATTACCAAAATGAGGTTTTTTCATGAAAAGTTAGTTTAGTTATTGGAGAATTCGAGTCTATACTCATTTTGAGTATTTTCACCCTCAAAATTGTAAATACTTCAGGTTTCAGTGATGCAGGTCATTGTAAATCTTCAAAACATGTACAAAATAGATTTAAAAGTATCTTATTTTCAGTAACTTTCCCTGAAAGTTTCCCAGGCTCAACCATTGAACCCCAATGCATCATTGGATAGCCCTGCTTCTGCTCTATCTGATTATGAGGCTACTTTTATTATATGGGCAGCCTGTGTATGTGTTTATGACATTGTTCTGATGCTGTTCGAATAAAAGACTTCGTTGCGTAGCCAGAAAGAAATAAATGCCGCAATATGATTGGCTTGTGAACGGCGTTCTGCTGTCTGATTGGTTTATCGCCTCGTGTGCCTAAATAAAATGGCGTTCTCGTGGATGGCAGAAGCAACCCTTTCTACTGATCGTTCTCGTTCACTGAAGTCTCTCGAAGTATTACCGTAAAGCTTGCATTTTTGGATAAACCATGGCAAGAACGAAGCAAAGATCAACGAAACCCTTTCTTGGTCGCAAGAAAATTCATCGGAGAAGAAAAGAGAAGACTGATTTACAAGCAACCCCAGTAGTGGCAGATGATGTTTTGAACTATCCCGAACCAAGGCCTAGTACATCAGCCAGTGAAAGAAAACTAGCTTGTTTTGGTGTGACTCTCGAAAGCACCCAGATCAGACAAGAAAGAGAAGCAGATGACCACTTCATGTTTGCGCAAAAGTCTTCACTCACAAATCTTTTGAGCAAGCTTTTATGCCCTACTTGCAACAGCCCTGGGATCAGTTTACAGACTGTGGAAGACAAGATGTCTGGTTTTGCTACCATGGGATCTTTGTTTTGTACCAAATGTGAAGAAGTTGTTGATGAAAACTACCTTTGTCAGAGAATGGGAAAATCAAGATCAACGAACGTCCCATTTGAGATCAATACAAGGGCAACGCTTGCTTTCAGGGGAATAGGCTGTGGATTTGCGTCAATGAAAGAATGGTGTGGCATGATGAATCTTCCATGTTCCATGAGCCAAAATGTATATAAAGTTCACAACAAAAAGATTCATGATGCCAGTATTTCAACTTTCAAAGAGGTGAAACAGCAATCGGTAAAGGCGATTGTTCAAGCATACAGAGACCTTTGAGAGACCGAAGACAGCAATGGCATATTGGACATTGCTGTTTCCTTTGATGGTGCCTGGCAGAGAAGAGGACATTCGTCACACAATGGTGTAGCGGCAGTCATAGATCTCCTGACTGGCCTGCCAGTTGACTATGAAGTGCTGTCAAATTTTTGCTTGAAGTGCAAGATTGCTGCTAGCAGCCCAGATAGCACAGAAGTCTTGGACAATAAGCATGCCGAAAATTGCCCAAAAAACTTTGATGGCTCAGCTAACTCTATGGAAGTTGAATGTGCCCGTAGAATGTGGAGACGATCAGAGGAGGAGCATCACCTTCGATACACTGTCATGCTAAGTGATGGAGATAGCAAGGCCTATGACTCAGTTGTTGCAGATAAGCCCTATGGTGAGGACGTTCTAATTGGTAAAGAAGATTGTGTGAACCATGTCTCAAAAAGAATGGGGACAGCTCTTAGGAATTTAGTTGCAACATCAAAGGCCCAGAAGCAGTCATTAGCAGGGAAAGGAAAGCTAACCCAAGAAAAAAATTACAAAAATCCAAACTTATTATGGGAGAGCCATCAAAGACAATGCAAATGATGTGGAATTAATGAAGAAAAGAATCTTTGCCATTCTTTTTCACCTGTCATCCTCTAATGACCACCCAAAGCACACATATGTCCACCTGGTGCTAAATCATGGTGTTTTTGGCAAGAACTGCAGCACAGGGAGAGATGCCAGGATCACACAAGGAGCATGAAACCGTATCTGCAGATATTGGAAAAAAGCTTGCACACATTTTCCAAAGGCTGTCAGATGAAAATCTTCTGAAAAGGTGTGCCAGAAACAAAACACAGAATCCCAATGAGTCCTTGCACAATGTTTTTTTTGGAAATATTGTCCAAAAGCAACATTTTTTGGCAGAATAACAATGGAGACTGCAGTTTCGCTTGCAGTTTGCCAGTTCTCCATGGGCTCAACGTGTCGCATTGCACTCTGCAAAGTGTTAGGAATAGAGCCGGGACTTTATTTGGAACAAGCATCAAATGAAAAGGATGCAAAGAGGCTGAAAAAGTCATTAAAAGCCAGCACAGAAGCTGCAAAGAAAAAAAACAGCTTAAGTACAATAAGGCAACACAAGAACAGAAGAAAAAAGCGACGGAAGGTACTATGTATGCCGCTGGCTCATTTGATGTTCCAAAATGATATTTAAAAACTGAAAAAAATGGCCAGGAAGTAAACAGAAATGTTATTCTCACTAAGTAGTTAAGCAATCAGAACATATGAATGGGATTTGACTACCTTGCAATAACTCTATTTGATGCTATAAATAAAAAATACCAAGTTGAGATTTCAAATGCAGTCTTCTCAAAACTAGGTTTTTGCGAAAGTTATAAAGCTTAGTGAACATAGATTTTGGTCAGGCAAGCAGTGGTACCTAATGTCTATACATCATTTGAATGCTTATAGAATGGGGAGTGATATGGGCTCATTGGCTTTTTAATCTAAGCAACCAATACTGAGTAGGCACTATTGTTTTGGATGAAAAGTTCTCACGATTGCTTGATTTTGGCATTTTTATTCATATTTTTCTTCAAATGCTGAATTGAACAAATATAATGACCCTATATAATTCCCAAGGATCTAGCCTTTCATTTGATGTATAGGGCCCTCTGAAGCAATGATACAAAATATCTATGAACACTAAGCAGTACTGCTAAACTTCTATTGTTTTCTGGTTTCCATGGAAACCAATTATTGTATCTAAAAATAGACTGCATATTTGAAATCGACATTACGTGTTTGATAGGTAGTGAGAATTTCATCAGCCTATCTGCAAAAACAACGATTTTAAATTCTCGACAGGTGACCTACCTTAAGAGTTCTATAAAGAAAACAGCCTCGTTAAGGTCGGAGGCGAAATGGGTGAAATTACGTCATGAATAATGACGTCATTTCGCTCATTGCACAGATTTAAGGTAGCAGTTAACCCTTAGGATTTTGGAATTTCGGAATTTTGTGCCAAATTTGGGAATTGGTGTCATCTTATAGTAAATTTATTCTTTTTGAAGATAAAATAGTCCCCAAGCCTATATTGGTGTTGATATTTGCTGCAAATTAAGATTAATATGAAGAGGTCGTAAAAATTTTCCCTAGCAACCAACTGTTTTTGTGGTTACTAGGGAATGTTTCGAAAATTTCATGCAAAAATTGTCCAAAACTCCTCCCTTCTATGCTCTTGGGTTCCTTTCCGTCTCTTCCAGTCACATGACTCGTCCCTTCTAGCAACAACAACACCGCAAAATGGTATTTTGTGCTGAGAAAAATGGAGGGAGAGCAGGAGAATGCACACAGATGGATAGGCCACTGATTACATGAAGTTCAGGAGTAAGAAACAAAGGAAAAGGAAAGTTTTTTACGCCAAGAAGGAATGGGAATCAGACAGAACAAGCAGAAATGGTGGAGAATGGACAGAACGAAGTATTAGGGGCTACCACAGCTGGGCCTATTGGTATGATCATGACTCAGAAACTCCAGTTCACCACACACAGCACAGGCCAGCTGTAAAAACAAACAAAGTTGTCAAAGCTGAAGATTCAAAACAAATCATGTCTGCATAGAAACTTTCTAATGGCCTATTTGAGAATGTCCTAAGCTTGTCAATCAAGGAAGGTCAAAAATGCATTACAGCATGTTCTCTTCTTCTGTGCCACTAGCAAGTTCTGTTCCACTATCAATTCAAGTGGTGCTTTGCTTTTGGGGCTTGGTACAATGAATGTGGCAAATACAAAGACAAGATATCATTTTTTGAAGGAAAGAAACTAAAAACAGCTTCAAAGCTCAAGGCATAAAACAGTACTGTTGAATCAAAGTCAGCCAAAAGTGCAATTTGTTGTTGCAGAGCCAGAGACAATAAACTAGTTCACAGCTTCAATAAGTGTCTGCATGCACAACAGTATGGGAAGAAAAACACTATTTTGCAACAAAAGCTTGCGTTAGTTTGCTTCCCAAAATGCATTCTTTTACACAGGATCAATGGACACAGATTATTTTCCAAGAACTGCAAATTGGTCTGTTGATTTATCATAAGAAAGGAAGACACTATAAGTGAACTTTATTGACATAAATCAGTGTTTATGATTCACAATAGACCATTTGCCAATTAGGAAAAAGGGATTGAGGCGAGCGCGGCCAATTCCGACAGCCCTAGTAACATCGGGGAATCCTCCCCACTTCAGAATATCTCATTCGATGTATTTCCCACGATCGATTTGTAGAGTAGGGCACATAAACAAACGATCAGCTGATTTGACCCCTTACTTCAAATGTAATAAGTCCAAAACTTGGGAGAAAATTTTGAAAAATCAACGAAAACTGGCCGATCGTCTTGGGCTGATTCTGAAGTGGATAAATCGAGAAACTGAAAACAAACTTTTGGAAGACCTTATTTCAACCCTTTCTAAGGTATTTAATCATTAATCTGGAGTTAGTAAATGCATTTAGTAGGAAAACGAGCACGATCCATTTGGGAGGAAAAAGGGCCTAAGTAGAAATTTTCGGGATTTTCCCCACAGCTTTGAAAAAAGAAAGGCTCGTTATTCTGCGAATTTTAGAGGTAAATTCGAGATTAATAGTGTTTTAGTGAAAGAATACGGTTTCTCGTCGATTTTTGACATGCCGAGGCTGTTTACCCCTCGCAAAACGGAGTTACGACCCAAAATGGGGTAGGCCAAAATTTTTCCCAATTTTCGCGGCCCCCGCACTCCGCCCCTGGGGGCAATATTGAACCCCAAATTCGTGATAAGACTCACAAACGAATTATCTCTTGTACATTTTTTTCTGTTTTGAAATTAGTTGAGTAACCATCGAGCAACGGCTCCAAATGCAGCTTCGGGTCAGAAAATCGGGCCGGGTCGGCTTGCCGACTATGCTGTAATGGAGAGGACTCCCCGGATTTCCGACTGTTACTAGGGCTGTCGGAATTTTTTCTTAATTGGCAAATGGTCTATTGGATCAAAACCCAATGAAAAGCACTTCTTCAACTTCAAGGCTGTTTTTCTCAAAAGGCTGTTTTTGCCAGTCATGAAAGCTAAAACCATTGCCAATTTTATAACATCAGTGAGATCTTAATGAAATTTTCACCAAAGGTTTCTCAAATGTTGATCTACGCAATGAATTAAATTTTTCGGAACACGCCCAGTTGCCATGGAAACATTACTACGGTCACTATTGTCCAATTTGTGATGAAATTTTACAAAATTGATAATTCATTGCATAGGTCATTATAAAACACACCTTTGGTGAGAATTTCAGCCAAATATCTCAAACTGGGTGAGAATTAATGGCATTTTTGTAAAAAAATTCTGAAACAATAATGACCGTTTCCATGGAAACGATTGTCTTTAGAAGTTTTTTGTTGCCAAAATTCTAATTTGATCTACCATTCCAAGCTTTCCTGAAAATCTGAGGGAAATGCTCTGCAAAGAATTGGAGTTATTTGCAAGTAAAGTTTTTGGCTTCTAAGGGTTAACTGCTACCTTAAATACACAATTTCGCAGAGAAAAGACAGAGAAGGTTGGAAAAAAGTACTACACACTATTCACAACATTATGATCTTTCATTTTATGAACAATTATTCCAACCCCGGACTTGTCCTTTAACCCTATCTGACCTGGGTGATTTGAAACACTCAATGCCTGGGGGGGGGCGGATTCCGCCCCCCTGTTTATCTCTGTTGTCATAAGAGGTATGGCAGCCAAACTTGGCACAAAGGTAGTTCATTATGTAAACAATGTAAATTTCAAATCATAATCCAATTAGCGATGTTGTTGTTGTTGCTAGAGCATGATGATCATTATGATGTCATATGACGTCATATAAATGAAAGGTTGCTAAAAGGTCATGAAACTTTATTTTTCATATAGAAATGAAAGATATAGATCAAATTATATAGAAATTCTTAATTTAGACTTAATTGGACCAATTAAACATGATTAAAAGCGATACAAAGTATGTTTTTCACAGAGTGCAGTATGAAAAATTGGTAACCATGGAAACAGTGCTAAAAATAGATTGTCCAAATTGTTGCAATTTTATTGCTCTATGATACAAAGTTAAACTTACGAAGTATCAGAGGCCTGCTGCATGTGTGGAAAACGGTGTAAACATAAATGTATTAGGGGGGGGCCGAATCCGCCCCCCCCCCCCAGGTCAGATAGGGTTAAGAAATTGCAGCACTGGGAAGATCTAACTTAGATAATTAGAAACTGTCCATTTTGTCAAGGAAATCCTTTCCACATCGGTACTTTACTTTCACTTGTTTCAGTTCAGTTCAGTTCAGTTCAGTTTTCATTTGAAAATTCACTCAACATACAATTTCCAATACAGAATACATTAGCCCTATCCAGACTGGGGAGGGGGCTCATTCAGCCCCCCCCCCCCCCACATACTTAACTGAGCACTGCTCCAAATTGGTTCAACGAACCAGGGAATGGTTTTTTTACTTTTAGTTTCTATCCTTTTGAAGTGTGATTTTGTGTGAAATTTTGAAAAAAAATTTCAGGGGGCTGTTTTTTTTCAGAGTGGTCGGGGCCAACTTTTAGGTAAGCTGTTTATGGGTGCAATTCCAGATCACCTCATTATCCTTTGATAGTATCCTTTTTACTTTCTATACTTATAATTTGTAAGGTCTCTTAAATTTTTTCCAGGAACAATAGACCAATTATGTGTCACGTGACCTCATCAATGACGTCATCTTTAACCCTATTTTAACCGGGTAAAAAAAGTGATTTTCTACCGGGGGGGGGCATTTTTCGCCCCCCCCCTGTTTTTCTCCACAAGTATAACAGCTATGACAATGAAACTTGCACTGTGTCATAATTGAACAAAGGAGAATCTAAAAATAGCATCAATCAGTCAATAGGCACGTGATTGGTTGCTAGGCAACCAAAAACAATGCAAATTTTGAGAAAATCAAGCTATTTGCAGAAAAGGGCCCATAATTAGCAAATAGCTTGATAAAATTGGCAAAAACCATCCAAATACCTGCTTGACACCATTAATTTGTAGTTTTATATGGTTTCATACGGCTATTTGTGGTTTCTAATAAATTAACTAACTAAATAATGAAAATTTGATTCAATGCAAAATTGTTAGCTCAATAAATATGATTTAAAACCATTAATTTCGCATATTATTGGTGAAATCAAGTACCTTCATCAATATTTGAGGTAATTACATAATTTTTACATGAATAAATACTCATTCATTAGGAATATGACGTCATAAAGATTGATGACGTCATAGAAATAATAAACTGCTTATGTCAGCAAATATGACTAAATTATCTATCAAATGAAAGTACTCATCGAGACAAATCGAATGGTATATATATTGTTGAGATTTGGTAACAAAGAAAGAAATTAGAACCGTCGTCATATCTATTTTTAGAATTCTTTTTGTGAAAAATGATAGATCATAAACACGGCTACCTGCGTGGTGAGTTTCGTCTTCGTAAGTGAAGGAATGGCGATTTTAGAGAGGGGGGCTGAATGAGCCCCCCCCAGTCTTCTAGTAGCTCAAAAAGCCCAGTCGGGATAGGGTTAAATACAATAATACAGATAATAACAAACGATACAAGCACCTAGAATTAAACTAAGGAAGAGAACATATGAAAACTGTATGTGGGGAATTCCTTAAAGGACGAGCTCTCTCAGTAGATAGACTAATCGAGGAGAGAGCACCCCCTATTAAAAAAAATAAATAAAAATCCGTATTTTCAGTAATCAGTATGATTCCAAAAGATGCGTTATGTGCAAGAGACCCAGAATTACCACAGTGACCCCAAGCCCATGGATCCCACTCCAGGCAAAAAACCTAAATCCACAGCTAACGCCATCGAAGGGCTTTCAGGGGCGGATCCAGCCTGAAATTTGACAGTCGCCAGCACGAGCGCGAAGCTCGAGTTGAAAATGGATTGAAGCAGGGAGCGCGAAGCGCGAAGATGTAGGGGGTCCGGGGGCGCAGCCCCCGGAACGTTTTTGGGGACCACGCCCTTAGGATTGCCGGAAAACGCCCTGTTTATTAAAGCGAGTGGCTTATCTGTGCATTTATTAGAGGCAGAAAGCACCCTTTTGGAATAAAGTATTACTCAAATTAAAAAAAGTTTAGTTCATATTACCATCGAAACCAACATTCACTCACCGATAGAATGGGTAAGTCAATCCAACTACTGAACAGCATTGAAAACAAAACTGGCTTGTGAGTAGTATCAGACAAAATGATCACTGAGCCGTAGCATTTCTTGATGCAGCACTGCATTGCATTTATGTATTGCTCTAATAAACTCTCGGGAGTAGGTTTCATAGCTCACTTTTTAATCTTATCTGATGATATGCTGCCACCAGTATCGAAAGAAATATATCAGAAATGCTTCCATTATTCCATGAAATAATCATCGGCTTGGGCCATGTAATTTTGGATTTTCTTCTTCTGCAGTTACATCGGCTTCTGCATCGAACAAACTGAACTCGCGCCACTCGCGCCGAACTAACGAATGTGGGACGAAAGCTGTTTTTTGGTTATTCAACGTTGATCTTTATTGTAGCTTTCAGCAAATCGTTGTTTCTTTTGCAGGATTCGACATTTTTTTCCCTAGTTTATTTTGCTAGTTATTCTTTTTCAGGAGTTAACACTTTTCTTCCACAGGCTACAGTACCAGGTCTAATCTTGCGTTCGGGGCTTCGTGAGTTCGTTATTAAAGGCGATTTTTAGATTCTGTGTCTGCATTGCAAATCATTTTTTCAAGAAGAATACCATGCTAATTATTGATGGATATTAGGAAGAATCCGTACGATGGATGTTAAGTATTTAAAGACCTTCACAAAATAGTAATACTTACTAGCAATAGTTACTACTAGGTGCCCCACACCAGATATCTCTAGCAGGTATGGTAAACACTAAAAAGGTAGATCAGTGTTGCAGTTTTCACATAGTGATTCCATATCCATTCTGTACGGGCCAAACATTTGACACTTGTGCATAAAATCTGTCACATCATGTATCCACAGAAAGCATCAGGGCTCGAATCTTTGCAACATAACTCATTAACCATGTTAGTGTTTGGCATATAACTGATTGACTAAACAAGTAAACAAAGTAAAATATAATATAAGCACTTTGATGCGAATTGAAATAAGCACGACGTTTCGAGCATAGCCCGTTACCAAGTTAACTGATTGACTGTGTGATAACAAAAAATAATCTTGAAAAAATAAAGAGAAAAGATTGAAGTTTGCCTTCTGGCATTAGATTCTTCAAAGCCGACTTTTCATTGCATTGTTGCCAAACGAAGAAAGAAGAGCATAAGAATCAGTCCATAACAAGAGAAGAAAATGCCTCAAAAGCATCAAAAACAAAATTAAATCTGCTAATTTAGTGAATTAGAATTGTTACAGAAGTATCGCTGGTTACTCTAAATCATAGCAGTTCATAAAAATATACGACATGTTCTTAAAAAATCTGTCATGCAAAATTAACTGACTGGCCTAGGCCTTGTTTGCATCATGGCTTTGTTGAGGTAGTTAGGGGCCAATGCTGTTCCCCTGCTATGGCATGCTCTGCTGGTCTCCTTCTTTTCACCGTCAAAAATTGCCCACTACTAGCTTTGCCAAAAACCATTTGTTTGTTTTGTTTTGTTGTTCTTATCTCAAACAGTTACTATGGACACCCCTGAGCCTTTTTGGCATGGAAAGAAAGAGAATTTCCTCCTCTGTTGAAAGCCCTTTGTTTCAGATACAAGAGTATGCTGAGAGAATACATATTACGTTACGTGCATCATCTGGCGTGATATCATCATTATTCTATTCTCCTTTATAATCCAGCTCAGTAAAATACAAACTACAACGAGTGCAGTAAATCTATGGCTTGCGAACCCGATTAAACCTGTTTTGACAGAAAACCAATCACATTCCACCATTCTCAAACAAGCTTGCGTAAAACCTTGTCAATCCTGTATTACGACGAAAAATTCCAAATATGCGAGGATTTGAGATTCGAAGCCCTAGCCAGTGCAGCCTCGTATGCGCGCGGTGGGCTATAAAGCCCCACTTCGGTGTGGGGCAATAACGAATAGCATATATGGATAAGGATATTGTCTATTTGATTTCTTTGGAATAAATAAAAATGCAATTTACCCAAAGCCCAACTGATGTGCATAGAATCTAATTTGTCTGACTTACAGCATACATGTGTCAAATACACATATTCTTTTATAAGAAACTGCTCATAAGAAACTCAACTCTCAGATTGCCAAAAAAAGTTAAGAAACTCCAGTACTGGGAAAATATAGCTTGAGGAACTATTTCTTACTGACAAAGAAAATTATTAAAACATATGTTACTTTATTTCCACTTGTTTCCTGTAATATATTACTTGAGAGGTACTTGAGAAATGTCTGAACATTGGAAAGACTTAACAAAACCTTGTTTTGAAATGGCACTGGTAATGAACATGGAGATAGTTATAGAACCTTCATAAACTTGTAAGAAACTCTCAGTACTTGAAATCTGATAATTCTAAGAACCTTTCCGTACTGACCAGAATTCTTAATTTCCTATAGAAAATGAATAGGTTTATTTTTCTTTGTCTTGCCAAGGTTAAATACCCTGGAATCAAGGTTCCAAAACAAGGGCTTTTAAAGGCAAGTGTCACTGGTAAATATGCCTGTCTATAAATAGAGCAAAGAAACAGGAGCACATGCTAATTTAAATGCATTCGTTTTTTAAGAAGCAGCTTATAAGAAACATCAGGCTTAATTTTTGAAACTTAATAAACTAACCCTATCTGAATAAGAATAGCCAAGAAACTTCTGTAATTTACCCTCAAAGCTTTTTGCAGTAGTAGCAACCATATTGACATTGTTCTGAGTGTGGATTGTGTTATTACTTCTTTGAAGATCTTGCCAAGTAATTTATGAGCCCTGCTAACAAAAATAAATTAACTCTACACCTACAGCATTAAAGATATAAGAAACTCATTGAAAAATGTTGGCATCAAAAGTCTTTTCTATTTAAGAAACTACCTACCAGCCCCGGACCTCAGTTTCTTATCAAAAACTGTATGTAATTCTAGTGGACACTCAAAATAGATTGGGCTAAAGACCAATTTACCCATGTTGACCACTTTAAATACTTTAAATTCTCTGTCTTGTTTTGTCTGATGCTGCATCTAAATGGAAGCATAGAGCCTGAATATATGGGGGAGGGGTACTTCATTGTGAAAATGATTCAACCTGCATCTGGACTGTGAGAAAAGGATCCATTTGTATGACAGAATATTCAAGAATTCTGAGCCCATTTGTATAAATATCAGGAAATCTCTGACCCATGTGTATATGAATTTGTTGAAAAATACGAAGGATAATTTTAGTTGTTTGGTGGGGATTATCATTATGGGACCCATTTATTACAACATACTCTCAAAAAAAAATACTACCTACCTACGGGAATTTCATATGAAAACATCCACCGATATGAGCAGCACGTCCAGAACAAATCATTTAACAAGGAAGAGCTCCTCCTCTGGCTAAACATCTGGACTAAATGTTTTTTATCCTATCTATTAGAAATTTGGAAAAGAACAATTCATGATTTTTTTTTTACTTTTGGGTGCATGAATCTATATATTGTTACAATTGAACTGCTAGATATGTGTCTCTCGGCATGCATACAGCTCATTGCTTAGCTAAAAGGAGTTGTACAGTATTTCGCTCAAAACATTGTAAATACTATACTTCCTATATGGTATTCAAGAATAAAAGTTCAACAACAATTTTGCTATGATCTTCATTAATTTGGCTTTCAAAAGTTTCTTAGCATTTCTAAAACATAAAGCTCTGAGTTGTAGAAATTTTTGGCCATCCTGCCTCCGGTTAGTACTGTATCAGGTTCCTCACAAACAAGCTTCTGCTTGTGAAATGAAAATCTGTGCCCAATTAATCAATTCAAGAGCCTTTTTTGTTTTTGGATGTGTTACTAATAGTTTACTAACTTGTAATTACTAACAAAACAAACAGATTCAAGCAGACTCTGTTAGAAAGAAATTTGCAGCTGACTGTCTATCATGTGTGCGGTAGTTTTGATTTTTCATTTCATAATTTACTGTAGTGGCCTCACTTAAATCAGAAAAAAGTCAACGAATAAATACTGCAATCATTATTACCTCGCCAGCAAGAACAGTTTCATTCCTTCAAGGTGCTTCACGCTGGTGAGGAACAAATGAGACAGGGCAGATTTGGCAGCTTCTTTGCAATAGCCTCATTAATTGGGGCATTTCTTGCCCCAATCAAATCTTTGACTTTCTCAAGGCTGTCCGTGATGCCAATGTTTCCAAATATTTTGGCGCGTACACTTTTCAGTCAGTCAAACCTTGCCAGTGGTTAGGCCAAAGGCCAAAAAGGCCAAAGGCAAAGGGTTATCAGAGTGAGGCTTTTTTGCTGCCTGGTGATCTGGCGACTGTGGTAGATCACATACATCGCCACGACAGACTCACACTTTTCCCCCTATACATTTTGTATTGGATGCCATTTATCATCCCTCGCCTCTACAGCCGCACAAGAACAATTTTAGGGATACCATAAATCCAATGTGCCCTACCAACGATGGTATTGAGAGCACGGAGCACTTTTTGTTGCTTTGCCCTTCGTTTGAGGATCAGCGTCGAGATCTTCTCGCTGGAGTTTTTGCATTACTACGACCATTCGGATATATCGACCTTACAAATGAAGTTTTGACGCAGCTTTTATTGTATGGTGATAAAGACCTCCCAAATGACGTCAACAGAAATATACTCGATTTGACTCTACAATACATCCACACAAGCGGTCGATTCAATTAAGATCACAGAAATCTAGCTAAATGCAACTCAACCACCATACCAAGTCCATATTCGTAAAGTATCCTGTTCGCCGAGTCCCGTTCCTCTATTTTTTTGTTCTTTTGTTTGTAAGTAGCTTTTCGTAACACACCCTTTAGCTATTCTACAAAAGAGCCTGGATTGAGCGTCTTTCTTATACATTTCAAATGCGACTTTCGATTGAGTGGCGATAAAGCTTCTATCACTATTGCGTACATTCGAAAATTCCATTTGCAAAATATCGTTCAATTCTAATTCTTTTCTGAATAGCTAGGGGGCTTCTTATATATTTAGTTGTATTTTAGTTAATCTCCTTCATGTGATGGCCCTGGGGTAGTCATGATCTTTTGCTCCCCTTGGTATCGTTTCTGTAGTATTGTATGGTAGCTTGTTTGTAATCTTAGGTAATTCGTAAATTGTAAATTTTTAACATTGAATTTATAGAAAAAAAAAAAAAAAAAAAAAAGAACAATGCTAAAAAAATTGGCCGCAAAAACGATTGTTTTTTTATGAGCACGCAGCCTCAAAACATGTTTTAAGTTATGAGTACAGTCGCACGCTTGTTCTCTAATGTATGCGTAAAACTGGCGATTGTTTTGTAAAGAAAGGGCTTCCAAATATAGAAAGCATTGAAACCAGAGGAACCAGAACGAGGCAAATGAAAGAGAGACTCTCCAAAGGTGATAGGTGACATGAACAGAAATGAATGGTAGTACTCGCTTCAATCGAAATTATGAAAAGAAATAATGATACGAAAGATCAGTATTTTAGGACTGAACAAAGAAATTCAGTTTTTGGATGTTAATGTCTGACTTTTCCTTTACTGATGACACATCACAAATTATCAGATATTTAACTGAAAAGAATGCGCTTTGGAACGTTGACCGTCTCCCGTGCGACTGTGGCGACTGTCTGGATCCGCCCCTGGCTTTGTACCCAGAACAGGAGCAAGAGCCCACCAAAACCAGTCCAAAGTCATCAAGCTTTAAGGAATTTTGAGATTTACAGCCTTGACTGAAAAATGCAACCAGAATCGTGCATTTAAATACTAATATTTAATATTTTGTTGCGAACAAATGGATTTTCAATTGCTGGTGAAAACTTAATTTTGAGGGGCATTGCTTGATGATGATAGGAATGTCATTCCAGGATTTAGCACCTGTATATCTGACAGATCTTATTCCATATTGCAAAGTATTTTTACGATTTAAAAAAATACCATCCATATATGCCAGGCTTGTATCATATTGATGAACAGATGACAACAAAGTAAAATAATCATGAAAATATGAGGGAGAAATGTTGTTAACACATTCATACACGTTACCGGTAGCTTCGTTAGGAGCCCAACGTTATCGGTACTTTCGTCGACAACTATAACTTAAGTAGTCTCGTTAGGAGCCCAACTTGCTTCAAGTCTGACAATCCCAGATGTATCGATTTAATTCTAACAAATAGGAACAGGAATTTCCAAAGTACTGCTGTCATAGAAGCAGGATTGTCGGATTTTCACGCCATGATTGTCACCGTCTTAACCCTATCTCACCTGGGCGTTTTGAAGCGGTCAATACCTGAGGGGGGGGGGTGGATTCCACCCCCCCTCTTTTTCTTCACTGTTGTAGTAGCTACAATCTTTAAAATTGGTAAATATATATACTTTGATGCAAAAAATCAAAATCACATGATTAAATAAAATTATCTCTATTGTTCCCGTTGCTATGACAATAAGAAGATTTTAAGTTATGATTAGCATGATTGTTACCAACATGATTGAAAGAATGAAATGAGGCACTAAATTGAAATTTTTTGTTTCAAATTGAGTTGGATATCATCAAATACATGTGTAAGTATAATTTTGCATATATATGAGATTAAAATTTGCAACAATTAAAAAAAAAGTATACAAATTTTGTTGACTACACAGTAAAACATTGGTTGCCATGGTTACGAGGCTATATTTAGCATCTTGAAATTTTCATCATTTGATACAGTATAGATATAAAGTCAAAGTAGCGGAGTCTTGGCATCCTGCATTGCATATTATAGCATAGGCGAATACAAGTTTGGTTGGGGGGGTGGAATCCACCCCCCCAGGTGAGATAGGGTTAAAGGGTGGATATGTCAAAAGGGGGCCTAAGATAATTACCTACAGGGACTACAGCCGTTTTGGTGCCGTAGACTTCAGAGCTCATCTATCTAATAGGCTCTCACAAGAACTAATTGAGAGTGGAGACTATGGTGCTTTTGAGGCTGTGGTCATGGGCGTGCTGAATGAACATGCACCTGTTAAGAAAAAATATATTCGTGCAAACGATGGGCCTTTTATGACGAAAGCTTTGCGTAAAGAACACATGCATAGAACCAAGCTTCGTAATAAATATCACAACGACCGAACAGAAGGAAACCTCAAAGCTTTTAAAAAGCAGAGGAACAAATGCGTGAAATTGCTACGAAAGGCTAAATTTGATTATTATAAGAATATTACCCTCGGTGACCTCACCGATAATCACAAATTTTGGAAAACTGTAAAGCCACTATTTTCAGACAAGGTGCAGCTAAATTCATCTATCACTTTGATTGAGGACGGGAAAATGATAAATAAGGACTCTGAAATTGCAGAGATTTTCAACAATTATTTCGCAAACATCACAGAAAGTTTAAGGATCTCTGCTAATGCTGCCAGCAAATGACATAATAGATCCAATCGATAAAGCTATAAAGAAATTTGAATCACACCCAAGCATACGCATAATCAAAGAAAGAGCTACGTTTTCCGATGAGTTTAATTTTAGAGAGGTCACTGTTGAAGATGTTGCCGTCCAAATCAGAAAACTTAATTCGAATAAGGCTTCTCCGATCAGCTGCATACCTGCAAGAATTCTTAAGGAAAATTCTGATATATTTTGTTCAGTCATTCAAAATCTGTACAACTCTGGATTATCCAAAAATACTTTTCCTGAAGACCTGAAAGCCGGAGATATAAGTTCGCTGTATAAAAAAGAGGACGCATTTACAAAAAAGAACTACCGACCCATCACAGTTTTGCCATCAGTATCGAAAATTTACGAAAGGTTGATGCAAGATGAAATGTTACCTTTTGCCCAAAGCTTCTTGTCCCCATTTCTTTGTGGGTTTCGAGAGGGCTATGGTACATAGCATGCACTTTTAAATTTTGTGGAAACTTGCAAGAAGTCATTGGACAACGGTGGCGTTGCAGGGGCCGTCCTGACGGACCTTTCGAAAGCCTTCGATTGTCTAAATCACGAACTATTGATTGCAAAATTGAATGCATACGGTTTCAGTAGATCTGCCTTGCTGTTTATCCATAGCTATCTCACCGACAGGAAGCAGAGGGTAAAGGTCAATGGTTCATTCAGCACGCGGACAAAAACTGTCCTGGGAGTACCACAAGGTTCAGTCTTGGGACCCCTTTTGTTTAACATATACCTGAATGACCTATTCATGTTCTTGGAGGAAACCAAAATCTGTAACTATGCAGACGATACAACAATTTATGCGTGTGGTCCTAGGATTGAAACTGTCATTGCGCATTTAGAACATGATGCCTTTAAAATAACCGAGTGGTTTCCAAACAATTGTATAAAGTTAAATGAAGACAAATGCCATTTAATGATTTTTGGTGCGAAGGGAGATAATGAAATAACCATCAAAATAGGCGAGGCCTGTGTGAAAGAAAGTTGAGAGGAAACTCTTCTCGGTATAACCTTTGATCGATCACTATCTTTCAAAGGACATGTGAAGACCCTATGTAGAAAGGCCGGCCAGAAACTCCATGCTCTTGCCCGTATATCCTGCTACATGGACACTAACAAATTGCAGCAGCTAATGAGAGCATTTGTGTTATCGCACTTTAGCTACTGACAACTTGTTTGGATGTTTTATGACAGAACTTTAAACCATAGAATAAATCATGTTCACGAAAGGGCACTGCGCATTGCGTACAAGGATTACGGAAGTGATTTTGGTTCTCTCCTGGAACAGAGCAATTCGGTGCCCATCCATGTAAGAAACCTACAGTTGCTTATGACGGAAATTTTTAAAACAAAGTCTGATCTAAATCCACCTTTCATGAAGGATATTTTTATGGAGAGAGGTATTAGCTGCAACCTAAGGCATGGCAATGACGCTCAAATTCCAAAGGTGCGAACCACGTCCTTTGGAGTTGAGACCATAGCCTACCTTGGAAATAAACTTTGGCAGTTTTTACCGCACGAAATAAAACGATCAAGCACCCTTTCTATTTTCAAAAAACGAATTAGATGTTGGAATGGCGAAAAATGCAACTGTAGGCTCTGCAAAACATACATTCCAAGAGTTGGGTTTCTAACATGATAAACATTTCTTGGGCCTTCTCGCGAGGATGGGGGCTGTGCGCTGCTTCCCGGTGGGATGGGGGATGTGCTGTGCGGGATGTGAGGTCCCCTTCACGATGCAGGCACTGGGCTGCGGTTGAACTGGGGAATTGCTCCCTAGTGGCGACCGCAGCTTAGGATATGCGTGTGGGGGTTCCCTCGCGTGGTGTGTCCGCCGTCTCTCTGGGAGGTGGGCGTCGCTCCGTACCTCGTAGGGAAGGCATGCTTTTATCTTGTATATAATCCACTAAATGTTTTTATTGATTAGCTTTAGGAATTAATTTGTAAATTTTGTAAATCTTTGTAAAGTAGGCCTAAATTAGCTGTAATTTAGCTATTCTTTTTATTTTACTTAGCCTACATTAAATAAATTATTGATGATGATGATGATGATACACAAAAGAAAGGAGCTTTAACCCTATCCAGCATAGGTTCCAAATCTTTAAAAAGGCTGGTGTAAATTTGAGTGACCTATTTCTTTGAACTGAATGACTTCAAAGAAACTTTAGCTATTTCTCTATAATTCTACCGTTGGACATTTCGGAAATCTTCGATATTTTCAGAATTAGAGTGTTTTTCTTCTTTTTCAAGAAATCAAGAAAAATTTTCAAAATAACTTAAAACCAGCGTAATTTTTAAACCGTGTGACGCAACATGAAGTAATTTCGAAGAGAACTATGGTTCATGGATGCCTACAATATGATATCAAGCAAAAGTCTGTCACTCATCTGGTTTATGATTTAGAAATTGGATGACGTCACATCCTAAAATGAGCTGAAATGGTAAATACGCTGTATTTTAAAAAATATTCAAAATTTCTGAAAAGTCCAACGGTAGGATTACAGATAAATACCTAAAGTTTCTCTTGAGCCATTCAATCAGAAGGAATAGGTTACTGAATTTTACACCCACCTTTTTACGCCGAGTTAAAGATTTGGAACCTATGCTACCCTATCCAGACTAGGGGGGGGGGGTGGCAGTGCCCCCCCCCTAGTAAACTTTTCCACACAGCTCGTCGAGTATCTCTAGAAAAGTCTAGCTTTTTTGTGACTTTTAGTTTCTATCTATGAGACATCTTTTCATGTTAATTTTAAAAATTTTCACACTGATTCCGGGGGTCAACACATGATTTTAAATTGAGTGCTCGGCAAAATAATTACCTTTTAAGTCATAGCTTTGGAACC
Source organism: Aurelia coerulea (assembly GCA_039566865.1). Taxonomy (NCBI): domain Eukaryota; kingdom Metazoa; phylum Cnidaria; class Scyphozoa; order Semaeostomeae; family Ulmaridae; genus Aurelia; species Aurelia coerulea. The sequence continues at coordinate 14,110,988 of CM076949.1, read as the reverse complement.
ACTGGCTCTATGACAATGAGACAAAAATCGTTGAACTCGTCTTGGGACAAGCATTTGATATATAGTTTATTGATTTTTGATGACGTAATCAACAATTGGTTGTTGCGCATGCGTACTGACGAAAACCCATGTTATGCTTCATTTTTAGGAAAATGAGTGACATTATATGATGCAGCAGGTCTTTTTATGTATATTTATCATTTTTTGCTATTTTTAAAAGTAATTTTTATCAATTTTAGACAAAGATCGCTCTTTTTTTCGTATAAAATAAATAAATGCTGACATCAGCAAAAATATTAGTATTACAAAGCAAATATTTCAAAACAAGAATTAAAAGGATATAATCCTTCTATGTTTCAAATATCACATCAATATATTTTATCAATTTGGAGATACAACGCGACAAAGTACATGTGGTTTTACACCCAAATTAGCAACATTTGCTGACGTCAGCACTTAATCACGTGACATAAACAAAACAAATCACACCATCTTGTTTGCCTTATCATGTTTGTTACTTGTGCTAAGTCTCTAGCACTTATGATTCTGAGAAAAACCAGGGGGGCGCTTTGTGCCCCCCCTAGTCTCCCCAGAGTTTCAAAAAGCCTAGTCTGGATAGGGTTAAATAAAATAAATCATATAACTTTGTTTGAAATACTGTATCATAGTACTTCGAGGACAATTGGGTGACGTCTAAAGATTTGAAAGGAGGAAAAGGCAAGGTGCATTTCACTCCCAAAAAATCACGTATACCTTTTGCTAGAATCACTTTGTCTTCAAGAAAATACACCAACATTCTTTGAAGAATCCTTTCATTTTTGAAAACTTGCGCCTAAGGAAAGGCTTCTAACAACTTCATTTTGAAATGTTTGGGATGAGACAGGAAGTAGATATGAACATTGTTATGGAGCATTTAAGAAACTCGTAAGAAACGTTAAGAAACTTTCAGTATTGTTCGAAATTTTCCGATAAACTGGTCCAAAGTTTCGTTAGGCATATGCACTGGCCGAGAAAAGAAAGTGCGCATTGGTATATTTTATCATATTTATAAATAAATGCCTCTATCGATAAATTTTGAGCATCAAAAGCCTGAATCTTATGTTTCTTTCGAACATAGCCGTAGGAACTGGGGGGAACTGGGCGCACGTGCCCCCAAAGATTTTGCAGTGAACAAAGAAGTGCCCTTTTTATTTTCAGGAAGTTCCCCTCTAGCTAAAGGGGAGAATGCCTGGTTTTAAAGAAAAGCGCCCTTGAAGTGTCATCAGGGGCCGCGCAGCCATTAGCCCACTTTTTTCAAAGATGGTTCTAAAAGCATTTACAAATATGGAATTTTCAATTTTTTAATTTGAATAAATCAATGACAACGAAGAAAAACATCTTGTATAATAATGATAATAATCATTCATATTTATTCAGGTTAATTTGTTCAGTAAATAAGATACCCATTGCAGTCACTTTGATTTGATGGTAAAATTTGCCGTCGAATGATAGTGTGTTGCTTTTTAGGATGAAGATTAGGATGTCGGCTATAACATCGCTAGGAACAGACTTATTTGTGCGTCTTTCAAGTGCTTCTACGCTTGTAGCTACACCTTCTCCATGGTCAATGTTTGGATACGAGGAGGATACATCCATTGTTACGATGTAGGGATCTTTGCTTTTAGTACTGTCGAGTTTGAATTGCTCTATTTTGTTGACGAAGTCAGTTGTATCTCGGACATATGAGCTTGTCTTCATTGCTGCTGGTTTCAGAGAACTATCTACCCATTTTTATAATCTTGTGGAGCATGAGCTATACCCACTGCAAATTGGGCGAAGAGGAGGGAACTTTTCGAAGGCCTTATGGATTTTGGGAAGACCATAGAAACAAGGTGTCCTGTTTCCTTCTTTAAGTTTAATTTCTTCTGTTTCGCTGATATAGCCCTTAGCTTTAAGTTTGTCGATAATTTTATCAAGGGATTTACGATACGTTGGGTTTGGATCATCATGGACAGTTTCATAGAACTCTTTATCTTGTAGTGTGTTCAAACATGCTTCATTATAGTCTTTTATGTTCATAATCACAACCCTACTCCCTTTAACTGCAGCTTTGATTATAATCGATTCGTCAGATGACAATGATTTTATGGCTTGTCTTTGACTATCTTTTAGGTTATTCCAGTGTTTGTTCCTTTTTGAATGGATATGTTCGCTGAAGTCTTTAGTACAACTGTTGATAAAGTCAACCAATCCTTCTGAACGTCCTTCTCGTACTGCTTCTAGATACCAATGAGGATTCTTGATGTTCCAATTAAGAGCACAACGATCTTTGGTAGTGGTTGATTGATTTTTCTTTTCATTATCGAATTTTTCATCTGTTTGTGATCTTTCATAGAAGTATTCTTTTAGTTTAAGGCGTCGTATATATGCATGCGTATCATTGGCGAATTTCTCTCTGTTAAAATTATTTTGGCTAGGGCACAAAGAGAGGCCAAGTTCTAAAATTACCTTTTCATCTTCTGTTAATTTGTGCTGTGAAAGGTTGTACACATTAGATTTTTGGTTATTCTTTTTGAACGGATTGTTTGGTCCTTTAGTGTAATCTTCAGTGGTGTGGAGCTTATCATGTCTTGATCTTTTGGCAGAAAGTGTTTTTTCGCATTAATTGCTTCCAAAGCAGAAAAACGATTACTTGGTTTCATGCTGTTACTTTTCAGTTTGCTTGTGGGCAACTTGCAAATTTTTTTTTGGAAATGTCAATTTTCTAAGTTTGCTTGTTGATCTCGTAATTTCACTTTCTTGCCGCTTGAGAAAGTTGATTCTTAGTTTGGGAAATGGTAATATATGTCCTGACACTAAGCATGAACGAAAGTGATCTCGCAACTTTCTTTGATCAAACGTTACTGTCGAAGGGTCTTTGTTTGAAGCTAGTTCAACTGCGTAAGATTTTGCAAAGAGACCACAGTTGTAAGGACCTTGCTGCGTTGACGATATATGTGTTTGAATCGTTGTTGGTACTATTTGTTCGTCCGATGAGTAAATTGCTGTGAGTTGACGAGTCAGTTCATCTGTTGGTTTTAGATTGAGACTATCAAATTTTCGCACTGGGCCTCCTATTGAAGTTGATGTAACAAAATGGTTTTTTTCCAGTGTGATGAATGTGAATCGTAGGTGCTGGATCGAATATCAGGTAATCTGATGAAAGACAGGAAGATTGAAAACTGAAATGGGAAAATTGTTTTTGTAGCAAAGACATCCCAGCCTCAACAAGGCGGTCGCAAATTTTTTTTCCACTTGTTAAAAATTCTTTTTCAGTATTTCGCAAATTCAAATGATTTATCCATATCGGATTTGTCTTCGTATTACTAAAGCAATTTTCAATATGATGAGTAGAGAGTCTTTTGATTTTCTTGTTTTTCACCCTTCCGAATCTCTTGTTTTCCTTTTTCTTGAAATCTTGTAGGCATCGCAACAGGTATCGAAAGCGTTCTTCAGAATTACAACATTTCCTAAGTTTGCTTTGATTTTCTGTGATTTTTTCATTAATTGTAGGTATTAGATTGTCATAGTGTTTTGAGATGACATCAATTGCTTCCAAAGAGTTCTTCTGAGTAATTACATTTATCTTGTTAATAAGCTCTTCATTTGGCTGTGAGGCACACACTGGTAGGTTTGTCGACAAACCATTGCATTGGGGACAATTTGTTTTTCGCGGCAATCCTTCAAGAAACTATTGTGACTAACTATGTTGGTGATCAATTTATTTTGATTCTTTGGTTCCAAAAGCAATGTTCGTTCCATATCATTCTCATAGTGAAAGTTAGTGGAAACTGTTGGAGGACCAGGATTCTTTTCTATTCCTTTGTCTTGAATATTTAATAGCGAAGAAAGACTCACAATTGCCAGGAAAACGATTGATAAAGAAAGTCGTAAAGCAGCATCACCGTCTCTTCTTCCTTTCTTACTGACTTTAACTGTACGAGAGCTGGTGAATAGAAAAATTCTTCGTCGATAGTTCTGTAAGTCATCCATATTGCAATCTGTTTCTTTGATATAGCGTCAAGTAAGATTGAGTATTCTTGTTTCAGGTTGATGATACGCAGAGAAAACAAGACTAGCTTGTTTGAAAATTTTCGATCTATTGTAGACCTTCATCAGTCAAATAATGTTCGAATAAATGTTTTACAATTTAACTTTATCAAATGCGAATGTTGTGTTCCATACATAAAAGGAGTCTAAAATTCTAACAATGAAATAGAGAATGGAGAACGATTGATGTGACGAAACTGCTAGATATGCTTGTATAGTTTATAAAATGTCTTTACGAGCTCATTAAGGCTAGAATTTAGTCCGTTTGGTTCCCTGGAGTCTAATCGCGATATCCACAAGTTTTCGTGATATCCACATTCGCGTATATCCACAAGAAGATGATAATAATAATATTAATAACAATAATAATAACAATAATAATAATAATAATAGTAATAATAGTAATAGTAATAGTAATAACGGTAATAATACGAAAAAATAATGATCGAAATGCCTTGCTTGTTGTAGATAACAGGAAAGAAAAACAAGACAATTTGTGCGAAAATTTTCGATATAACTTATATCTTCTTCAGTCGCTAATGATAATTCTATAAATGGATCTAAGGTTAAAACAGTTCTACAGGAATGTGGCGATCTATAAATTAGAAATGTAACGTTCTCTTAAACTAATCGATTATTAGGCTCTAATAATGTGACGTAATATGAATAAGGCTAGGCAAAAAACAAATATTTACAATTGCCATGAAGGGAAAAATATAAACGTCCAAGTTCATTCGTTATGCTGTTCATGCCAAAGGGCTCACGTGAACCCAATCGAGTCATCCACAGGTTTTCATGATGCTCGAGTACACCAAGTCCTACTTCCACTTTTTCTAAAAAATGAACCCGAAGGTCGCGCTCAAAATCACAATCATGGCTTTCATAAAAATGTTTTGCCAACTCAGTGCTTGCCGGGTCATGTCCTGCATCATAACGGTGTTTATTAAAACGTTGGCTAAGAGTAGTTGACGTAAAACCCACGTACAATTTTTGATGCTTTACGCATTCGGCCGCATAAATTACATTCTTTGACTGGCAGGAGCCTCCGGAGATGTAACTTGTCCTGCCATTTTTGTTGTTAGTTAAGGAATCTTTCTGGCCCATGTGGTTGCAAAGTTTGCATGGGCGTCCTCGCTTCTTCGTGCTTTTTGGTGTACATCGTACACTTGCTCCTTTTGATTTCAACGTTTTCCTTTGTGCTCTTACAAGGATTGAGCGTATGTTCGGATTTCTTCTGTACGAAACGATTGGTGGTTCTGGAAATGTTTCTTTTAGTTCAGGGTGATCATTTATCATGTTTTCATAGTTTCTGTGCAATATATTAGATAATCCCTTAAGTTTCGTATGCCAATTGATTACAAATGGTACTCTTTCCTTTGAAGTGTTCCGTTTAGTTTCTGTCGGTTTTAGTAATAAGTTCTGTCTCTCATTTCAACTTCTGTTGCTATTTGTACTAGTTTTTGCTCGGAATAACCACGATTGACATAAAATCGAATAAAATCAGTGGCATGTCTACGATAATCCTGGACTAGAGTAAAAATTCTGCGAATTCTTATGAACTGCGACAATGGGTTAGAGCGAATGGTATGACTTGGATGATCTGAATGTCCATGAAGGTAGGTGTGGGTAGCTGTTGGCTTGCAGTATAGTTCAGTTACTAGTTGACTATTATGAATTTTCACTTTTGTATCCAAAAACACTACGTTCTCTGTAGAAAATTGCGATGTAAAAGTAATCTTTGATCTAGAATTGTTTTCTCTCGCAAACGAATTGCAGTACGATAAGAAGTGATTAAGGCTTTTGATATCCCCAGTCCAGATAAAGAATATATCATCTATATAACGTAACCAAGACAGTGGCCTTTTTCCATAGTTTCTTTCATACCCGTGTAACATTTCTGTTTCAAATTTGGACATAAATGAATTTGCAAAATTTACTTCCATTGGTATCCCCATCGCAGTTCCCTTTAATTGGTGAAAAAATTTATCCATGAACGACAATGTATTGCTTTTCAATAAAAAGTTTATCAATTCTGAAATACAGTCCGATAGTACCGATTTGTCTTTACGTTGTTCTAAGGCTTCTTTGCATGCATTAACTCCTTCTTCGTGGTCTATATTAGGGTACAGAGAACAAACGTCCATCGTAACTAGGTAAAATTCTTCACTTGCAAAAGCGCTGGTATGAATATTTTCCATGTGCGTAATGAAGTCAGTGGTGTCTCTGATGTACGAGTTAGTCTTCATGGCTGCTGGTTTTATAAAGCTATCAACCCATTCTGAAACTTTCGCTGTACAAGAATTATATCCACTGCAAATCGGTCTCAAAGGAGGCAGTGCATCAAATTGTTTGTGTATTTTCGGCAAACCGTAAAAGCAAGGAGATCTGTTACCTTCCTTTAGTTTAATATTCTCATAATCCGTGATGTAGCCTTTACTTTCCATTTCGTCAATCATTAAATCTAATTGATTACGGTAATTAGGGTTAGGGTCGGAGGTGACTTCTTCGTAATATTCCTTATCATGAAGGATTTCCAAACATAATTTATTGTAGTCATTTGTATCCATAAGCACAATTCCGCTGCCCTTGTCAGCTGGTTTAATTATCAACGTATCATCAGAGGCAAGAGATCTCAGTGCTTCACGTTGTTTGTTAGTTAAATTGTTTGTTCGACTACTTTTGTTTGAATTCAGATGTGAACGAATGTCATGGATTGTGTCATCCTAAAAGTTAGAAAGTCCAGTTGAACGACCTTCCCTTACCTTTTCTGGATACCAATGTTCATTCTTTGTAAACCAGCCCAAGTCATATCGTTCATCGTTTGGTTGTGAATCTACTTTTTTGATCATGTTATTTTCCTCTTTGCCGTTTTCTTCAAAAAAGTATTCGCGAAGTTTGAGTCTTCTAAAGAACTTGTAAATGTCATTTGCGAACGTCTCTTTGTTAAAATTTGCTTGACTCGGGCAAAACGAGAGACCAAGTTCCAAAACGTTACTTTCATCATCCGTCAGAACACGGTTAGACAGGTTGTAAACAGTAGATTTATTAGGTTTTTTCTTAAAAGGGTCTATCACTAAAGGGGAACTTTTTCTTGTTTCTTTGTTTCGCGGTGCTCTTTCATGGATGTTTTTTTCAAATGTTTCGTTGTTCAAAAGTGCAAAACGGTTTCGCAAAGATATGCCCTCAGATTCATGTGGGTCAGTCTGTTTACTGAATTGCTTTGGAAAAGACCATTTATTTGTGTCATTGACGAATCTTGTTATCTCCATCTGAGTTGCAGGATGTAACGATCTACGGAGCTTTGGAAATTGTTCTACTTCTTCCTTTTCTATGCAAGACAGAAAATGTTCTCTTAAATGTAAAAAAAAAAAAAAAAAAAAAGTTCTCTCATTTTAGTTTGGTCGAATATCAATGTTGATGGGTCTTCGTATAAAGCAAGTTCCATTGCGTATGCTATTGCAAAGATTCCACAGTCATAAGGGCCTTGCTGAGTTGAAGCTATGTTCATTTGGATTACAGTTGGTGAAACCGATGGGTCAGGTGAATAAATTGATGTTATCTCCTTCATCAGATTTGGAGCATCAATCAATCTATCACAAATTTCTTCACCGTTTGTCAAATACACTTTTTCTTGATTAATGAGGTTTAAAGATTTAACCCACTGATTGGAAAGTCTACTATTCTTATTTTGAGACTGGTTACTGTTCGTGTCTCTGGTCGGCTTCAATTTTGAGATTTTCTACTTCTTTATTTTCTTCTTTTTTCTTCTTCCTTTTTATCAGTTTGTCTTGGAGCTGAACATTTGATCTATAATCCGTATCCAACCATCCACATTCATCACACTGGATCTAATCATTTTGTCACAACTACTTCGAAAGGGGGTCGAGTCCGCATTTTCGACAGTTTAAATCTTCCTCCAACTCCAAATCTGATGAAGGAGATAACATCAATTTATTCACCTGACCCATCGGTTTTACCAACTGTAATCCAAATGAACATAGCTTCAACTCAACAAGGCCCTTATGACTGTGGAATCTTTACATTATCATACGCAATGGAACTTGCTTTATACGAAGACCCATCAACATTGATATTCGACCAAACTAAAATGAGAGAACATTTTCTGTCTTGCTTAGAAAAGGAAGAAGTAGAACAATTTCCAAAGCTCCGTAGATCGTTACATCCTGCAACTCAGATGGAGATAACAAGATTCGTCAATGACACAAATAAATGGTCTTTTCCAAAGCAATTCAGTAAACAGACTGACCCACATGAATCTGAGGGCATATCTTTGCGAAACCGTTTTGCACTTTTGAACAACGAAACATTTGAAAAAAACATCCATGAAAGAGCACCGCGAAACAAAGAAACAAGAAAAAGTTCCCCTTTAGTGATAGACCCTTTTAAGAAAAAACCTAATAAATCTACTGTTTACAACCTGTCTAACCGTGTTCTGACGGATGATGAAAGTAACGTTTTGGAACTTGGTCTCTCGTTTTGCCCGAGTCAAGCAAATTTTAACAAAGAGACGTTCGCAAATGACATTTACAAGTTCTTTAGAAGACTCAAACTTCGCGAATACTTTTTTGAAGAAAACGGCAAAGAGGAAAATAACATGATCAAAAAAGTAGATTCACAACCAAACGATGAACGATATGACTTGGGCTGGTTTACAAAGAATGAACATTGGTATCCAGAAAAGGTAAGGGAAGGTCGTTCAACTGGACTTTCTAACTTTTTGGATGACACAATCCATGACATTCGTTCACAGCTGAATTCAAACAAAAGTAGTCGAACAAACAATTTAACTAACAAACAACGTGAAGCACTGAGATCTCTTGCCTCTGATGATACGTTGATAGTTAAACCAGCTGACAAGGCTTCAGCGGAATTGTGCTTATGGATACAAATGACTACAATAAATTATGTTTGGAGAAATCCTTCATGATAAGGAATATTACGAAGAAGTCACCTCCGACCCTAACCCATAATTACCGTAATCAATTATGTCATTTAATGATTGACGAAATGGAAAGTAAAGGCTACATCACGGATATTGAGAATATTAAACCAAGGGAAGGTAACAGATCCCCTTGCTTTTACGGTTTGCGAAAATACACAAACAATTTGATACACTGCCTCCTTTGAGACGGATTTGCAACTGATATATTTCTTGTACAGCGAAAGTTTCAGAATGGGTTGATAGCTTTATAAAACCAGCAGCCATGAAGACTAACTCATACATCAGAGACACCATTGACTTCATTACGCACATGGAAAATATTCATACCAGCGCTTTTGCAAGTGAAGAATTTTACCTAGTTACGATGGACGTTTGTTCTCTGTACCCTAATATAGACCACGAAGAAGGAGTTAATGCATGCAAAGAAGCCTTAGAACAACGTAAAGACAAATCGGTACTATCGGACTGTATTTCAGAATTGATAAACTTTTTATTGAAAAGCAATACATTGTCGTTCATGGATAAATTTTTTCAACAATTAAAGGGAACTGCGATGGGGACACCAATGGCAGTAAACTTTGCAAATTTATTTATGTGCAAATTTGAAACAGAAATTTTACACGGGTATGAAAGAAACTATGGAAAAAGACCACTGTCTTGGATACGTTATATAGATGATATATTCTTTATCTGGACTGGGGATATCAAAAGCCTTAATCACTTCTTATCGTACTGCAATTCGTTTGCGAGAGAAAACAATTTTAGATCAAAGATTACTTTTACATCGGAATTTTCTACAGAGAACGTAGTGTTTTTGGATACAAAAGTGAAAATACATAATAGTCAACTAATAACTGAACTATACTGCAAGCCAACAGCTACCCACACCTACCTTCATAGACATTCAGATCATCCAAGTCATACCATTCGCTCTAACCCATTGTCGCAGTTCATAAGAATTCGCAGAATTTGTACTCTAGTCCAGGATTATCGTAGACATGCTACTGATTTTATTCGATTTTATGTCAATCGTGGTTATTCCGAGCAAAAACTAGTACAAATAGCAACAGAAGTTGAAATGAGAGACAGAAAGGTATTACTAAAACCGACAGAAACTAAACGGAACACTTCAAAGGAAAGAGTACCATTTGTAATCAATTGGCATACGAAATTTAAGGGATTATCTAATATATTGCACAGAAACTATGAAAACATGATAAATGATCACCCTGAACTAAAAGAAACATTTCCAGAACCACCAATCGTTTCGTACAGAAGAAACCCGAACATACGCTCAATCCTTGTAAGAGCACAAAGGAAAACGTTGAAATCAAAAGGAGCAAGTGTACGATGTACACCAAAAAGCACGAAGAAGCGAGGACGCCCATGCAAACTTTGCAACCACATGGGCCAGAAAGATTCCTTAACTAACAACAAAAATGGCAGGACAAGTTACATCTCCGGAGGTTCCTGCCAGTCAAAGAATGTAATTTATGCGGCCGAATGCGTAAAACATCAAAAATTGTACGTGGGTTTTACGTCAACTACTCTTAGCCAACGTTTTAATAAACACCGTTATGATGCAGGACACGACCCGGCAAGCACTGAGTTGGGAAAACATTTTTATGAAAGCCATGATTGTGATTTTGAGCGCGACCTTCGGGTTCATGTTTTAGAAAAGGTGGAAGGAGGACTTGGTGTACTCGAGCATCATGAAAACCTGTGGATGACTCGATTGGGTTCACGTGAGCCCTTTGGCATGAACAGCATAACGAATGAACTTGGACGTTTATATTTTTCCCTTTATGGCAATTGTAAATAATTGTTTGCCTAGCCTTATTCATATTACGTCACATTATTAGAACCTAATAATCGATTAGTTTAAGAGAACGTTACATTCCTAATTTATAGATCGCCACATTCCTGTAGAACTGTTTTAACCTTAGATCCATTTATAGAATCTATATTATTAAAACGTGAAGCAAATTTTGTGTGGCGTAAAACTCGAGCTCCGTTGCGCTGATCCTCGCGAAACTTTCCAAATATCTTCATCTTCCCTCTACGGGGTGCAATAGAGATTTTGTTTTCTCAAATTCGCCTCCAAATCAGGGTAAGGGGCGAACTCGGTGACATCAAAGGATTGGCGGAATCCCTTTCAGTTGTCTGTGTAAAAGGGAATGATCTTTACACATATCAGAATTGTCGGACCAAGTACCTTGGACCTTCGTCTTGGTACCACTTTCTTTCTTTTGAACGGGCAAGGAGGAGAGGGCAGAGGGCAGAGTTACATAGATCGGCTTCTTTTTCAAGCAAAAATATTGTTGGCTAGAGAAAAGAGGACATGCGAGTTTTAATGGGGGCGTCGAACGAGAATATCCTCAGCAGCACGGCCTCCATATCGGGAGAGGGGAATCCAGGGGGGATAGATCTCGCAGGGCAGCATCGATGGATGCGCGTTGGCGTACACGACTTATGCTTGAGGTTTGAATGAGAATGGGATGACCATCCTTAGTCCAGGGGGGGCACTCTTCATATACGCAGATGGGTCTTCATATACGCCGAGGAATTTTCAGGAAACCCAACAAATATCATTTTAGCTTCATTACAACCCAAAAAAGCAGCTCATCTTATACCTTGACATCTGTAAACGAGCATAAAAGATCTGGAAACAGTGCAAATTGAGGCCAGGATTGTCAAATATTTGATGACCAAAAATATCGAAAACATAATTTCAGTTTATTTGGAGCCAAGAATATCACTTTCACCAATATCCTGACCAAAAAAAATCAGACTTACGTCCCCGCATGTGCATGTGCTGAGTGCCCACCCGGATCAATAGCAGCACGGGACCAGAGATCCAAGGCTCCTATCGTTCCATACTCTGGTTCCACTGCTCCGGATTATACGGTACACCTACATCGGATGATAAAAAGCAGATAATGATGTCAACGATCTCCTGTTTGTGGGATTTTGGTGTTGTCACGAACAACGGATCATGTCATAAATAAGATCATGAGTGCATCCTTACAAAGGAATGCTTGAGAGTATAACAGGGCTTGAAGTTGGGAGACAATGTTCCCTGTTACTTTGAGTAGATCTATGAGAGCGAAGACGATTGACGTGTGACTCGGATTGAGGTGCAAGACTGTCTAATCAATATTCCAAAATCAACAAGTTATATTACAGTGCAAACGGAACTACGTAATCTACAAATCTACATATGCTAATTATGCTAATCATGTGCAAACAAAGAAAAGTATAACGCATTGTGTAGTCCTGCTACAAGAGAAGTAGGGGGGGGGGGGTAGAATGAAAGGGAAGATTTATTCTGAGGGGCATAGAGCTAAAAAGAGAGAACGGGATATAAATGGGCAATGAGATGCTTATAGTAGATGTCCTACTCAGAGTTCCTCTTACTTTCGCCAGGGGTGGATCCAGCCCGAAGTTGAAGGGGGGGGGCAACGTGCACAGAGGGCGCCAAAAATACTATGGAAAATGAGCGCGCAGTAGGCGCGCGACAATTTTTTGACACTTTTTACAGAAAATTCTTTGATTTACTACTAAATAAAGCCTTGATTTATACGTTTCGCCTGTATTTAAATCAAAACAGGTAGAGAATTGTTTGTTAGAATCAGGACGAGGGGCGCTTTTCTTGCTAAAAAAGGGGCGCCAAGCTGAGTTTTCATCGTGAAGGGGGGGGGGCAGTTGCCCCTATTTGCCCCCCTAAATCCGCCACTGACTTTCGCACGTTCTAAACGAGAGGATATAAATATGCTCGCTGCAAAGGAGCCCTTCGGGGGAAGGAGAGTTGAGAAGTCTATTCTAAACAGTTAGTGAATTGAACGAGGAATTTGCTGAAAGGGTCAAGGGGTGCGACAACGATGATTGACTGTTTTGTTCGTTCGTTCGTTAATCAATCAGAAGCAATTATTTTCAATGATGCTTACGTTTTCTCTGGGGGGAGGGGGGGGGGGGTCTAGCAAAATATCCCTTTTTGGCATGTTGGTGTTTTGATAACCTGCTCTAGAAAAATTTCTTTATCTTGATACCCCGTGCTAGAAAAAGTGGTGAAAACGATACCAATAAAAAAAATGTAATAAGTAACCGTCCCCCTGAGGGTTTGCTACGAGTTTCTTATTCAATGTCATATTTGTCGGTAACGACGGGGGCCTTGGCTTATCCAAATCACAGATTATCCAAATATTTCCTCACTTGCACGGTTGATATATGTTGTTAATTTGGGTACAACGGAGGAGCATTAGTATGTAAATTTCAGAAGAGCAAAGATTAAAGGAGGTAAACGATGGGAAGTAAGGGAGCGGTTATTTTAATCCTGGGTACCAGCGCGGAAGATACTTCAACATAATTAGACAACATTTCATTTTCATACCCCATCTTGAATTTGAAAAAAAGTTTTATACCCCACCACCTTTCAGCGAAATGGTTTTGTACCCCATCCAGAAGTCTTCGAGGACGTGATGTATAAAATTTATACACATGCATGCCAATTTATTCCAGGCAATTTTCATACAGCTCCAGTGATTCATCATTTCCAGTTGTCTTTCAATTTTACTTTTAAATGTTAACTGATGACTTCACATAAATAATTTTCAAGCAAAATAGTTTTGCACCTCATACCAATTTCCCTTGATATTTGGATACCCCCACAAAATAATGGGAAAGATTCTCATGTCCCTGTCAAAAATCCTCCGCCTTGGTAACCCATGATCAAAGATGACTGCTCCCTAACCGAACAAGAGCAATGACTGCAACTGTGGGAAATTTGGGAAATTAGGTAGCGCAACTTAGCAGGATAGATTGAAAAAATCTTGAGGGACTTTAAATTGCATGAAAATTTAGCAAAGAAAGGATACATAAGCAGTGAACAGAGGTACTAAATACTAATAATTAGTATACTAAAAATAGTCTGATCCAGGGTATGAACAGAGGAAGCAATGGGGAGAAATAGAGGAACAACAAAGAACAGGTTCATCTTGCCTCTATCTTTGGAATTATAAAGAACGTTGGCAAGCATCGACGGAAATGAACACCGATTAAACCGTGCCTATCTGTGATAAGACTTCGTATTTCAAAAAGTGAGTAGCTATGCAGAAGGAAGGACAACGAGAATAGAGCCGGCTGCGAGAAACAAAACGGATGAAGTTTTTAGATACAGGGTGCATATATCAAATGCAGGTAAATCAACTAACAGAACAGTGCAAAAAGGTCTCGGAGTAGACAGGCGAGACGGAGTGGAATTAAATTTGGTGTAAGGCTGATGCAAAGAGCTGACCAGAGCTGATAAAACAGGATTATACTGGGTTTGGAAAAGGAGAAATTACACCAGAGACATATGCGTTTGAACATGAGACATGTAAGAGAGACTGCAATGGATCTCAGCATACGCCACTTAGATGGAAGTGTATTTTCTCTGTTTTTGAATTTCCCCATTTTCGACTATTGATTTGCAAGCAGGTTGAAGTAAATTCTTATTAGAAATTTTAACAAGCTCTTGGAAAGAAAATAATGAACATTACATAATGTCATATGCTACCATTTAGGGAGCTGCAATTTTCTCGAAGAAACTGCCCCGGTATAGTGCTGAGATATTCCTTCCAGTCAACCAAGGCCTAACAACGTGAAGGTCCAAGTTCACGTCAGAATTTCCATTCCGAAAAATTAAACTGGAAACAAATGCCTATCTTATCTGGGCCCAAAACATGGAAAAGTCTTCCATCTGAGTTGAAATCAACAAACAATATCAATGCATTCAAACATAAGACCAAAGAGAACTTTTCTAAAATATGCAGAAAGAGAAAAATGACATATATGTCTTCAACTAAGGACCATAGTGAAAACACACATGCAGCTGTGTATTTCCTATTTTCCTACGTATTTCCGATATACAGCACCTCTAGGGGGACCATTATGGAAATAAGGTCAGCTTCGCCTTTAATGCTATCCTTGCCACTGTAGATAGCAGTGTGTATCTCACGTTTTGAACATTTAATTTTGCATTGTATCTTTTTTTGTTATAAAACATCTAAATATTCATTGTGGCAAATTGATACATAAAATACCAAAAAACCATTGTTATGAAATCTTGGCGAAAGGTTGAGTATAGGCCTTGGCATCGTTTGTTTTGAAAAGTCAATATGGGATCAATTCTAAGCGTCAGTGGAAGACTTTACCGGCAAACTGAAAACAGAGACGTATGAACCGGGGGCACTGGGAGCACGTCCCCCACAAAGATTTTGCAATAAACAAAGACGTTCCCTTTTTATTTTCAGGAAGTGCCCATTTAGCTTAATGAAAAATGCCCTTGAAGTGTTGTGTCCCCCCCCCCCCAAATTTGAGATGCTTCCTACGTACCTGAATGAAAATAAGAATCGTGGCTGCAACATGACCCAATTAAACATTAACCATGGCTGAGAGGGCAACTATGATAACAATTGAACATTTGATACAAATGCGTCTCCCTATCCCTGGTGAGCAAAGAACAACAAAGCAAAAAAGGGGGAATTCAATCAACGAGAGTAGCAAAGGCACGAGAGCACAATGTGAGCATCCCAGGGGGGGGGGGTCACTTTAATAGGCGGATGACGGGGTTTTTGCCATTTTCAATTGTAAAATCATACCCTAAAATTTATGAATTTTTCAAAAACCATACCCCAAAATTTACGGGATACCCTAAAAGTAAAGGGAGTACCCTAAAAGATACCCTAAAATTGTGACCAAAATTCGAAATTCTAACCAAGTACCTGAAATGAGATTAAATTCAATACCCTCAAGCATTTTTCTTCCATAATGACACCCCAAAATTTATGTTCATTTGTGATGTTACAAAAAATGACACCCTAAAATTTATTTTCAGCCTGAAAAAAGGTACCCCAAAAAATGGCACATCCCGTACTTGTACATATGGTAGTGACCCCCCCCCCCCCCGGGTGAGCATCTAAATCATTTAGAGTATAGTTAAAACTAAGAGAAAAAGAAAACACGCAGAGAGCGCACGGAAGGCAGCAAGAGCAAAGCAGGCAAACGAGAGATAGTGAAGGAGTGAGAAAAAATACGACAATGAGAGCCAGGAGAGAACATGTTGGTCAACGAGTCAACTGGATAGATCGAGGAGATCTTAAGGGTCTGCAGAATTATTGAAAGTATTCAGCATGGAGAAGATATAAACAGTTAACAGAGGGATAGAGAGTACCAAATAGACCCCATTCTCAGGTATATTCAGGATATTTGTGCTTAGACTGGGGTACCAAGCATCAACCCAACATGATAATTCCTAGCATGAAAATAGATCCCGCAAAATATTTTCTCTGCCCCAACACTACTAAAATTTATGAAGTCAGCATTTAAATCCGTGGACAAGTACCCTAACTGATTAGATTGCTCATAATCTATTTGGAAATTTCAATACTTTGATTTAAGTAATGTTATTTGATCTTACTTTGGTTTGTAAAAATATTTTACCCATTGTTTACTGTCTCCCATATTTGAGACCCAAAAAGGTAATCTAGAATTTTAGGAACCCACCAGAACAGAACCCCCCTCCCCCCCAACTTGGGAAAATAGATAGAATATAGGAGGCTGAAGATTCCTGACTGAAAGGATGAAACGCGTTCCGTACTTATAACGCCTTCTTTTTGTCTTTCTATCTCAAATGTTTTGTGCGCTTATATATACATATATATATACACATCTCTCCTTTAGTAACTGGCGCATGAAAACTTAACTTTCCAACTGACAGATGTTGGTGAAATTCTGAAAGAGCATGAGAACTACTTCAAAAAATTAATAACCAACAGAGAACCAGAAAAACAATATAGAAGACATAAAATTTAAAAACAAATTATTTTTAGGCATTATGAAAAAACATGAAAAAATTAAGTTTCCCACTGATAGGCCATTTAAAAAATGTGAGCTTTTGGAGGCTATTCAACAACTGAAAACAAAAAAAGGACCCGGAGATGATAACATCTCCAATGAAATATATGTGAATACAGGACAACAATTTTTAGACTTCATGCTGAAAATTTTTAAACTTTCTTTTGAAAAGGGATAATTCCAAAAAATGGAAGAAAATAATTGTTAAAACGTTATATAAAAAGAAAGGGAACAGAAGAGAGCTAAAAAATTGGCGTGGAATATTTCTCACATCTAGCATCAGTAAAATCTATGAAAAATGATTTTAAATAGACAGATTACAGACATTGATAAAGGTTTTTCTGAGGCAGCTGCTGGTGGAAGTAAAGGTAGATCAACACTTGACCACTTATTTGTTAGCCAGGCTATCATTGATTATTACAAATATATAAGATGTAATATATAATTCATGTTTCTTGACTTAGAGAAAGCGTTTGATAAACTACATTTGAAATCGTGTCTGATAGAAATATACAGAAGTGGAGTAAAAGGAAAATGTTTGAAAAGCATATATGAACTTAACAAAGAAAGCTCCGTAAGAATTGATTCCCCAAATGGAACAACAACAGATATAGGAATAGGGGAAAACCTAAAACAGGGTACAATTCTAGCAGCACCCATATGTGCCAACCACATTGATAAATGAGTAAAACCAATATATGATCAAAATTTAGGAATAAGGTACGGAAATATCTTGATACTCCCGTTACTTTACCAAGATGATATCATGCTTGCTTCAATTTCAACAAACAAAATGCAAGAAATGTTAAATATTCTTGAAATATACCAGAAACAAAACTTACTTAATTTTAACATGGATAAAAGTGAATGTTTGACAATGAAATTCAATAAGCTCAAAAGAGGTAACCAATCAAATGAACTGAAATTAAACAACTGCACAGTAAAGGAGGTAGAAAGCTACAAATATCTTGGAGACATGAAAAATAATAAGGGAACATTAGATGATAACATTTCAAACAAAAAGAAAGCTGCAATGGGTATAATTAATGAAATAAAATTTTTCGTTGATCAACCAACTTTCAACAAACAAAAAATGGAGATCAGTATAAAACTTATTGAGTCTATACTAATTCCCAAAATACTATATGGATGTGAAACATGGACAAATGTGTCAAAACAACAATTAAAAATACTAGAGAAAATACAAAAAGATGCAGTAACAAAAACTAATTCCATTCCAAGTACAACACCATATGAAGGTATAACATATGAATGTGGTTTTATGCCAATTACTTACAGGATAAAAATGAAAAGACTTGTATACCTTAGAAAGTTGACAAAAATGAAAGACAGTCGACTAACGAAAAAGGTTTATGAGGAGCAAAAACGTCTAAATCTAGATAAATGCTGGGACTCAGAAACAAAAAATTATTTAAAAGAACTAAACATAGATATCTCAGAGGAACAAATAGGCAAGCTGACAAGCAAAGAGTGGAAAAATATGATAGTAAATAGAATAACTTCGATAATACAAAGAGATAAGAAGGAATGTAACTAAACAAAATTAAGATTACTAAAAAATAATTGCTTTGGGAAAAAGAATACATTAATCATAAACATGCAGCAAACCTATTGTCTTTGAAACTAAACATGACTGACTTAAAAGCTAACTATAAGGGAAAACATGAAAATGCCTTATGCAGAAGGTGTGGAGCTCAAGAAGAAACCATTGAACACATATTTCAGTGCCAAAACTTTAAAGAAAGATCTTTGAACACAAATGATTTACTGAAAAGTGACCCAACAAAACTCGGAAAGATTTTAAAATGGTTGAGATGTTTTTATCATAAATAGGATAAAGAAAAACACCCAAAAAAACCTGTGTTACTGCTGCAATACCCATGTTTTGTTGCTTGTAACTGCTCCGGAATGGAGAATTGGTTGCCATTATTATTATTATTATTATTATTATACACTTGAATGACAATTACGACGGCGGGCCAGGGCGGCGCCGCAGGCGACGCGCGGCAAGCCTAGTTATCATTAGCGACTGAAGAAGATATAAGTTTTATCGAAAATTTTCGCACAAATTGTCTTCTTTTTCTTTGCTAATAATAATAATAATAATAATGATAATAATAATAGTAATAATAATAATAATAATAATAATAATAATAATAATTATAATAATAATAATAATAATAATAATAATAATAATAATAATAATAATAATAATAATAATAAATTGAACTAAACCACCATAAAAAATTAACAGAAATAAAATGAATAAAACACAACTGTTAAAGTCTTGAACGTTTCGATTAAAAATGTTCGTCAGCACTACTTTCTAAAGGACAACCGAGAATTTATACTACGTGATAAACAAGGCAAGGTAAAACTAAAGATAAAGTAAAATTACATTTTTACTACAAAGAACCCTATTCCCAGGAAACATGACTACCCCCGAAATTAAAACCAAGTGGGAATGAAAATCACGTTTTGTTCCAAACTGTTTTTTAGCGTAAACAAGAAAATGAAATGGTTGGCACATTAGCAAATGTTCACCCTGGAGGATCAAAATAGTCACAGACCAAACCTCCAAGGGATCCAGCCGGCAACCCCACGACCCTCCCATCTAGCCTTTCAATGATTCGCAAATTGCTGAATCCTGAATGGCTTGATAGGGGATTCCACCCTAACGCCACATGCAAAAAAGCATGAAGCCAAATAGGAAGACCATAGAGCACTGCCAGCAAAACCCCCCAGAGACATCAGATACAATGGCAGGAATTAGGCCACGCCACACGCAAACATATCGAGTTCTACATCTGCAGCCCGTTCATTCAAACATTTGGGTAAAAAAGTTCCCAGCCTGTATTGCCAAAAAAGTTCCTTACGTCGCAATGAAAAGACATCATCAGCCCCATCAATCATTTTAACCCTAACCGTGAATTTACCATTGTGGCTCCCCTCAAAGAAATGACTGAAAAAGTTTACTTGTGGGATTAATCTACCCCTCCCAAGTGATCCCTCGTTATGTTTGCGTGCGTAAGATCTGAAATATGATTTGTAAACATTGAATCTTTGCCAAAATTTTGTTTTGGTGCTACCTACATACTTTTTGTTGCAAACCTCACATTGTAGCAAATACACTACATTCTCTGAGTTGCAGTTATACCTCCCCGAAAAATTTTTGAAAGATCGATTTTCGTCCGAGTTTTCAAAATTATCCCCCTCAGTTATGACGTTGCAGATCTGGCAACTCTTCCTGCCATTGCACCTGTAGGTACCCTTAACCAAATTTCATAGGCAATTAAATTCTAAACATTTCATTGTTCTACCTCTGATCATGTGACCACAGTAATACCATATTTGGAGAGTAGTCAACAAAGAAAAAGCTTAAAATGCTCGCAGTTTTCGTATCGTTTGCCTGATCGATCTCAAACATGCACCAATCGATTGCATTTGATGAGTACTTTCATTTGATATATACATTTTTCATATTTGCTTATGTCAGCAAAATTTAATATCTATGACATCATTCACATTTATGACGTCATTTCTCTAATAAAGAAGTGTAAGATATAAATTTGTTTAGTCTAATTTGCTTCATCTTATTTATTTGATTCATTTTGAGTCTATATTTACCAGATAAAAGGACAGGACTGGCAAAAACCTGCGATGAAAGTAAATGCATGCAACAAAAGGCTAATTTAAGGCTAATTGTGCTAAAAATAGAAGATAAAAAATTTTGAAAAGTATATATTTTTAAACTATAACATGTTTCCTACTATTTGAAACAAATTTGGAGAAAATCGGTTGAGTGGTTGATTAAATAGAATTTTTCTGGTGAAGAAGGTATAAATTTGCCAATTTTCGTCAGTTTTTCGGTTGCCTAGCAACGAATCACGTGACTTATTAATTGTCATTGTTATTTTTGAATAGCCAATTGTCTAAAGAACAATAGTGGTAAGTCTTATTGTTATATATTTTGCAGTTTTGGAGAAAAAGAGGGGGGGCGAAAAACGCCCCCCCCCCAGTACAAAATACCTAAAAAATCGCCCAGTACAAATAGGGTTAACCAACGGAGTCTCACCAACAACTGGCAATTTTGCTCTAACAAGTTCATCTTAATAATAATAATAATAATAATACTAATAATATAAATAATAATAATAATAATAATAATCTATATTATTAAAACGTGAAGCGAATTTTGTGTGGCGTAAAACTCGAGCACGGTTGCGCTGATCCTTGCGAAACTTTCCAAATATCTTCATCTTCCCTGTACGGGGTGCAATAGAGATTTTGTTTTCTCAAATTCGCCCCCAAATCAGGGTAAGGGGCGAATTCGGTGACATCAAAGGATTAGCGGAATCCCTTTCAGCTTTCCGTGTACAAGGGAATGACCTTTAGACATATCATAATTGCCGGATCAATGTTACATTGGAGCTGTCCTACTCCCCTTTTTCTTTTGAAAGGGCAAGGGCAGAGTTTCATAGATCGGCCTCTTCTTCCAGCTAAAATATCGTTGGCTCGAGAGGAGAGAACAGGGGAATTTTAATGGGGGCTTCCAATGAGAAAGGGAGATCATGCTAAGGTGCAATGGACTGATATTCTAAGGTTCCTATTATTCCACGGTCTAGTCTAAAACACCACACCAATGGAACACCGATGAACACTGATGAACACCAGTGGAACACCAGTGGAACACCAATGAACACCAATGAACACCAATGAACACCAATGAACACCAATGAACACCAATGAACACCAGTGGAACACCAATGAACACCAATGAACACCAATGAACACCAATGAACACCAGTGCAATACGAATTAAATTGTTGAGGAATTTCTCTTTAATGAGAAATGATGCAAACTGCTTAATCTCATTTGTATCCATGACAAATAAACGTTTGTCAAGATAAGAAATTAGTGATAACTATGGGTCTAGTCTAAAACACCACACCAATGGAACACCGATGAACACTGATGAACACCAGTGGAACACCAATGAACACCAATGAGCACCAATGAACACCAATGAACACCAGTGAACACCAGTGGAACACCGATGAACACTGATGAACACCAGTGGAACACCAATGAACACCAATGAGCACCAATGAACACCAATGAACACCAGTGAACACCAGTGGAACACCAATGAACACCAATGAACACCAGTGCAATACGAATGAAATTGTTGAGGAATTTCTCTTTAATGAGAAATGATGCAAACTGCATAATCTCATTTGTATCCATGACAAATAAAAGTTTGTCAAGATAAGAAATTAGTGATAACTATGACGCTCCATAGTGACGCTCCATAGATAACATCTGAGATTGAATGTTTTACGTTGATCTATACATGATCTATACAAGGACGCATTATTATTACGTTGAATTGCATTATATATCACAAATTATATCAAAAATTGCATTCCTTTCACTCAACACTAATCAAAGCTTGGGGCGTCTTACCCTTTGAGGAGTGACCTGTGTCCCCATTCTGACTTTACGATGTTAAATTGGGGTGTGGCAAGGCAACCTTGCAGAAGGGAACCTATCAAAGGAAAATTGAGCAGGGAAATTGCTGGACAAATGTAGGTGTTTTCCAATTTTTTGCCCTTTCTCTTGTACTTTACTTTCTACTGAAGTCTGCACACAGGCACAGGCCAGGCCAGTAGGGCATTGATATTCAGAAGGTTTTTGCTGGTTTCGGCCACGGGCTGCGCTCGGCCGTGCGTCTCTTTTTATTTTACAACTTCAATTATCATTGGCCTTTGCAGAAAGGGCACTTCGCTGCTAAAAGAGTTGGAGTGCAGAAAACGATCGGATATTACTCCGAAAAAGCAGGACATTTTAGCCTCCAGAAAGAAGCGTCGCGACGAGGATTTCATAGATGTATCCTCCACTGGTGAAGATGAAGATGAATATGAAACGGATGATATTGTCTTTGTGAAAGAAGTAGCTGCTTCTGGGAGGCCTGTGCCTGGAAGCACGACTGCTGAAAATATTGTAGACGTTGTAAAGCTTGAAAATAGAAAGAAGAATTCTCCACGAAGACAGCTGTCTTTCACATCTGGCAACGAAGATGAATTATGGGTAAATTAAATGCTTTTTTAATTCATTCCAACTGAAAGCATTAAAGCATAGGTTCCAAATCTTTATCTTGGCGTAAAAAGGTGGGTGTAAAATTCTATGAGCTATCTCTTCTGATTGAATGGCTTGAAAGAAACTTTAGATAATTATCTATAATTCTACCGTTGGACTTTTCAGAAATTTTGAATATTTTTGGAGATTACAGCGTATCTTATATTTCAACTCATTTGAGGATGTGACGTCATCAAATTTCTAAATCGTAAACCAGATGAGTGACAGACTTCTGCTTGATACCAAATTGTAGGCACTCATAAACTATGGTTTTCTTCGAAATTACTTCATGTTGTGTCAAACAGTTTAGAAATTACGATAGTTATAAGTTTTTTTGAAAATTTTTCTTGAATTCTAGAAAAAAAAGAAAACCACTCTAATTCTGAAAATATTGAAGATTTCAGAAAAGCCCAACGGTAGAATTATAGAGAAATAGCTAACGTTTCTTTGAGATCATTCAGTTCAAAGAAATAGGTCACTCAATTTTACACCAGCCTTTTTAAAGATTTGGAACCTATGCTAAGCATTAATATATTTCTGCTGTTTTCTACAGAAGAATAGAATCACAGGTGAATTGGAGTGCGTTATGGTAGCCTGTTGACAGTCGTTCGACCCTGCCTTTTTTACATTTGATGACAGTCCTAAGCTTTTTCCCTTTTTTGCCCCCCCCCCCTCCACGCTTTTGCTGCCGCATTTTTCTTGATAGACACTTTCAGGAACATGACCTTTGTTTGATGCTTTATTTAGTTTGTTCACACATTTTCAGTAGATTTTGGCAAAATATCTTTTGCTGGGGGATTCGATTATTTTATTGATAGGGGGTCAACAAAGTTTCTGTAATTTTGACTTTGTATTATCGTATGAATGTTGTATTTTGTACCAAATATGAACAAAAATGATCGTCCACGAGAAGACTAAATGGTCTTCTAAAGGGGCTTTTGAAACTAGAATGTGCATGGACGAAAATGGGAGTGGCCAAACCACTCAAAGAAGGTTTTTGTAATAAAGAAATTATTTCACTCGCTGCGAAATATTGTATCATATCTCATTTCATAGCATTTGAATCGTTTTACACAAAACGACCAAAGTAAACAATTCTTTTGTTTTGTTTGTGAGTCAAAAAATAGTTGAACAAATTGACATGAGTGGAAACAAGTTGTGGGCAAGTTGTACTTCATTCTGTCCTGAACAAAATACTGTTCGTTACAAATATTCGAGACTGTTAAAGATCGATGATCAAAGTTTGAATATTCTATTGTCTCATACACCTACTATGACCTATTAGCTCAGAAATCTAAAAATTAATCTGAAAAGAAATCCAAAAAGAAAGCTAAAATGACAAAAATCTTTGAAAATCCTGGAAACCCTATAAATCCCCCCTCAACTGGGATCTCCCTAGAAATCCATTAAAAACAATCCACTGACAAAATCTTGACACCTTTGCACTCTGCGAGAAGGTCATATCAAGGGTGTTAGGACACGAACGTGTTGATTACACAGGCCCGTCGGAACCGGGGGGGCTGGGGGGGCTTCAGCCCCCCCCCAATAATTTGCTGCAGTTCGTTCACTTTTGTAAGTAAAAAAAGCTGTGAAAGCCCATCTCGTGGAAATGAAGATTCAAACTTATTTATATTCGAGGAAGTTATTAGAATTTATCAAGCTATCATCCTTGGTATTATGGAATTCAAATATAATCTATATCCTCGTGAAATAGAAGTCCCATTTTTCAGAATTTTCTCGGAAAGACCCCTATCAGACTTCATCCTTTGCTTTTTAAATTGCCAATTCTCCGAAAATGGGGCGTTTTCCAACGATCTAAAGGGCGTGGCCATGAAAAATTTTTCCGGGGGCAAGCCCCCGGACCCCCATCACTCCGCTCGCATGAAGTTTCAGCCCCCCCAATATGAATTTCGTTCCGACGGGCCTGTTACATATTTGTTTACCTTGTTTTTATCCTTGTCTTGATTTCTTGTCTTCTTTGCTTCTCTGTGTCGTCTTCAACTGGTGTGTGCAACTGAACGGTTTATTAGGCCCAACTTCCTCGTGTTATTTGAATATATCTTCCTTTTATTCCTGTGTCTTAGTGCGCCCTCGCAGAAGAAAGGTTCAAACCGCAAAGCTTGAAACCTTTCTTCTGTGAGGGCGTGCTAAGACACAGGAATAAAAGGAAGATATATTCAAATAACACGAGGCATTTGGGCCTCATTAACCGTTCAGTTGCACACACCAGTTGAAGACGAAACAGAGAAGCAAAGAAGACAAGAAATCAAGACAAGGATCAAAACAAAGTAAACAAATATGTAATCAACACGTTCATGTCCTAACACCCTTGGTCATATATTGTTCACTGTCATTCAAATTGACGTAAGACGCGGGTTATTACTTATCGTCCTTATTCCAAAAGTCTCTTGTTCAGCACCCTGACTTGGGCTTCGACTGAAGCGATAAAAACAACAGCAATAAGCAAAATTTTTAGGGACTTATTTAATGAGTCTACTGTACTTCTCCATTGAGTCCAGATTCCAACCAAATAAATTACTTTTCGTATTGGGTCTGGAGAGGTAAGAGTGTGTATGATTGTGAAAGTTTTATCAGTAGCGAGTACTGACAATTTTAAAATCATGAAACAGTGATAAGGTCGTTCATTGCCAAGTAAAAATAAATCAACAACACACAAAACAATCGGTTAAGGAGGCTCGCTAGTGATGAAACTTTCACAGTGATACACACTCTTGGTGTCCGATCGCTCTTGATTCAAAAAGGATGCTTTGCCAAATTTGAATTTTCTTAAAAAGTCTCTCAAAATGTCAAAAAACAGAACGGACAATTCGTGAAATGCCTATGGATTTAGTTTCAGCACACATTTTTTCAATAAGAAACAATTTGAAATTCCAAAAATCCTGGAAAATGCCATAAGAACTCCAGAAATTCCTACGAAATTTCTTTAGAATTCAGAAACCTAGAAATCCCGCATGCTCTTTGGCTCGTACACCCATCGGTTAATTATAGTTCTTCTTGGGGGAGGGGTAATTTAATCCTCTTCTTGTTTTAAGTAACTACCCGCATATGAGAATCTATCATTTTATGAGTCAGCCTGTGGGTTGGTTCTTATATAATGGTAGTCTCATTGGACAATTTCAGCCTGTAGGTTCTTAATCCACTGTGTTGTTATGTGCGGGTGTTTACTGTTTTTTGTAGCTGTACCGTACCCGTGCAACAACATCATTATTTTACCGTTTTACGTTTTATTTTATCGATAGGAATACCAGCTGGACACAACTACTGCAACCAGTATTAGTGAGGATGAGATTCTAAATCCTACAAACGAAACAAGAACAAAAACGTTAGCCACAGAAGAGGAGCAAGCTACATCAACATATTACAAGGGAAATCCAAATTTACCTATTTACGGCTACAAGACCCCGGGTGTGAAAGAAAGTTTTAATATTTGTCTGCGAGAGGGAGTTCCAAAGGAGAGGATTGCTATGATGAAACCACTACGTATCACATCAACAGGAACATTCATAGTCAAGCAAAATGGAGTTAACATCAAACATCCGTATGACTTGGAAGCAGATGATCTCCCTGGAACCTTCCTAAAAAAGGAACAAACAAGATTCTACGAGGTCAGAGAAGCTGATGGATCGTTTGATATTTCCTGTCATATCCATGTATCAAAAGATGCCAATGGACGCGTGATTGGAGGTACCTTTAATGAGAGAATTGGCACAACCAAATGGGTAGCTCGCCAGGCAAACTTGAGCAAGGTATACGCTGTAATCAGAAAGCGTGCAGTTCACAAGCCAACCTTGGAAGAACATCGTGTGCAATTTATTCGCTACATAATCTTCATAATGCCTCTCTTGGAATACAATGCAAATTATCGCAATCTCAAAGCAAAGAGTTGTTACCATTTGCAATGCAGCAACATGATTGTGTCATATTATTTTGATTCACCAGAAGAAGTTCCCGTGGTTGGGGCAAAACATGGTAATGCAAAAAATCCACTTGCTCCTCAATTCCATTCTGTTGCCCACTCAATTCGAAAAGAAATACAAGAAGCTGTTTCAAAAAACAACACTGCTGCTCCAAGGATTTTAAAAGAACAACTTACAAGGGATAAAAGTGCTATCGAAACATCCCTTTCAGAGACAGTGCGAAATGAGAAGCAAATTTCGAATTACAAGCAGATGCATGGAGCTCGTAGCTCGTTGGCAAATGATGAAATTAGCAGCATAATGTTAGAGATGTTCAAAGAAGGACCAAACGATGCTAGCGACGTGATAGACAAGGATCAGGCCTTTGTTCAGGAAATGCAAATCAGACATGGCAAGCAAGCGAATTTCGTAGCTTACTGCAAGCAGACGGTTAACGATGTGGAAAGGTTTTGTTGTAGAGATGATGCTTTCACGACGCTATCAATGGACACAACATTTAATGTTGCCGAATATCATCTGACTCAAACCGTTTTCAAGTATATGGCAGTGCTCAAGAGGTCCGACCAAAGGCCTCCGTGGTTCCCTGGACCGGTCATGGCACATAGGCACAAGGAGAAGACAGACTTTGCCTTCTTTTGGCAGGCATGCAGTCGTGGAAATACCGGTTTACGAAATCTGCGTGCTTTTGGAACTGATAAAGATGAGGCAATAATTCAAGGGATCCTGCAAGAAACGAGAAATGATACAATAAACCTCCTTGGTACAGAACATGCGATGAAGAATGTACAACGAAAACTTCAGCAGTTGAGCTTTCCACAACGAGTTGCTTCGCGCATCACCAACGAGATCTTCGGAAGGAAAGATGGACTGATTGAATGTGAGACAAAAGACCAATACGATGAGAGATTGACAATGCTAAAGGAAAGATGGAGTGATTTGGAAAGGATGCACACGAAGAACAAGCCACCATCAAAATTTGTGGAGTACTTCACAAAACACAAAGAGAACTCTCTCAGGGAGAAGATGCTGAAGCCAGTTAGGATTGCTGCAAACGAGGTGGGTAGATTCTAACTGTTGCTTTAAACAAATACACAGATTCAGCTACACAGAATAGAGCGAGTTTATCACATTTTCACATATTGAATCCCTAAATTTAAAAGTTACTTATTTATAGTTTGCACCAGAAATGTTTTAGTTACCAGCATAAATTGTCTGAATTTAAGACAGAAGAGACGTCTTTTTGCAGGAATTTAAAAAAGAGAAAGCAGGGACTTTCTCCAAATTTTTACATTGTTTACATCTGTAAGAAAATCTATTTTATTCAAAAGCATATTACCATATCATTTGAAAAGATTGTTGAAGAAAATTTCGAAAATTGAAAGCAGTCAAGAGAGAAAAGTTTCTGCAGGTGGTCTATGGTAAATTTGTCGATTCAGTACTATAAATAGTCATATATTTTTCCCGTGGAGGTACATAAGACCTTAAAGATTACAGTACATGGCCACCTTTGGCCCAGTTTTATCGCTATCAGTGTGCTCTGAATGAAAAGTGCAAATCATTGGCAGGGAAAAATTTTGCCAATGAACATATTTACATACATACATACACCCCTTCTGGTATTGTCTAGTATGAATCTTGGTGGTAAATGTGCTGTTATTCTTAACTAGATTGTAAATATATTCTTTGTTATGAGGTCTACTCGACCGTAGCTGTCGACTGCACTGGAGGTGGGGCAAGAGAAATTTTACAAAGGTTCCGTGCCTTCTTCTAACCAAAATTGTTATCCCGCCAATCCAGTCATAGATTTCATTGGTGGGTGAGCTTCTGTCATCGCTCTTCTTCGTCGCTCTTGAAAAACGAATACAGTATGAAGTCTGTGTAACTTCACACATAAATGCCATCAGTGTGAATCACATTTTCTTTATATCAGCAGGTTTAAATCAGTTTTTTGCTGCCAAAATTTGTCCTGGGTAAAATGAATAATGTATGTATGTATGTATTTATGTGTGTATGTATGTATGTATGTATTTATTTACTGGATTCTAAAAGGGCCTATTTATTATCTGGCATGTCTTCTTTTTTGTTAGGTCGAGCAGTATGGACAGAATCCAATAGAGTGGCTTCATTACATGGTGAAGGATGATTTGGATGAAGCAGGAAAAGAGGCTGGCAAGACGCATCGAGACATCAGCCTTTCTTCTTGCCTTCAAGTGATGAAGAAAAGATCACTTCGTCTGTACTCAGACATCATTAAGGCAGTTTACGATCAAGGTCCGTATATGTTGAGCCCAAGCTACGCCAGGTTCAAAATAGAATATGATGTTTGGATGGATATGTCCATAGAAGAACGCCATGCTCATCTGAAGCGTTACTTTTCATTTGTTCCAAAGAAACCGGATTCTTCACATCTCATAAATGAATCTCAAAATATCCATGCTGGTGTGGAGACCTTGCATATAGACCAAGTGTCCACATCTGTTGCATCTGTTGCATCTGTTCCACCTGGCAATTCATCAGAGACCAGTATGACCAGTAGGGAGCGAAACATCATCCCGGTATCAGCATCAGATTTGCAGATCCCAGACTCTGTAATTAGCACAGAAACTCTCACGAATGTTTTCAGAGATGCACAGACCTTGTTGGACGATCACAATTCGATTTTAAATGCTCCTTCAAAAGACCCACTTGTCAAAGCCGTGTTGAATGAAGCAGACAAGGAGCCTCTGATTGTCAAGCCCAAGAAGACAAACAGAAACATGTTTATGTGTAGCTGCAAAGTATTTGCATCACTCAGCCTCATCTGCCATCATAGCTTAGCTGTAGCTCAAGTAAATGGAAAGCTTTTGGAATACGTTACTGAAGTGAAGAAAGGCTTGTTGAAAAAGCGGAAAAACCCCTTTCTGAACCTATCAGCTGGCCTTGAGAAAGAGCTACCGGTTTCTCTTCGAGGAATGAAAAAAAACGAAGTTAGAAAAACTGCTCAAAGAGTCAAGCAAAATGAACAACGGAGAAAAGATAATTCATTTGAGATCAGTGGAAGTGTGGCTACAAGCGTGCTTCAACCAACATCAGGTGTCCAGTTACAGCAAAGAGACTCACTGGCGAAAGCGAATCAACAACACCATCATCAATCGCAGATACTGCCAAGCTTTTTAGATCAGCCAGTGACCCTACAACCACAGAAACGGTGTGTGAGCCAAGAAGCAGATCAGCAACAACAACGCACTGCATATCCATCTGATTGCCATCAGAGAAATTACGCTGCTGTTCAACAACCATTCACATGGCCCCTAAACAACCCCATGCAGAATTTCAACAGACCTCAGCCAAACCAAAGTGAAACGCTGAGCACAACAGATCAGATGTCCATTCCAATACCTCCAAGTAGGCATGAAATGGGAGACTTCCAGCCACACCAAGGTATGAATCAACTTTTCATGCCCCTAAGATATGGAACTCCCCAGGTGGCTCTCCCACATGTTGCAACGGTTCACGGTGGTCAGGACTTGCCTTCAAGTATCCACCAAGCTCTCACTTGGCATTCAGGTATGTCTCCATATCCTTACGAGATATCGGTGCTGCCAGCTGCAGTGAGCAAATGCTATGGATGTGGGAAGGAGTTTGCGGAAAAATACAGGAGTGAGCCCCACAACGTCATTATCCGGCACAGAGATCGCAGGATTAGAGGTAGGGATACCAGTGGAAAAATAATCTATAACAATGAATTCACTTTTACATATTATCATTTGAACAGGATGCATATTGGAATGAAAAATCCAGCGTTCAACGGTGAGGTCATCATCGAGGAGGAACTACGGCGAAGCTTGGGTCCTGTACGGTTGTTTGCTTTAACCGCGACTAGCGGTCTCCAAATAAAATAGTGCCCGAATTGATAACTTGTTTGCATTGTAGTTTACTTAGTTTATGTAGTTACAGTAAAAACCCGCGTATAAGAACCTACAATTTGGCAAGTCAGCGTAACTAGGTTCTTATGTTTTGGGTATTTAGTGGGAAATGAGGCTGTTTAGGTTCTTAAATTGGTTCTTATTTCATTCATGGCTTTCAGGAATTTCTTTTCTCCAAATTCAAACTTCGGCCTATTATTTACTGTCAGTCTACATCATTTAAGTTTATTATATGAGGTATATTCCCTCACAGAAATTTGTGGAAGAATCAGAAATGTTTATATAACCCAGAGAAAATCTGTCAAAAGCTTCTCATCAGGTAATATAAACATGCTTGATTCTTCCACAAACTTCTGTTGTGAATAAGACCCCATGATCTCTACAAATAAGAACCTATTTCAAATTCCAGGCTGAATGGGTTGTTATATAATCTGGATTTGATTGCAAAATTTCAGCATGCGCAGGTTCTTGATCCACGAGGTTCTTATACGCGGGTATTTACTGTATTCGTTTTGTGAACTGCTGACAAAAATTTCAACATAGCCTCTATTGATTACTGCTTGGAGCTATTTTTTGTCATTTGCTTATTTATAGATCAGGAGGTAGGAAAATGATCCGTATGGAACCTCCAGACAAGTAGCACTAGGCCTCTAATGAGTTCACGGGTCAAATTATCAAGCGTTATCTTCGTTAACCCTATCTGACCTGGGGGGGGGCGGATCCCGCCCCCCCCTAGTACATTTTTGTTTACACCGTTTTCCACACATGCAGCAGGCCTCTGATACTTCGTAAGTTTAACTTTGTATCATAGAGCAATAAAATTGCAACAATTTGGACATTCTATTTTTAGCCTTGTTTCCATGGTTACCAATTTTTCATACTGCACTCTATGAAAAACCAACTTTGTATCTCTTTTAATCATGTTTAATTGGTCCAATTAAGTCTAAATTAAGAATTTATATATATTTTGATCTATATCTTTCATTTCTTTATGAAAAAATAAAGTTTCATGACCTTTTAGCAACCTTTCATTTATATGACGTCATATGACATCATAATGATCATCATGCTCTAGCAACAACAACAACATCGCTAATTGGATTATGATTTCAAATTTTCATTGTTTACATAATGAACTACCTTTGTGCCAAGTTTGGCTGCCATATCTCTTATGACAACAGAGATAAACAGGGGGGGTGGAATCCGCCCCCCCCAGGCATTGAGTGTTTCAAATCACCCAGGTCAGATAGGGTTAAAGTAGGGTTAGGGTACTTAGAAACTGAAGGATTCGATTTTTTTGAGATAAGGACTGAACAACCGTTAGAATTTCGTTCAATTTTGTGCAATAAAACAAACAGCCATCTAGAAGTCACTAGATTTTAAGATCTAACAGAACAGCCAGAATTTTAATTGCATTTTGATGCATTTCAAGTGGTGGCTCACTGGTACATGCTACAACATACTATCATACCAATGCGTTTGTGCAAAACATAGCTCACCAAGGTGAATGCGAATTAAACATGCAAAATTGCGTTTTGACCTACGTTTTTACCTGTAAGTAAATTTGTTCGGAATATTGCATGTCGCCTGATACGCGCTTTTCTAAAAAACCAAGTTATTCGAAGGTAGGATGGGGGGAGGGGGGGCTAGCATATTTGATTATCTGGCAACGTTCTACAAGAAACGAGAGTCTGGGAAAAAGTTTCAACCCTCTCCCATCATATTGCCTTCGGTAAGGGGAATTTTTTACAAAAATTCTGAAGGTGATTTTTAAAACGAACGGTTGTTTGGTTCAGATGAACCTGAACAGTTAACTAAATAATATGAGCAACACTATCGTTTTGTTCTTCCTACAGTATTGTAGTTGAATCTAGTGCTGCTCTTTTTTTATTGCTAGTCATACAAGGAATATTAGTGCTGCTCTTTTTTGTTACCAAAAATATGTTGATATCTTACCATGTTGAGTTCTGTTGTTATGTTAAGGTAACTCTGCTTTCCGCTCAGCGAAATGCCGTTTCGCAAAACCACTCTCCTCAGAAAACAGTTAATTTCTCCAATATTATTCGGCCTATCGAAAAGCGGTAAACAGGAGGTTGTTCTGTATAATCTGGGCAATCGAAAGATGTACAAATCGCAATGTTTCCGTGAACCCTAGTTTCGCAAATCCTAGTTCAAATCCTTTTGCTAATTTCAGAAACGTGGATTTATCTCCAAAACTACTCGAAAAATTTTCGATTTTTTTTCGTTCCATCTTTAGCTAGGTCGTTGATCTACAATTTTGCCAAGTCTGATTGAAAAAGCTAGGCTAGATTTCCTGCAATCTAACTTCGTATTTCTGTTTACTTTTCGACAGCGAAATGGAGAAACCTTGGTCAACAGATTACCATGCTATGAAGCACGCTTGCAAAAGCTCAGGCTTAAAATAACTTTCAGAAGTTTTTCCATTGGCAAACAAATGAACGTCATCTTTTGGGAACCATACGCAAGTCTCAAAAGCAGAGGTGTACGCAGCACCTTAGAAGTGAGGGGGTCTGGGGAAAAAATTTTGTGACCATGCCCTTCAGACGCTCGGAAAATGAGGGAAACGCCCTTTTTACTTATATTTTGCATCGTAAACATGGCTGGAATAAACACAAAATAGGCAGGATGTTTTGTTGAATTTGCATTGACAATTTATACCTAGCATATCAAGTACGAATTACAAAATCGCTTTTCTTCTTTACTGTAAAATTGATTTGGCGCTAGTTGTTGTTATGATATTCAGGAAATGCCTCTTGTCGCCACTTCATCGTTGTTTAGTCAGTAAATGACATCTTTTGCAAGAATCTTTTGAACACAGGAAAATTTTGAAAACAGACATTCTACTTTGGCTTAGAATGCCTCTCCCAACATCGTTCAAGCATTTCTTAGAAACGCAAAACATTGCTCCACCAAACCATAGACAAAACCATTCTCTCCCTGCTGTTCAAGAATCTCGAAGACCACCGCCTGAAAGATCTGCCTGACCCCCCCCCCCCCTGAGGTACAAATTTTATTGCATTTTTGAACAAATCTCGAGGACCATCTTTTTGAAAAGTGGGGGGGTCCGGACCCCCCCCATTCCCCCCCTTGGGTACGCCACTGCTCAAAAGACATTCTTAGTGCGCTTGTAAAAGTATCATTTGCATCTATTGATTAAAAATTACTGATTTTTACCAGCAACTTCACGAAACCATGCTTTGGGTGTCTTTCGAGACTTTCGTAAGCATTCACAGATTATCAATTTGTTTTAGAGTCCACAATGAGCATAGATCTTAGATCAAGAACTAATTTTTTTGCAAAAACATTCTACGGCCGTTCAAATTGTTCTGCATGGGCTAAACTGTTGACCAACGCTTTTCCCCTTCGATGTCGAAAAGTAAACAGAAATGTAAAATTCGATTGCAGGAAATCTAGCCTAGCTTTTTCAATCAGACTTGGCAAAGTTGTAGATCAACTACTTAGCTAAAGATGGAGCGAAAAAAAATCGAAACTTTTTCGAGTAGTTTTGGAGGTAAATCCACTTTTCTGAAATCAGCAAAAAAATTTGAGCAAGGATTTGCGAAGCCAGGGTTGACGGAAAGATTGCGATTTATAAATCTTTCGCTCGCCCAGATTATACAGAACAACATCCTTTTTACCGCTTTTCGATAGACCGAATAATATTGGAGAAATTAACTGTTTTCTGAGGAGAGTGGTTTTGCGAAACGGCATCTCGCTGTGCACTAGAGCGGAAAGCAGAGTTACCTTAAGTTTGTTAAAGCTGCGTAAAGGTAGAGAGTAAACATCTATTAACTGGACATTGCACATTTGAATTGAAGTGTTAATGCGAAAGATGTATGATAGAGTTTCTTCCCAGAAAGTTTGCAAATTTGGAATTTGAATCAAGGTTTCTAACCAATGGTTTTAATGCTTGATTTATCATAGCTTAATTTGTGCCAAAGGACGTTCAGTCCCTATTCTCACGAATAAAATGAAAGAGTGCTGAACTAAACCAACCAGAGTTTTGACGAGAAGAGTAGATTCTTCTCAACAAATATTTCACTATCATATTCTGCAGTATGGAACAGTATGCTAAGAAAGTGTCAGTGATAGAAATGATCATGGCGAATTCCTACTTTTCCAAAAGCTGAACATCGAGACTAGCAGAAAAATTTCTTTCGATAGTAGCAGATCAAATATCTTATTCCGAGCAAAAATGCAAGGTATAATGTGTTAGCAAAAAGGTATTCCGCCTCTGAATACAGTTATGCGAAGATATATTCTGCCAGGCTAGTCCTCTTTCACGTTAAAAGGCCATCATAGTGAAGATTCACCTATTCATATTTAATATTTTGATAAAAATTAGCTTTCCTATGCTTTCTTTGAAGGTTGTTGACAATTTATCTCGTTCTGTTGACTTGTTTGCTCAAAAGTTTTGTTAAAGTTGGAATAACCATTAAACCACATAGTTTTTTCATCGTTGTCTTCCTTATTTGCTGCAATGCTGGAACGGGTTTTCCTTTACCCTTCGTGATATATGTCGGAAATTTGACAAATCCACATATTTTTCTGCAAGGAACTAGGAATTTGAGTAAATACTGATAGTTTCTTAAAATCGAGATATTTTCAGTACTGAAGTGTTTTTTACGAGTGTCTAGAACGTTCCTTGTTCACTACCTGTGAACAAGGGTGGTGCCAAAAATCTTCCGACAACTTCCCAGAGCGGGGAGGCTAAAATGATTGAAATATGCAGTTTTCTTACATCTTTTGTCAAATTTACCCCGAAAAAACGTTCTATTTTCAGGTATTTCCAACGTACCTTCAGAGCAATGATACATACGAGATAAGCGAAAACGAAGAAAATTATGCAAAGGATTTTCTATATCAAAATAGGTTACTATTTAAGGTTTTTACTTTTTAGCAATCTGAGAGTTGAGTTTTTATGAGCAATTTATTACGCAAAATATATGTGAATCTGGCTTTATTTAAAAAGCTTCAGCCTCCATGGATGGAATATAAATCAAATGACGGTCTAATGCAAGAAATGCTGCAGCCTTCTTTCACTTTTATGACTGAGAAAATTGCTATAGAATATTTCCGACTGATGTTCCACTGGTGTTCATTGGTGTTCATTGGTGTTTCACTGGTGTTCATTGGTGTTCCACTGGTGTTCATTGGTGTTCATTGGTGTTCATTGGTGTTCATTGGTGTTCATTGGTGTTCCACTGGTGTTCATTGGTGTTCATTGGTGTTCATTGGTGTTCCACTGGTGTTCATTGGTGTTCATTGGTGTTCATTGGTGTTCCACTGGTGTTCATTGGTGTTCCATTGGTGTGGTGTATTAGACTAGATCATTATTCCACTGCTCCGGATTATACATTTCAGTTGCGAAGCAGCAGTCATATCCTGTTGTTTGTGTGATTAGACCACATTAAAATATTAGGGCCTTTGTCGTAATGGCTTTCAAAACAGTCGAGTCTGTCGTTCATTTAACCACAACATTTGAGCATTGTTAAATGTTGAACCAATTAGAACAAGTTGCTTGAATTTGAATGTAGTCATTATTGTTTTAAGTATAAATTCCACTCGAATGACGCATTGCAGAGCTTTTGTTCTGTCCCAAGACAACATCAGGCCTTTCACAGTTGACATCTGATAAGACTTATCACATCATGGCAGTTATCACTATTGAATTGTTTTGACAGTCTTGCTTTCAGCAAAGGTAACTGGGACTCATTGTAATTAGGCTGCAAACTGCTAGCCAAAAAGAAAAGCTTTTCTGGCATTTATCCCCGGGGGGGGGGGGGGTACTTCACATGTTGTGGGTACGTGTATGTGCCATCGGGAAGGGTATCGATTTTCGCGATTTTGGTATAAGGAACGGTATCGATTTTCACGATTTTGGTATAAGGAACAGTATCGATTTTCGCGATTTTGGTATAAGGAACGGTATCGATTTTCGCGATTTTGGTATAAGGAACGATATCGATTTTCGCGATTTTGGTATAAGGAACGGTATCGATTTTCACGATTTTGGTATAAGGAACGGTATCGATTTTCGCGATTTTGGCTTAAAGAACGATTTTGGTATACTTTTTCGGAAAATTGGTATAAGGTCGGGTATACTTTTTCGCAAAATTGGTATAAAGTCGGGTATACTTTTTCGCAAAATTGGTATAAGGAACGGGTATGTTTTTGAAGCTTCGATGGCACGTCCCCGACCAAAACCTGGTCAAGTAACCCCCCCCCCTTCGGGAATTTATCCCGTCTAAATGGAGCTACGCTTCGCTTCGCGCAGTTACAAAACATAGAACGAATTCAAGGAATTACGCCATAAGTCTAGGCCAAGGCTGTTGAAGGCCTACAAAGAAATCGAGCAGAAAATATCAAGAATTTCTTCCTTACCAAGGAAGGCTTCAGGGGGAGGGGGCTCAAATAGGATCGCCCATTTCTTCGCAGGGGCATAGAGCTAAAAAGAAACGATCTTCTCACATTTGTTTTCAAATTGGTACCTTTCTCAAGAGATACCGCAGGCGGAGGCAGAGGAGGAGACATAAGGGCAATGAGAGTCATGTCTTTCTCTGAGTTTCTCATTTAATTTCGCCCATCCTAGAGGAGGGGAACAGATATGCTCGCTACCACGGAGTGCTTCGAGGGGGGGGGGGTCTCGAATGAACGGGAATTTTATTCTATACAGTTTGTGAATCGAACAAGGAATGTGCTTTAATGGTTGAGGGATGCGATAACGACTGACTCTTTCTTTCTTTCGTTGATTAGTCAAATACTAGAGGGGTATCGTTCTTTTGGAATGCTTGTGTGTGTGTGTGTGTGTAATCTTATTTTAATTCGATAATTTTTACATATAGCTAACAATATATACATCATTTAAATATATACAAGTTAACTAATCAAAATCGAATATACAGAACTAATAAACAAAATTAATATTTTCTAAATAATACAATTAAGTTGGTAGGCAAGCACAAGCACTACATTTGCAGTTGGGACCGTCCCATTGTTTTATTAAAACCTTAAAACTTTTCAGATTTCCTGCCGATTTTAGTTCATTTGGTAGGCCATTCCAAATTTGTGGCCCAATGGACTTGAGACTCTTGGACCCGAAAGTTGTTTGATTAGGCCTAAAATGTGCTAAATTATTTGGATTTCTTGAAGAATAAATTGAAGAACGTAATTCAAAAATGCTCTGCATAAATGGTGGATTCAAATGATTCAAAGTTTTAAATATTTCAATGCAAAGGAGTCTTTGGCGGGCAACATGCATCGTGCATTTACTCGATCTCGAAAGCAAATCATTATACGAACTCGTATGATCATTATAAAGAAATCTTAGAGCACGTTCTTGTAATTTTTCTATTTTCTGCAATGATTTGGAAGATGAGAAATACCAAACCAAAGGACAATAGTCAAAATTAGAATATACGAAACTCTGAACAAGGATCTTCTTCTCCTGAAAGCCAATGAATGTCTTTAATCTTTTGAGAACATTTAATTGCGTTGCAGCCTTTTTGCAAAGATTCGAAATATGTGGGTCGAAATCAAGTCTATAATCCAAAGTGACTCCTAAAAGTTTCACAGTCTCCTCAGATTTGATTATTTTACCGTTAATGTTAATTTGTTCTCCACTAGTATTTGTTTGGTTTTTTCTGAGCAGTAAAGCATGGAATTTTTCAGGATTAGCAATCATTTCATTTTGTTCTAGCCAAGCTAGAGCAACTCCAGATTCTTTTCCCAAAATATTGATAAGATCGGGCATACTTTTAGAGAAATAAGCAAGAGTATTGTCGTCAGCATAGTTATAGAGAGTTGCCTGTTTTATGAAAAGAAACAAATCATTTATATAAAAGTTAAACAGGATTGGGCCCAGCACAGATCCTTGGGGTACACCAGAAATAACCTCTAGGAAGGAACTGTAAGTATTATTTATCCGAACTCTTTGTTTACGTCGCTTGAGATAAGAATAGGTAAGGACAAGCGCATCTTCATCGAATCCGTATGCATGTAGTTTGGCAATAAGCAAGTCATGTGGAATGCAATCAAAAGCTTTAGAAAGATCCATCAGGACTGCACCTACGAGGTAATCGTTGTCGAGGTTAGACCTCCAATCTTCAATCATTCGTATTAATACATGATGGGTGCCGTAAGCTCGTCTATAGGCCGCAATGAAAACAGAAAGTGTGTTATCTAAGTGTTGAGTCAGTTGTTGTTTCAGGACTTTTTCATATATCTTAGAAAAGGTATTAAGAACACTAACTGGGCGGAAATTTCTTTCCACCGTGCGAATTGGTTCCCCCTTATCTAAAGGGCAGACCGCAGCCTTTTTTGCATCGTCTGGGAATCTAGAATTTCGAATGCTACAGTTTATTGCCATGGTTAGTGCGACTGAGAGTTCGTTAGAAGCTAGAGATACTAGCTTTGGGGGTATTTGATCCTCACCAGTAGATTTTTTTCCATCAAGGGATTTTAATAGTTCCATAATTTCTTGATTGCCTATTTCATGAAAGGAAAAGGTATTCAATACTTGTTCTGGGTTTTGAATGATAGCTAGGACGCTAGGATGGTTTTTATACTTGTCAAGAATTAATCTAACAATTTGTCGGTCATCAGAAATTCCAGTATATTCAGCAAGGTTAACGGGCTTCTTGCCGCTGGATTTCTCTACTATGTTTACATAGTGATCGTTGAAGATCTCTGTCAATTCTTGGTCATCTGTTACAACAGTATCGTTTTTCACAAGAGAAATATCGCTACTTGTAAGTCCCCCTTTATTTGAAAGAAAGGGTTTTACGAGATCCCAAAATTCTTTATTTGAAAGTGTACCATTTTTTGTCGCTTCTTTAAAGTGGGTTTTCATAGCTTTCTTCCTTAGGGAAACACATTTGTTTCGCTGCTTTTTGAATTTTCTTCTATTTTCTTGTGTAGGGTTCTTATTTAGTCTTTTTTTGAGCCTTGATCTAGTGTAGATTGCCTTTTGTAATTGCTGATTCATAAAAGGGGCGGTATTTCCTCTCTGAAACTTAGTTTTCAAAGGAGCATGTTTATCTACAAGTTTTCGAAAAGTAGATGAAAGATTCCTATAAGACAAATCTGCATCATTTGAATCTGCTTTAAAATCAGTATTCTTCACATCTTGCAAAAAATTTTCAGGGTCAAACTTTTTATAGCTACGGTACTTAACAATCTTGGGTTTTAGGCGAGGTATGTGTATTTTCATTAAAGTTAAAACAAGGCCATGAAAGTCACTCAGACCGGTTTCAAAAACAGACGTATTTTGAAAACATCTTGGTTTATTTGTGAGCATAACGTCAATTGACGAACAATGATTCTTTGTGAAACAGGTTTTATCCTTTACCAAATTGGATAGTCCAAAAACATCACAAAACGAAATTAACTTTGTATATCCTGGATGCTGAAAATCATGAGTGTCAATGTTTATATCGCCCATAATCATAACATTATCGTATTTGTCCAAGGCCGAGTTTAAGAAAAAAGATAGTTCCCTGAAAAATAGTTCCAGGTTGCTAGCATCTGGGGGTCGGTAAATGCTAAAAATAGCCCATCTCTTTTTACAAACCATCAGATCAGAGCAAATGATCTCGATATAGGGACTCTCAAAAGCAGAAACTCTATTGCAGACAACTCCTTTCCTAACAAATTGCATCAGGCCCCCACCAAATTCATTCCTATCACGACGAATCGGTTTTTGGTAGTTTTTTATTAGAAAGGCCTCGGTTTTGAAATCTGAATTTAGTTTTGTTTCTTCTATTACCAAAATATCAGGCAAGCATCTTTCCACCACCATTCTCAGATCAGTTATTTTGTTTCGAAGACTGTTTATATTTAAGAAACCAATTAAAGGATTATTTGGATTTTTTGCTCTCAGATTAAAAATCTCCCCAATATCACTCGAAATATTCTGTTGTGTGGATCCGATTGAAGATGCAGAAAAAGAAAGTTCACTGCGCGCATTAGAAGTATTTGAGGTAAGATTTGAAGGAGAGGAAGGTAAAAAGTGTTGGACGGGTGACCTACAACCATGTGAGGGTTCTATTCGTGAAATGCTACCTAAACTTGGGCTTAAAGCCAATGGGCATGTTAATGTATCAGACATTTGTGAAAGTGTTGAAAAGGAATTGTAATATGTACTGGATTTACTTTCAATTATTGGCACCGAAGGTTTTATATCCGATAAGCAGTTTCGATCATGTTCAAAATAATTAGAAAGTAGTCATACATTGTTGATATAGTTGACAAAATCATTTCCTAAAACGTTTGTACCATCATCATTCAAATGGATTCCATCATCATATAATAAGAATCGCCAATCATTGTCAAAGACTTCGTGCTCGATGAAGTCAATTTCGTTATCTGCAAGTGATTTCTTTAGCGTCATATTTACCTGTACTCGCTTCCTTTCCAAAAGATCAGAGTCTCCTCGTGCCAGTATACTGGAAACAGCCACTTTATTGACGGTCTTTTTCGCTTGTATTGCAACTCTTGTTATTTTGTTGGCTATTTTTCCAGGATCTTCCTTCCTTAAATCGTTAGTTCCACAATGTATAATCAAAACATCAGGATTTCTTTTCAAAGTAGGAATAATGTACGATTCCATGTCCTCGGTTGTCGCTCCGGGAAACGTTTTTACGAACGAATTATATTGATGCACATTTCGATTTATTTCTTGCTTTCGTATTCCCCTTATGATGGAGTCTCCAACCACAGTGATGACTGGCTTTCTGCGATGTTCGTAAGGCTCTTGGATTCGTGATTTTACTGATCTTGCATTATTCTTTGGTACAGGGCTTGCCAGCCCTCCAGTATTTGTCGCAAAACCTTTTAAATCAACGTGGAAGACTTCTTGCTCTTCAGTAATGTTGCTTGCGGGCTGTTGGGCATTTGACGATGTTACTTGCCTTTGCGGACTTGACCTATCAACATTGGGTTTGCGTTGTTTTGCTGCAGTGGCCTCAGCGAAACTAAGTTCTCCAGGGACAATGTTTCGAACAGTTTTCTTTGGTGTCGTCGTTGACTTTTCAATCCCTAAACCATCGAATCTATTATCAGTTTTAACTGGCATTTCAATACTCTGACGCGACTTGGCAGTACGTTTAGGGAATTGCCAATGGTCTTCCTCTATTATGAAGTCGGCAGTACGACGTTGTACGGACGATCTATCCTCCCTCGGGATTATAAAATTGTTTTTGTTTACATACGTGGTTTTTTTATCTTGTTTTTCACAATTTTCTCCAGTTAATTTTTTTCCAAGAATTTCTTTTAAATCTACAATTTCTAGTCTTAAAGCGAAATTTTCATCTTTTAGATCTTTTTTTTCTCTTTCCAATGAGTTAATTTTCGTCAACATTTCATAAAAATCAGTGTGCCTACTTTCAATGTTTACACTCTCTTCGCTGTCTTTATCGAGTCGTTCAAAAATCGTTGCAATTTGCTTTTCTAGTCTTTCGAAACGTTCGTCGACTCCATAGTTTCCTTCCACCTTTTCATTTTTGTTTTGAAAATATGCATCATTTTTTTCAGTGGAAAAGTTTTCCTTTGCATCTGGCTTGTGCAGTGCCTTCTTTCTCTGAGGTTTGGGAGTGGCAGCAACAGACAGGAGTTCATCTCTACATTCAGCGAGTCTCTCCTCATCACCAGAAATGTTTCTAGCTTTTTCTTTTTGCTTCTCTGTTTTATCTGACTCACACACTCGAAATGATTCACTGCCTCCAGTCCTGGTATCTTCTATCTTCCCTTTGCTTGCATAAGGGAAGTAGTTTTTACAATATGAAGGTAACTTTTTGAATACTGCGAGTATGATCCTCTACTCTTCCTCTCTTTTTCCTTTAATCTTGTGACAAATTTTGATTTCGTCTTGCTATAATATCAATGTTAATGCTGAGAGGTCTGAGCGGCCTACATATAAAAGCCCACTTTTTGGAATGAGGAAAGTTGGTAAAGGAGCCATTCATTGCAATGAATTGTAATGCTTTCAAGATGCCTGACGAAAACGAGGATCAACCATGCGATATATCTTGAGCTCATGCAACACAAAGTTGCACCATTATTGCGGCTTAGGCCCAAGAGCATGCTCTGATACTCAGGGAACCCGGTGGCAAGATCACTTACGTGACGTCAAGAATTCCTGTTGATTTGTCATCTCACAGGTTGAAAAATCGATGAGCCATCACATTCTAATAAGTGGTGCAACACTTGGGAATCTACTCAAAATGATTGATAGGTAGGAAAGCCATTTATTCTTCCTTGCAAAGATTGAGAAATAGCACTCATACTTCTCCCCGGTAGCTCTGGTTGCCGTTGCTTTTCTTCTCTGAGTTTCATATTTTCTTTCACAGGCCGTAGAGGTTGGACACGGATATGTCCACTATGAAACTTATTAATAATGCAGAACAACTTCTTCAAGAATTCAGGAGATGCGGTATTGAAACTTTTTTAGTTTAGTGAATGAAAAGTTGTACATAAGAAACTTCCGTGATTGTTATAATTCAAAACTTCGTTTCGAAAGTCGGAGACGGTAAATTTAAGAACAAGAGTAGGTATGGGATCAATTTTAAGAACAAGTCCAGTCAAATTGAAAGTGAGAATCTTAGCTAAAGCAAAACCCAATTAAGCTTTACCATAGCTAATAAGAGGGCAACTATTACAACAATGAGACACTTGGAATCACCGTGCAACATGCTATGGAAGAGCCAAGATTGCAATGCTGTTTTTACATTTGGAAATTTAAAGCGCAAGTTTTCTGGTAACCAGTGCATCAAGAAAGATGGAAGTGATGTTTGATAAATCAAAGTGCCAGTAAAGAAGAGAGAAAGACCTCTTTTACGGCTTCAGAATCGGCTCAAGAGTTATCAAAGTGACGTAGGCCCTGCTTAGGCGGCCCATTCCTCCAGAAGAGAAGAGGATTCACGAAAGATCATTTCCCTTCATAAACATTGCAGAAACAAGGGTCTAGAGAGAAATCATAAGGTAGAAATCAAGGTAGAAATCATTAAGGTAGAAATCGGTAGCAATTATTAAGGTAGAAATCGGTAGTATTAAGGTAGAAATCAAGATAGATTTGAAACTTAGAAATGAATCACATGTTAAATGATGGATATAAAAAGTTTGCCTACATGTCCTCCCACCCAGATTACTCATCTGTTTGCTTGGTGCGGTTGTAAGGAAGAAAAATGGATTTGCTGGTTGCTGGTTATATTGGGTGTCCCAAAATGATG
Source organism: Aurelia coerulea (assembly GCA_039566865.1). Taxonomy (NCBI): domain Eukaryota; kingdom Metazoa; phylum Cnidaria; class Scyphozoa; order Semaeostomeae; family Ulmaridae; genus Aurelia; species Aurelia coerulea. The sequence continues at coordinate 14,066,815 of CM076949.1, read as the reverse complement.
TATTACTGTTTCATTGCTTACATGTCCATAACCAATGAACCAATTTTCAAAAAATTTGTTTCATTTGATTGCCTAACGGCTGAAATGTATTTTAAGATGTTGGTTGTGGTCTTACCATGGCTGCTCATGTCGGAAAGGAGATCAATAAACCTGCTCAAATTCAAGCCTTAAATGGCATGAGAAAGAAACGGCCTATTTTTCCAGTCAACATTTTAGTTGTGATACAAAAGGCTGAAATCGTATTCGTATTGTCTAAACTCAGTATTAACTGAATTTGTATTCCCTAAACGACATATATTCTCTGAACGACATATAAGTTCAGCCTTTTGCATCACATCTAAAATGCTGACTGGGAAAAAAGGCCGTTTCTTTTTCATGCCATCTAAGGCTTGAATTTGAGCAGATTTATCGATCTTCTTTTCGCATGAAGACATCGGCTTAAACCACAAACAACATCCTCAAATATAATTTAGCCTTTCGGCAATCGAATAAAATATAGCTTTTGAAAATCAGTTCATTGGTTATGGACATATAAGCAATCAAACGATAATACATCATTTTGGGATACCCGGTATGCCACAAAGAGTTTGCCGTGGTAACACTAACATGAACAGGAAATTTGAAGTCAACAAGACTGTTTCATATTGATGTTTGTTGCAGTATTCGGTCGAAGCTTTCAAAGGGCAAGGAATATCTGTTCAGCTATGAAACTGCGTTTCTACAAACAACAATTAATCTAATTGAAGCAGAGAGTAATTCTTCAAAGCTGCAGTATTTTTTAAGCTAATTCTCTCAAGGCTCAGCATTGAAAGTCTTTTGGAAGTGACAAAGTGTTCTCCGCGAATGGATATAAAATCCAATTGCAGGATTATTTGGAATAGAGTTCAAAATCTACTTTTACTGGAAAATATATGTTTCAGTTGGTGTTTATGATGTTATTGCAAAGTTTGATATGAGTGTTGACGCAGTGAAAAAATCCCTTAGAAATTGTGAAGTAGCACAAAAACATTTCACATAAAAACATTGGTTTACTTTGACAGCACCAGAATATAGTTGCAGAAAATAACGAGAAATAAGTCTCAAAAGTTTCAAGAAACAAATTTAGGATTAAAGTGCAGTCCAACAATGACAAAAACAAGATTTTAGAGGCTGAAAGTTTTTGACCTAGCATATTTCAACTATTTGATTACTATGATGAACTTTGAAGTCAATTTCCTGGAAACGCGATTTTCGCGAAATCTGTGTAATGGATATATTTTTAATTTCCAAACCATAAGAGATATTTACATGAAATTTGGTCAAAATGTTCACCGAAGATGGGGCTACAAAATAAACCTCTGCTTTTACAATTGGCTACGCACACGGGGATTAAGACCCTGATGTCTGATTTTTTTTCCATCAAAATTTAATCATACAAAATCTGGAAAATCAGTCAATCTCCTTGAAAAGATTTAGGTCCATTTTGACCACCTACAATGTCTGCCAAAAGTCTTGGAACACCGTTGCTATTGTTGCCTTTTTTGCGATTTCCCCCTCTCCACCTCAGAACAATGTTGTTCTGTGATGATAAAATGGGGGTGGCAAGACGATTCGTGACTCTAATGGAATGCTAGGACAATAACCTTGCAAATCAACATTGTTTCGGGGGTGTTTAAAACTAATCGCTATGGTTAGAACTGTGGATTGTCAAGAAATGGCCCAAGTGTTCCAAGGACTTTTGGCAGGCATTGTACATACTTGCATAAAGTCCAGCTAATTTCATTGAGATAACTTTAACCAGTAGAGAATGAAAAATACTTTTGCATGTACCATTTTTTGCAAAATTTCGGCCATTTTTGGTTGTTATGGCAACATGAAAGGTGCCATTTTGAATTTTTCCGTCCAGAAATCTTACATTCATGCCTATGTACCATCTCAACTTGGTTATATACCCATATTCATAGTAGTTCTATGACCGGGAGGAAGCTATCTTAAGCCCCCAGGAGGCTTATTTTATTTTGGACGCTCCAGAGGGAGGCATATTAGAGAGGGACCTTATTATAGAGGGGGGCTTATTCACAAAATCAAATGACAGGGATACAGACGCCAGCTTTTAGATCTTTTACACCGTATTTTGCGGATTCAATACAATTTTATGAGTCAAATACATAAATTCGGCACAGTTTTATCTCAAACCACATCAGAATTAACATGCAAGCTTATCTAGCTCAATAAATGAGAAATCTTTGGTATCCACTAGAATTTGATATAAGAGGGGGGCTTAATACAGAGGGGGCTTATTTTAAATTTTGGCTCAGAGGGGAGGGGCTTATTAGAGAGGAGGGCTTAATAGAGAGGGGGGCTTAATAGAGCTTTTACAGTAAGTATACAGTGAAGTTTTCAGGGTAATAGTTTACAAAGAGTGGAAAGAGCAATGCAAAATGAAAAGAGAAAAGGAGAACATAGATGCCATGTAAAGGGTGTGTACTAAGTTTGCAAAACAGAGAGCACAGCAGCGATATAATTCTAAGAAAAACAACTGTTGTTCATTCTCGCATCGGCTCCCTCTTGCTTTAAATTTTCAAATAAGTACAACAGAGCCCCTTGGAGGGTCGAGTACGCCACAAACTGACTGCATTGATTCGTAACGCTAAATAGCTCTTCTTAACAAAGTATCAACATTTGGCCTTGGTGTTCAAAGATACTCCCAAATTATACTCATGTCCTTCTTCACCAGTGTTCTTTTGAGAACGATGTATTATGGAAATAAACAAATATGTATATGTATATTTTATCCCTTTGTCACCGGCGCACTGAATTCAACTGTCCATACACCTGAATGACAAATACGACGGCAAGCCTAGTAATAATTAAATCAAGACCAGCATCTCCACAGTGTGGCTCTTCACCTGGTCGCTACAGACTACTTTACATGTATTTAAAGGAAAAACTGATCAAAATATTCACAATGTGAATGCTGATTGTAAGAAAGTAATAAAAATTCAATCCATTCTAATGTTGAGCTAAGAGTCTTCTCTTTGCTTCTATGTATAAGTTATTGCGCGTTTGTTTTGAAAATTCCGTTGCAGTCTTAGCTTTTCTAATTTCTGCGGGCAGTTTATTAAAGAGTTCTGCCGCATCGTTCCTGAAAGTGTCGAAAGCCCGTGACGACGCGATAAGCGGCACAGAGCTAGATCTTAAGTGTCTGGTATTTTCTTTCAGCGATATGTCAGTATATTTGGGCTTTTGTTGATCGTAACCGTACTTAAGGTTACTGTATCCCTTCATGACGATAAAAAGTTTTTTTCGATCAATTTTTGGATTTTTAGATCATTGGATAGCACACACATCTACCTACAATTTCTGATAATTTCAAGGAATTTTACTTTATTTTCAGCGAATTATAAGCAATTTAAAGCAAGGTATTTTCTGCTAGGAAAATGCTGTTTACATGACGAGGATTATTTGAGAACTAAAGGTTAAAGGTTTTAAGTGCCTTTGATTTCCTGTTGAATGGATTTTGCGGTTATAATACCAATTATGTCATTGTAAACTCTGCACTAAATACATACAGGATTACTCTGTTTACTCGTGTGGCCAGATTGAAGCTAATCATTTTCAACAGCGGAACTGTACGCTAATAAACTGTTTCAGCGCTTTTCTCAAAATCAATTTTTCAGCAACCAATGGGTATTCATACAGCTCCCTGTACCCAACGGCTTGATATAATTGGCTGAAATTTGGCAGACAAAGAGAAAAGGCATACGGGGACCAAACTATGTCTCACTTTTGAGAAAAATTGCATGGTCCAAATTTAACATTTGAATGAATCTCAAAACGAGGCCAGGGAGCGAGGGGCAAAATTGTTTTATTAATTATTCTGAAACTAAGGCATGCAAAAGAAATTTGAGACAGCGTTTGCTAGATTAATGTGTTGAGAACGCAAAATCCCATTGAGATTTAAATGAAACATATCTGGGGGGACAGGGAGGTTCTAGAAGGGGGGAAGGTCCGTTTTTTTACGTTTTCGGATGTATAACGCCAAATTTTCGGATATTCGTATTCTTTTTGGCTCGTAAATGCTCCTTATTTAATGAAGAATCGAATGATGTATAGTTTATACGTGTTATGTTGCGGGCGTGATAATCAAGAGAGAAAACACCGTGAGTGGTCACTGAAGGGATACAGTAACCTTAAATGAAAGCTTCATCAGATGCCAGTCTCTATGTTCTTTCATTGGCAGCCAGCCGAGTGTCACCACGTCTTTCTCTTTGGCGTAGCGGCCTAATACAAAACTTGCAGCAGCATTTTGAACCTTTTGCAATCGTTTTAGGAGTCGCAACGGAAGAGATCGAAAAATAGTGTCTGCATAGTCCATCTTTGATAAAACCAGGAGTTCAGCAACTTGACTCCTTAATTTGAATGGCATAAGATTTTGAATGTTCGTAGTATGGACATGGTATAGAAGCATGAAGATGTTACTTTGGCTATATGGTCGTCCCATGACAGATGCTCGTTCAAGGTTACACCAAGCAATTTACTGCAATGTTCTCGTTCAAGACTTTTTTCCCCAATCTTTAGAACTGGATTGTAATCTTGAAGACTGTGATGCTTTGAAAGTTGCTTCGTACTCATAACCATAACCTTTGTCTTCTTTGGGTTTAGAGCAAGATTTGTGGATGAAGACCAAGACTTTCCAAGGTCCTCATTCAAGGCAGTTTCAAGAGACGATAGATCGTTTGGCCTTCCATGCACAAGTATAGCTGTATCGTCAGCGTATTGAAAGCAGGGTAGTTGGATTTTGTCTTGGAGGTCAGTAACATACAAATTGAACAAGACAGGGCCTAGAATCGATCCTTGTGGCACTCCAAAACTCGTTAATTTCAGTTCTGATGCTCTATCATCTACCTGAAAAAACTGGTAACGATTGTCCAAGTAGCTTAGTAACCACTTTAGAAAACATTTGGAGAATCGAAGTGCATGCATCTTGTGTATCAATGTCTTATAATCGATGGTATCGAATGCTTTTGAGAAGTCTACAAGAACCATTAAGGTAACCTCACTCCTCCCCCTCGCTTGCATTATCATGTCTTTTATTCCAAGTAGTGATGTCACTGTGGAATGACCTTTTCTGTACCCACATACTCTTTCATAAAGAAGCTGTTCCTTATCGATAAAGCTCACGATTTGTTTCATAACTACTCGTTCAAATATTTTTGACAAAACCGGTAAGATGGAAACAGGCCTGTAGTCGTCACTGCTTTTAGGATCATTAATCTTAGGGATTGGAGAAATACGAGCTGCCTTCCATTGTGGCGGGAAAGTTGACTTTGCGATGCAGGAGTTGATAATATGACATATTGGGGAAGCAAGATTTTCTGCAACTGGTCTGATAAATTTAGCAGGGATTTGATCTGGTCCTGTTGAGCAATCGTTTCGTAGAGATTTCAGTTCAGCTAAGATTTCTTTATAGCTGACAGAGCCTAAAACAAAACAATTGTTTTGGCTTGGTAATTCCTCGACGAGTTTGAAAAGATTGTCGATGTTAACTGGTGAACATTCTAGTGTTCTCTGTGCTGTACTATTGAAAATGGTTATTGAGTTCGTTGACATCCGCCTTTATTGGTTGTGGGCTAGGATTCAACATCCTATGAATAGTTTTCCAGACTTCTTTTGATCGTTTCGATGACAAAGCTGATTTTAAGAACTTGCGTTTTGTTTCCTTAATTGTTGTTTTAAGTTGATTCCTGACTTTTCGGAAAGCTTCCCAGTCTTCATTTGTTTTTGTTCTGTGTGCTCTAAGCCTAAGTTCATCTCTTTGTTGTTGAAGAGATAAAATATTCATAGCTTTCAACCAAGGGGCTGGAGGACGCGTTACTTTGGTTCTTTTTAAAGGTGCATGCCTGTCTATACATTCTTTGACTAATCTGTTTAGATATTCTACCACATCATTTGCTTCATCTGTAGAGTAAATAAGGCTGAACCGCAAGCAGGAGAAATCACTTATGTATGATGTTGTGAATCTTGGCTCATATCTGTTCACTCTTATATTGATGCAGGCGTATGGGGCATCGTGGTCGCTAATGTGGCTGCATGGAAGTACATCTGTGAAAGTGACCCTTGGGGGGTTATTCGATATCATATGGTCAATTAGAGTGCTCGAGTCCGCGATATTTGCGTGTACGCGTTTCTCTTGGCTGATTATCGTGCTCGATTAGTTGCTCTTGATCATCTGGTTTCTCAATCTGATAAGTTTGTTTCAACGGTTCATCTCTACGATCTGTGTCTTCTAAATCACTGCCTGTCTCGAGTGAGTGATTTTTTCAATAAATGTACTTCTTAAAATGAGATATGTTTCGTGTAATGCAATGTTTGTTTGCATTTTCAGCGGTTATCATTGTTCCTTTTCGCTCAATAACGACGTAAGGAGTCTTGTTAAAACGAGAATATAACTTATTCTTTCGAATTTGTTTCACTAAAACAGTGTCTCCAACTTTAATATCACTCTCCTTTGCGTTTCGACGCGTGTCGGTGTATTCTTTCTGATATTTCCGTTTTTCAACCTCGTTAGCTCGTGCTTGTTTGTGTTTGTTTACAACAATCTTTCTTTCGATAACTGGCAATTTCCCTCTAACTTGTCGATTGAAAAGAAGTTCACATGGTGCAACTTTTGCAACCGAGTGTGGAGTTGTTCTGTACTGCAGTAGAAATCGCTGTATTTCTTGTTTCCATGGTTTTCCTTCAATTAAGGCGGCTTGAATGACTTTCCCTAAAGGTTGGTTAGACCTTTCTACTTCTCCGTTAGCTTATACTGGAGTAATTGGATCGTGCTTTATTCCGAGTGCTGTAAGTTATCTACTGAAATAATTGCTGTTAAATGGCGGAAACTGTGAATCATGCAAGAAATAAGGGGTGCCTAGTTGAGGTGTTTAGATGCCAAAACGGACTAGCACCAAGCCTTTTCGAAGGCTATTTCAAGCAAAATTCAACATCACAAGGAAACCCGTGGGAACAACATCAATCTTTTGCTTCCAAAAGTTCGCACTGAAGTTGGCCGCAAATCATTCCTCTTTCAGGGGTCAATAATATTCAACAAACTGCCAAATGCGTTGAAAGGAGAACAGTCAATAGCCAATTTTAGGAGACAATACGAACAACTTGACTGTGATCTTTAATTTCTAAATCTTGTATTATCTGCATTTTTAAACTTGAACTTGTAATTTGATATCTTTAATTATTTTTTAGACTTTCAATTTTAACAGAACCTTGAATGATAGCAGCTTCTGTGCAAGCTGACCAAGTTTACCTGTATAAATATCGATTCTCATTATTATCATTATTATTGTTATTATCATTAAGATAACAATTTCAAAATGTCTAGTTTTCTAACAAACGCACAATGCTTCGCGCAAAAACATGCACTAAGACGCAAGCATAAAGTCAATGAAACATGAAGATACATCATGCAAATGCAAGCAAATAGGAAAAAGATACCTCAATGTAATATGTGGGTATTAAACTTATACCCACATATAAATAACTTTATATGTACAGGAACTTTATATGTGGGTATTAAACTTGACATTCAAGAACAGCATGTCATCGATGTCCAAAATCCTTGGTCGCGTTGGCATAGTTTGGTCAAGGAATGAAGACAAAGTTTGTGGTTTGTTTTACAAAGAAGGCAAATCAAACCTTACCGAGGTTCCCATAAATGCTTGTCAATCCACATTCTATTTGTTTAGTGTATGCAAACAAACAAGCATCCAATAAATTAATCGCAAAATCCTTCTCCTCATTGCCTCAACTTCCAACTCTTGCTATTCTTGTCTTCAAAACAATTTTTTGACGAGACGACAGTGCAATTGACATCGTCAGAAAACGGCGCGAAAACAGCTACATGGTACTTTGGTCAACGCGACCAAGGATTTTGGAAATCGATTACATGCTGTTCTTGAATGTCAAGTTTTACTCTTTATCTGCTCGATATTTGCTGTTTTCTAAGTGTCTATCCTATGTTTATACCGTAAAACGCTTGCATCAATTTCAAACCGGCATAATTTCATAAATATTTGGAATATCAGAAAAGTTCGCGAGGAAAATGTGCTCCTACACTCACAGAAATAAGCTGGTTTTGAGAAGTACTTTATAGAACCCTAGGATATTTGAAGGCCAAGAGTTATTCTAGTGTATTCTAAAGTACCCTATAGGGTACTTTGAGGGTATTCTAGAAAACCCTAGGGTACTTCAGGTCAAAAAGGTACTTCAAAGCCCCCTTGTGACTGCAAATATCACGTGACTTACGCAAGGCGTTCGAAAATGGACTCAATTCGCGTTCTTTACTTCTCTTCACGACGGTTGAATTTTGAAGTTTTGTTGCTGCGGCGAAGGTTTGAAGGAAGGAAAGAAAGAAGCAGTTACAGTATTGTGGAAAAGGTGAGATTTAATGAATTTATTTCAACCGAATAACAAAATATGATTAACCCTAATCCACATGGGGGGGGGGGTGGATTCCACCCCCCCTCAAGGTTTTATTTGCTGCGTTTTTAAACGACATTTGCTATGTCCCCCAGCCTCCCTGACTTTTACTAATTATCTATTAGCCACATTTTGGTGGAAAAAGTTTTGAACAATAGGACTCACAGGTCACGTGACATGCCCATATTTGGAAGGAGGTAGCAGCAAAATCATTGTTTTCAATGATTTCAATGGAATTATTTGATTTAATTATGAAGTATTATACAGCAAATGAATCAGCAAACAAAGGGCTTCAATTTGATACCAGAATCCCTTGAATTTGATGATGTCAGCATTTTTTGATAATGACGTCATTTTGACCGCCATTTTGGACTAATTAGCAATTTTTTCAAGTTTTTTCGAACTTTTTCAATGAAAATCACTCTAATAATGTATTTGTTATAGATGATCACCATTTTGCAGGTTCTTTTAGTCTCTTTTTACATAGAATAAATTAATCGCACAAATGACGTCATAAGAATCGGCTAATTTCTCCCAAAATATCACTCCAAAATCGTTATTTTCATTAAAATAATATTTTATCACCAAATATGTTGACAAACTGAACCAAAAACTGCATAAAGTTCATGCAAAACCTTCATTAAACTTGAATTCAACTTGGAAGCCTGATTTTCACAGATTTTCAGCTTTGTGACGTCACTGTGACGTCACACGGTGTGGCAGCCACACCCAAATTACGCTACGAGCTACAAATTACCTGTTCTATGACTGTGCCAAGTTGTATTGAATTCGGATGAGTCTAAGGCAGTTTTCAGAGGGGGGGGGGGTGGAAAGCACCCCCCCCCCCCCATAAATGGTAGCACGAAAAAAGCCCATATGGATTAGGGTTAAGGAATATGATGATGAAGTTTATTTGAACGGAATTGTTTTATTAACTTTATCTGAAATAGCATGGAAATAGGGAGAAAGTCCCGAGAAGCTAAGCTACGGCTCTTTCGAGTCTAGTGAGCAAATGTTATCTTTGTGAAATCTTGATCTTAAGTTTTGGTTTATGTTCTGTCTCTTTCAAAACATTATCTGGCCGAAGAGACATCGACAGTCGACCGAATTTTATTGCCTAGGATCTTGGGTACATAACATAGGTAGGCCTAATAAGGCAGCAAGAAACATTTCTAATTCGTGCGTTTTGTCTTGGAAATGGTATTCTCGACCTGAACTCTAGCTTCTTTGAATTTTCAATTATGACACTGCAGTCATGCCTTTCATAGTTTTTGATTTCTTGAATCAACATTTGGCGACCCTGCCTAGCATTTCCTACAAGCACTATTTTGATAAGAAACTGTTTCCAAGAAAAGGTTGTGCAGATCTGTGTAAAAATATGATGCATGGGCTGAAAGGTTGACAAACTTTTATACTTCCAATGAGTTCTAGACTAGATCTAAATTTAGTTCGACGTGAACCCTAGCTTCTTCGCATTTTCAATTATAGTACTTGCCTTTCCTAGTTTTTAGTTTCTTGAATCTATATTAGGCAAGCCTGCCTAGCATTTCCTACAAGCAATGTTTTGGCAAGAAACTGTTTTCAAGAAAATGTTGTGCAGATCTGTATAATAATATGATGCATGGGCTGAAAGGTTGACAAACTTTTATACTTTCCCTTGAGTTCTAAACTAGATCCAAATTTAGTTCTGAGAAGCAAGTTTTTCAGAATTTTTTCGAGAATTTTGTATTATCTTTACTCACATATAATTCATGTTTTGGTGACGATTAGGTTTTTTGGATCCAAGAATCTTCCCAGGACATTGTAGTAAGGGTATTCCTGAGAATGCTATTTTCCTCAACTTTCTTGTCAGGTTTCGCACCTGTGGTGATGTTATGGATATTGAATTTATCTTTGATGTTTTTAAGAAACTGACAGTGACAGACTATCTAGAGTTGGTGAGACAGAAATATAAAGTAGCTCACAACAAGCAGAAAGATGGCACATGACAATCACATGAAAATAGCAAAATATCATTCTGTGTTTTGAAAATTGAACAAAGCAATTGCACTCCTAAGGATAAACTAGTTTTCATGAAACTTAAAATGAAGACAAGACTGTTAGATTTTCTCAACAGAACTTTGAGCTGTGAGTGAGTATTGTCAGTATATTAAAAACGTAGGAGTTGTGGTCAGAGAGGTATGAAAGGATGGACTGATGATATGAAATTGTAGAATGTAATGATAGGGTGAAATGGAGGGATGAAACTGTAAGATAGAATGACGAAACTGAATGATGAATGGAATGTTCAAGGGAAAGTGGAAAATGAATGATCGAGAAGAATGGATAAGAGAAACCATTTCTTAAAGGAGCTCAAACATTCCAGCAACAGTTTCGTCTTCATTAAAATCATTTTCTCTTTTTTCTTGTACAGTAAAGTGCCGCCGTTAAGAAACCATTTTACTGGAGAATGGGGTCATTCTGGGAGAACAATAGGAGATAAAATCATGCTTCTTGAAGGCCGTACTTTACTTTACCGTATTGTATTACTTAGATCGTACCTAGGGGAGGGGTACTTGAGTAAATGTCCAGATCGTAAAACTTCATTGTGAAAGAATTTGATGAAACCAATAAGAAACCGTCAAGAAACTTCGAGTCCATAAAGAAGGTGCGAAAAACAATTTTTTGTTTCAAATGATAGGTTCTTGTTTTCAACACTGAGTTTACATCTTGACTTTAGGTAGATTTAAACTGCAAAGGAGGAAAGAGCATTCTTTGCTGAAAGGGAAATGACGCCTGAATTTACCCTGGGTACTCAGCCAATAAATTAAAAAATGAAACAAGATTGAAAAAACAAAAAAAGAACAGGACAGAGAAAGTTTTCCTTGTTCTATTTTCATTTTTAATGCAATTTCAAGCTTTCTCCCGATCCCATGATTGCTTAAGTACTAAAGATAGAATATTGATCATTGGAAACCAAGGAGCGAATCACTCTGTCAAAATCTCGTACAGCTTTGTCAAAATGCCGGTCAGAATCATTTTTCCAACATAAATCCATATAAAATCCCTTAAAATCCTATTCTTTAATATCTCGTATGCCTTTTCGGAAGAATAATACACCCCTCGGTAATAGTAAATTGATGAACTAGCATCATGAAAATTTTCGAGTGGATTTCTTTCTTTGGCTTAGAATGCCTCTCTTCATCCCATATTTACCAGACAAAAAATCGAAACTTCAGAGGGATTGTAAGCAAAAAAGTGGCTCAAGACACTTTGCGGTCAAAGTCTAGCCAATCAGATATCAGAATTTCATGTTGACGTAAATTATCCAAACATGGCGCGGCACGTGTAAAGGCCTGCTGTTTTGGTAATGTTATTTTGTCAAAGGCTTGTATATGCATGGATTTCCTTTAAAATTAGAAAAAGGTTTATGCAAAGTCTAGGTTGTCATAGGTCCTATCGTATAAAAGCCTCAAAGCATACGCTGAACAGTAATTGCAAACAACCTTTACTATTGCTGCAAAACTGCCTCTTGTTCTTCTCAGTGTCTTCACTCTCGATTGCAATAATTTCTTTTACTAAGTTTACTAAAACGGAAGGATTCAATTGTAGGGATCTCCATCATTCGAAAATTGAAATTAGATAAACAAACTCTCTTATTTTGCAAAAGGGGCCCAGCAAAAATAGGACCCTATTTTCAAAATCACGAGGGAAGACATTGCTTTTATGACTGAAGTAATGTTAAATTTCTGCCAAGGTAGAACCAGAGATGGCGCCAGGGAAGAAATGCTAATGCTAAGGGGCAAATACTGCCAGAGTGCCGACAGTGAGCGAAGCGAGAAAATTATATAAAACCACGCCTTTCAAGTTCCATTCAAGTTCACTGAGATAGCACTATTTTCAGAATTTTAAGTGCCAACGGGGGCCTTGATGAAATCCTGGGGGCTTCTGCCCCACGCACCCCAGGCACCATCCATGGATAGAGCCAACGCTCGTGCAGCAGAATACATCCAATCGATTTCTAAATCCCAAATCAGTACGAAAAACTCGTTGACAAAAGATTATTAAGAAACTCACATTTTGCTCTCAACAAAGGAATGACACGAATGTGTAAAAAATCTAGAAGCAAAGTTAAAGGTTTTTGCAACCGTTTTAAGTCATAGCTCTTCAAAAACTTGTCCAGCAGTGTATTTTTATCGTAACTTATCAAAGTGAATAGCACACCCGGTAAATAAACATTTTCTCGGTGCTGGAGTTTCTTAATTTTTGGCGATCTGAGAGTCGAGTTTCTTGAAAGCGGTTTCTTATAAAAATACGTGTAATCAGAATATGCAGGCGTACCAATATTCAGGCATTTGGAAGTAAGTTCAGTTATGGTTATTTGTGTCACTTTCGGTGCCAGTTGGACCACTTTGGTGACAATATTTTGAAAAACCTTGTTCATATTCGTAATCAGCATGTTTGAAATACACGCCCGACAACACCAAGCCTGAATTCTGACGTCACTTCCGGCCTCTCTTGCAAGAAAGCTGTGGCGCGAAAGTAAAATTTTGTGATAAATGGCGTCAGCAGGCGTCGCAAGTGTCCCAAAGCAAAATATCGAGATATAACGCAATAGCTGTATCTTCGCTCTTTCAAGTTCTTTGAGCATTTTGGACTCAGAGCTTCTTGGTTTTTCATATTTTTCAAAGGCCGTGGACAACTCTGTTTACAAACTTGGGATTCAGCACAGCAGGTAAGCAGACTTTATCATAAATTTAACGTTTTTCCTTTGTTTCATGGAAATTTTGTTGAAAGTTTTGGATTCCTCGATGTCGTTTTGTCCTATTTTGCCACCTTTCGCCAATTGTTGACGAAATAAACTTGTCTTTTTCTCGTCTTGAACTTCGGCTTGCAGTTTCAAGAAAATGAACTTTTGTTGGCCTAAATTTAACCAAAATTTTTTCAAACTCCAATATTTTCTAAACTAAGACAGGAATTCTCATTTTGGAGATATAACGCAATAGCTGTAAGCATATAGTTTGTAGGAATGTTGCCTGTTTTGCTGTAGCCTTTGCTGGTTTCCCACAATTTTCAAAGGCAATTTTTCCTCGAGAGCCATGACCATCTAATCTTCGTTAACTTTACGTGCTTCCTTTCACAAACTTGTCTGCTTTTTAGTCAGAAAACAAACGTTAACCTTGGTTGAATGTATCACTTTCGAACTTAATCTGATGTTTTCAGAAATGAAAGTATTTTAGAGTACTTGCTAGCTGTTTTGGCCACAAGAGCAATGAGAATAATAACAAAACTTTGACTTCGCTCTCAGAGAACTTTTCGTCGGGTTTGGCCTAACTGTAAACAAACATAAAGTTGCATTGTTGCTTATTTTCTTCAAGACTAATGGGGAAGCTCTGACCTAGAAATAGGAGATTTGCTTACTAAAACAATGTTATCAAGGCTACCTTGTACAAAAAATTATCAGCTTTGATTATTTTGCCTATAAAAACGATAGTTTACTGCAATTATTTGCCCTTAAATCTGTTTTCTTTTTCTTGAGCAGGGTATTGCTGCTCTGATTTAAGTTTGCAAAGACATCTCCTATTTTGGTTTGCTGCTCTTTTTTGTACATGCAATTCTCTATGAGACAAAGTGAAATTTGCTATGCAGCAAATATTTTTAGTAGGAGGAAATAATATTGTCTCTGTTTTATTTTAGGACCCAAACAGAACAAGATTATCCTTTACCAATCAAGCCCAACCTTGAAGCAGCATTTGACAACAACCACAAAAGACTGCAATTCTTGCTTTTTCACTGCCTGAAGACTGATGCATAACTGATGGAACATGACTGTTGCAAACAAAGCATTCAATGAAAAACAATATTATGATATATCAAAAAATTTGAGTAATCCAATAATTGATACTCTGATGATTTTACTCTGATGATAGGAAGATGGTAAGATAATAGCAATTGAATCATCACAAAATTGAAATTTTAATGCTTCCAATTCTGAAACAGTCTGAAACTTATTCTGAATTTGATCTGCAAAGACAATTGTTTGCAAAGACAAAGACAAGGCTCGCCCGTTTCCCCCTGTAGCCCCTACTGCCATGCTTATTCATGAGTTTCTGAAAATTACCAAAAAGCAGTTATTGCCGTTGTCCATTCAGAAATAGTCATTGCAATTTCGATAGACAGCATCCTTTCCTATCTTCCTTGTCTGTGAGTTTTTAGAGCCACCAAGAGAAGATTTCCAGACTGCATTGAGTTGCTCCATCATTGACAGGAACTTGCCCAGTACAAATAACATATTTTTTATAATTTGCTATTCATTTGTCCATCAAAGACATCTGCCATCATGAACAAAACGGTTTTAGTTCTTGATCCATAAATATCCGAGTTCTTTCGTTGGAAGCTGCTTCTTCTTGTCTCTTTCTTTCTGGCGGGTTGGAGAATTATTTGAAAACATGAAAGCATCTCTTGTCCTTCACTGGCAGTAAAAGGATCGCTAGTGCTCTGCATATTGGTTTATTGCTTCGTTTCCTATCAGAATTAAAAAGTTTTCTTGAAAGCAAGCAGCAAGCAGACCACGCCGCTTCAAAACAATTTCTACGATCTACGGCATTTTCTAAATGTCATGGTTTTCAAGGCGCTGCTTACTTCACCAAAAACAATGAATTCGAAAAATTTGCCCAAATACGGATGAAAATCTCTTAAAATAAGACCATCACTCCAGTCAAATTGCGTGGAGTTTACCGGGAAGTTTAAATCAAAACGATTTTAGTTTTAAACATTTCTTAGATAAATTCACTACCTTTTAAGATTAAATTAACGCGGAAAAATCACACCGCATCACTGCAAGAAACGTTCAAAGTCGACAAAAATATTCACTTCCGGTCATTTTCCTATACATTTGTATAGGGGCATCAAAGCGAGGCTGAACTCCTCGAGAAAGGTGTTGTCGGGCGTGAAATAGGCTCTTTACTAATTTTGAGTTAATTCTACGCAATTTAAATTTTTAATCATTTGTGCCACTTTGTGTGCCATTTGGACCACTTTGGTGACAACATTTTCAAAATCTTTGTTGATATTCGTAATTAGCATGTCTGAAATAGGCTGTGCACCATTTTTGAAGCAATTTGACAAAATTTCAATTTTTAGATAAATTTTTTGGTGGGACCCCAACTGGGACACAAAGGGGTACTCTGAAGTACTTTTAGAGTTGCTGTTTGGAGGTATTTTGAAGTACCTTTAGGGGTACTCTCAAGTACCTTTAGAGTTGCTGTGAAATACCTTTAGTAGTACTCTGAAATACCTTCAGGGGTTCTTTGAAGTACCTTTAGGAATACTATGAAGTACCTTGTTGGGGTTCTCTGAAGTACCTTCAGAGTTATGCTGTGAAAGCCTTTAGTAGTACTCTGAAGTACCTTCATGGGTTCTCTGAAGTACCTTTAGTAGTACTCTGAAAGGAATACTCTCAAGTACATTAAGGGGCTCTCTGACGTACCTGTAAGGGCACTCTCAAGTACCTTTAGGGATATTCTGAAGTACCTTTAGAAGTGCTCTCATGTACCTTTGGAAGGAACGTTAAAATACCTTCAGGGATTCTTTGAAGTACCATTAGCAATATCATAGGGAGTATTCTGAAGTAAGGGAGACCGGGGACAATTGTAACACGGGGCAATTGTAACACTGGCTCTCATGCCCTGCAGAAAAGTGCAATAAATCTGATTTTTGCACAGAACATGCTCATTCTAACCCTCTACATATGACTTGAGATACTGGAATATTCATCCAAGTTTGTGAAATTATCGGGGGGAAAACATGTTTTTGAGCACAAAAGTAAAAACGTACTTCCAATGTAAATTTTTGTCTGAGAGATTTTGCTCTTGAGTAAAAAACTTCATTTTCACATGACAGCTATGACATCTATTTAGGATCAAAGCTACGTTAAAACGTTCAAGCTCCACAGCTTACGAGATGTGAAAATGGGGTATAATGAAAGCTGACCAGGTCAGGGGCAATTGTAACACGCTGTTACAATTGCCCCGATGTAAGCTGACCGATGGCTTGGTCTTGATTCAATTTCTATTCGAGGCGAACAGCATGAATTCATGCAGTATTATAGAGTTGAATTTTTGAAACTTTTAAACAATAATTCCTTTGATATAAAACACTTTTTCTCACTATCGATTCATTTGTTCAATTGATTCATCAAGCTTTATAACAAAGAAGCAACAAGTCTCGAGATCTGAAATAAAGCAAGCTCTCCAACGTATAGTGCACATTTGCTCAACCTCAGGGGAGGGATGATGAATTGGAATGTTTCACACCAAAGATCTTTTGTATTTTCATTTATCTTGAACATGGCTTGTAACAGAAAACGGACAACAAACCGAGGAGAAAATCTGCATTTACTGCCAGAGGCAGCACGATGTATTTTAAATCAGGCAAAATCCGTACGATGCATTGCCAAAGAGATGAATTTATGTCACGTAACCCTGTCAAGATATTGCAATAAATTAAGAAATATAGAAGCTCCAAAAGCGGGCTACAATCCCCACACAAGGGTATTTTCAAAGGATCAAGAAAAGTCTTTGGGCCAATAAACACTTCTTTCCCTATATTAGCTTCAAAATCTCTGGTCTCACGACAGATGAAGAGAAGAGTGGATACCTGGCATTGATATGTTCTGCGTTGAGAAACAAAAATAGCCGGTGAATGATTCTCTGTACTGATTTCAAAGATGTGTTACAATCGCCCCGACCATGTGTTACAATCGCCCCGTGTTACGGGGCAATTGTAACACTTGACCGCTGGTTTTAAAACTTTCACGATGACACGAAATTTGGTTCTGCATGAATGAAACTTAGTTCTATCTCATTCCAACAGATGCAAGTATAATATTATCTACCCCCAAGAACGCTATTGACCATTATTTAGGCGTTACGGATGATTTTCCAAAAAGTGTTACAATTGTCCCCGGTCTCCCCTACCTTCAGGGATATTAAGAAGTGCCATACCTTGGGGTATTTCAAAATACCTCTCGGTAGGGGTACTTCAAAGTACCTTTAGGGGTCCCAAATATGTATTTTGCTCAAGTACCCTTAAAGGTACTCCAAAGATTTGTAGGCTTGCTGAATACGTGCGGGAAAAAATATTTTCAATGTTTTACTTATGATACAGGGGGGGTTTCGCTAGTATCCCATCACGCAACGCGGCAAAATTTTGAAGTGTTCAGGCGGTGAAACAAAATGGCGGGAAGTTAGCGTGGAAGAGAGAGCATGTGATGCAAGAAGGAAGATATGGAGGATTAAGTAAGTGGAAAACTTAGTTTGATATTAAAAGATGTATTTACATATCTATGCGTACCTATTTGTGTCAGTTATCTTCCGAAAATAATCCTTTTATTGGCCGTAAAGGAGATTTTTGTTGGAGGGATGAGCTAGGCAATTTTTAGGCCGAAACGCTTATTTTTGAGAAAACGTCACTTTTAGACGCGTATTTCTCCTAAAAGTTTACTTGTTAGCTGGGTTTTTAAACTAGCATCTTATCACCGGAGGTCTGAAATAACTTATTTTTTCAGAAAGTCCTATAGGTCCCGACTTAAGGGGTTCATTTTCACATTTTTATTCGGTCCATTTTTCATGATTCGTGACTTGGGGCTGAACAACTTTTGTTGGTTTACTGCAACTGAAGCGAAGTCTTGACTCAGCTTAGACCGTTAAGATACATAATGCTGAGTATGGCAAATTACATCAGTTCATGTAAAGCCTGTCATTATTACTTAGAATGTATTTGAACAATATCTAAACATTGGAAAGGAAGGCTTCAAAAATTTTGTTTTGACCTGTTTATGAGGGCACAGGTACTAAGACATGAAGATTGTTATAGACCTTTGAGAGACTTGTATAGAAACTTTGAGTTGAAAAAACTGGTTCAAATTCTTAGTCTCTTGTGAAAAAATACTTGTATCTCCAAAACTACTGTTAATCAATGCTTTTTTGCAGTTTTGAAACCTTTCTCTTGAGACTCAGGAAAATTAATTGGGAGAAAATGAGAATGCAAAAAGAGGAAACTTTAAATATTTGCAGGGTGACAGAATTCTTCGTGTTGAGTGATTTGAAATATGTATGTAAACTTTGTTTCTAGGTTGCAAATTGTTGTATCATGAAAACAACTGAGAAGATTTCTGGGGGCTTCAACAATAAATTTCATCCAACACAGAAACCAATAACCAGAAACCAAGGAAACAAGATGATGTTTATTGTACAAGTGAAAATTTGAACAGATGAAAATTTCTTGCATATTAGATGAACTCCTAATGAAGGTGGAGCACATGTACAAATGTGAGCAGAGAATTAACAATGATGACAACAAACTTTTCACAAAGAAGCATTCCTAATTTTGTGTAATTCTTGTAATACTCAACTGTGTATCACTTGTAACTAAACTGATATTAAATTATTTGATATTTTGATACTTAATACTTGAAAGTTTGATACTTGTCTATGTTATGATAACTGGTATGCATTTATGACATATACAACAGGGAGAAAGGGAGGGGACAAAATGATAAATTGTAATCAAACAGTTTTCATGCACTGAAGATGCTCCCAAAGGGCAAAAGTAGTCAGCACTGAGAGATTAACAACAAAGCGCAAAGACTAAAGTGATGCAAGTTTTCTTTGCCTTAGGTCCTCTTCAATCCTACATTATGTAATCAAACAGTTTGATTTACTGTCATTTTGCATATGGAAGGGAATCTGTGAGTCACAAATTTTGTTAGCCAAAATAAATGTGTGGCTGCTAGCCAATCATCATCTTTCATAAGAATACACTCATTTTTTTTTATAAGAAACCGCTTATAAGAAACGGTAGGCTCAATTTTTCGAAAGCTAAGAAACAACCCTACCTGAATTGAAAAAAGCTAAGAAACTTCTGTAATTTTCAGATTTGATTTTCTTATCACACTCAAAAATATTTTGACATTGTGCAGTTAAAGGAACTGTTTGGACATAATTTTGAGTGCGAATTACGTTATTTACTCGTTTTGAGATTTTACTAAGTAATTTGGAAGCCCTTTAGACAAGACAAAATCAACTCTAAACTTTCGGCAATAAAAATATAAGAAACACGTAAGAAACCTGTGGGTAGCAAAATGGCCCAAAAATTTAAGAAACTGCCTACCAGCCCCGGACCTTAGTTTCTTATAAAAAAAAATGAGTGTATTTTGTTAGCTTTTCCTTGTAAAAAAGTGAGTGTAAGCAATTGTTTCTAATTTTGTTTGCAAAATTTTTGTTTCCTAATTCCATTAATTAATCAACAAATTTCTTAGCTGGGTGAAATCAAGACTCCAGTGTTCGCTTATTATTCACAAGTCAAATTATTGTCAAATCAATACCTGAACACCAGCCCCCTGGCTGCCCTCACTCAGGCAATTAATCACATACATGATCCTGGGTGGTGGCAGGGCTTTTGAACCAAAGTGAAAAATTACATCACATAGTTTTGAGCCTTATTTTGGGCTCTTTGTAAGGCCATATTTTAAGTCTGTAAGACCAGGGCATTTGATGGG
This sequence comes from Aurelia coerulea, assembly GCA_039566865.1. Lineage (NCBI taxonomy): Eukaryota > Metazoa > Cnidaria > Scyphozoa > Semaeostomeae > Ulmaridae > Aurelia > Aurelia coerulea. Next base: position 14,046,819 of record CM076949.1, on the reverse strand, counting down.
GGGTTGCTAGCCAAGAAGTGGAGGATTTACCACTGATGATGTAAAATCAAATGCCAAAGGGTGGGCCAGCCAAGGGAGCTTGGAGGGGGTGATATCCAGGAAAGTCAATCAACTTGACTTTTATTTTACATGATGAGGCTTAAAGTTTGTCTGCCAACAAGTGCAGGCTTGTCATTTATTACTGTTGTGGTTCAAGATGGGTCAGTCACTAAATCCATTCAAAACAGCTTGACAAATCAGGCTTATAGCAAGTTCTCTTTTAACAACTCATTGCTGCGTTATATCTTCTCGCTTGTGTTTCGAAATGATAGATTTCTTTGCCTTGAAACCCTCTAGCATGTCGATGTGATATGCCTTGTATGGGACTGATTTGTTATATGGATTCAAAAGTTAGGAACTGCTGTTATATTGCATTGTCTGTGATCGAAGCAAAGTAAGTAGTTCCAAGCTTGATGATGGGCCTAAAAGCGTTTTGAAGCCATCGAGGACAAAAGTCACCTTCCAAATCGAGAGAAACCAGATAAATCTTGAGAGAACGGTTGAAAACTGCTAGCAACTACCACTGTCTGAATATGACATGTTTCTTTGCTGCTGAAATAAGTTTAAATGAAACCAGACTGTACGATGACACTTATTCTGAGTGACTGCTCCGCACAGCAAGTTCAAATGACTGAGTACTCTGACCGCGGCAACCGTTTCGCATATATGTTTCGTTGCTGTTGCATGCCGGGATACTAGCGAAACCCCCCCTGCTTATGATACGTATCTTGATTTTTTTCAAAATGGCGGTAATTTAATTATTTTTGAAAAAATTCATGGAAAATTTTGAAAAAGTTTGAATCATCGTAAATCCTAAACTAAGAGAGGAAACATTATGTAACTGTCAAAAAGACGATATTTTATGAAGGTCTACGATATGGTGGCAAGCAGAAATCTGTAGCTTTTCTAGTTTAGGATTTAGAATTTGATGACGTCATAGCCCCAAATTTAATAAATTCCGCCATATTGAAACTAATTAAGATATTAATAAATTGCCACGGCAGATTTACAGCAAAAAGCCTTAGTTCCTTCCAATCCATTTATTCAAAGAAAACTGCAATAGAATTTTACACCGACCTTTTTAAAGATTTGAGCCCTATAGATTTGTTCAACAAAGAAGGATAAAATACGCTCACCAACATCATACCATCATCAGTTGGGCTTGAGTCGCAGACTTTGGGACTAGGCCTATCGAACGTCACTTCCTTGGAACGCACTCTCTTTCGTTGCTCTCTTTCTTGTGCGTCTTGCGCTCCCCTCAAAACAACAACTCTTCACTGTTTTTAACTCTGTCATAGTAATAGTTCTGCATAGCTCCTGGGAATCGGATCAGTGCACACCGCCAACACACAAGGAAAATGCATGCGAACAACTTAAACGCCAGCAAAACGTTACTAGGGACGAAACGTTCTGGCGGTCTCCTGAGTCTCGATGACTTCCTTTCGGATTTCCTTTGAGATTCGTAAACATAGCCTCCCTTTGCTACCTTTGCTACCAGACCTCACCTGATTGGATACAAGTTCCATCACCAAATCTCGCAAAATGATGGGTACTCTAGGAAGTTCAGAGTTTGGGCCTATATAGGGTTCGGTTTTTCAGAATAATATTATGCGTCTCTGTTGACCGAAGTGCCATCATCAAGTCAAAGAACACAGGGAAACAAGAGACCCCAGATCATAAGTCCAGTATGATACCGTGAAGCGATTATATTTCTTGACGTCATTTGATAAGATATGTAATGCTACGGTTTCTTTGATGAGGGAAAAATTGATAAGTAACTTATAACCAATTTGAATAATCTCTTTTTAAGGATTCATCAATGCAGTACATGAAACGACACAATGTTCCTTCAGAGATGCAAAGACGGGTTCGCCTTTGGTATGACTATAGTTATTCACGGTAAGCACGAAATAGTCTTTTTTTACCTTTATTAATTCAAACAGTAATTCCCGTCGCCCCACAAACCTTTCAATAGACCTCTTCACGGAAAGAAAGCATGCTGGGAAAATGGGGCAGATTTTGATAATTCAACACCATACACAGCCTCGAATTTCTCAAGATTTTGCAATGCTTATTTTTGCAACAAAACCTCTCTCATAAGCTTATCAAAACATTTACTATCTTCTGTGCATATCGATAAACTTCTAACACTTTAGCCCTATCCAGGCTAGGCTTTTTGAAACTCTGGGGAGACTAGGGGGGCGCAAAGTGCCCACCCCCTGGTTTTTCTCAGAATCATAAGTGCTAGAGACTTGAAACTTGGCACAAGTAACAAACATGATAGGGCAAACAAGAAGATGTGATTTGTTTTTGTTTATGTCACGTGATTAAGTGCTGACGTCAGCAAATGTTGCCAATTTGGGTGTAAAACCACATGTACTTTGTCGCGTTGTATCTCCAAACTGATAAAACATATCGATGTGATATTTGAAACATAGTAGGATTATATCCTTGTAATTTGTATTTGCAACGACTTATACAATTTGCAAAATCAAGAAATCTCGTTATAACAAACACCCTTTTCAAGAAACACGCAAAAAGGAAGTGGACATGGATCAGCCCTAACAGAGAAACAAAAAACCAACTTGATTACATACTTACTAACAGTAAATGCAACACTATAAATACGGAAGTAATAAGCAAAGTGAACATAGGTAGTGACCAGACCATAGACTTGTGAGAAGTGCTGTACGATTAAATACAAAATTGTTGAGAAGCAAGCTCATGAAGAAGAGGTCACCACAAATTAACATAGAAAAATTGCTAGAGAATTGTGTAGATTTCCAAATTGCGCTCAAGAATCGTTTCTCTCATTTGACGATAGAAGATGTAAATACAGAGATAGAGGACACAGTCAACGGAATCCTAGATGAAGCCATCCAAATCGCAGGAACGAGCAAGAAACAAAACAATAACAAGCTCCAAGAAAGCACTCTAAATCTCATGAAGAAAAGAAGAAACATGAAGCAAACAGGAACGGCTAGAAACAACATTGAGTACGCTGAATTATGCAAAACCATCAGAAAGAAAACTAGGGATGGTCTAAGACAATATAATAGAGATTATATAATATACAATATACATAATAGACAATATAATACCAATTTAGTAGAGGTAGCAGTCAAAAATGATAAAGGTTTAAAGAAGGCAACACAAAGGAGAAAAATTGGAAAAACTCAAATTTCAGCTACGAAAGATGCAAACAAAAATATCTTAACCAACAGAGAAAAGATAATAGAAAGATGCGCTGAATTCTACAAAATATTATATTCCAGCACTACTAAGGCTGATGAAATACAATACCAACACTCTATAGCTGTCAGGTGATGAAGAGGTACCCCCAATACTAGAAAACGAGATTAGGAAAGCATTGTCACAAATGAAAAATGATAAAGCACCTGGGTCAGACAACATCAAAATCGAAATACTCAAGGCCGGAGATGAAGAATCAATAGGTATTCTGCAAAAAACGTTTAATGCAAGTTTAGAGAAAGAAGAAATACCAGAAATTTGGAAGAATGCAATCATTATTTTAATCCACAAGAAAGGTGATAAGACCAAAATTGAAAATTATTGACCAATCAGCTTGTTATCTCACATCTTCAAACTGTACATGAAAATTATAAAGAACAGAATTTCGAGAACATTAAATGATAGCCAGCCACTTGAGCAGGCAGCCTACAGGCAAGGATTCTCAACAACAGATCACTTGCACACGATAAATCAAATATTAGAATCTGCCGATGAGTACAAGATTCCCATTTCCATGGTATTCATCGACTTTAAAAAGGCCTTCGATTCAATTGAACACGGAGCTGTATTCCAAGCTCTGGAAAAACAAGGTGTCGAAACTAAATATATCAACATTCTAAAAAACGCCATAAAAACGGGACAGCCCAAATAAAGATTGACAGCATAAGTGAGAAATTCAGGATAGACCGAGGAGTAAGGCAGGGAGACACACTCTCTCCAAATCTATTCATTGCGGCATTGGAGGAAATATTCAAAAGAGCCGATCTACAAGAGAAGGGAATCAAGATAAATGGTGAACATATAAGTAACTTAAGGTTCGCAGACGATATAGTACTTTTTGCTAATGATCACAAAGAATTGGAAGAAATGATAGTGTTCTTGAATGAGGAAGGGAAAAAATATGGGATGAAGATTAACAAATCGAAGACAAAGATCCTTCATAATGTAAACGCAAAAAAGAACAGTCAGAACAGAGGAATAATTATTGACGGTGACGAATTGGATATTGTAAAACAATATGTCTACTTAGGGCAGCTAATAACAGCAGATAATAACCAGTCGAAGGAAATAGCAAGACGGATAGGACAGGGTTGGGCAAGCTTCGGAAAATATAATAACATACTAAGAGACACAAAAATACCAGTCTGTCTCAAAAGAAAGATAATGGACAATATCATCACCCCAGCGATGACATACGGTGCAGAAACGTGGTCGCTAACTAACAGGCTTGCTTCAAAACTGCAAGTCGCTCAAAGAAGCATGGAAAGAGCAATGCTGAATATCACGAAAAGAGATAGGAAGAGAAACGAATGGGTACGGGAGCAAACAAGAGTAGTGGACATCATAGCCAAGGCAAAATCACTGAAGTGGGAGTGAGCAGGTCACATAGGAAGGATGGCAGACAACCGATGGGCAAAGAAATCCACAGAATGGACACCGTATGGAAGGAAGCGCAGCAGAGGAAGACCAAACAAGAGATAGAGAGATGAAATCACAGAAACAGCAGGGGTCAATTGGATGAGAAGAACTGGGAACAGAGTATGCTGGAAAATGCTGGGGTGTTCGTCGGCCTGCAGTGGCCTGAATGACTTACTATGATGATGATGATGATGATAAATTTGTATTTTGAAATTTTTGCTTGTAATACTAATATTTTTGCTGATATCAGCATTTATTTATTTTTTACGAAAAAAGAGCGACTTTTGTCTAAACTTGATTATAAACTACTTTTAAAAATAGCAAAAAATTCTAAATATACATAAAAAGACCTGCTGCATCATATAATATCACCCATTTTTCTAAAAATGAAGCATAACATGGCTTTTTGTCAGTACGCATGCGCAACAGCCAATTGTTGATGACGTCATCAAAAATCAATAAACTATATACCAAATGAAAGCTTGCTTCAAGACGAGTTCGACGAGTTTTGTCTCATTGTCATAGAGCCAATGGTTCCAAAGCTATGAAGTAAAATGTATTTCTTTTGCGGAGCACTCAATTTAAAATCATGTGTTGACTCCCGGAATCAGTGTCAAAATTTTTGAAATTAACATGAAAAGATGTCTCATAGATAGAAACTAAAAGTCACAAAAAAGCTAGACTATTCTAGAGATACTCGACGAGCTTTGTGGAAAAGTTTACTAGGGGGTCACTTTGTGCCCCCCCCCCTAGTCTGGATAGGGTTAGAGATTATGAAATAGCAATGGATGATCTGCCTCTTCGAAATTTTTTTATATGACGAGTAAGGAACCCGAGGTAGTTTCAAAAGTCGCACAAATGCCACATTTAAGCACATAAATCTACCATTTATGAAGGAAATCAACTAAAATTCAAAACGAAGGCGCTTCATTGTTCTTTGAAGAAGGATATAAATTTGCAAGCTGTTGCGTAAGTGTGCACGTTTCTCACCAATAAGAGCACCAATAACTCAGATCACGTATCCCGATGAAAAGTTTCGAATAACAATATTTCTAAAGGAACCTAGCTCAATTTTCATACAAATGAAAAGAAGCAGCTTACTTTCTCATTTCTTCACCCAAATGTTGTTGACAGGTCTATTTGTACAATTTCTTTGATACTTCTAGTAACCACAAATGTTAAAGGATGAACTTCAGCTCGAACATCCTAATCAGGCCTATGCCTCTGGCTGTACCTTGACTGAACGCATTATCACTTAATCTGCCATTTAAGCAATACAAATCTATAGACATAAGGAATGAAGGGTTTCGTTACACATATTCTTTGTTTGTAACACTCTACCACACGCAGCATTTAACGTCTACAGCTCATCTCTAAAAACGTCAGAAAAGCGATGAAAATTTTCAACCCTATTTGCCCTACCAAACTTTCTCAATCAATAGATGCCAGATAACAATCCTGTTCTATGAGGTTCATGAATGTAGCTAGTTTATCTATTTTAAAATGATGGTTAACTAGCATACTGATTTAGATTTTTTAGATTAAGAATCAATCTAAGTGAGCCATCACTTTTTGTCCTGGTGAAATTTCTAGAAATACTGGGTGAACCAGAAAAAAGTTCCAACATTTGAAAATTCATAGCACCAAGAGTACTCGATATATTGGAATGAATCATTTTTGCTTCACAGCCAAAAGATCGAAATATTTTTGTGATTTTTCTCCCCTTCTTACGAGCACTGGTAAAATTGGTAATTTCAAGCTTACAAAATCTTGGTGGCTGCAAAATAATTGAAAAAGACCAAAAATATTTCATCAAATCATAAAGGGCTCCTCGCTCAGAACAACAGAGAAAATGCAATTTCGCATGAGTGAGAGCTATCGTATGCACATTAATTGCCATGGGATTAAAAATCTTTAGTATCTGTTTGAGAATCTATGTCTCATGACTCTTGAGAGAAGTGAAACGCCTGTGAGTATTGTTCTGTGTGAGGAGAGTCCTAACGATTTTTATCAAGTGTTTTAGGCTCTTTTAAATAATTTTGCAACCATGATTTTTTTGTAAAGTTGAATTTACCTATAATTGCAGTAAGATAAGGCTCAAATCCTTACTGGTTGTCAGAGCATGCGGAAATCATCCAATTTCATGCTTGTCAGCCAATGAGATCACCGCTCTCTAGCCCCTGGAGACAAAATCGGTTGTTTGAGGTAAATTTTCTAGTACCCTCACTAAAACTGAAATGGATGCTAAAATACTTCAGTTATTTGCAATTATTTTTAATGAATCAGTTGTGGGGATGTCCGTCCAGAGTTGTTTGCATGTTTAGGCACACAGCTCGTTTGGGGCCGGAGCTGCGTTCATTTTCCGGTCGAAAAATATTGACCTTCGTTGAAATATCTATAGAAATCGCTACAAATGAGATATACAGATAAGAATTTCAGCGATTACGCATACTGACCTGAGCAATAACCGAAACTCTTTCACTGCTATCAGATCTCAAAATTGGAGGCAATTTCTAACGATTTCTGGTAGAGACATCATTTGGGCCTAAGCTTGTCCTCGCTTAAAACTCATTCCATTGCACTTAAAAAGTAATGGTAAAGTTCTTGAGCTAGATAATGCGCTTACCCATGACTCAGACACCAGTTTGACTTCGTTTGCCTTCTTTAATTTGCCAAATTTTTGTAAGAAACAACCAGTTGTGGGCGAATTGCAAAAACTTTCCTTGGTCCATATTTTTCCCTACACAGATTCTCCGCTTCAAACAACAAACAGTTAGCCTGCGTGCAGACTCAACTCCTCGAAAGTATAGAGTCTGCGCAACAAAGTCCATTTAGCCTTTCCCGCCTCGATATGATGAACGACCGCGCGATATTTCTTTTGTTAAGCTCATTGTTTTTGGACCAATCAAGCTAACTTCTCAAGAAAGTTTGAGAAGTGAATGAGCATTTTGATTGGTTCAAAAATGAGCTCATCGTTTGATAAAGTGGCGTAACGCGGATTATGCCGCGCGGTCGATAGTTCTCTAAAGATGGCGAAGTACGAAGCTGTGGAGAGATAGGGGAGATCTTCCTTGCAATATTCAAGGAAGGGCAAGAGTATTTCAGCTTTCATCATGGCATTACAAGCTTGCTTTGAAGATTGATTAAAGATTCTGATATGTTTTTTCGATGGAAGAACTTCTTCAAGTCCTTGCACTGCACAGACAAGACGAGAGTTGCGAGAAGTGAAAAACAGGCCAGAAATAGTCGCTGTTCGTTTTCTTTTAGGCCATGCCTTCCTATCTTGATTGCTGATTATTATGGACCGCATTGCTCGACCTGATAACTTTTTGGTTCTTAGCTGCAGACTTCGATATGAGGAAGTAATGTGTTGAAGCTCAAAGAGATCAGCAGCAGAGTAGCTAAAATCCACACATCGCTCGGTCCTCGGAAGCAAAGCAGGAATGCTTTAGCTAGTGAATGCTTGCTAAAGACAGATTTATGACAAAATTCCTTTGCATTTTCAAGTGACAGTTGTTGTGTTACATTCGGTGAAGTTCACTGAAATGGGGCTTCATGTTTTGATTGCCATAAAAAAGCTGAAAGGCATCCAAGCAGTGTGAAGGGATTTTTATAAAGACTTTTACTGCGATGACCTTATTTGCCCAGGTGTTTTTGTGTGTTTACAAGAACATTTCTTGCGTGGCTAGAAATTGCCAATTATATGCAAATTGATTTTTAAGCAGCTGCTCCCAGCTTTATTTTGGTGCCTTTTCATTCTATAATGCCTGCTAAAAGTCCTTGGAACACTGAAGGCCATTTCTTGATAATCCACATTTCTATCAGCAAATAGTTTCAGCACCCCGTCACCCACAAAACAATGTTGATTTGCAAGATTATTGTTGCAGGATCCCATCAGAGTGGTGAATCGTTCTGTTATCCCCGTTTTGTCATGACAGAGCAACACATTGTTTTGAGGGGGGAGGGGGAAATCGCAAAACAGGGCAAACTTAGAAAAGGTGTTCCAAGAATTTTAGCAGGCACTGTAGCTCATTACAGGCAGAAAAGGAGGTGCAAGTCAAAAAGGGTTCTTGTCTTAACACAGACAAGGCAGAAAATATGTTCTACAATGCAGAAAGTTATTTCTAGTGTTTTGGTAAGTTGCAAGTTATTTATGTTAAGCCTGACCCCAGCATCCACTTATTTCATTTTTATGCCTTATTGCAAAAAGCTGATATTTGCTTTGACACTGTTTTGTTTCCTTGAAAAACTTGTCTTCAGTTTTGTTGTCTAAAATTATTTAATTATTTTCATCCAAACACTATCAAAATTAAAGCAGCAACAGCAAGAGCTTCTTTCATACACACAACAACTCATTCAAAAATATATGGATTGAAAGGCCAAGGAACAGGAAAACGTGTTCAGTTGGCAAATAATCTGTTTCTTCATTTTATTAGCATTATATGTACACAAAAATTTCCTGATGATAGTTTTGTGAGTTCGTTGTTGTATTCCCAAATATCAATATAAACCATCAACTTAATCATCATGGCATTATAAAAAGCTCCCCTCATGGTAATTAGAAGAAGTGTTGCTAGTGTGCAAGGGTCACTATCCTTGAAAAAATTCTGCAGGGTTCAGACTTCCTTACTGCTGCAGTAAATAGCCATTTGCTATAGTGCAACAGAAACTACTGTAGATCTACCAAAAAAATTTTCCTGGATGTTGTAGGAACACCAGTTTTTAAATGTTAGCAGTTGTCGTAAAATCAGTAGAGATATTAGCAAGAGTTATTAATTTCAATAAACTGGATATTCTCATATTACTTTTTGCTTCAATCAGCTGCTTAGGATACAATGATAAAAGCACGGGTGCAGCACATAACATTCAGAATATAAAAGGCCACAGTACCTTGAACAAACAACAGGGAGCAGTTAGTTATTTTGATGCAGCTTTAAATGCCACCTATTTACAGACTCTTGACTGTATACAATGGTGTTGAAAAGTTTCTTCTGTAAATAATATACATCCTGCTTTGCTGGGATACTCTACACATTTTGAATATGTTAATTCTGAAATGGGACTTCTCTACCTTTTACTTATGCCCAAAATAATATCCAGGGGAAACTCTTCAAGAAACTTTCAAAACGTGCCCAAAATCATGAGAAAATTTCCCTAGCATCTCTGCCTTACATGGGCCTTACAGCAATGACTTCGGCACACTTTAGCACATGTACTATCCTCTTGGGAGGAAGAAACAGTCTCCCCCTGGTATCAATAACCTATTCAGGGGGATTCCATCCTCCCAAGAGGACAAAATACATGAATACATGTGAGTGTCATCATTTTTAAGAAGGAAAACCAAGGAAAATGTGCTCATTGTTTTCACTCTTTTTTGAAGGTCTTTAGAAGGGGCTCTCTGCAAAAGATCCCCCACATCCACAGGAATGAATGGCCGATAAAAGCCCGGCAAATTGCAGAGCCTAATTGAACATATTGGCAATAAAACAAGACAGTTTTCATTATTATTGCTTTGATATTCAAGGGAGTAGTCATGGCCTTCCAAATGGGGATTCTTTTTTGACTCACCCGGTATAAAGCAGTGATTTTTCCTGTACCAAAAGTTGAAAGTTTCCCACTAGACTTTCTTACCAAGGTTTCTTATAAAAATGATTGTACTGTAATTGGAGCGCATAATTTAACTTTTTGCTAACAGAATGCTAGAATGGTAACGGTCTGAGAGGCACCCCTAACCCAAAGAATCTGCCCCCTTGCTTGGCTGGAAACTTTGTTCTGTGCACCAAAGAACCTCAGGGACATTTCAGGGAAGATTTCAGGGACAAGAGTAGAAACGATTAGCCCTCATTTTATATACAATAGACTTTGTTGTGCATTTCATAATGATTCCAGTCAGGCCTCCTTGATGGGAGCTCCAATGACTTTTGTGATTAGAATATTCTGCTTTGGGGTCAATGCTTTTATTGAAAATTTTTCAAAAAGAGTATGTACAAGATCTTGTGATAAATAATCTCATACCGGATGTTCAGAAGGCTTTGAAATTCTTATTTTGCTAAATGTTCACAGAAAGAGGGTTTAACAAAAATTTCTCTTCAAGTTAGGAATTTCTTTTTCCTAGAGCCCTGGATGGAGGGAGGTACATATTAACATGTTGAGGGTACAGGTATGTGCCACTCGTACAGGTGGGTTTTCGGACGCAACATTCTCTTACAAGGATCTTTTTTAGCAGATTTTGCTGAAACATGGGTAGGATTATTGGCTGAAATTGACAGAGCAATTGTCAAAAATGGGTAGTTTTCCATCAAGCATCATCATAAGCGTACGGGGTGGGGGGCTGGGGGGCGGCAGCCCCCCCCCCAATGTTGGAAAAATCGTCGAAAATCAGCCCCAATCGGGCAAGAATCTGCCCTCAGTTGGGCAAAAATGTTGCTAAACAATGACTTTGTGTCGGGCCGCCCCCCTAGATTTTTTCTTCCTGTACGCTTATGAGCATCATAAAAATTGGGTCCGAAAGCAAATTTTGGCAATTCCATCCTTAAGTCACTCTACCTCCCCCCACCCCAGGCCAGAGCCACACCTAATACATTGTGGTATCAATTGCCCCAATTGGGATATTGTGTTGCAAGTATGTTCCCAAAAAAGTGTTCCACAAGTGAGAATCTGTCACTCTAACATTTTCGAAGGCAATACAGTAATTGCTTGCTACGGCATCTGGCAGCCCTGTGGCTGCAATAAAGATTGCAGCTTGAAAGACAACGTTCCCCTTATTTGCTGCAGTGCAAACGATATCCTTCCCTTTTACTGAATATGGCTGATGGAAGGTTGTTCTTCAACCGGCCCACGGTCTCTCGGCACTTGTATTTTGCAGCGGGCCTAGCACTAGCAGTGTCGGGCAATAACTGCTATTCATTGAAAGAGCATTGTCACGTTAGCACCAAATTCTAAATTAACTTTCCACAAACTGAACAATGGCAGTATCATTTCCAAGGTAAGAAGTTGAAATAAAGCATTCATGAATGCATAATCGGCGAAGTGAAATGCTGGAAGAATGACAAGACATCTCTCGCCCCTCCATCTCCTTCTTTGTATCTGAACGCAACGCGCGAAGTCACCGCTCGCGAAGACAAACGAAAACGAGGCTTTCATTTCTGCTGAGTCATGGAAAGGCTAAATGGACTTTGTTGCGCAGACTCTATACTTTCGAGGAGTTGAGTCTGCACGCAGGCTACAAACAGTGAACTTTGACATTGTATCATAAAAGTCTTGCATCACAAAATATTCCTTTTGAACGATTCCATGCGCTTTAGCGAGGCACTCGTGAATTGTATTCACGCATTTCGTTATTTTCGTTCTTATTTCAATCAATGCAAAACATAAAAAGAACAAAACATTGTTTTGGGTTCGCTAAAAAAGATACATGGTTTTGCACTTTTGTTTGTTTGCATTGACTGATTGAACCAAATGCGTGAAAACAATTCACGAGTGCCTCGCTAAGGCGCATGGAATCGTTCTATAGGAATGTTTTGTGATGCAAGACTTTTATGATACAAAGATCACTGTTTGTTGCTTGAAGCGGATAGACTGTGCAGATAAAAATATGGACCGAGGAAAGTTTTTGCAATTCACCCACAACTGGTCATTTTTTATAAAAATTTGCTAATGTAAAAAAGGCAAACGAAGTCAAACTGGTGCCTGAGTCATGGGTAAGTGCATTATTCAGCTCTAGAATTTTACCATTACTTTTTAAGTGCAATGGAATGAGTTTTAAGCGAGGACAAGCTTAGGCCCAAATGATATCTCTACCAGAAATCGTTAGAAATTGCCTCCAATTTTGAGATATGATAGCAGTAAAGGAGTTTGGGATATTGCTGTGGTCAGTATGCATAATTGCTGAAATTCTTATCTGTATATCTCATTTGTAGCGATTTCTATAGATATTTCAACGAAGGTCAATATTCTTCGACCGGAAAATGAAGGCAGCTCCGGCCCCAAACAAGCTATGTGCCTAAACATGTAAACAACTCTGGACGGACATCCCCACAAATGATTTATCAAAAAAATTGCGAATAACTGAAGTATTCTAGCATCCATTTCAGTTTTAGTGAGGGTACTAGAAAATTAACCTTAAACGACCGATTTTGTCTCCAGGGGCTAGAAAGCGGTGATCTCATTGGCTGACAAGCATGAAATTGGATCATTTCCGCATGCTCTGGCAACCAGTAAGGATTTGAGCCTTATCTTAATTGCAGTGCTCCTAAGAAGACAAGAAGATCACAAAAATATTTTGATCTTTTGGCTTTTAACTAGAATTCAACTAGAATTTAACTAGAATTCAAATCCATGAAGTAGTTGTGGTGCTACAAATTTTGGAAAGTGGGAACTTTTTTTCTGGCTCACCCAGTGGTGTACGCAGCATCCCAGGAGTGAGGGGGTCTGAAACTTTTTCGTGACCACGCCCTTCAGACGCTCAGAAAATGAGGGACACGCCTTTTTAGTTATGTTTTGCATCGGAACAAACAGTCCAGAACAGGGACAGATGTTGTAGCACAATAGCATAATAGCATATGCGATGCTTTTGTTGACAACTGAATTCAAAGCGATTAGTGACTGCAAGCAAAGAAAGTTCTCTCAACCATAAATTCAAAGCAAACAAAGCCGCAAAAGTTTCTCTGAAACCCAAGTAGCTAGCGCACTCGTCGTGCATTCCAGAAATCGTTTTTGAAAGCAATTATCAGCATAAATCGAAAGAAGAAGAATTTATCTTCACATCTACCTCGGGCATTTTATTTCTTTGGTTCAGAAGACGAGCAGTAAGTATTTTATTACACCCAAAATAATAAGATAATTGAATTGTCTCCCAATGGGCTTCTGGACCAAATAATATTGAATGCCCACGGCAGATGTGTAGATTTATCATTCTTCTTTCGATCATTCTTTCATTCTTCTCTAGTATTTGATTCATTAATCTCAACGATAATTAAACGAATAAATCAAATATATCTGCGCTTGTATCTATAGAAATCAACAGTTCAATGGCCAGTAAACTTTACTTCATACGCTTTGTCAAGGAAACTAAAAATTTCTTTTATTCTATCAAAATCATGTCTCTTGAGAGTTTCTTATTCGCACTTGTCTGAAAAGTGTCTCTTGAGAGAGAGTTTGACCCTTGGACTCAGCATTGTTCCACAGTGATCCAGGGAATGGAAGAAATACCAAAACATGAAGTTTTAAAATTCCAATTTATTTCATGCCCATGCCATCACGTACACTCTGAATGTTTATGAAACGCAAACATTTTAAAAATTTGACTACAGATAGCCAAGAAAATGATTTTTGAAGTTAGGCTTAATTGCTTCATTTTTTTTACATAAGCACTTTCCGAAAAACGCTGCCTGGATTGAGTTTCCAAAGCAATATTTCTCTGCTCAGAAAGGTCCGACAATTTTTGTTTTGATCTTGTTATAATCTTCTAGTCATGTACTTTTAATTAATTGCAACAATGACTGGAAATATTTATATTTTGGTTCATTTTTATGTGATTCATAATGGCGGAAATTAGCAAAATTGATATCTTTAAAAACCTTTTTAAAAATTCTACAGTTGAAATGTAAAAAATGGGGCAATATGTATTTACCAAAAAAATTAGAAAACTAAAACAACTGTTTGTGCAAGCTTCTACCAAAGGGTTTGTTGTAAATCGTACCCAACAAAGAATTATGTTCATTCTTATTTTTGTGGTACAACGGAGATTTTTGAGATTTTTTCAATGTTTTCTGCAATAGAAATAAATCGAGACCTGCTAAAGCCTTCAAGTAATCAAGTATTCAAGTATTCAATGTATGTTCTCAGCAAATTTAAAACTAATACATTTCAACTGGTGTTGTGTATAACAGAAAGCTAAATTATATAAAACAAATAATGACATTAATATGCATACAATTAACAACAAAATATTGCTGAAGGACATATGAAAAGAACTCAAATGAGCTTTCGAGCCATATGCCCCTCTTGTGAATTACAATTTGAAGAACAGCAGTTTGAATATACTATGAAAGTAATGCATTGCTACAGGTTATAGAAAAAACTAGGAGAATAATTATCTATCAATCTACTTTAATCTTAATGAAGGGGTTAAAAAAAAATTAAAAGAATTAAGAAAAAACAAGTGGAATAAAAATTCAAATACAGGATGGATTGTAAATGAGCTGGGGGAGTTTGGATTGTCACAGTTTCAATCGTAGTTATTGTTAATGTATTTTTTTAGTTTTTGTAGAAAATTTTCTTTGATTTTACATTTCGTGTGTCGGGTGGGATTTCATTCCAGATTTTGACACCAGTACCAAGTATTAATCTTTGTTTGTAGCTCGTGGTGCTACGGGGAATTACAAAGTTTCCAGTGGAAGAGAATCTAGTTCGATAACTGTGTATTGAGCTTGCTTTTTGAAAAGAATTTTGGAGATTACCATGTGAGGAATAAATATCAAACATGAACTTTGCAACTTCGCATTTGTAGGTATCGTCAAAATTCAACAACCCCAGTTTAGTAAAAATGGGTTGGCTGTGTGCTTGTCGCGTAGCAAAATCGATTATTCTCACAGTTTTCCTGAGATTTCGTCTGATAGATTCCAGGGCTGTGGAGTTAGCACTGCCCCAGTTAAGTAGACCATAGTAGACTTGAGACATGATGAACGAATTGTACAGGGTCCGTAGAAGGCTTTGTGGTATCATGTGACGCAATCGAAAGAGAATACCTTCAAAACTGACTTAACTCCATCTCTTTGACATAGTGTCATGAAATTTAACCCTCAGACAGCTTTGTGTTTCATTGATCTACATGAAATCACTGTTTTCAAGCATTTTTATTTGTCCTGTCAGCAGAAACAAAAGAAAAACGTGTTTTCCATTTATAACTACCGAAAAATTTGGGGCTTGAAGAGACTTTGAGTGATGAAAATCATTCACTTTCATCATTCTAATAACGATTTTACACTGATTAAGTCTTAAAGTCCCTTATTGTGGAAGTTTTCATAAAAAAAACACGTTTTTGGTCGTTTTCTGCTGAAGTGACAAATAAAAATCCTTGAAAACAATAATTGTATGTATAAAAAAAAAAAGCAAAGCTTTCTGAGGGTTAGAGTTCATGACACTATGTCAAAGAGATGGAATTGAGTCAGTTTTGAAGGCTTTAGCAGGCCTCGATTTATTTTCATGGCAGAAAACATTTAAAAATCTCAAAAATCTCCATTGTACCACAAAAATAAGAATGACCATAATTCTTTTTGGGTACGATTCAGAACAAACCCTTTGGTAGAAATCTGCACAAACAGTTGTTTTAATTTTGTAATTTTTTTTGGTACATACATTTTGCTCCAATTTTTACATTTCAACTGTTGAATTTTTAAAATGATTTTTAAAAATATGAATTTTACAAATTTCGCCATTATGAATCACATAAAAATGAACCAAAATATAATATTTCCAATCATTGTTGCAATTACTTAAAAGTACATGACTAGAGGATTGAAATAAGATCATAACGAAAATTGTCGGACTTTTCTGAGCAGAAAAATATTGCTTTGAAAATTCAATCCAGGCAGCGTTATTCCGTAAGTGCTTATGTAAACAAATGAAGCAATTAGGCCCAACTTCCAAAAATCATTTTCCTGGCTATCCGTTGTCCAATTTTTAAAATGTTTGCGTTTCATAAACATTCAGATTGTATTTGATGATATGGGCATGAAATAAATTCAGATTTTGAAACTTCATATTTTTGGTATTTATTCCAAACTTTTGTTTGTTTGTTTGTCAAATTATTTTACATCGATTATGTACATACTCTAGCTTACTATATACAAATGTACAAAGTAAACTAATCTTAATCGATGGATATATATAATTACATAAATAAATATTTTTACAGTATTTTGATAATCTAACTAAATATAGAAAACTAAAGAAAACTAGTTCATTGATACATATTGACAGGCACTACATTTACAGTCTGGGCCGTCCCACTTCTTTATCATATTTTTAAAACTATTTAGGTTTTCGGCTGATTTCATTTCATTTGGCAGTGTATTCCAGATCTGAGGTCCCAATGATCGAAGGCTGTTGGACCCAAAGGTGACTTGATTTGGTCTATAATGCTGTAAGTCATTGGAGTTACGTAATGAGTACTTGGAAGATTTTATTTTGAAAATATCGTGCATGAAAGAGGGATTTAAATTGTTTAAAGTCTTAAAACTTCTATGCAGAGAACTCTTAGAAGGGAAACATGCATAGTACACCTATCTGATTTGGAAAGTAAGTCGCTATATGAACTAAGGTGATCATTGTGTAAAAATCTAAGGGCACGTTCTTGAATCTTCTCAATTTTTTGTACATATTTAGCTTATGAGAAGTACCATACTAGAGGGCAATAATCAAAATTTTAATATACAAAGCTCTGGACAAGAATCTTCTTTTCATTAAAGCCAATATATTGTTTCAGTCTTTTTAAAACATTGAGTTGTGATGCGGCTTTTCTGCAAATTTCAGAGATATGCTGTTCAAAGTTCAGTTTATGATCTAGTTGAATACCTAGCAATTTAACCGTTTCTTCCGATTTGATTATTTTTCCTTGGATGTTGAAATTGTCTCTACTTGTATTCGTTCGATCCTTTCTAATAACAAGTGCATGTAATTTGTCTGCATTAGCTATCATTTGATTTTGTTTTAGCTAAGTCAAAGCAACTCCAGCTTCTTCTTCCAGCACCTCAATCAAATTTGGTAGAGTCTTGGAAAAATAAGCTAGAGTGTTATCATCAGCATAATTATGTAACGTCGCTCGTTTGATAAACAGAAAAAGATCGTTTATATAAAAATTGAATAAAATGGGGCCCAAAACAGAGCCTTGAGGAACACCTGATAAAATAGTTTGAAAAGAACTATACGTATTATTGATTCTCACAGACTGTTTCCGCCGTTTTAGATAAGAGTAAATAAGGACGAGAGCATTTTCATCTAAGCCATAGGCATGTAGTTTGGCTATGAGTAAATCGTGTGGAATACAATCGAATGCATTGGACAAATCCATAAGGACAGCCCCAACAATATTATCGTTATCGAGCTTAAATCTCCATTCTTCAAGCATTCTTATTAGGACATGTTGTGTGCCATATGATTTTCTGTAAGCAGCAATGAAAAGGGAAAGTGTTTCATCTAGGTATGGGATAAGTTGATTTTTCAAAATTTTTTCATAGATTTTGGAGAAAATATTGAGAATACTGACAGGACGAAAGTTTCGTTCAACTGTACGATTTGCCTCTCCTTTATCTAAAGGACAGACAGCGGCACGTTTTCCATTATTTGGAAACCTATAGTTTCGTATACTGCAATTAATTGCATCTGTTAACGGGAGTGCAAGCTCGTCTGCAGCTAACAAAACCAGTTTTGGTGGTATTTGATCTTCACCCATTGATTTCCTACGGTCTAAAGACTTTAGTTGTTCCCTGACTTGACAATCTTCTACTTCGTGAAAGGAAAATGAATTGAAATTTATTTCAGGATTTTGAATGATAGCTAAAATACTTGGATGGTTTTAAATAACTTCTTTTGTTCTGGATCACTGTGCGTTCATAACATTCCCCCGCAGTCCAGCAAGCAGGACTTCATCTCGTCTTCTCATTATGTGGGACTAGCAAGATCAACTTCTTAATTGGTCTTCTGTTGTGTATTTCATGTATTGTCTTTACTTCAGTAGAACGCACGATTCCCTTGCCATCACTGTTAACACCAACTATACTCCCAGTCCCAAGTAACCAATGTCCCCGTGGTTGGTTGGCATCCATGACAAGAACAACAGCATATTGCTGTATGTTCCTCTTCTTCTCGTTCGACTTGGATCTTTGTTGGATGGAGAGTATTTGATTGACAACGTATTGACAATGCAACTACCTCTTTTTCAAGGACTTTTGTTGAATTTCTAGATCGTGCTGTAGGATAAATGTTGTACATTTGTTGTTCAAAAAGTGTGCAGGTGTCAGTGGCTCTATATCATAAGGATCATTGCTGATGTACATCAATGGTCGGTTGTTCAGCATCGCTTCGCATTCAGTGAGTACTGTCATTAGTTCTTCATCAGTCAGTTCTGCACCCATTGTTGTTGCAAATCATTGCTCTCTTTGCTAGTTTAGCCAGTGATTCCCAAACACCTCTCATATGTGGAGCTGCAGGGTTGAAGATCCACTTGATGTTTTCATCTGTTAAACGATTATGGAACTCCGGATCCTTGGTCCACTTGGTCATTATGTCCTGTAATTCTCTATCAGCACCTAAAAAATTTGTGCCATAATCAGAAAACATTTGCAATGGTTTTGATCTCCTCTCCTTGAAATGAATCTTGTGAAGGCTTTCATGAAATCATCTGTTGATTGAGAGTTGGCAAGCTCAATGTGAATGGCTCTGGTCTGGAGACAGGTAAACAATTCTCCGTACCTCCTTTCCCATCGACCACCTCTGTATCTTCACTTGGTAATAGTGGGGCCAAACAGATCAACACCAGTGAATTTGAAGGTACTTCCACATGCTTCAACTCTGGACGTTGGAAGATCAGCCATGATTTGTTCCAGAGGAACCCCCTGTAGTTTCGACACACAATCTCAAGGTTCTTCTCACTATTGAACAGGCCAATATTTTGATCTGACGGCATTTAGAACATAATTTGCACCAAAATGTTTTTTTCTTTTTCACTGGTTTCTCTGATGATCAACTCTGTAATGTGAGACCGCTTTGGTAGAATGATTTGTTGTTGACTCGCATACTCGAGTGAAGCTCTTCTCAGTCTTCCACCTACTCTGATCAATCCATCTTCATCAATGAACGGATTCAGATTGTAGACACTTGAATTTTTTGACAGCGGTTTCTTGTTTGAGAGATCTTGCAGCTCTCTCTGGTAATATTTCTTCTGATCATGTTTGATGAGCCATTCTTCCGCTTCTTGGAGTTCTTCAACGCTAACAGCTTGATTTGCTACGCTTTCTTCTCCCCATTTTCGTTGTTTCCACTGTCTGAAGGGCCTTCTTACATAAGCAGTGACATTTCTCAACTTCTTCAAACTTGAAAATGATCCTATGTCCAAAACTTCGTTCAGGGTTGCAACCTCGACAGCCTGTACTACTTTCCTCTGTTCAGTGGCAACTGCTGTGTGGTTTTTGTCTTCTATACTTCGAGACCAAAGGTCTTCTGACCGTTTCAAGAAATCAGGGTCACTGAAACAAGTGTTGTCACAGTCATCTAGCTCACAAAGATTGATACCTCGCTCGAGAAGCAACATTCCCGCAGGATTTTCATTCCCAGGGACGTGATGCCATTGGCTTATTTTAGTTGATTCTTGTCCTGATGCAACTCTGTTTGCCATAAATTGTTTCAATGTACGACTTTCAGACTTAATCCCGGCCAGTGCAACACTGCTGTCTGTCCAGAACGAAATTTTCACCGAAGGTAGATCCAACTGCTTTTCGATGAACTGAATGAGCTTCATAGCCATGAAACACGACTGGAGTTCTAGCCTTGGAATTGTTGTCACTCTGAGTGGTGCAACTTGTGTCTTCGCCATCAACATGCATACTTATTCAGCGGAACCGCTTTTCTCGACTACTCCCATATAAGCCACAAATGCCAGTGCCTTCTCAGATGCATCTGAGAACACACATAACTCTAGCTTCTTCCCATCATCTTTCTCAGCGTTGACATGTCTTGGAATTTTGATTATTTCCAAACCTGGTAACTAATCATACCACGCTATCCATTGTTTCGTCATGTCTTTATCTAACGGGTCATCCCATTCCAAACCTCTTCGCCACAGATCTTACCTAAGTATTTTCCATTTACGAGGAATGGTGCAAAGAATCTACATGGATCGAGGACTTTGGAAATATGACTCACAACACTCCGTTTTGTCCATGAAACGTTATGGAGTACGAAATGTGAATGTGTCACTCATAGGATCCCAGTTGAGTCCAAGAACGTTTTGCCAATCTTCTCCTAATTGTTTGATATCCTTTTTTCTTTCTTCTGTTATCTCTTTGATGATTTCCTGATCGTTGCTGATCCAATTACGCATTCGATATCCACCTTTCTCTGATACTTCGCACTTGCCTTTGACAATGTCCTTTGCCTCTACGATGCTTGTGCAGCTGTGAAGGAGGTCGTCCATGTACAGTTTCTGGTCAACGCATTTAAAACATAAACATTGCTGCCATTTTGATCCTCTAGGACTCTTTTGATGAAATGACACGCAAGGAACGATGAAGGGGCATCATCAAAAATCACGCTCTTCAACTGATAGATTGCTGGCTAATGCTTTCTCCACAGAAATCGGTGAAAGATTTGATATTCAGGATTCAACAGGATTTGAAGAAATGTCTTCGATATGTCACCAATGACTGCATAATTGTACCTTCTGAATCTGAACAAGATGCCAGTAAAATCGTTATTCAAGTTTGGTCCTTTTTCAGGAGATCGTTCAATGACACATCCTTGGCTTTGGCTGTGGAGTCAAACACTATTCGCACTTTGGCGTTGTCTTCGAAAGAGCACACTACATGAACTGACTGACTATCATCCAATCGTCCCCATGGGCCACAAATACTCCATCCTCCAACGTCTTCACTGTAACTTTTCTTGTTCTTTGTAAGTTCTGTTTCACATTAGATACCAGGCATATTTATTATATCATTCAGGCATATTTTATGTTCGAATACCAATCAAGATGAGCAGCGCTTCTGACATTTTTATTTCAATCGCATTCCTGACCGGGCATCTAATGTTAGACATAAACTAGTTTAGTTTCCATTAGGTTTTAATTGTTCGTAGTGTACTTAGTTGTATGTAGTCTAACATTGCATGGCTTTTTATTGGCTATGGGGTAGTCATTGTCTTTCGCTCCCCTTGGCATCGTCCCTGTAGTGTTGTATAGTAATTAGGAACGTCTAGTAGAATGTAATATTTATTGTAAAATTCTATATGAATAGAAAAAAATACTGCATCCAAGTGGTGTTCTTACTGCATATGTTTCATCATGTTCCCCTTATTCTACTTCAAGCTGGCGCAACAGACTTGGGGAATCTTGGCCAATCAATAGGTCAATCGGACCATCAACCAACTGAACTTCGACATGTTCCAGGTGTTTGTATCTCTCTTTCAAGCTGTTCACATTCAGGTATGGCAGGTGATGACTGATCTTTTTGACAATGTAAGCATTGTTGCAAAATGAAGTGCCACAGCTGGTGGAAATTTGCAATGAAACTGAGGTTCGTGCTCTGAGAACTTCTTTCCCAATTCCAGACAATGTCACATTGGATTTCTCTTGTTTCAGATCGAGGCCGTTTGCAATGTTCGCTGTAACAAGTGTAACTTGGCTTCCAGGCTCTTCAAGGCAATTGATCTTTATGCTTTTTCCACTCCTGTCGATCACTGTAACCATGTTCACTGGTGTAATATTGTTAATAGTCATGTGACATATTTCTGATATTGTGGTTGTTGTTCTGTACATAGTGATTGGATGTTATGTTATGTTACTTGCGAAGACCACTAACAAATTTATGTCTCATTGAGCTCCAAAGATATAACATCGGCGACGAGAATGAAAAATCGATAGATGGGTGAGGAAGAAGAGCAGCAAGTGGAGCAGCAAGTGCCAGCACCAGTGATACAAGCGGCAAAATCCATCTGAATTCAGCTTATGCCTGTCCTCCATCCAGAAGCGGAAGTGGGAGCAAGTCTCGCCACACGATGGAAGAACTGGATCGCAGATTTTGATATGTTTATCACTGCCAGTGGGATTACTGATCAAAAGAGAAAAAGGGGCACATCTTCTGTACCAAGCTGGGCCCAGGATCAGGGAAATCTTCAATCAAATTTCAGATGCAGGAAACGGCGATGATTATGATTTGGCAAAAGAAAAATTGAGAGAGCATTTTGAACCTCAGAAAAATCGCACGTACGAAGTATACTGATTCAGGAAGGCAACACAGGAGTCACAGGAGACGTTAGATCAGTTTCACACAAGATTACGAAGTCTTGCAGAAACCTGTGAATTTACAGACATTGAGTATGAAATGGAGGAACAAATAATTATTGGAGGAACTTCATTGAAAATAGGAGAAAAATGTCTTGAGAGATCCAAACTACGATCTTAAGGTCATGCTCCTAGAAGGACGCCGAGACAAGCAAAGCACGTTCCAAGCCAAAGAAATCGAAGGGAAAGAGGAACACTTTGCAGAAGCAAATAAATTAAAATCGGCAACCAAGCAGAAGTCTTCAAAATGACATCAATGCGGAGGACGGTTTCCGCATGATAAAGTTTGTCCTGCAAAAGGAAGAGACTGTTTGAAATGTGGCAAGAAAAACCATTTCGCAAAAAAATGTCGCAGCGAGGGAAATCGCCAACAAGCACAGCAAAATAAATGACGTAAACCAGCCTTGCATCCCCTCAACGATGATAATTCTAGCAAAAATTCTGATGAGAATTATGTCTATGGAATTCATCGTGAGCGTACAAAAAGCCCACAAGTAAATGTCATGGTATGTGGACATTCTTTCGAAATGGTTGTGGATACAGGTGCGACAATAACTGTCATTGATCAAGAAACCTTTTCCAAAATGAGAAATGTGAAGCTACAGAGTACACAGACAAAAGCCTTTGCATACGACTGTAAAAAACCAGTAAAATTCACAGGAAAATTCGAGGCAACCGTCGAAACAAAGAAACGTATCAACGTAGCAACATTGTATGTTGTGAAAGGTTCAAACAATAGCGGCAATTTGATGTCTCTTTCAACAGCCAAAGGGTTGGGATTGATTAGTTTGCATATCAATCAGGTGACAACAAAATATTGCAGCATAGAGAATATCTTGCAGAAACACAGCAAAATATTTTATTGCCTTGGAAAATTGAAACACACAAAAGTCCCGTTAAGCATTGACGTCAATAAAGCACCGAAAGTACAACCCCAGAGGACAATACCGTATCATGTACGTCAGAAAGTCAAAACTGCATTGAAAGAGCTAGAAGAACAGGACATTATTGAGAAAGTACCGGGCAATGAAGGAACTCCATGGGTATCACCCATAGTAGTAGTACCGAAGAAAGATGGTGGAGTAAGAAATAGTGTTGACATGCGACTTGCAAATGAGGCTATCCAAAGAGTAAGTCATCCTATACAGTCGATGATGTAAGATTTGAACTGAATGGCGCACAATTCTTCACAAAATTGGATTTGTCTCTGGCTTATCACCAGCTGGAGCTTGATGAAGCTAGTCGTTCAATTACCACATTTAGCACTCATTTAGGCATCGTTACAAGCGTCTAAACTACGTAACAAATGCAGCAGCAGAAATATCCCAATACACATTGCAAACACAGTTACAAAGACTACAAGGACTAAAAGGCGTCAAAACATAGCAGACGATATCATAGTTTTTGGTCGAACGCGATAAGAGCATGGCGAAAATTTAGATAAATGTCTATCATGTTTGAAATCCAAAGAACTTACGCTGAACAAAGGTAAATGCATATTTCTGAGGGACACGTTGGAATTTTTCAGACAGGTGTTTTCGAAACATGGAAAACGCCCCAATCCAAAACGATTTTCTGATTTGTTGAATGCACCAATCCCCAAGTACGTACAAGAAGAGCGCAGTTTACTTGGAATGGCAAATTATAGCAGTCAATACATCGCCAATTTCGCCACCATCTCAGCCCCGTTACCAGAACTGACCAAAAAGAATGCTAGATTCGAATAGAAGGCAGTACACCAAGAAGCCTTTGATAACTTAACATATGCATTATCATCATCTTCTTTTGTGTCATATTTTGATCCAAAAGAAAGAAACACATCTCATTGTAGACGCGAGTCCTGTCGGACTTTCGGCAATTCTGTCACAAAAGTCAAAACGTTCAGAAGACACGAAAATTGTAGCGTACGCCAGCCGATCGTTAACTGATGTTGAAAAACGTTATTCTCAGACGGAGAAAGAAGCCTTGGCAATAATTTGGTGTGCGGAACATTTCAATTTGTTTCTTTATGGTCATGAATCTACATTAGTTACGGACCATAAACCTCTCGAGATAGTTTATGGAAGTCGTACTTCGTTACCGTCAGCACGTATAGAACGTTGGTTTTTACGATTGCAGCCATATTCGTTCAGAATGATATATAAATCTGGAGCAGATAACCCTGCCGATTATTTATCCAGACATCCTACGTCAGTTTGCAGAAACAAGAGAAAATGACAGCAGAGTAAATACATTTTTTGTTCGTAATTGCATTCCTAAAGCCATGACACTTGAAGAAATCTCAGAAGCTACTGATCAAGATCGAGTTCTTAAAGGACTTCGAGCAGCTATACGTTTGAATCAATGGGATTACGACCTCGTGAAGCCATATCACCTATTCAAAGATGAACTTACGATTGGGAAGCAGAACGTAGTTCTTAGAGGATCCAAAATTGTCATTTCACAGTCGTTACAGAAGAAAGCTGTCGATATAGAACATGAAAGCCATCAAGGAATTTCTAAAACAAAAGCTCTTTTGAGAGAAAAGGTTTGGTTTACAGGAATCAATGAACTTGTTAAAGCAACTCTTGAATCATGTTTAACATGTCAAGCAGTAGGAAAAGCAGCACCTCCAGAACCAGTTCGACTTACAAGTATGCCAGAAGCACCATGGGACTTGGTACATGTTGACTTTGTTGGACCATTCCCATCGAGTGAATATCTGTTATTAGTCATAGATCGTTATTCGCGTTATCCAGAGGTAGAGACAGTTCGTTCAAAGAGAGCATCGATTATCATACCTAAATTGGATAAGATATTTGCTACACATGGTATTCCGTCCATTATTAAATCAGACAATGGACCACCATTCTCGAGTAATGAGCTCAGCAATTATTGCACAGCACTTGGAATAAACCATGACCCAGTAACACAGTATTGGCCCCAATCAAATGGAGCAGTGGAGAGATTTAATCAACCACTTGAGAAAGCGATACAAACAGCCGTACTAGGAGGAAGAGTTTGGAGACAAGAAATAAATCTTTTCTTATTGCAATATCGTACAACTCCCCACAGTGTAACCAAAGTTGCACCTTGTGAACTTTCTAGAAAAGCTGCCGAGCATTGAAAGAAAGCTTGTTGTAGATAGAGACGTCGAAGCACGTGAAAACCAGGTTAAAAGTTAAACTTACCACAAGCAATATGCGGACAAACGTAGAAACGCCAAAGAAAGCACTATAACCGTTGGAGATAGAGTACTCTTGAAACAAATTCGTAGAAACAAATTATCCTCACGTTTTAGACATACACCATATATCGTTATATCAAGAAAAGGTAGCAGAGTTACGGCTAAGAATAAACATGGACACTATATTACACGTAACATATCGCACTTCAAGCGATTTGCCGGAAACACTGATTTCGATGATGTCGAAAGCTAAGATATTACAATTACTACTACGCGCAGAGGACACGAAGATGCACAAGCACACGGACACGTTGATCACCAGCCTGATCATGAAGCAGTCGGAAGAAACAGAACACGAACCGAATCGTAGATCGGTCAGAGCTCGAAAAGCACCAGAACGTTTTGGGAATCTTATCCCATCAAGCTTGATACATTAAAGACAAATCATTCTATAAAAAAAAAAAGGGAATTAATGTAATATTGTAAATAGTCATGTGAAATTATCTGGCTGATATTGTAGTTGTTGTTCTGTACATGGTGATTGGATGTTATGTTATGTTACTTGCGAAGAACACTCGCATATTCATGTCTCACTGAGCTTCAGAGATATAACAACTGGCAGACCTGTGCATCCTGTGAACGGAATTTCACTGCAGTTTCTGGTTGTTATGGCAATTGTGCTTTGACTTCCATTGACTGGTCTTGCGGTATTACTTTTCCCAGCACCTTGACTCACTTTCTTCACGTCAGTGTCAGAATTGTTACGCAGCATTGGATGTGTCCATGTTTTCTTTCTTTATCATTCATGTTTGTTGTGCACATTCGAGCAACATGTCCATGTTGCAAGCATCTGAAACAGGCGCACTTGTCTCGCACTTCTTGTTTTCTCGTCTCAACGTCCTTTTTTTCAAACTTTTGCCATTCGTAAATGGCATGATTTTCTTGACATAACCAGCACTGTTTTGAAGCTGGCATATTACATTTACTGCTGCTACTTAGGGTTGCATGTATGCTGCGTTTCGATCTTGTCTCACACAATTACCTGACGTCTCCTTTCTCCAAAATTCTGACTCGCCTTCGCAGCCACTCACACAACAGTCGAATGTCAGTGTTGAGGTTTCTGTCTTCTTTGTAACTTTTCCAAGCAACAACAACATCTGTCAGCAGCTTAGAGAGTACAACTTTCAATCTTCTTGGATCGTAAAGATGACAGGCAACGTCGGGTCCTTGAGCTTCCAGGGTGTGAACGTGAGCTTGTAGATTGTTGAAGAATATTCTTAGACTGGACGTTTCCTTTTCTTTCACTCTGGGAAGGTCTTCTGTTGCTTAAAGATGGAAGGCTGCGTGATCATCATCATAACCAGATCTGTCTTCAACTGTCTTCAATACAAGGTGGACTGACTTCTCGTCGAACGGAAGACCTTTGATGCAGTCGTTTGCTTGGCCAATGACATGCTGTTCGAGGATTGCAAGCATCACAATTGGTTCATATGGCTGGTTGTCTACCGCTGCTTTCAATGTTTTGCATAAATTTAGGCCAAAGCTTCTTCTTTCCTTTGAAATTTCCACTCTGACCACCAAATGTCAGCTGCAGGGTATTGCTTGGGGGTAATCTAATCGTAAATGGCATGTTCTGGTCATTCTGAGGATCAACTTGTCTTCTTGTAGGCTCTTCTGGGGCTTGATTGGATGTTCAAACTCAGGATGGGTGACCTCGGAAGCTTGACTTCGCAACTCACCTCGCCGTCCTTCGGAAGGGATGTTAAACTAGGGGTCCCGTGCCTGAATGCGGCATGCACAGTCGGCTTAAATTAGCTTTAAGTAGCTAGAAATACTTCCTGCCCACTCAAGAAAAATTACTGAAAAAAATGTTGAATGGGGTGGGTGTGGGAGATTTTGGGAAGGGGGTTGGGATTGGTCATATTTGGGAGATATAAGAATGCGGAGTACGGTTGGGTAGAAGGAACAATGTGACACTCGGGCATAAAGAGTGTTTGGAGGGGTGCTCGAGTCAAAGGATTCAAGGATTTTCTGGGAATGCTGTCTTCTGCAAAGGGATTTGGGTCTTGGGGGAGTCGAGTAGACTCATTCCAAAAAAGTCTCTTGTTTCGCTCCCCCTGCAGACTTGTCGCTACGACAGAGACTTGTGGACTTACTATTCTCAAATCGGCAATTTGCCGCATTCTTAAATGGCATATATAAAAGCCGGACCAGATAAAAAGTTGTCGTTGCCGTTGCTAAGTGATAAAAGGCCGTTGATTTGAGATGCAGGCAATGGATTTTCCACAGCAAAGAATCCCATTTTAGACAATTTAGGCAAGAACACATGCATGTAATAATATTTAGATGCATATTCAAGATGTTTCCAGCTGATTCTTTTTCCTATGTAAAGCACCCCTGAATATACAGTATGTAATCATAGAAAAGGCTATTTTCAAGTTTTGCACCCAGTAAAACTTATGATCATACAAGCATCACTCAATGCCACTGGTAAAACCAAAATCAACTGTGATTGTGGTGCTATTGTGTATATGGAGTGAAGGCATTTGATACAAAAAAAAAACATTCAAATTAACTAAAAATGAAACTCAGCATGTGACATATTTTAAAGAAGATACACAGTAACAAAATATGAAGAACAATGTAAACATCTAATTATTGTGCACTGCAAACTGTGAAATGATGTAATTTGTTTGAATCTAACTATCTGATAAAAATTACTTCACCGCACTTCTTAGCTTATTGCAAAATGTTGGGGGGGGCACATGTCACACCAGTGCCCCCTGGTTCCTATGTCTCTCTGGAGGAGAATTTCTCTGACAAGAAGAGTCTGCAGTCAGGCTATGATTTACTGGCTTAGGAAAACATATTCCAACTATTTTCCCTCAGGAACATTCATAAAGATTTGAATTCTGGATATTTTTTAAGCTTTGAGTTGCTGAAAATTGAAGTTCCTTTTATACCTTTGAAAAGTAATTATCCCTTATGGTTTTTGCACTTTAAAGCGTGATTTTGGCTTGAAGGAGCTTGAATTGAGTAGGTTGACACTTAGGTTGAGTATAATCCAAAGCTAGAATTATTCTCAAACATACTGAAATCAGGCTTGATTGACTTTGCCTTCAGTCAAGACATGCTGCCAGTTAGCGCAAGCAGTGCAAAATTCTTACTTGAATCAAGCTCTCAAAAATATTTGAATCATACTTAAAATCATGAGGCTTGAAGCATGTATACATCAAACTTTATCAATAAACTTAGTTCCTTTTTCATATTTGATAGGACATTGCTTACTAGATAGTTTCCATTCTACAAATTCTACTGAAGCAAATTTGACAAATTTTCAAATATTGTAATTACACCAGGTGAGTCTATAAAGTGTGGCTTTCTGTATTTTTGCAAAAATGACTCTGCTTATTTTGTCATTATAACACTAATCAAATAGGGCAGGAAGATTTACTTTGCTAAAATCAGCAAATTACTTTCAATGGTAATTGCCTGAGGGCGGGGGGGGGGGCGTAGTTGATTGACTTAATTTTGTCCAGGAATGTGCCCACAAGATACATTTTTTTACCTGGCTCCAGAATTTTTTCCTTGAACCAACTCTACAACAATTGGTGTTTAACCCTATCCAGACTGAAGTGCCCCCCTTAGTAAACTTTTTCACACAGCTCGTCGAGTATCTATAGAATTGTCTAGCTTTTTTGTGACTTTTAGTTTCTATCTATGAGACATCTTTTCATATCAATTTTAAAAATTTTGACGCTGATTCCGGAGGTCAACACATGACTTTAAATTGAATGCTTCGCAAGATAAATACCTTTTAAGTCATAGCTTTGGAAGCACTAACTCTATGACAATGAGACTGATAGATAGTTTATTGATTTTGATGACGTCATCAACAATTGGTTGTTGCGCATGCGTACTGACGAAAAACAATGTTATGCTTCATTTTTAGAAAAATGAGTGACATCATATGATGCAGCAGGTCTTTTTATGTATATTTAGCATTTTTTGCTATTTTTAAAAGTAATTTATAATCAATTTTAGACAAAAATCGCTATTTTTTCCGTACAAAATAAATAAATGCTGAAATCAGCAAAAATATTATTATTACAAAAACAAAGATTTCAAACGAAGAATTACAAGGATATAATCCTTCTATTTTTCAAATATCACATCGATATATTTTATCACTTTGGAGACACTACGCGACAAAGTACATGTGGTTTTACACCCAAATTATCAACATTTGCTGACGTCAGCACTTAATAACGTGACATTAACAAAACAAATCACATCATCCTGTTTGCCTTATCATGTTTGTTACTTGTGCCAAGTTTCAAGTCTCTAGCACTTACGATTCTGAGAAAATGCAGGGGGGCACTTTGTGCCCCCCCCCCTAGTCTCCCCAGAGTTTCAAAAAGCCTAGTCTGGATAGGGTTAAAGTATACTCAAAAACACAGGAATTGGACTGAGCAATGATCCAACCTTACAAAGTATCCCCTTTTGATATGTTATAACAACAGGCTCCTGGTGCTAGAAAAATAGTTGAAAATGATACCCTGAAAATGGCACATCTCTGTCAAACAAGCAGGGTCTACTTGGGTAAAATGGGTAAGTGCTTAGGGGAAAATGGGTAAGGTAAGAATTTAGATGAATTTTGCCAAAATGTTTCTTCAGAGTTCTCTAGCTAAAGCTGCTTGAACTACCCTCCTTGACAATTGACGTAGTGAATGTTCATTTATCAGTTCCAGGTCTATTGTTTTCCAGCAATCAACACTTCCAATTTTACCCCCAGCCTACTAATTTTACCCCATTAGACCCTACCCCCTTCCTCCAGAGGAGTGTTAGGTCATTTTGTCAAGAATCCCTTCTTTGTTGAAGCAGCTTTTTAATGTTCTTTCTGCTTCTTCTACTCCTACATCATAGAGCACAACTTTACAAGGTTCTGCAGCTTCAAAACAATGACAGTTTAAGTGAATATTCCCCTGCCATGCCCTGAGGATTTGAAACAAATAACAATATTGTTTGTTTCCTATGTGTATAAACTAACCAAAATTATATTCATATTCATAGTCAGGTAGTCAACCTTTTTTGTAATGCAAAACGCAAGTCAACAAAACAAGTTCACAAGAGTTTCTTGCAGTGCAGCCAAATAAACTTTGAGAGATGCGCATGATGCTGTATTTACTCACGTGATATAGATAAGGAATTATTTCATCTCCCCTCTGTGCAAGAGAACATAGTTTGTTTCATGGCTTCGATAGGCCAACCAAACAGCTAACAAAATGATCTGCTCACAAGTCTCTGACAGAGTCTGGTCTCTCGCAGTATACTCCAGACCAGCAAATAGAGAGGAAAATGAACTCACATGAAACATGAGGAAGAGGAGGTTGTCGCAAGAGGAGGTTGTCGCAAACAAAACGTGACGATGTCAACAACCTGATTGCGCCTGATTGATTGCCTCTTTCTTCGGTTTCGTCGTCGTCGAGACGCCATTGTCTGTATTTAGTTTGACTTTACCTGCTTGACTGTCTTGGTGTTGATGATATAATATGATATGATATGATATGATATGATATGATATGATATAAATTGTTATATACGAAACTACCCTTCATCATAAATACAATAAATACATTGGTTAATAAACAAAAGATCAAAATAAAAAAATAACCTAAGATGCTGTTCTTCTAGGGGGTCATGTTTTTAAATTGATATTTTCAGTCAGCTCTTCAAATACTCCTTTAGTTCTTTTTTAAAGCGACTAATAGTCGGGAGTTCTCTAATATCAACTGGAATATCGTTCCAAACTTTCACAGCAGAATAGTGATAACTCTTTTTCGCATGTTCTGTATTTATTCTAGGAAATTGAAGATCTCTACAGTACCTTGTTACATTGTTTGACTGCGAGAATCTTTGCTGAAATTTATCCCAGAGGCTTTCAGGGATTAATTTGTTCATAATCTTATATGTCATGACCGATCTATCAAAACGGATAATATTTTCAACGCTTAGCCAGTCACATGACCAGTTATCCTTGAATCTGGCGCTTTCGATCATTGACAGGGCACTGCACTGTCCTGCAGACATTGGAGGGTATCTAGTTCTGTTTTTGGAAGGCTGCCTATATTTCATTGGTATAAGGTAGATGGCTCTCGACAATAGCGTAATAGACACTACACAGCATATTTTGGGGAATTAGATCTTTTAATTTATTTAGTGACGCAAGTCCTCCACAGACTTTGCCCTTCACAGTTTTGTATTGCTCGTCCCACTTTAAGCTCTCGTCGACAGTTACACCTAGCGATTTCGTCTTAGTAACACGCTTGATATCTGAGCCATTTAACATGAGTGCATTCGAGCTATTCAATGCATTTACTTTACGAGAATGGCCTATGATCATGTAATCTGTCTTTGCGGGATTAGTACTTAACATATTTATTCTCATCCACTCCAAGAGGTTGAACAATTCCTGCTGCGCCTCTAAGACCAGTTTCTAAACATCATCCAATGCGACCGTTACATTGGTATCATCGGCATAGATACTTGCTTGGGAAAATTTCAAACACTGATACGCCACTCGAATCGAAACAAGGCAAAAAGGGAACTAAAACTCCTTTCAGCTCATCATTTACAAACCAGGCAAACAACAACTCCCTCTTCTTTTAGACAGTGCTGGTAAAACAGCATTTCGAACGTCTCAACGGCAAATTTGTTTAAGTTATCTTCAGGCTGCTCGCTAGCTGCGGCACCACTGGACGCCATTGATAACATCACCAAATTTTGGTCCGGTAAATCCATATGGAAATAGGCAAATAATATGATCCAGCATAGCAAGCTGTTTGACAAATTTGATTGGCTTAAAAAAAGCAATAACATTGTTTTTCTGAAATACTGGATCATAATGCATGGATGGATTTCTGAAGCGATATCAACAACAACAACAGCGAAAGTTAGAAGGACTTATGTAATGAGTCTAGGACTCGATTAGCTTTGGCTAGGATCTTGCAATCTCGCCATTCTTGATATGCAGTTGTCTTGTTTTTCACTGTCGTTCAAGCACCAGGCACGATCTTTTTTTCTCGGGGGCAGTGTCTGCTGAACATTCTGATACGTGATATCTCCTTTCTCTTCGCATGAAATCTTGAGGTTTGCGTCTGTCAATACTTTCCAGATTTTCTCGATGATCGCTTTGAACTGGTTTCCCTAAGAAACCCGTTTCGCAGTAGATGTCGAGCTAACAAAGTCAAAATGTTTCGAAACAGGGAACCCATCCAAGAAATCACTAATGACAACAACAGCCGCCGTTATTCCCTCGTCCAGTGTCCCCATCGGCCAAAACACTGAACCAGTGCTAGTTAGGGTTTGGATATTGGAGATCAGCTGTGACGCTTGACATCAACTGCGAAACAGACGTAAAACACTCTAAAAAGGACAAAAAGGATCTACCAGTTTTGTAAATGAAATTTAGGTTCAAATCAAGTATCTTTTTGTTAATGTTATCTAAGAGGTCTTTATCAACGTACAGTAAAAGCTTTATCAGAACAATATTTGAAAGAAATTGGATCTTATACACAATGCACTCGGGGAGGGTCACTAAGTCAGATCGGCTTTTTGAAGGAAGAGACTTTTTGATGTAAAGCCCAACACCACCTCTGTTTGCAATTTGTGGATAGTGTGCTTTAATAAATGAAGAGCCATCTATAATAAGCCTATCTCCATCAACAGTACTGTCAAGGTGAGTCTCGACAATGCCAATCCCAGTGTCTGGACCAGGATTAGTTTCAAAATGGTCCTAAAAACAACCATTGTATATGTAGAATGTAACAAGTTATGCACGCAATGTTAAAGAGGGCATACTGAGAATGAAATTTTTGGCAATACTCTCCTTACCAAATATTTAGACATGGGGAGTGCAAAGGAGACTTCACTGTTGTGGTAAGGAGAGTGGTTTTAAACGTGCGCTACCACTGAGGGAGGAGGATGGGTCGATTTCGAGTTCACCGATGTTCATTGCGTCTTGAAGAAGGCTAAAACTGACTGCTACAAAGGTTTAAATATGACCCTTGGACTGTGGGGGACTAGAACTAGTCCCAAAATAGGCGATTTTGCAAAAGTTAGGCCCGTGGGACTAAAATATTAAAAATTCCGAGCATTCGGTCCTGTGAGAATAGTGGCTTTTTTGAGCGGCACGTATGCAGTTAAACCCACTTTTGCAATAATTTCGGGCTGCTTAGTTTCATCAGACCCACAAAAGCAAAATTGCAAAATTCACATTTGATATACAACAAATCTTAAAGCGGTATCCCTTTTAGGTTTGTATAGCACTTGGCAATAATATTTTATCGTATACTTCGTAGTGATGTATTGAAAATTGTAGTTCATGAGAGGAGCAATAATGCGCTCCCGATATATAGTACATAGTTACATTGTATAGGTACATAGTTACACTGTATATAAGTATAATATTCGCTGAGAATGTAGAAATAAAGCCTTATACACCTTCCAAAAAATTGTCCATAGATTGTAAAATAATACCATCAAGCCATGCTCCAATACTTTTGAACGCTGAATTCTGAAGAGTTGAGCTAGGGAGCTCTCCGTCGTAATGTCTATGGCAATAATCGCTGTTTTTATACTTTGCTTGATTTCACCCACAGTATGTATCATAAACCTTAAAAAGTCTCATGGTTATCTAAGTTTACTACCTGAAGATGTCATATAACTTGAAAAATAAATAGCAAAAGAACAAATAAAGAAATAAATAGGGTCAAAACAAAAGACCGGGATGCCCCCTAGCTTCGACCATTCGGAACCCAGCAGCATTAGCCGAGTGTAAAGGTTCTTAGTTGAACCCCTGGGAGGTCGAAGCAAGGAGAAAAACTTAGCACTTAAATATAACTTGGATACAAGAAATTTTGTATTTCTTCACTGTTATGATTTGTTTAGTTCCATAAAGAGGTTTAACTTTTTTTTTATATATATATTCAATATAAAAAATTTACATGACAGATTACTACCTACACTACTTAATCTACTTTACAACACTACGACTACGATTCCAAGAGGAGCAAAATACTATGTCAACCCCGAGGCCTTAAAAAGAAGAAAAACATTGAAAAAGTACATTTATATAAACCAGACAAACAGAGCTACAAGCTAAGGCATCTTGCAACCAAACAATTTCGAGTGAAGATTTGCAAGGTTTAGAGCCAAGAAAGGCAATGTAAAATCTATTATTTGGTTGCAAGCTTCCTTAAGACACATAATTGCAGAAAGAAAACAAACAAACAAACAAAAAGACAAAACAAAACAAAAACAATTTACTAAAAACAGACACATACAGAAGGGATTTGGGTGCTCTATTCAGGGATTCCAGTAACCTTCAACCAAATCGTTCCGTTTCAGAAATGTACTTAATTGTAAAATTTAAGATTAATTTGTTTGCTTCCAAGGGCAAATTTTTGTTTCCGTACAGAAGAAGTTGCAACATATTGATATCTGAACCCTCAGAATATCCATAGGTTTAACTTATTCAGTAGTGAAGTCAATGGACAATAAAACGTGGGACAGAGACAATTACTTATGAAAACCTTTCCAAAAAATTCCCCAGCCAACATATCAAACTGTAAAAACCATATCACCACACACATCTGAGGGCTGAACAGGCATATGAAATGACGAACAACTTACAGCGAAGTAATCAGCTGAGCAGGCTTTAAGATTTACAACGTCCCGCAGCAAATAGACCAGCTAAATAGGTCTTAAAATTTCAAAAATACTATACAGCAAATTAGCAATTGATGAACAAATCTTAAATCTGACAAAGGTCTCAATCAAATAAACAAAGCTGCTGGAAAGGTCTTAATATATCACAATTTCCCGCAGCAAAATACAAAACTATTGGACGGGTTTTGACTTAACAAAAAAAAATTCCCACAGCAAAAAACAAATCTGCTGGACAGGTCTAAGGCCATCACAACACCCCACAGCAAAGGATACAGCTGCTGAATATTAAAAACTGTGTCCTAAATATTCCGCTGCAAAAAAATGCTAACTGCTGTACGGATTGATGACAACGAAATTATCGCAGCAAAAGTAAAACTGCTGGACGAGCTAAACATTGAAGGTTATTCCGTAAAAATGTTGCATCAAAAATGCTCATCCTTGTGCGGATTTACAAGAAATGAAAATTCTCCGAACAAAAAATAAAACTGCTGGACGAGCCATAAAATTCAAAGCTATCTCGTAAAATTCCGCAGCAAAATGCTAAATGCTGTACGGATTTACAACAACAACATGGTCGCAGCAAAAAACCGTTGGCCGAGTTCTAAAAATTCGACAGCAAAATACAAACTGCTATACGGATTTACAACAAAATTCTCAATGCTATTTCGAAACAAATTCCGCAGCATAAATGTTAACTGCTATACGGATTTACAATGACAACATTCTCGCAGAAAAAACCACTGGATGAGTAAAAAAGATCAAGGCTATTTCGTAAAAAAATTC
The DNA here is from genome assembly GCA_039566865.1 of Aurelia coerulea. Taxonomy (NCBI): domain Eukaryota; kingdom Metazoa; phylum Cnidaria; class Scyphozoa; order Semaeostomeae; family Ulmaridae; genus Aurelia; species Aurelia coerulea. The sequence goes on along the minus strand of CM076949.1, from coordinate 14,010,376 downwards.
CGCAGCAAAAAATACAAACTGTTGAACGGATTTACCACCACAAAATTCTCTCAGCAAAAAACCACTGGAAGAGTTAAAATTGTCAAGGCTATTTCATACAAATTCCGCAGCAAAAATACACACTGCTGTACGAATTCTCGCAGCAAAAATAAAACTGCTGGAGGAGCTATAGAATTCAAGGCTATTTCCTAAAACTCCGCTCCGCAGAAAAAGTATTAAACTGCTGTACGGATTTAAAAAATACTCGCAGCAAAAAACCGCTGGACGAGATAAGAAGATCCAGGCTATTTCGTAAAAATTCCGCAGCAAAAATATAAAATGCTGTACGAATTCTCGCAGCGAAAAATAAAACTGCTGGACGAGCTATAGAATTCAAGGCTATTTCCTAAAACTCCGCAGAAAAAGTGCTAAACTGCTGTATGGATTTACCAGAACGAGAAATCTCGCAGCAAAAAATAAGCTGCTGGATGAGCTAAGAAATATCTCGAAAACATATGCACGATACATTACAAAGTACCCTATGTAGAATCACACAAATCAAAGGTCCTTCGTGCAAACTATTGTTTCGACAAAATTGAGCCTGGCAGTCGATGAACGGTATGGGGATAATCGGTCATGCTTGAGAGCCATACTTAAATAAGTTTGGATACCTAAGAATAGAAAACAAAGCAAATAACGATTATAAACTTCCTATAAAAAGACGAAAATGAAGTAGATATCTCAAGGCAATATGCAATAGCAACGGAAGACCTTAGTCACGCGGTAATAGCTGTGTGAGGATAAACATATTTAGGAAAGCGTGGCAAAGCAAATACATCCAGGAAAAGGATTAGGCATACTAAAGCTACATCAAAACGCAGGAAAAATTCTGCACGAGGTGCAACGGCAATTTCCGAAGCATTTGCAAACGACACAAAGTTACGTTCTTTCCCCTCGAAGTTTTATTCGTCGAGTGTTTGGACTGTCTCCTACATCATGGGAGCAAAAAGCCTTAAATTGTAACTGTGTTGCATAAGACCACTTCGCAATTTGCTGAGGCCTATTTTGGCTCAGTCAGTGGCAGCGCACGTTTCAGAAAAAGATTTCCATAGTTCACTGACTGAGTTGTTCCTTGAAAAGGGCTAAAACTGACTGCTACAAAGGTTTAAATATGACCCTTGGACTGTGGGGGACTAGGACTAGTCCCAAGATAGGCAATTTTGCAAAAGTTAGGCCCGTGGGACTAAAATATTAAAAATTCCGAGCATTCGGCCATGTGAGAATAGCAAAATGTTTACATCGAACAAGAACAATGACACCGAGCGGGATACGCTTGAGAAGTTCAGCAGTACAATCTTTGCAAAATGATGCATGTGGGCGAAAATATAATATAATAATAATAATGACATAATATAATAATAATAATAATAAATAATTTGTTTAAAGTTGGCGTAAAACTCTAATAGCTGTGTAAAAGCTAATTAATGCCAACTATCTATTAAAGCTAATCAAAGTAAATACAAGCTAAATGAACTCTAGACTTGCTCCAAGTCCACTCCACGGCCCACCAGCACCGAGAAATATAGCCACCCCACGCGGGGGCGCATACCACGAAGTGGTAGACGCCCCCGCAGAGGCTATTACAGTCCCCAGCGCCGATAGGCCACGGAACAGACCCGGAGCAAGCCTAAATGAAACCTAATCCAGAAGTAAATGTTTTGCACAATCTACAATCACACTCTATTGTATAGTTCCTGAATTCTTTTTTGAAAGCTTTCAGTGATTGGGACTCTCTAATACTGTGAGGTAATGTTTGCCACAGCTTTTGACCCTTATCTACAGTTTCTAAATCTTAAAACTTTCAAAATCTTACAGTTTCTATGCCATGCCAAGAGTATTCTTATTTCGCAAGTCATATTGTAGATCTCTCGCCTCAAAAATCTCACTCATGAAACTAGGATTTAGGCTCTTTTTGGTTTTGTATATTTCTATCATCAAGTACTGTAGATTGCGTTGGAGAATGGGTACTGCATTATCTAACCCTAGCAAAGTTTCGTAATCAGCGTTACTGTTTTATACACAATTCTGAGTGCTCTTTCTTGGATTTTATTCACTTTTGCATTGAGAGCCCTGTCATGGAACATCCAAATTAACGGGCAGTAGCTAAACTGAGATTTTATGAAACTGTTCATTAGGAGACGCAGTTTATCAGGATCCATAAAAGGAGATATCCTAGCAAGGGCATGCAGTTTTTGGCTGGCTCTTTTGCATAAATTTGAGACGTGACTTTTAAAATTCAAATTTTTATCAATTGTCACCCCTAGCAACTTTTCTTCAGAGCTTTCTTTAATAATAGCCTCACACAACTGTGACCTTGATATCATCCTGGTTTGTCCCAAAAGTTAGGAGATGGCACTTCCCTTCATTCAATTTCATAAAGTTTTAAGGAAAACATTTTGATAAAATGAGAGCATCAGTTTCTATCCGTTCCAAAACTCTATCTAATTGAGAGTCAGCTGCAAAGATAGTTGTATCGTCGGCAAAGTTACATACTGCAGTATCCATTACCGAGAAAAATAGATCATTGATGTAAATATTAAAAAGAAGAGGTCCAAGAACTGATCCTTGCGGTACACCTGCAAAGGTCTCTCGCCAAGTGCTGAATGAACCATTTACTTTGACCCTCTGTTTTCTACCAGTCAGATAACTATAAATCATCAGCAGAGCATCGTTGCAAAATCCATAAGCACTTAGTTTCGCAATAAGCAGCTCATGGTCTATGCAATCAAACGCTTTTGAAAGATCCATTAGCAAAGCTCCAACCACTCCTTTTTGTCTAGGGAATTCTTACAGGTATCCATTAATCTCAATAGCGCATGCTGTGTGTTGAAACCTTTCCGAAAACCACATAAATAGGGAACTAAAAATGTATCCGCAAAGCCAATCATCTGGACATATAGAAGTCGCTCAAAGACCTTTGATAAAGCGGACAAAACTGTGATAGGTCGATAGTTTTGCTTTTTTGTGGCTTCGTCATTTCTGAATAGCGATGTTATGTCTCCTAATTTGAGATCTTCAGGAAAAGTTTTCTGAAGAAATGAATTGTTAAAAGTTTCCATTAAAAATGGTGCAAATATGTCCCGATTTTCGTTCAGTATCCGTGCAGGAATACTATTAACTGTGGACGCTTTTTTGGATTCAGATTCGATAATTCATTAACGACTTCCTTCATGGTAACTGGTTGGAAGTCAAAGGATGAGCCTTGTTTTACCTTATCCCTAATATTTTGAATGCTGGGATGATATTTATACTTTTCAACAGCAATTTCAGCAGGGTCCAGCAAGTGGTCTGTCGGGACAGGTGTGCATTCACCAGGGGCAATATCCATTGTCTTTGTAATATTGGTGAAAAATTCATTAAAAATCTCAGCTATTTCACTGTCATTCGTAATTATCTTTTCATTCTCAACAAGTGTGATACTCGAAGAGGTTTGTACCTTGTCAGTGAAAAGTGGCTTCACTGTTCTTCAAAACTTTTTATTGTCAGTGACAGAGTTCATATCAAGGTTTCCATAATAAGATGTTTTTGCCTGACGCTAAATTTTCACACACTTGTTTCGCTGTTTTTTAAAAGCGTTCCAATTTCTGGGGTGTTATACCTATTCAATCTATTACGTAACTGTGTACAGAGCATAATTGCCTTTCTCAAAGTTTTAGTCATGAAAGGTGCATCGTTTGCACGTAAATAGTTTTGTTTCAAAGGTACATGGTTATTCAGCACTTCTTCGGCTACAGAATTGAAATTTTCAAATACTGAGCATTCTCCGTTGTTCTTAGCTAAGTTGGTTTTAAGGTCATCACGAAACTTTACAGGATCAAACTTGCTGTAGTCTGGTATGTAACAATTCTTGGACCTTTTTTTAACAAAACCACCCTTCAACACTGTTAGTATCATTAAATAAAATCTGACAATCCCACATCTATTGTCGTAGTGTTTTGAAAACCAGAGGTTTTATTCGTTAGGAACATATCAATCGAAGAAGTATTATCAGCAGATTTATAACAAGTAGGACTTTTTATTAAGTTTCTCAATCCATAGACATCCAAGAAATTGCAAATTTCATGCCAAAAGGGGGAGGAAACATAGTTGTATTCCCATGCAATGCAATGCAAGAAATTGTATATCAATAGCGAGAAGGGTAGAATCTAAGAAAATATTTAGATTGAAAAGAAAGGTGATTTTTCTCATATTTTGCTTACTCTTGCCAGTTGCTTCAGTGTAATTATGATGTCATATCTATGTTTAGAATTATTTCTAAATAAGATGATACACCATAAGCTCTGCTACCTTCGTAGAGATTTTCGTCAAAATGAACAAGAGAATGGCGATTCTAGAGATGGGGACAGAATCAGCCCCCCACCCCTTAGTCTTCTAATTGCTCTGAAATCCCAGTCAGGATGGGGTTAACCCCTATTTTAACCTATTTTAAGCTCTACTGGATTTTATTAATTGCTCCTAAACGATGCTAGCTGTAACGCTGAAACTTCCTGACTTTTACTAAACTTTAATTAGCAATGAAATTGCTCCTTGGGAAAGATATTTGGTCCTTGCTACACAAACAATCATTCCACCCAGATACTTGCAAACAAAGTGTGATATACAGCCAAACGCTCAGATATCGACGGATAGTAACAAAGAATGAAACTCTAAGAATCAAGTTAGAACAACTAAAAACTAACCTTATCAAGGGAGGTTACTCTATACAGGAAATTGATCAACAATTTCAAAAGGTACAACAACTTTCACAAATAACTGCCCTCTTTTGAAGCTCCAAACACAAGAAACAAGGTAGAATACTCCCCTATTATAATACCGTTCGAAAAACACCTTGCAAATCAATAAAATTTTGAAAAAGCACTGGCAAATAATGAGATCTAAATCCATTTGGCGAAATCAGCCTTTCCTGGCACTATACTACTATAGACGATGACGCTAAAGATGGCGGCAAGGAACTTTTAACCAAGATGCACCGCATTCTTTAATCGAATTCCTATAGAATCGTTAGAGATTTGTTATTCGAACGCAATGCATCTTGGTAAAAAGTTCCTCGCAGCCATCTTTAGCGTAATCGTCTATTGAACAAAAACATTGGGGACATACTCATACACACAGACCTAAAGAACGAATGAAAGGAATGATACATTTTACCTTTATGGCCGCATGAGATACCAAGTGACCTTCGGCCAAGGTTGCTAGGGATACGCCGTGTGCGAAATAGTGTACTGACCTTAAATCCTGAAACACTATCACAGTAGGATCATTTGACAATTGTACCTCCAAAACGCAAAAAACTACCAAAACATGCTTTCCACAGTTCGCGCACAGCAAAATGCTATATAACAAGGGCTTGCTTGGACTTGCTTGGATTGGTGCGAGGATGGTGAATAACTCCCACCTATCTTGTATTTCTATTTGCAGTCATTCATCAGCTTTGGTGCAGCAACTTTATGTATTATCGTTTCAAACAACCTAGAATGGACTCAATCCTAGTACAGAGAATGTTTGGCATCGCATGAGAACCTGCTGCCAACGTCAAAACAACTCCCAAAGCTTGAAACACGAAAAGGGAATCAGTGACAAGCTCAAAGAAAGAAAGCAACTACACAATGCAAGTACATTAACAGAGAAGCAGCAAGGAACTCCCAGAGCTTAAGAAATGATTTTGTACGCATGCAACGAAGTAAACAAGATCGCTGGTCGTTGAAAGAAATGAAAGGTATTAAGAAATGCGAATACACAATCGTATATTGTGCAGAGAGAAGATGGGATAGTTCTCAGACGAAACAGAAGATTCCTGAGTACATCCAGGGAAGCATTTGATGACATCGATGAATGAGGAAATAAGACCTGATGATGTAAACAATGAAAGAGAAATTGATACAGAAACAAGTTAAAACATTCGAAGCATTCCAAAGTAATGCCACAGGGGCTAACGAAAACTACAAAGCACAAGAAACGTACAAACCCACGAAGACAAGGAGCGGAAGCATAAGCGATCAACCGGACTACTATTAATATATGAAGTTATTAACCCTAATCCATATGGGCTTTTTTCGAGCTACCATTTCCCCCCCCCCTCTGAAAACTGCCTTACACTCATCCGAATTCAATACAACTTGGCACAGTTATAGAACAGGTAATTTGTAGCTCGTAGCGTAATTTGGGTGTGGCTGCCACACCTTGTGACGTCACAGTGACGTCACGAAGCTGAAAATCTGTGAAAATCAGGCTTCCAAGTTGAATTCAAGTTTAATGAAGATTTTGCATGAACTTTATGCAGTTTTTGGTTCAGTTTGTCAACGTATTTGGTGATAAAATATTATTTTATTGAAAATAACGGTTTTGGAGTGATATTTTGGCAGAAATTAGCCGATTCTTATGACGTCATTTGTGCGATTAAAGAGACCAATGTTCAAATTTAAAAACTCAAAATGTAAAAAGAGACCAAAAGAACCTGAAAATTGGTGATTAACTATAACAAATGTATCCTTAGAGTGTTTTTTATTGAAAAAGTTCGAAAAAGCTTGAAAAAATTGCTATTTAGTCCAAAATGGCGGCCAAAATGACGTCATTGTCAAAAAATGCTGACATCATCAAATTCCAGAAATTCTGGTATCAAATTGAAGCCCTTTGTTTGCTGATTCGTTTGCTGTATAATACTTCATAATTCAATCAAATCTTTCCATTGAAATCATTGAAAACAATGATTTTGCTGCTACCTCCTTCCAAATATTGGCATGTCACGTGACCTGTGAGTCCTATTTTTCAGAACTTTTTCCAGCAAAATGTGGCTAATAGATAATTAGTAAAAGTCAGGGAGGCTAGGGGACATAGCAAACGTCGTTTAAAAACGCGGCAAATAAAACCTCGAGGGGGGGGGGGGCAATCCACCCCCCCATGTGGATTAGGGTTAAGTCTTATGAAGTTATTAAGTCTTAAGAAGTATATGAAGTTATTAAGTTTACTTTCTTGTATTTTGTTGCTGTTACACAGTTTAAGAACCTGTTTGTATTTTTCTGCTTTACTGAGAAAGGAACATGTGGTCGCTGTTGATGTGTATATATTCGCTACTGTCGTTTTTGTCGTTACGAGTAATCATAATCATAGCGAACTAGGCCGGTCACGCAATTAGTTTCTCTTGTTGCAAAATAATATACCAAGTACTGACAATCTGATAATTTTTAAGGGACTTTCAGTACTGGCTAAAAATTCTTAGTTTCTTGTAAGACGGTCGGCAGACCCTCCTTCCATTCACGAGGCATGTCCCCCGGGAGTATAGCAGCATTGCATATAGCGTCTTTTTACAGTTGCAGAATTTTTTATGCGGTAAAACCTTCAATGAGAACTTTTGATATTCCAAAGCAGCCTTCTGCTGAAAGATTTCAACTCAGTTAGAAATGTACGATCCTCCATTCACTGTTAGCCTGAAGAATATACATTTTACAGGGCAAAAAATTGATATAGGGTTGCTTATCCCTTTTTTTCCAGTGGAAGGTTTCAAGGAGGAGGTGACATAAATGATATGGTCCTTTTACCAAACAAGATGAAGACTGAACTGGCACTGCATGTCCATCTTGAAACACTTCGCAGGGTAACTTCTTTATACTTCATTAGTATGATCGAGGAGAAAAGAAACTTGAGACGTGTAACGGCTTACTTTTTTAGGTAAAGGGTGTCCCAAAAATTGCACCCTGTTTGCTTACAGTTTGCAGCAAAAGGGCAAATGATTCTCGCCAAAATTTTATATGATGTTGCTCTACAGATGTTCAAATAAGGCTTAAAAATCCGTAAAAATAAAGCCCGTAAAAATCCGTTGAATAATGAAGGAGTTATGAACTTCAAAAGACCAAATTTGCCTGATGACTGAAACCATCGGTCGGCCATTTTGTCTTACTATTTTGCAGTGATAAGTAGCTTCACGTAAGGTAAGAAATAATTTCTGTGGGGTCAAAATAGTTGAGATTGCTGCAAAATAGTAAGACAAAATGCCGACCACTGGTTTCAGTCATCGGGCAAATTTGGTCTCCTGGAGGTCATAGCTCCACCATTTTTCAATGGATGTTTATGAGGATGGTAGCAAACTTTGATTAAATATATGAAGAGCAACATCATACAAAAGTTTGCTGATAATCTTTTACCATTTTGTCGCAATCTTCAGGCAAACGGGGCACAATTTTTTTGTGACACCCTGTAAGACCTAGATTTTTGAGCTTTTCATGATTGTTGAATAATCAAATAGCTGGATTAGATATAGATAATGCTTTCGAAACAGATTAATGATAGCCATAGAAAAAAATTTTCCTGGGAGATGATTAGCTACCTGAGTTGTCTTGATGACAGTTCTTTTTAAGATTTCAAGTGACCTTCCTTTACATGCTTGGCAAACTACAATAACTTTTGAATGGAAAAGAATAATTCGCAGTTCCTTGATACGCACTGTATCTACTAAGTAACCTTAACCCTAATTGGACTTGGCAATGTATGACATCTATGGGACCCAGGGGCCAGATTCAGTCCCCACCACCTCAGTAATTCAAAATCAAATAGAAATAACAGCTTCAACATCGACTGACCATGTGTTCTTTTGGGAAGAATCTGAATATGTAAGTTATTTTGCTGTAATTATTGCATATTCAATAACTTCAACTTTTACTTTGCTTTTTGGCTACAAAATAGGGAAAAATTATTACTTGTATATTGTTTTGTCTCTATGCAGGGTGTCTCATAAAAAGCTTTCGAGCTTCAAACTCACATTTCTCTCGACCTGCTTATCCGATCAAGAGAAATAGAACATTTTCGAAAAGCATAGCAATTAAAACTTGCTGAGATTGAGCAATGGATGAAAAGCAGAGGGTCGTCAAATTTAAAATTGATTTTTCAGCATTTGTAGGACGCGTTTCACAATATCAGCATGTTGCATACATACATACATACATACATGCATACATACATACATACATACATACATACATACATACATACATACATACATACATACATACATACAAATCAATGGTAGTTTAGCGGGACTTCGTTGTGAGGACACTTTACCGGGACGGACTCTAAATAGCTTCTCTTTGGTGAATTCATAGAATATTTGGCCTAGTGATACCTTACATTCAAGGAATAACGTGATGCCAGTTATATTTTCCTTTTTATGAGCAAAAATTTCCCGTCCCACAAAGTTGCCAAATGTCAAGCTTTACGAAAATGTCCCGGTAAGATTGCAAAACTAAATATTCATCGGTAAACTGTGTAAAGTTACTAATTGTTCACAAAAACATTTCTTTCTACCTGAAATCAAACTGTGACACTCTAGAAAATACTGTATGTTCTAGAAAGGTTTTATTATGATTTTGCAAAATGTCCCGCTATGTCAGGTGTGTATCCTTGCAGGTACCTCCAAGTGACCAAAAACGAATATGTGTAAATTTTTGGGCGAGTTCGATTCCTGTCTGGTGGTGCGGTATTCTTACATTCTCGCGTGGAATGAAGATAATTATCTGAATCAATGCCATTTAGCCCTTCACTGTCCAAGAGATAGTATATGTGTGAAAGTTACCTTACAAGTATGCGTATTTTCATAAGAAACTGCCCACGAGAAACTCAGCTCTCAGATCGCCAAAGGATTAAGAGACTCCAGTTCTGGGAGAAGATAAGTTAAGAAACTACCTACTTTGATAAAGGAAATCCTTGATATAATTTTACTTTCACTTGTTTCCTGTATCATGTTACTGGTAAGGTACTTGAGTAATGTGTAAACATTGGAAAGACGTAAAAACAATTTTTTTGAAATGTTCACGAGGGCACAAGTGTGGCACAAGTAGTGAACATGAAGATTGTTATGGAACCTCTAAGAAACTCGTAAGAAACTCTGAGTACTCAAAATCTGATGATGTTAAGAAAGTTTCAGAACTGGCGCAAATTCTTAGTTTCTTATAAAAAAATACTTGTAGCTATCCTAATACTCAACTGTTATGCGTGAAACTCCATAGGTGACCTTTTCATCAAATTGTGAGTAATATCGGTTCTTTTCTCGGATAGACGCATTTTAATATTCCTTGAAACAGCTGTAGGTTCTTGATTATTTATATAAGACATTTGCTATACATCTCATATACTTTCTAATTACAATACAACATAACACAACACAACACAACACAACAGGGATGACACCATAACATGGGGAACATAAAACAATGACATGAGCAATGTTGAACTACTACCAATAGATACTACCAGCTAAATGGATACTGAGGGTTGTGTAGTGATGCATCAAAATAATGCAGCAAGCGCAACACTTTTTTGTTATATAGTGGATCTAATTTGAAAAAGAGAATTTACAAAGAGAAAGAACTTGGTGCGACAAAAGGAACATCAAGGGGCTTGGTGATTGCATGTCATGTAACTAAAGTTTCCACAAAACTTAATCAAAGCGACAGGTTTTTTTTGACGAAATGTAGAGTCAATAGACCTTTGCAGTTCTGAAAATGAATCTGAATCGAACGATGTTTTGATACATTTTGTAAAATTTTCGAATGTTCCCAACAGTGATAGAAGCGCGAACGCCACCCAATCGAACCTCTCCTACGAATATTTACAAAAACTTGTCTCTCAATCCAGGTTCTTTTGTAGAATAGCTTAAAGGTCTATTGGAGTTTATTTCAGCTCAAGTCGTTTCAAAGGTCTTCATCATCACGGGATAAAGGATGCGTTACAGCAAACTTGAACAAATTTTAGCAAAAGTCAACAGTTCAAGCGAGACGATCTTGTCGTTGAGCCTCAAAAGAAGGGCACAGAAGCGAAAGGTGCTCCGTATCCTCAATGCCACATACGGTATATGTATTTACAGGGGCGCAAATGCAAATTTTTTTGAGGGGGGTGTGTGCTCAAAGGACCGAGTTTCTTCCACGTGGGACCGATTTTTGCGAAATAAATGTTGTTGCAAATGTATGAAAAATAAAGTTTTCCTATCTGCCACAATTTACCGAAAATACAACTATAACAGACAGTGTTTTCCCAACGATTGAAACAGAATTAAACAAACAGTTTTCGACATCAATTTGTCTCTGGCTAGCATCTTAGCCATCTTCCCTTAATGATCCAGTCAAAGCTTCACAGAATAGCCATGTTTTTAGGCATGCACGCTTGCTCATATGGAATCGATAAGTGGCGTGGCCAGGGTAAATTAACAGGGAGGCAGGGAAATGCATTGGCCTAGGGGCCAGGAAATTTTTTGGGGCCACACCCTTTACTTTGGCGTAGAATGCATCTCCCAATATTATGCTTGCCATTAGCAGTGAGGAAACCTTGATAGTTTTGTGACAGTCATTCTGTGAGTTGTCCTATAAATTGGAGCACAAAGGAACTTTTTGAAGAAGCATCGTTTACTTTGGCTTAGAATACATCTCCCAATGTCATGCATGCCATTAGCAGCGAGGAAACCTTGATAGTTTTGTGACAGTCATTCTGTGAGTTGTCCTATAAATTGGAGCACAAAGGAACTTTTTGAAGAAGCATCGTTTACTTTGGCTTAGAATACATCTCCCAATGTCATGCATGCCATTAGCAGCGAGGAAACCTTGATAGTTTTGTGACAGTTATCCTGTGAATTATCCTATAAATCAGAGCACGAAGGAAATTGTTGAAGAAACATCCTTTACTTTGGCTTAGAATGCAGCTCCCAATGTCATGCTTGCTATTAGCAGCGAGGAGACCTTGATAGTTTTGTGATAGTTATCCTGTGAGCTATCCTATAAATCGGAGCACGAAGAAAATTTTTGAAGAAGCATCCTTTACTTTCGCTTAAAATGCATCTCCCAATATCACGCTTGCCATTAGCAGCGAGTAAACCTTGATAGTTGTGTGATACATAGGTATCCTAAAATCGGAGCATGAAGAAAATTTTCGAAGAAACAGTGTCTACTTTCGCTTAGAATGCATCTCCCAATATCACGCTTACCATTAGCAACAAGGGAACTTTGATAGTTTTGTGACAGTCATTCTGTGAGTTGTCCTATAAATTGGAGCACAAAGGAACTTTTTGAAGAAGCATCGTTTACTTTGGCTTAGAATACATCTCCCAATGTCATGCTTACCATTAGCAACAAGGGAACTTTGATAGTTTTGTGACAGTTATCCCATAGATTGGAGCACGAAGAAAATTTTTGAAGAAACATCCTCTACTTTGGCTCAGAAGGCATTCCTTACCCAACTTAACCCGGCCATTCTCTCTACGGTTGTAAAGGAATCTCGAGGATTTCTTTCTGTAAACTTAGTTTCTACGAAATAACAAAAGACAGCTAACACAGAAATCTTTGCATTTCGAGTATCGACGTCCTGGAAAATTCAGGTTCAAGTTCAGAGCCAGATCGGGACCGATTTTATCGCGATTGGGATCGAGTTATGAAATTATTGGGGGGTGTCACACCCCCCCCCCCCACACCCCCCCTCATTTGCGCCCCTGTGTATTTACAATTAGAGAATTAAAGAGATAGTTAAATTCCGTTTACAAAAATTATAAAACTGGCTTTTGAATTGCAACTATCACAACTCCTTAATTGATAAAGCATTCCACAAAGCAAAATTACAAGGTCCTGCACCGAATAAAACAAGAGATGTTATACCACTTGTTACGGCATTTTACCCAAGTTTAAATCATAGCCATGTTATCAAGACCATTTCAAACCTTTTTAAAGGCATTCAAGACAACGAACGCGAAATTTACATCCATCCCCTTTGTGAGACAAGAACCTGGAATTAAATTATGCAATAAAGCACAATGCAAATTATGCCGTTTATATCTACAACCAGTGAAGAATTTCAAAACTACAAATGGAACAATATGGGACATCAAATCAGAAATTACCTCCAATAGCAAAAACATCATATATTTTCTCTCGTGTAATTTATGTGATGGTCAAATGAACTACATCAGCCAGACAACGAATTTACGTCAAAGAATGAACAATCACATATCTGAGTCAAGAAGCGGAGTTTCTTCTTGCAATTTTCAAAAACATGTACATAACTGCGGAAAATCTATTAAAAGCCTTAAAGAACCTTTCTTCAAAATTTACGCATTTATGAAACTTAAGGACAATAAATCACGCTTAGAATACGAAAGCAAACTTTTAACAGAGGACACGCTATATTGAACCAATAATATGAATAATAATAATAATAATAATAATAATAATAATAATAATAATAATAATAAATTCGTGTTTGCCCTAGTGTCCGAGCTGACAGCTCAGTTAACATAATACTTATGTTTACTAGGCATACGTTATCCACTACATTCATAATCAGTTCATACGGTGTAAGACACAAGATTTAGAAGTCATTCAGTATGAATATTGTAATATAGAACTTTAGTGTATCTGATCATAACACGGACCGAAAAAAAAAATTCAACTGAATAACTTCTTCACCCTGTGTCTCCATATATAGTTGGCCATTATTAAATTTGATACTGAGCACCACTGTAATGTGTTCTTTACAATTAACTTATCTACTGTCAATGATCTCATAACAGTCCAAACATCCTTTTTGATACAACCAAGTGAGCCAAAGCAAAGCACTTTCAGATCTACATCCCAACCTAACAACTGTAGTAGACTGCACAGCGGCTGATACCGTTCCTGTTTGGTGTTTAGTGCTTGTTCAAAATACAGATCGTAGCAGACAGTCACCTCTAAGATAATGCATTTACGTGACTGATTGTCAATGACAAGGATATCAGGTTTACGATGCGTAATCCTCCGTAGTTCATCACCATAGTCTGTCATTATTGATTCTGCAAGTTTGTTTGCATGAAACTGGAAACCACTTAAACTTCCTGAGATCACCTCAAATATTTTGTCAGCAATGCGATTGTGACGTCTACTATAAAAGTTGTGAAACTCTCTACAGCCATTCATCAGATGTGCGACACTTTCCGTATGCTGATGGCAAAAGGGGCAAGAAGGGTCATTATGACGATTCCATATATGCTTTGTGAAGTTTGTTGGAAGTAGACTCAAACGTGCTTTTATTGCAAACTTCACGAGTAAATCACTTACTTTCCAGTTGTAAAAGATTGAATGGGAGGATTTCAACTGAACATCAATCATACAGAGAAAGGGGCCTTGAATTGACAATCGATTTGCTTTTTGCACATCTCGATTAACTGTCTGTTTGAATAGCAACTTTTGGAGTGGAGCACCTTCATCAAAAAATTCACCATTAATAATCACTCCAGCCTTCCCTTGCCTGAACTCAATGGAAACGTCTAGCTTTCTAACATATCTGAGAAGATCTGGCCAATCTGATTGACACCCAAAATTGGTACGATTATTTAGATACCCGTCTTCACTAATCTCAAACCCAAGAAAATTCATATCATTATCTGTTGCAGCAACTTTCCGTTTTTTCATATCTAAATCAAGAGATTGACGTGCAATGTTCTTGAACTGTAACTGGGGATGATTCAACATCTTAATAAAATAACCCTTGTTGAATAATAATAATAATAATAATAATAATATTGTAAAAGTAAAGATTGATACGTCTTGTTTGCTAGTTGATAACACGCAAGGAAAACAAGATATTTTCATGAAAATTTTCGACCTTTCGTAGATCTTCTTCAGTCATAATTAAGCATTCTATAAATAACTAAAACGTTAAGTAGCTGTTGGAGAATGTTGCGTTCTATGAACTATCGAATTAAGAGTTCGCTAAACTGTAAAGTTCGATTAATGTGGCGAAACAGATAAAGTAAATACAAATTATGATCAGGTTTTAGGAAAAAGCTTGTAATATGTCCTTCCGAATTCATTCATGGTATTGTTCAGACCACGAGGTTCTCTCGTGTCGAGCCTAGTCATCCAGACATTTTCATAAAATTCCAGAGTGTTATGATCACCCTCTACATTTTGCAAGATGTGTACAGTTAAGTCTCTGTCGAAATCACAATCGTGGCTTTCGAAAAAGTGTCTTCCCAGTTCTTTTTAAGTCAAATCCATCTCGCTTGTTATCGCATTCAAGTTTGAAATGTCAAAGCTCCTTTTCAGAAAGATACATTTCTTCGTGACGTTGTCTTCTCCGATCTATAGTCTTTTTCGTTAGAACGTGCAAAGACGAAACTTTTCGAATTGCAAGAAGATTGCACTCTGTTAGAGCAAAAATTGATGTAAAGAAAGAAAATTTTCTTCCCCTCTTGCTTGCTTTGCCTTCTTTTCTGTTGAATATGGCAAATCAATAAAAGCTCGATCGATCTTGAAAACGTTGTTAAAATTGAGTTGACCGGCTTTGCTAGCACATGGTAGGATATCATTGAAAATACCGGGTGCGCCAAAATAAACTATGCACGTTTGGCAGGCCACAATAAATCGTACACTAGACCGAACTTGAATATTTATGACTTAATTTTTAGCAGAAAACCTGACTTAAATTCTAGGACTTTTTGCAAATTTGTTTGTTTTCAGTTTTTAGAGCTAGAAGCGAGTTTCCTAAAATTTTAGTTTTCGAAAACACTGAAAACGATCAAAAACGTTGATCAAATTTTAAAAGACTCAACATGAATGAACAAAGAGAAAATGTTTTCAGGGTGATTTAGGGGTTTAGTACGAACTCTCATACAGCAGATTACAATTAGTCGATTTCTAAATCTCAAATCACCACGAACAAGTTCTCTCGAACAAGTCCATTTATGTCGATTCTTTAGAAAACTTGATCGATGTTTTTTTTATCGTTTTCAGTGTTTTCGAAAACTAAAACTTTAAGAAACTCTCTTCTAGCTCTAAAAACTGAAAATGAAAAAATTGCAAAAAATCCCAGTATCTACGTCAGGCTTTCTGCTAACGATTAAGTCATAAATCATCAAATTCGGTCTAGTGTACGATTTATAGTGGCCTGCCAAACGTGCATAGTTTATTTTGGCGCACCCGGTAGAGTATTTCAAAACTATAATGTCAATATGTACCAGATGTTGTAGTAAATTTTATTCTAATACAATGCTCTTGTATCATGCCCCGTTATGGTAGGTGTGTATCCTTGCATGTCCTTCTAAGTTACCAAAACAACATGTGTAAGAAGGACAATGGGAAGCGGTTGCCAGCAAGATAGAGCTTTTGGAGAAAGTATGCAGCTAGCTAATTGCTAAAAAAATCAGTTAGCCATCCAATTAAGGGCTAAACATATAGGAGAAGAGGCGATGTGACTAGAGTGGAAATTTATTGTACACTAACAGAGCCATACATTTTTGAACTTTCGATATTGATAATTAATAAATGACAGGTGATTTTATAATACGCGAACGGCAGGAGTGG
Source organism: Aurelia coerulea (assembly GCA_039566865.1). NCBI lineage: Eukaryota > Metazoa > Cnidaria > Scyphozoa > Semaeostomeae > Ulmaridae > Aurelia > Aurelia coerulea. The sequence continues at coordinate 13,994,027 of CM076949.1, read as the reverse complement.
CCGTCCTTGTGACAACGCAATTTTCCTTTGCAACAGTTATAATTAATTTGCGTAGATCGTCACTTGCTCGTGTTCATTTTTAAACACAACTTAGAAGAAACTCAGCCTCAGATAGCAAAAAAATTAACAAACTCAGTATTGGGAAATATAGCTTTAAAAACTAGTTGTTTCGTTGCAGGAAATCCTTAACATATTCTGTATCTGAGTAATGTATAAACATCCGAAAGATTGCAGAATTCTGCACAAAACCTTAATTTAAAATGTTGACGAAGGTACAGGAAATAAACACGATGATTGTAATGTAAACTTAGAAACTCGGCAAAAACTCTGTACACTGAGAATCTGATCTTCTAAAAAAAACTCAGCACTGGAGTAAATTCTTGTTGGAAATATGTTCTTTCCCTTCCTTCTCTTTCATTTTTTCTGTCATAAAGGAAACGTTTTGACTTTTTAAGTCAAATCCCTATCGCTTGTTATCGCATTCAAGTTTGAAGCGTCAAAGCTCCTTTTCAGAAAGATACATTTGTTCGTAACGTTGTCTCCTCCGATCTATAGTCTTTTTCGTTAGAAAGTGCAAAGACAAAACTTATGAAATTGAAAGAAGATTCCACTCTGTTAGAGCACAAATTGATGGAAAGAAATGATACAGTTTTCTTTCCATCTCGTTGGCTTTGACTTCTTTTCCTGTTGAATTTGACAATTCAATAAAAGCTCGATCGATCTTGAAAACGTTGTTAAAATTGAGTTGACCGACTTTCTAGGACATTGTATGATATTATTGCAAATAGAGTATTTCAGAACTATAATGTCAATATATACCAGTTGTTGCAGTAAATTTTATTCCAATACAATGCTCTTGTATCATGTCCCATTATGGTAGGTGTGTACCCTTGCATGTCCTTCTAAGTTACCAAAGCAACATGTGTAAGAAGGACAATGGGAAGCTGTTGCCAGCAAGATAGAGATTTTCGAGAAAGTATGCAGCTAGCTAATTGCTAAACAAATCAGTTAGCCAGCTAATTAAAGGCTAAACATATAGGAGAAGAGGCGATGTGACTAGAGTGGAAATTTATTGTACACTAACAGAGCCATAAATTTTTGAACTTTAGATATTGATAATTAATGAATGACTGGTGATTTTATATTACGCGAACGGAAGGAGTGGCCGTCCTTGTGACAACGCAATTTTCCTTTGCAACAGTTATAATTAATGTGCGTAGATCGTCACTTGCTCGTGTTTATTTCTAAACACAATTTAAAAGAAACTCAGCCTCAGAAAGCAGAAAAATTAACAAACTCAGTATTGGGAAATATAGCTTTAAAAACTAGTTGTTTCGTTGTAGGAACTCCTTAACATATTCTGAATCTGAGTAATGAATAAACATCCGAAAGATTTCAGAATTCTGCACAAAATCTTAATTCAAAATGTTGGCGAAGGTACAGGAAATAAACACGATGATTGTAATGTAAACTTAGAAACTCGGCAAAACTCTGTACACTGAGAATCTGATCTTCTCAAAAAACTCAGTACTGGAGTAAATTCTTGTTGGAAATATGTTGTTTCCTTTCCTTCTCTTTGATTTTTTCTGTCATAAAGGAAACGTTTTGACATTTAAAGTCAAATCCCTCTCGCTTGTTATCGCATTCAAGTTTGAAGCGTCAAAGCTCCTTTTCAGAAAGATACATTTTTTCGTAACGTTGTCTTCTCCGATCTATAGTCTTTTTGGTTAGAACGTGCAAAGACGAAACTTATCGAATTGCAAGAAGATTCCATTCTGTTAGAGCAAAAATTGATATAAAGAAAAGATAATTTTCTTCCCCTCTTGCTTGGTTTTGCCTTCTTTTCCTGTTGAACATGACAATTCAATAAAAGCTGGATCGGTCTTGAAAACGTTGTTAAAATAGAATTGACTGACTTTGCTAGGACATTGTATGATATTATTGCAAATAGAGTATTTCTGAACTATAATGTCAATATATACCAGCTGTTGTAGTAAATTTTATTCTAACACAATGCTCTTGTATCATGTCCCGTTATGGTAGGTGTGTATCCTTGAATGTTGCTCTTAGTTACCAAAACAACATGTGTACGAAGGACAATAGCAAGCGGTTGCCAGAAAAATAGAGCTTTTGGAGAAAGTTTGCAGTCAGCCGTTAGAACTAACGGCTATAAAAAAAGGAGAATAGGCGATGTGACAAAAGTGGACCTTTTATTTACACAAACAGACATATTCATTTAAAAAAAACAGCTTCTAAAATCTCAACCCTCAGATCGCCGAGAAATTAAGAAACTCCATTATTGGGAAATTATAGCATAAGAAACTAGTTGTTTTGTTGCAGGAAATCCTTAACATATTACGAATCTGTGTAATGCATAATCATCGGGAAGTCTTATGAATCCTGCACAAAACCTTAATTTAGAATGTTCGCGAAGGTACAGGAAATAAACCCGTAGATTGTAATGCAAACTTACAAACTCGGCAAAGCTCTGTACACTGAGAATCTGATCTTCTCAAAAAAAACTTAGCACTGGAGTAAATTGTTGTTGGAAATATGTTCTTTCCTTTCCTTCTCTTTGATTTCTTCTGTCATAAAGGAAACGTTTTGAATTTTTAAGTCAAATCCCTCTCGCTTGTTATCGCATTTAAGTTTGAAGCGTCAAAGCTCCTTTTCAGAAAGATACATTTGTTCGTAACGTTGTCTCCTCCGATCTATAGTCTTGTTGGTTAGAATGTGCAAAGACGAAACTTATCGAATTGCAAGAAGATTGCACTCTGTTAGAGCAAAAATTAATATAAAGAAAAGATAATTTTCTTCCCCTCTTGCTTGCTTTGCCTTCTTTTCTGTTGAATATTGCAATTCAATAAAGGCTCGATCGATCTTGAAAACGTTGTTAAAATAGAATTGACAGACTTTACTAGGACATTGTATGACATTATTGCAAATAGAGTATTTCTGAACTATAATGTCAATATATACCAGCTGTTGTAGTAATTTTTACTCCAATACAATACTCTTGTATCATGTCCCGTTATGGTAGTTGTGTATCCTTGAATGTCCCTCTTAGTTACCAAAACAACATGTGTAAGTAGGACAATAGGAAGCGGTTGCCAGCAAGACAGAGCTTTTGGAGGAAATTTGCAGTCAGCCGCTATAACTAAAGGCTTTAAAAATAGAAGAATAGGCGATGTGACTAAAATGGACATTTATTTTACACTAACAGAACCCTAAGTTTTTGATCTTTAGATATTTCTAATGAATCAAAGACTGGTGATTTAATATTACGCGAACGGCAGGAGTGGCCGTCCTTGTTGCAACGCAATTTTCCATTACAAAAGTTATAAGTAATGTGTGAAGATCGCAACTTACATGTTTTTTGTTTTAGAAAGCAGTTTCTAAAAAACACAACCCTCAGATCGCTGAGAACTTAAGAAACTCCAGTACTGGTAAAATATAGCAAAAGAAACTAGTTGTTTTGTTGCAGGAAGTCCTTAACATATTACGAATCTGTGTAATGCATAATCATCGGGAAGTCTTATGAATCCTGCAGAAAAACCTTAATTTAAACTGTTGGCGAAGGTACAGGAAATAAACGCGATGATTGTAATGCAAACTTACAAACTCGGCAAAACTCTGTACACTGAAAATCTGATCTTCTAAAAAAACTCAGCACTGGAGTATATTGTTGTTGGAAATATGTTCTTTCTTTTCCTTCTCTTTGACTTTTTCGGTCATAAAGGAAACGTTTTGACGTTTTAAGTCAAATCCCTCTCGCTTGTTATCGCATTCAAGTTTGAAGCGTCAAAGCTCCTTTTCAGAAAGATACATTTTTTCGTAACGTTGTCTTCTCCGATCTATAGTCTTTTTGGTTAGAACGTGCAAAGACGAAACTTATCGAATTGCAAGAAGATTGCACTCTGTTAGAGCAAAAATTGATATAAAGAAAAGATAATTTTCTTCCCCTCTTGCTTGTTTTGCCTTCTTTTCCTGTTGAACATGACAATTCAATAAAAGCTGGATCGGTCTTGAAAACGTTGTTAAAATAGAATTGACCGACTTTGCTAGGACATTGTATGATATTATTGCAAATAGAGTATTTTTGAACTATAATGTCAATATATACCAGCTGTTGTAGTAAATTTTATTCTAATACAATGCTCTTGTATCATGTCCCGTTATGGTAGGTGTGTATCCTTGAATGTTGCTCTTAGTTACCAAAACAACATGTGTAAGAAGGACAATAGGAAGCGGTTGCCAGAAAAACAGAGCTTTTGGAGAAAGTTTGCAGTCAGCCGTTAGAACTAACGGCTATAAAAAAAGGAGAATAGGCGATGTGACAAAAGTGGACCTTTTATTTACACAAACAGACATATTCATTTAAAAAAACAGCTTCTAAAATCTCAACCCTCAGATCGCCGAGAAATTAAGAAACTCCATTATTGGGAAATTATAGCATAAGAAACTAGTTGTTTTGTTGCAGGAAATCCTTAACATGTTACGAATCTGTGTAATGCATAATCATCGGGAAGTCTTATGAATCCTGCACAAAACCTTAATTTAGAATGTTCGCGAAGGTACAGGAAATAAACCCGTAGATTGTAATGCAAACTTACAAACTCGGCAAAGCTCTGTACACTGAGAATCTGATCTTCTCAAAAAAACTTAGCACTGGAGTAAATTGTTGTTGGAAATATGTTCTTTCCTTTCCTTCTCTTTGATTTTTTCTGTCATAAAGGAAACGTTTTGAATTTTTAAGTCAAATCCCTCTCGCTTGTTATCGCATTCAAGTTTGAAGCGTCAAAGCTCCTTTTCAGAAAGATACATTTGTTCGTAACGTTGTCTCCTCCGATCTATAGTCTTTTTGGTTAGAATGTGCAAAGACGAAACTTATCGAATTGCAAGAAGATTGCACTCTGTTAGAGGAAAAATTAATATAAAGAAAAGATAATTTTCTTCCCCTCTTGCTTGCTTTGCCTTCTTTTCTGTTGAATATTGCAATTCAATAAAGGCTCGATCGATCTTGAAAACGTTGTTAAAATAGAATTGACAGACTTTACTAGGACATTGTATGACATTATTGCAAATAGAGTATTTCTGAACTATAATGTCAATATATACCAGCTGTTGTAGTAAATTTTACTCCAATACAATGCTCTTGTATCATGTCCCGTTATGGTAGTTGTGTATCCTTGAATGTCCCTCTTAGTTACCAAAACAACATGTGTAAGAAGGACAATAGGAAGCGGTTGCCAGCAAGACAGAGCTTTTGGAGGAAGTTTGCAGTCAGCCGCTATAACTAAAGGCTTTAAAAATAGAAGAATAGGCGATGTGACTAAAATGGACATTTATTTTACACTAACAGAATCCTAAGTTTTTGATCTTTAGATATTTCTAATGAATCAAAGACTGGTGATTTAATATTACGCGAACGGCAGGAGTGGCCGTCCTTGTTGCAACGCAATTTTCCATTACAAAAGTTATAAGTAATGTGTGAAGATCGCAACTGACAGGTTTTTTATTTTAGAAAGCAGTTTCTAAAAAACACAACCCTCAGATCGCTGAGAACTTAAGAAACTCCAGTACTGGTAAAATATAGCGAAAGAAACTAGTTGTTTTGTTGCAGGAAATCCTTAACATATTACGAATCTGTGTAATGCATAATCATCGGGAAGTCTTATGAATCCTGCAGAAAAACCTTAATTTAAACTGTTGGCGAAGGTACAGGAAATAAACGTGATGATTGTAATGCAAACTTACAAACTCGGCAAAACTCTGTACACTGAGAATCTGATCTTCTAAAAAAACTCAGCACTGGAGTATATTGTTGTTGGAAATATGTTCTTTCTTTTCCTTCTCTTTGACTTTTTCGGTCATAAAGGAAACGTTTTGACGTTTTAAGTCAAATCCCTCTCGCTTGTTATCGCATTCAAGTTTGAAGCGTCAAAGCTCCTTTTCAGAAAGATACATTTTTTCGTAACGTTGTCTTCTCCGATCTATAGTCTTTTTGGTTAGAACGTGCAAAGACGAAACTTATCGAATTGCAAGAAGATTGCACTCTGTTAGAGCAAAAATTGATATAAAGAAAAGATAATTTTCTTCCCCTCTTGCTTGTTTTGCCTTCTTTTCCTGTTGAACATGACAATTCAATAAAAGCTGGATCGGTCTTGAAAACGTTGTTAAAATAGAATTGACCGACTTTGCTAGGACATTGTATGATATTATTGCAAATAGAGTATTTTTGAACTATAATGTCAATATATACCAGCTGTTGTAGTAAATTTTATTCTAATACAATGCTCTTGTATCATGTCCCGTTATGGTAGGTGTGTATCCTTGAATGTTGCTCTTAGTTACCAAAACAACATGTGTAAGAAGGACAATAGGAAGCGGTTGCCAGAAAAGTAGAGCTTTTGGAGAAAGTTTGCAGTCAGCCGTTAGAACTAACGGCTATAAAAAAAGGAGAATAGGCGATGTGACAAAAGTGGACCTTTTATTTACACAAACAGACATATTCATTTAAAAAAACAGCTTCTAAAATCTCAACCCTCAGATCGCCGAGAAATTAAGAAACTCCATTATTGGGAAATTATAGCATAAGAAACTAGTTGTTTTGTTGCAGGAAATCCTTAACATATTACGAATCTGTGTAATGCATAATCATCGGGAAGTCTTATGAATCCTGCACAAAACCTTAATTTAGAATGTTCGCGAAGGTACAGGAAATAAACCCGTAGATTGTAATGCAAACTTACAAACTCGGCAAAGCTCTGTACACTGAGAATCTGATCTTCTCAAAAAAGCTTAGCACTGGAGTAAATTGTTGTTGGAAATATGTTCTTTCCTTTCCTTCTCTTTGATTTCTTCTCTCATAAAGGAAACGTTTTGAATTGTTAAGTCAAATCCCTCTCGCTTGTTATCGCATTTAAGTTTGAAGCGTCAAAGCTCCTTTTCAGTAAGATACATTTGTTCGTAACGTTGTCTCCTCCGATCTATAGTCTTTTTGGTTAGAATGTGCAAAGACGAAACTTATCGAATTGCAAGAAGATTGCACTCTGTTAGAGGAAAATTTAATATAAAGAAAAGATAATTTTCTTCCCCTCTTGCTTGCTTTGCCTTCTTTTCTGTTGAATATGGCAATTCAATAAAAGCTCGATCGATCTTGAAAACGTTCTTAAAATAGAATTGACAGACTTTACTAGGACATTGTATGATATTATTTCAAATAGAGTATTTCAGAACTATAATGTCAATATATACCAGCTGTTGTAGTAAATTTTACTCCAATACAATGCTCTTGTATCATGTCCCGTTATGGTAGTTGTGTATCCTTGAATGTCCCTCTTAGTTACCAAAACAACATGTGTAAGAAGGACAATAGGAAGCGGTTGCCAGCAAGACAGAGCTTTTGGAGGAAATTTGCAGTCAGCCGCTATAACTAAAGGCTTTAAAAATAGAAGAATAGGCGATGTGACTAAAGTGGACATTTATTTTACACTAACAGAACCCTAAGTTTTTGATCTTTAGATATTTCTAATGAATCAAAGACTGGTGATTTAATATTACGCGAACGGCAGGAGTGGCCGTCCTTGTTGCAAAGCAATTTTCCATTACAAAAGTTATAAGTAATGTGTGAAGATCGCAACTTACATGTTTTTTATTTTAGAAAGCAGTTTCTAAAAAACACAACCCTCAGATCGCTGAGAACTTAAGAAACTCCAGTACTGGCAAAATATAGCAAAAGAAACTAGTTGTTTTGTTGCAGGAAATCCTTAACATATTACGAATCTGTGTAATGCATAATCATCGGGAAGTCTTATGAATCCTGCAGAAAAGCCTTAATTTAAACTGTTGGCAAAGGTACAGGAAATAAACGTGATGATTGTAATGCAAACTTACAAACTCGGCAAAACTCTGTACACTGAGAATCTGATCTTCTAAAAAAACTCAGCACTGGAGTATATTGTTGTTGGAAATATGTTCTTTCTTTTCCTTCTCTTTGACGTTTTCGGTCATAAAGGAAACGTTTTGACTTTTTAAGTCAAATCCCTCTCGCTTGTTATCGCATTCAAGTTTGAAGCGTCAAAGCTCCTTTTCAGAAAGATACATTTGTTCGTAACGTTGTCTCCTCCGATCTATAGTCTTTTTGGTTAGAATGTGCAAGGACGAAACTTATCGAATTGCAAGAAGATTGCACTCTGTTAGAGGAAAATTTAATATAAAGAAAAGATAATTTTCTTCCCCTCTTGCTTCCTTTGCCTTCTTTTCTGTTGAATATTGCAATTCAATAAAAGCTCGATCGATCTTGAAAACGTTCTTAAAATAGAATTGACAGACTTTACTAGGACATTGTATGATATTATTTCAAATAGAGTATTTCAGAACTATAATGTCAATATATACCAGCTGTTGTAGTAAATTTTACTCCAATACAATGCTCTTGTATCATGTCCAGTTATGGTAGTTGTGTATCCTTGAATGTCCCTCTTAGTTACCAAAACAACATGTGTAAGAAGGACAATAGGAAGCGGTTGCCAGCAAGACAGAGCTTTTGGAGGAAATTTGCAGTCAGCCGCTATAACTAAAGGCTTTAAAAATAGAAGAATAGGCGATGTGACTAAAGTGGACATTTTATTTTACACTAACAGAACCCTAAGTTTTTGATCTTTAGATATTTCTAATGAATCAAAGACTGGTGATTTAATATTACGCGAACGGCAGGAGTGGCCGTCCTTGTTGCAAAGCAATTTTCCATTACAAAAGTTATAAGTAATTTATTTTAGAAAGCAGTTTCTAAAAAACACAACCCTCAGATCGCTGAGAACTTAAGAAACTCCAGTACTGGCAAAATATAGCAAAAGAAACTAGTTGTTTTATTGCAGGAAATCCTTAACATATTACGAATCTGTGTAATGCATAATCATCGGGAAGTCTTATGAATCCTGCAGAAAAGCCTTAATTTAAACTGTTGGCAAAGGTACAGGAAATAAACGTGATGATTGTAATGCAAACTTACAAACTCGGCAAAACTCTGTACACTGAGAATCTGATCTTCTAAAAAAACTCAGCACTGGAGTATATTGTTGTTGGAAATATGTTCTTTCTTTTCCTTCTCTTTGACTTTTTCGGTCATAAAGGAAACGTTTTGACTTTTTAAGTCAAATCCCTCTCGCTTGTTATCGCATTCAAGTTTGAAGCGTCAAAGCTCCTTTTCAGAAATATACATTTTTTCGTAACGTTGTCTTCTCCGATCTATAGTCTTTTTGGTTCGAACGTGCAAAGACGAAACTTATCGAATTGCAAGAAGATTGCACTCTGTTAGAGCAAAAATTAATATAAAGAAAAGATAATTTTCTTCCCCTCTTGCTTGCTTTGCCTTCTTTTCTGTTGAATATTGCAATTCAATAAAGGATCGATCGATCTTGAAAACGTTGTTAAAATAGAATTGACAGACTTTACTAGGACATTGTATGACATTATTGCAAATAGAGTATTTCTGAACTATAATGTCAATATATACCAGCTGTTGTAGTAAATTTTACTCCAATACAATGCTCTTGTATCATGTCCCGTTATGGTAGTTGTGTATCCTTGAATGTCCCTCTTAGTTACCAAAACAACATGTGTAAGAAGGACAATAGGAAGCGGTTGCCAGCAAGACAGAGCTTTTGGAGGAAGTTTGCAGTCAGCCGCTATAACTAAAGGCTTTAAAAATAGAAGAATAGGCGATGTGACTAAAATGGACATTTATTTTACACTAACAGAATCCTAAGTTTTTGATCTTTAGATATTTCTAATGAATCAAAGACTTGTGAATTTAATATTACGCGAACGGCAGGAGTGGCCGTCCTTGTTGCAACGCAATTTTCCATTACAAAAGTTATAAGTAATGTGTGAAGATCGCAACTGACAGGTCTTTTATTTTAGAAAGCAGTTTCTAAAAAACACAACCCTCAGATCGCTGAGAACTTAAGAAACTCCAGTACTGGTAAAATATAGCGAAAGAAACTAGTTGTTTTGTTGCAGGAAATCCTTAACATATTACGAATCTGTGTAATGCATAATCATCGGGAAGTCTTATGAATCCTGCAGAAAAACCTTAATTTAAACTGTTGGCGAAGGTACAGGAAATAAACGTGATGATTGTAATGCAAACTTACAAACTCGGCAAAACTCTGTACACTGAGAATCTGATCTTCTAAAAAAACTCAGCACTGGAGTATATTGTTGTTGGAAATATGTTCTTTCTTTTCCTTCTCTTTGACTTTTTCGGTCATAAAGGAAACGTTTTGACGTTTTAAGTCAAATCCCTCTCGCTTGTTATCGCATTCAAGTTTGAAGCGTCAAAGCTCCTTTTCAGAAAGATACATTTTTTCGTAACGTTGTCTTCTCCGATCTATAGTCTTTTTGGTTAGAACGTGCAAAGACGAAACTTATCGAATTGCAAGAAGATTGCACTCTGTTAGAGCAAAAATTGATACAAAGAAAAGATAATTTTCTTCCCCTCTTGCTTGTTTTGCCTTCTTTTCCTGTTGAACATGACAATTCAATAAAAGCTGGATCGGTCTTGAAAACGTTGTTAAAATAGAATTGACCGACTTTGCTAGGACATTGTATGATATTATTGCAAATAGAATATTTTTGAACTATAATGTCAATATATACCAGCTGTTGTAGTAAATTTTATTCTAATACAATGCTCTTGTATCATGTCCCGTTATGGTAGGTGTGTATCCTTGAATGTTGCTCTTAGTTACCAAAACAACATGTGTAAGAAGGACAATAGGAAGCGGTTGCCAGAAAAGTAGAGCTTTTGGAGAAGTTTGCAGTCAGCCGTTAGAACTAACGGCTATAAAAAAAGGAGAATAGGCGATGTGACAAAAGTGCACCTTTTATTTACACAAACAGACATATTCCTTTAAAAAAACAGCTTCTAAAATCTCAACCCTCAGATCGCCGAGAAATTAAGAAACTCCATTATTGGGAAATTATAGCATAAGAAACTAGTTGTTTTGTTGCAGGAAATCCTTAACATATTACGAATCTGTGTAATGCATAATCATCGGGAAGTCTTATGAATCCTGCACAAAACCTTAATTTAGAATGTTCGCGAAGGTACAGGAAATAAACCCGTAGATTGTAATGCAAACTTACAAACTCGGCAAAGCTCTGTACACTGAGAATCTGATCTTCTCAAAAAAGCTTAGCACTGGAGTAAATTGTTGTTGGAAATATGTTCTTTCCTTTCCTTCTCTTTGATTTCTTCTGTCATAAAGGAAACGTTTTGAATTTTTAAGTCAAATCCCTCTCGCTTGTTATCGCATTTAAGTTTGAAGCTTCAAAGCTCCTTTTCAGGAAGATACATTTGTTCGTAACGTTGTCTCCTCCGATCTATAGTCTTTTTGGTTAGAATGTGCAAAGACGAAACTTATCGAATTGCAAGAAGATTGCACTCTGTTAGAGGAAAATTTAATATAAAGAAAAGATAATTTTCTTCCCCTCTTGCTTCCTTTGCCTTCTTTTCTGTTGAATATTGCAATTCAATAAAAGCTCGATCGATCTTGAAAACGTTCTTAAAATAGAATTGACAGACTTTACTAGGACATTGTATGATATTATTTCAAATAGAGTATTTCAGAACTATAATGTCAATATATACCAGCTGTTGTAGTAAATTTTACTCCAATACAATGCTCTTGTATCATGTCCCGTTATGGTAGTTGTGTATCCTTGAATGTCCCTCTTAGTTACAAAAACAACATGTGTAAGAAGGACAATAGGAAGCGGTTGCCAGCAAGACAGAGCTTTTGGAGGAAATTTGCAGTCAGCCGCTATAACTAAAGGCTTTAAAAATAGAAGAATAGGCGATGTGACTAAAGTGGACATTTATTTTACACTAACAGAACCCTAAGTTTTTGATCTTTAGATATTTCTAATGAATCAAAGACTGGTGATTTAATATTACGCGAACGGCAGGAGTGGCCGTCCTTGTTGCAAAGCAATTTTCCATTACAAAAGTTATAAGTAATGTGTGAATATCGCAACTTACATGTTTTTTATTTTAGAAAGCAGTTTCTAAAAAACACAACCCTCAGATCGCTGAGAACTTAAGAAACTCCAGTACTGGCAAAATATAGCAAAAGAAACTAGTTGTTTTATTGCAGGAAATCCTTAACATATTACGAATCTGTGTAATGCATAATCATCGGGAAGTCTTATGAATCCTGCAGAAAAGCCTTAATTTAAACTGTTGGCAAAGGTACAGGAAATAAACGTGATGATTGTAATGCAAACTTACAAACTCGGCAAAACTCTGTACACTGAGAATCTGATCTTCTAAAAAAACTCAGCACTGGAGTATATTGTTGTTGGAAATATGTTCTTTCTTTTCCTTCTCTTTGACTTTTTCGGTCATAAAGGAAACGTTTTGACTTTTTAAGTCAAATCCCTCTCGCTTGTTATCGCATTCAAGTTTGAAGCGTCAAAGCTCCTTTTCAGAAAGATACATTTTTTCGTAACGTTGTCTTCTCCGATCTATAGTCTTTTTGGTTCGAACGTGCAAAGACGAAACTTATCGAATTGCAAGAAGATTGCACTCTGTTAGAGCAAAAATTAATATAAAGAAAAGATAATTTTCTTCCCCTCTTGCTTGCTTTGCCTTCTTTTCTTTTGAATATGGCAATTCAATAAAAGCTCGATCGATCTTGAAGAGTTGTTAAAATTGAGTTGACCGGCTTTGCTAGCACATGGTAGGATATTATTGAAAATAGAGTATTTCAGAACTATAATGTCAATATATACCAGCTGTTGTAGTAAATTTTTTATTCTAATACAATGCTCTTGTATCATGTCCTGTTATGGTAGGTGTGTATCCTTGCATGTCCTTCTAAGTTACCAAAACAACATGTGTAAGAAGGACAATGGGAAGCTGATGCCAACAAGATAGAGATTTTGGAGAAAGTATGCAGCTAGCTAATTGCTAAACAAATCAGTTAGCCAGCCAATTAAAGGCTAAACATATAGGAGAAGAGGCGATGTGACTAAAGTGGACATTTATTGTACACTAACAGAGCCATAAATTTTTGAACTTTAGATATTGATAATTAATGAATGACTGAACTTAAAGTTTGAAGCGTCAAAGCTCCTTTTCAGAAAGATACATTTCTTCGTAACGTTGTCTCCTCCGATCTATAGTCTTTTTCGTTAGAAAGTGCAAAGACGAAACTTATGGAATTGCAAGAAGATTCCACTCTGTTAGAGCAAAAATTGATGTAAAGAAAAGATATATTTTCTTCCCCTCTCGTTGGCTTTGCCTTCTTTTCCTGTTGAATTTGACAATTCAATAAAAGCTCGATCGATCTTGAAAACGTTGTTAAAATAGAATTGACAGACTTTACTAGGACATTGTATGATATTATTGCAAATAGAGTATTTCTGAACTATAATGTCAATATATACCATAGCTGTTGTAGTAAATTTTACTCCAATACAATGCTCTTGTATCATGTCCCGTTATGGTAGGTGTGTATCCTTGAATGTCCCTCTTAGTTACTAAAAAAAGATGTGTAAGAAGGACAATAGGAAGCGGTTGACAGCAAGACAGAGCTTTTGGAGGAAATTTGCAGTCAGCCGCTATAACTAAAGGCTTTAGAAATAGAAGAATAGGCGATTTGACTAAAGTGGACATTTATTTTACGCTAACAGAACCCTAAGATTTTGATCTTTAGATATTTCGAATGGCAGGAGTGGCCGTCTTTGTTGCAACGCAATTTTCCATTGCAAAAGTTATAAGTAATGTGTGAAGATCGCAACTTACATGTTTTTTATTTTAGAAAGCAGTTTCTTTTAGGAAGTACTTAACATATTCTGAATCTGGGAAATGCATAATCATCGGAAGGTCATATGAATCCTAAACACGATGATTGTAATGTTAACTTAGAAACTCGGCAAAACTCTGTACACTGAGAATCTGATCTTTTCAAAAAACTCAGCACTGGAATAATTTGTTGTTGGAAATATGTTCTTTCCTTTCCTTCTCTTTGACTTTTTCGGTCATAAAAGAAACGTTTTGACTTTTTAAGTCAAATCCCTCTCGCTTGTTATCGCATTCAAGTTTGAAGCGTCCTAGCTCTTTTTCAGAAAGATACATTTGTTCGTAACGTTGTCTCCTCCGATCTATAGTCTTTTTGGTTAGAATGTGCAAAGACGAAACTTATCGAATTGCAAGAAGATTGCACTCTGTTAGAGGAAAAATTAATATAAAGAAAAGATAATTTTCTTCCCGTCTTGCTTGCTTTGCCTTCTTTTCTGTTGAATATGGCAATTCAATAAAAGCTGGATCGATCTTGAAAACGTTGTTAAAATAGAATTGACAGACTTTACTAGGACATTGTATGATATTATTGCAAATAGAGTATTTCTGAACTACCTATAATGTCAATATATACCAGCTGTTGTAGTGAATTTTACACCAATACAATGCTCTTGTATCATGTCCCGACATGTGTAAGAAGGACAATAGGAAGCGGTTGCCAGCAAGACAGAGTTTTGGAGGAAATTTGCAGTCAGCCGCTATAACTAAAGACTTTAAAAATAGAAGAATAGGCGATGTGACTAAAGTGGACATTTATTTTACACTAACAGAACCCTAAGTTTTTGATCTTTAGATATTTCTAATGAATCAAAGACTGCACTCTGTTAGAGCAAAAATTAATATAAGGAAAAGATAATTTTCTTCCCCTCTTGCTTGCTTTGCCTTCTTTTCTGTTGAATATGGCAATTCAATAAAAGCTCGATCGATCTTGAAGCGTTGTTAAAATTGAGTTGACCGGCTTTGCTAGCACATGGTAGGATATTATTGAAAATAGAGTATTTCAGAACTATAATGTCAATATATACCAGCTGTTATAGTAAATTTTTTATTCTAATACAATGCTCTTGTATCATGTCCCGTTATGGTAGGTGTGTATCCTTGCATGTCCTTCTAAGTTACCAAAACAACATGTGTAAGAAGGACAATGGGAAGCTGTTGCCAACAAGATAGAGATTTTGGAGAAAGTATGCAGCTAGCTAATTGCTAAACAAATCAGTTAGCCAGCCAATTAAAGGCTAAACATATAGGAGAAGAGGCGATGTGACTAAAGTGGACATTTATTGTACACTAACAGAGCCATAAATTTTTGAACTTTAGATATTGATAATTAATGAATGACTGAACTTCAAGTTTCAAGCGTCAAAGCTCCTTTTCAGAAAGATACATTTCTTCGTAACGGTGTCTCCTCCGATCTATAGTCTTTTTCGTTAGAAAGTGCAAAGACGAAACTTATGGAATTGCAAGAAGATTCCACTCTGTTAGAGCAAAAATTGATGTAAAGAAAAGATATATTTTCTTCCCCTCTCGTTGGCTTTGCCTTCTTTTCCTGTTGAATTTGACAATACAATAAAAGCTCGATCGATCTTGAAAACGTTGTTAAAATAGAATTGACAGACTTTACTAGGACATTGTATGATATTATTGCAAATAGAGTATTTCTGAACTATAATGTCAATATATACCATAGCTGTTGTAGTAAATTTTACTCCAATACAATGCTCTTGTATCATGTCCCGTTATGGTAGGTGTGTATCCTTGAATGTCCCTCTTAGTTACCAAAACAACATGTGTAAGAAGGACAATAGGAAGCGGTTGCCAGCAAGACAGAGCTTTTGGAGGAAATTTGCAGTCAGCCGCTATAACTAAAGGCTTAAAAATAGAAGAATAGGCGATGTGACTAAAGTGGACATTTATTTTACGCTAACAGAACCCTAAGATTTTGATCTTTAGATATTTCGAATGGCAGGAGTGGCCGTCTTTGTTGCAACGCAAGGACTCTTCCCTAACATATGCCAAAATACCCCCACCGTTCTTGTTGCGGTCTAAAAGAAATGGTACCTTAAAACCTGGTAGAAGAAACTGCCCCGTTGGAAAAGTATCATCAAGCTTCGTTTCAGCAACGATTAGTACGTCTACGTTCTTTGAAACTAAACATTCTAGTTGCTCGAATTTGTTTCTGATAGAGTTGATATTGAGATATGCAATGATCAACCCTTTGCAATTTTGCAGCCTTATCTTATTGAGGATACTAGTCTCCTCTATTTCAGTGATATCACTTTTATTTACATTTGTCTGATTGTGAGTATCAGCATTCTTAGTGATTTCGTGAAAACTTCTATTTACAGTAGCTAATGTTTCTTTTTTAGAATTGTCTCTTTGACCTCTTTTAAAATCCTTTTTAAGCGTTTTCTCAGGTATAGACGCAAACCTTTTCAGAGTCTCTGCGGTATTTCAATTTCTGAGGAATTTAACGTAATTTCCAGCCAACAGTGAAGTTCCATATTTATTCAAGTGTAGTTTGCTGCCAGTCAGGTGTTTGGTAGCATCGATGTTGTTGTGTTTAATCATAGGAATTCTTCCTCTAACGCATAACTTTCTCAGCTCAACATTTACTGCAGCACTTTTCACTTGATTCTGTTCTGAGTCTGCTCTTGGAGTAAGCTCTGAGATGGCAACTGTGATATTCTCAGCTTCAATATCTGCAGCAAGATCGTATATCTCTAGGGCTATTTGTTCGGCTTCCTTATCCTTTTTCGCAATCTCATTCGCACCAATGTGTAAGATCACCTTGTCTGGTTTCCTTCTAATGATCGGTTTCGCAAAGTCAGTCATATCATTAATGTCAGCGCCGTTGAAATTTTTCATGTAAACGCGTTGTTTATACTGCAGTGATTGTTGTACTCTTTGCACTTCGACATGCTTAACTATTGAATCCCCAAGGATTGTAACACTTGGTTTTGCTCTGTTATCTTGTTTTGCATTTTCGCTCTGCTTTGAAATTCTGCCTTTGTTCTGATTGCTATTTGATTGAATAGGTGCCTTTCATCCCTTTCTTCAGACTCATCATTGTTTGACTCCTCTACTGTTAAAACTGAGAACCTATTGTTCAGATTTGCATCATTCAGTCGCGTCAGTCGTGTTGTCGTTGCGTTTGGAGATCTGTTTGGCGATGCCTTGGATGCCTTATGCGGCGAGAAATTTTTCGCGCGGGAGATTTTGATGAAATCATGGTTGGACTTCTGTCTTGCATCTTGCGTTGGATCCCAGGTTGGTAATGATAATTTTTCTACATCTTGCTGCAA
Source organism: Aurelia coerulea (assembly GCA_039566865.1). Lineage (NCBI taxonomy): Eukaryota > Metazoa > Cnidaria > Scyphozoa > Semaeostomeae > Ulmaridae > Aurelia > Aurelia coerulea. The sequence continues at coordinate 13,976,855 of CM076949.1, read as the reverse complement.
TATTTGATTAACATTTACGAGTGATTTATTTTCGTTTTTCAACCATTCAACTTGACTTTGTAGCTCTGCTATTCGTGCTATCAACATTGATTAATTTGCCTTCGTGGCCCTTGACGGCTCTGGTTCAGAAACACCTGCAGAAGATACCACTGAAGAAAAAGACCCAATAGAATGTCGTTTTGCACGACAGTCTTGATATATCTATTTGGGCTCTGATATTTTTCTTTTGTTTGGTTCGTAAGAGCCTAATTCAACACTCTTAATAACCTTCTTCACTGAAGAGTCCTCTAAATCCAATGGCAGTTGTTGAACAAGATAGATTCTTTCTCATTTTCTATCTGCTTCGCTCCTGCTTCTCGTCTTCTTCCTGTCTGTAGTGTATTATAGGCCTAAGATATAATGGCTGAATTGGCTGACAAAACTTGTCGCAGATTGACATTTTTGTCCGGTTTAATATCTCCGTATCCATAAGGCCCTCAGTAGAGCGACATCAACATCAACAATTCAACTCAATAAGATGAGCGTAACTAAAGGTCCTCATGTAGTGAGGTTAACGCGAAAGTGCACTGATAAAAAAACAACAAACTTATTGTCCCCAGCCTTCTGGCTAGTTACCCATACTCTTTCTCTAGTAGCGTGCGTTTTTGAAAGGTTACTTGCGGAGGAGCGAAAGCATCGAATCGAAAGCGACGGTTAGAAAGAAATGGCTGCAAGAGAAGAGAAGCGAGCTTCGGTGCTGTCTGTATTTGGCTTAGAAAATGTTATTCATACAGTAATTGCGACATTAGGAAACGACAAAGAAGAACACAAGTAAGTTGTCATTAAATGTTAATTGCAAACTGAATAAACTATGTTGCAAACTGAAAGAACACGATGAGTGAGAGTAGTTTAGGCCATAAATCACCCAATCTGTCTGTATGCCATTGCTCATGGTCTATGAAAATCCCCAGACACGTAGTTTTTTTGTACACATTCAATTCCTCTATTTTAACTGGCAAAAGAGGTCTATTGAACTTAGAAGTTGTTATTAACATTGCATCTGTTTTGTCATGTCATGAAGACTGAATGGTGAGCTGAGCTCGTTGTGGTAACACCAATAGGTAACACCAATCGGAAACCTGGGGAGTCCTCTCCATTACAGTATAATCGGCAAGCCGACCCGGCCCGATTTTCTGACCCGAAGCTGCATTTGGAGCCGATGCTCGATGGTTACTCAACTAATTTCAAAACAGAAAAAAATGTACAAGAGATAATTCGTTTGTGAGTCTTATCACGAATTTGGGGTTCAATATTGCCCCCAGGGGCGGAGCGCGGGGGCTGCGAAAATTGGGAAATATTTTGGCATACCCCATTTTCGGCCGTAACACCGTTTTGCGAAGGGTAAACGGCCTCGGCATGTCAAAAATCGACGAGAAACAGTATTCTTTCACTGAATTTATCTCTAAAATTCGCAGAATAACGAGCCTTTCTTTTTTCAAAGCTGTGGGGAAAATCCCGGGCCCTTTTTCCTTCCAAATGGTCGTGCTCGTTTTCCTACTAAATGCACTTACTAACTCCAGATTAATGATTAAATACCTTAAAAAGGGTTGAAATAAGGTCCTCCAAAAGTTTGTTTTCAGTTTCTCGATTTATCCACTTCAGAATCAGCCCAAGACGATCGGCCAGTTTTCGTTGATTTTTCAAAATTTTCTCCCAAGTTTTGGACTTATTACATTTGAAGTAAGGGGTCAAATCAGCTGATCGTTTGTTTATGTGCCCTACTCTACAAATCGATCGTGGGAAATACATCGAATAAGATATTCTGAAGTGGAGAGGATTCCCCGATGTTACTAGGGCTGTCGGAATTGGCCGCGCTCGCCTCAATCCCTTTTTCCTAATTGGCAAATGGTCTATTGTTTTGGTCCTCTGTGATTAAATTAATTTCAGGGCTATTACTGCTTCGTCCAAATTGTCTCTAATGACGAATACAGTAGTTTGGTCGGTGTAAATATGCATCTCTCCTTTCTTGGCAGCTACTGGAAGGTCACTTACATAGATTGCAGACAGTCGGGGCCCTACACGAGGGACTCCAACTGCAATTTTTTTTAGTGCTGATTTGATTCCGGTTATTTCAACATACTGGCATCTGTCCGTCAAACAACATTTCGATTAGTTCGTACTCAGATCCCAATATAGCAGTTGCATGTAGTTTCTTTTGAAGCACTTTGTGGTTTATCGTATTGAATGCTTCTTCAAAACATCTCAACGTCGATGACGCCCCTGTAAAGAAGGGGGTTAGTGCAACGATAATGGTAGGCGTTGCAATGTCAAATCGGACTTATGATTCTTCGAGAAATCAACCAGATATAGAGCCATCGCCCTGTTCCGATTACTGAAAAGAAACCTTGAGTTACTTGGCCTAAGAAGATTTTATCGGAAAAGTTACTAATTTTGAATTATTCCTAATTTCATAGTTTTGAACATAGAAACCAGTTACTGTACCTTTAGCCACAGTCTTCCGTAAAATCGTTGCCGAAAAATACAGCGGTAAAATCGCAAAATTTCATTCCATTGCGATCTTTGCTTTCCATCGATATTTTCATTCCATCGCCCTGTAGCAAGTCATGAAATCGATGATCTCCTTGCAAACCTAGATGAAACGAAATCAAATGATTCCTACAGAATCCCACCAAAACTAGTAAAACTGGCAAGGCAGGTACTTGCCACTCCTTTTTCATTAATTGCAAATAACTCGTTTCAAACGGGAGTTTTTCCTGACAAGTACGCTAAAGTAACACCAATACACAAAGGAAAATCAAAACATGAAGAAACAAACTACAGACCAATTTCCATTCTGCCGATTTTCAGTAAAATTCTAGAGAAAGCTATGAACTAGCGGTTAGTAAGCTTCTTGGACAAACATGTTGCATATATCTTGACTTCTCAAAAGCTTTTGATACTGTAAACCACGCAATCTCAATTGGAAAACTAGCGTACTACGGGATACGAGGAACTGCTAAAGGCTGGTTTATTTAATATCTATCAAACAGACAACAGAAAGTTTGTATCGGAGAACTGTTATTCAAAACCAGGAAAATGAGTTGTGGTGTCCCTCAAGGCAGCGTCCTTGGTCCCCTTCTCTTTTAACTGTACATCAACGATATCCACAAAGCATCCCAGTTATTGCAATTTCATTTGTTTGCAGATGACACAAGTATCTTACACTCACATAAAAACATTGTTGCATTGCAAAATGACTTGAATCAGGAGCTTATCAAAATTTCAAAATGGCTACGAGCAAACAAACTGTCATTGAACGTCTCAAAGACTAATTTTATGCTAATTCATCCCAGACAAAACATTGCTAATAAGTCACTTAAGGTTACTGTACCCCTTCAGGACGATGAAAAATTTTTCCGATCAATTTTGGGTTTTTAGATCATTGGATAGCACACACATCTACCTACAATTTCTAATAATTTCAAAGAATTTTACTTTATTTTTCAGGGAATTATAAGCAATTTAAAGTAACGTCTTTTCAGCTAGGAAAATTTTGTTTACACGACGAGGAATATTTGAGAACTAAAAGTTAAAGGTTTCAAGTGCCTTTGATTTCCTGTTCAATGGATTTTGCGGTTATAATACCAATTATGTCATTGTAAACTCTGCTCTAAATACATACATGATTACTCTGTTTTCTCTTGTGGCCAGATTAATGTTAATCATTTTCAACAGTGAAATTGTGCGCTAACAAACTGTTTCAGCGCTTTTCACAAAATGAATTTTTCAGCGACCAATGGGTAATCATACAGCTCCCTGTACCCAACGGTTTGATGTAATTGGCTGAAGTTTGGCAGATAAAGAGAAAAAGCATAGGGGGGCCAAAGAATGTCTCACTTGTGAGAAAAATTGCATGGTCCAAATTTAACATTTGAATGAATCTCAAAACGAGGCCAGGGAGCGACGGGCAAAATTGTTTTATTAGTTATTCTCAAGCCAAGGCATGCAAAAGAAATTTGATGCTAGATTAATGTGTTGAGAATGCAAAAATCTCATTGAGATTTAAATGAAACATATCAAGGGGACATGGAGGTTTTAGAAGGGGGAGGTCCGATTTTTACGTTATCGGATGTATAACGCCCAATTTTCGGATATTTGTATTCTTTTTGGCTTGCAATTACTCTTCATTTAATGACGAATCGAATGATGTAAAGTTTATACGTGTTATGTTGCGGGCGTGATAATCAAGAGAGAAAACACCATGAGTTGTCACTGAAGGGGTACAGTAACCTTAACCTGTTCATTGACAATGAGCCATTACCAGAAAGAAATTCAACAAAATATCTAGGTGTCTTAGTTGATAAAAACCTAACTTGGAAAGATCATATAAAGCAAGTAAATATTAAAATATCTAAAGGTCAAGGTATTCTCTTTCGATTGCTTCACATGATACCACAAAGCCTTCTACGGACCTTGTACAATTCGTTCATCATGTCTCACGTCTACTATGGTCTACTTAACTAGGGCAGTGCTAACTAAAAAGTCCTGGAATCTATCAGACGAAATCCCAGGAAAACTGTGAGAATAATCGATTTTGCTACGCGACAAGCACACAGCCAACCCATTTTTACTAAACTTGGGTTGTTGAATTTTGACGATACCTACAAATGCAAAGTTGCAAAGTTCATGTTTGATATTAATTCCTCACACGGTAATCTAAAAAATTCCTTTCAAAAAGCAAGCTCAATACACAGTTTTCGATCAAGATTCTCTTCCATGGAAAACTTTTTAATTCCTCGTAGCACAACGAGCTACAAACAAAGATCAATACTTGGTACTGGTGTCAAAATCTAGAATGAAATCCCACCTGACATACGAAATGTAAAATCAAACAAACATTTTTCTGCAAAAACTAAAACAAAAAAAGAAGAAGAAATAACTGCGATTAAAACTCTGACAATCCAAGCCACCCCCATCTCATTGACAATCCATCCTGTCAGTATTTTAATTTTTATTTCATTTATTTTTTCTTAATCCCTTTCATTAAAATTAGAATATATATTGATAGATAATTATTCTCCTAGTTTTTTCTATATCCTGTAGCATTGCATTACTTTCATAGTATACCAGGTGTCCCAAAAAAAACGCAACGGATTTGATCGGGGCTAGTTACAAGAATTTAGGTCCAATCAATCCAAAATAACTTTTGATATAATCCTCGATAGCTAACTTGAAGATAAATACCTTGTTTGGTAATATTGGTGCATGGAGAGTTGGAATATCAATCTTGAAAGTCCAAATTTGCTTCCATCTCCAAACCAGAGGTTTCGGGTTTTGGCCTAACTGAAAAGGTGCTTGAGGAATCTCCTCAGTCATATGCAAAGTGTAGTAGTTTGAGCATGCTTAGGCACAAATGTTTAGGCACACATTTCAATTGAAATTTGGAAGCTAAATATTGACAAACATAACAATGCCGAAGGGAAAATTCACAAAGAAGTGTAGCTTTTAAATCATAGTGCACCTGCAAAAGAGCCAAGCACGAATGAGCATTTTTATTATCCATGGATAATTTTCCCTTGGGTATATTTGGCTTCTTGTTTCGTAATAATTCGAAGAATGATTATACAATATTCATTTCATTAAAATCATGAAGATTGCAAGAACTAATTCATTTTTCACACCCAAGCAAACTATTTCACGGATTACTTTTTTCATGAGACAGCTGCAATGCTAACTTTTGAACCTTTTGAAGCATAAAATAAGACGTCTTTTCAGGACAAAATTGATGACTTTGATTGAATTTCTATTCAAATGTTTTCCTCAGCACGAGGCTTTATTCTTTTATTTCACGGTAATTCAGGAGATTCTCCATAATAGCGCGTTTGCAGTTTAGGCCAAAACCAAAATGCTTTGGTTTGGAGGTTCAGGCAAATTTGAACTTTCAAGATAAATGTTCCGACTCTCAATGCACCAATATCGCCAAACAAGGTATCTATCTTCAAGTTAGCTATGGGGGATTATATAAAAATTATTATAGATTGATTGGACCTAAATTCTTGTCACTAGTCCCGATCAAATCCGTTGTTTTTTTTTGGGACACCCGGTATGAAAACTGTTTTTCTTAAATTATAATTCACAATAGGGGCATATGGCTCGAAAGCTCATTTGAATTCTTTTAATATGTCCTTCAGCAATATTATGTTGTTAAAGGTATGCATATATATGTCATTATTGGGTCATCCTCGAACAGGGATGTAGAACCCGGTAATTGCTTCCCCTGTTTGAGTTACAACCCTCGATCGGCAGCAAGGTCGTTGTAGGCGCACTGGAGGATGAGCATGTGTTCATTGTCAACGGCTGTACACCACATTCTGGCAAATGGAGGATCACTACAGTGACAACAGTCGGCAGCACCAACCAAGTTAGCTGGCATTGCTGAGTATTGAAAGCAACGGGATACTGCCATACTTATCATTTCCCAAGTTCATCATGGATAGTAAAAATAATCTCGAATCAGACAACGGCGTGAATGGGGGTATACCAAGAACGATTACCTTTTTATTATTATCAATTTCTTTACCGTTGGATACATAAAAATATAGCTAAAAGTAATCAGCTAATTAATTCCAACGTTAGTTAAAATTTTAAAATACAAATGTAACATCAGAAAAAGGGGGATAAAATATTTTCAATTCATTAAAAGTATACAGTATGAAGGCATATAAGTGTATAAAAGCAGATATTCAAATACTATCATCATAAAAATCCCAAGTTCGGAATAAAAACGCGGCATAATTTACATGGGCAATTTTCTCCGTTCCAATTTTTAATTTTTGTTTTAAACTGACAAAGAGATTCTGAATTTCGTATAGTTGGTGGTAACGCTTGCCACAACTGTGGACCTTTAAATCGGATGCTTTCTGTCCCGTTGTTGACAGATCTCACCCTAGGTTGGAAGAATTCGTTATTGTTACGCAAATTGTAATGACTTTCATTTTCGCAGAAAATTTCGTGCATGAATGAAGGGCTCAGGTTATTTTTTGTTTTGTACATCTCAGTCATAAGTAACTGCAAGTTCTTTGCATGAATCGTAACGGCAAAGTCCTTCTCTAATAGCTCAATATAAGTAGATTCGGCATCCTTATAAGTAATTCTCAGAGCCCTTTCCTGTATTTTGTTAATTTTTTGGCTGAGCTGCCTGCTGTGAAACATCCAGATTAAAGGACAGTATTGAAACTGACTGGTAATAAATGCCCTCATGAGTGTTCTTAGTTTGCTCTGATCCATGTAAGGGGATATGCGAGCAAGTGCATAAAGTTTATTGCTAGCCTTTTGACACAATTAGGAAACATGATTACCGAAGGAAAGTTTGCTATCAATTTGAACTCCGAGTAGCTTCTCTTCGGAGCTATTTACAACATCAGCATTTCCAATCCTAACAGTAACAGGGTAATCACACCTCTGCCCAAGAACCAAAAGATGGAATTTATCTGCATTTAATTTCATAAAGTTGTCGGCAAACCATTCTAAAGCTACACTACAGTCATTTTCAAGCCTATGAGCTATATTGTCCAGGTTCTTATCGCAGGAATATATTGTAGTATCATCTGCATAATTACACATATCTGAGTTTTGAATGAAGAATAGAAGATCATTAATGTATATGTTGAATAACAGAGGCCCTAAGACTGACCCCTGAGGAGCACAGCGTGTGACGCTTTTCCAAGAACTAAATGACCCATTTACTTTGACTCTTTGTTGTCTATTTGTGAGGTAATCATTAATTAGTGCCAATGCTTCGCGAGAGAAACCGTAGGCGTGCAATTTTGCAATCAAAAGATCGCGTCTGATGCAATCAAATGCCTTGGACAGATCCATCAATACAGCCCCTGCTTTACCACCTTCATCAAGGCAAATTTTGAATTTTTCTAAGAGCCGTACGAGAGCATGCTGGGCACTGTAAACTTTTCGAAAACCACAGAGAAGTGATGATAAAAAGGGTGTAATATAAGCAACTATCTGTTTATCCATTATTCTTTCAAACATCTTTGAGACCGTAGGTAGAACGCTAATTGGCCTAAAGTTGGTCCTAGAGTTGGTTGGTCCATTCTTGGGAAGAGATGTGACATCCACAAGTTCATCAGGAAAGGACGAATTTTCTATGCAATCATTAAATATTTTCGTCAAAGGTTCTACACTTACATCAGAATTGGATTTAAGAATTTTAGAAGGAATATTTTTGTGCGTTGTAGCTTTTCTAGGATTTAGATTCCTAACCTCTTTGTCAACAGTATCAGGGGTAACTTTCTGAAAAATAAAGGAACCAGCATCTTGATAGCGACCTTTAATTTTCAGAATGCTAGGATGATTGGAAAACTTATGTACGGCCTCATCAATATGATCTGTGATTCCTTCTGTTGCATTTTCGTAATTAGAGTTTTCATTTATGCCAAGAGAATCCGTCACAGTGACGAAAAAATTCGTTCATAGTTTCTGCTACCTCAACATCGTTGGAAATATTGGTTTCATCTTCAATCAACACTATTTTATTCTTAGATTGTGATTTGTCCGAGAAAAAAGGTTTCACAGTTTTCCAGAATTTCTTATTATCAGTGACAAGTGAGATGTCTAGGTTATTATAATAATTTCTTTTTTCCTTCCGAAATAACTTAACACAAGAGTTTCGTTGCTTGCGAAATTTGTTCCAATTTTCAGCAGTTCGATCTTCGTTGAATTTATTACGTAATCTAGAACGAAGCATGGTCACTTTACGCAGAGCACGAGTCATAAATGGTTTATCATTTGCCCGGACATATTTTTTCTTAACAGGAGCATTTTTATCTAAAACTCTATCAAAAGTAGTTTCAAATGAACTGTAATTCAAGTCCAATGGCTCTATTTTCCCTAATTCCTCTCGAAGATCATTCCTGAAAGCAATTTCATTATATTTTCTATAATTTCTATAGTTGATTACCGTTGGTCCTTGTTTGGGGAAATTAGTTTTAAGGATAGTAACAACCATTTTATGGAAATCTGATATACCAGTCTCAACTGTGGTAGTTTGTTGCACGCTCCTGTTTCGGTTTGTCAGTACAAGATCTATACATCTACCTCCTCGGTCGGTACGGTGTGTTGTGAACCGCAGGCAACCCCGGACCGTCATCCAGCTATTGCGAAAATAGATCGAAGAATGACAAAAGATAAAAAGACAAAAATAGCTACATGGAATGTGAGAACCTTGAACCGAGCAGGAAGTAAAGAAAACATCATTCAGGAAATGGAACGATTAGGAATTGCAATCCTGGGTCTTAGCGAAGTACGATAGACAGGTTCAGGCAAGGAGCAAATAGGAACAGACATTATGATATATTCTGGAGGAGAGAAGCACGAAAGAGGAGTAGCCATAATCGTATCGAACAGTTTGAAGCATAACATAATAGGTAGGTTGCTGGGCAATATCGGACAGGGTCATACTCGTAAAGTTTGATAATAAACATTTCAACATAAGTGCAATTCAGGTATATGCTCCAACGCAAGATGCAACGGAAGAAGAACAAGAGGAATTTTACGACCAACTGGATAAAGCGAGAGGGCAGTGCAAAAGTCAGCAAGTAATAATAGTTATGGGAGATCTAAATGCAAAGATAGAAAAAGGTAAAGAACAAGACATAGTAGGTGAATATGGATCAGGAGAAAGAAATGCAAGAGGTGATACGTGGTTAGATTGGTGCATCAGGCACAATCAAGTTATAACAAATACTTGGTTCAAACAGCACCCAAAAAATCTATGGACATGGAAAAGCCCAGGAGATAGAGTGAGAAATCAAATCGACTTTATCACAATCAACAAGAGATTCAGAAATGCAGTCACATTGGCGCGAAGTTATCCAGGAGCAGACTGTAATAGTGACCATGTGCCTGTCGTTGCCACCTTCAAACTGAAGTTGAAAATACTGAAAAAATCAGGACCAACAACAGTGAAGCTAGACTATGATTTTGTAAATAGTGTGAATAATTCTGTAACCACGCATAAACGCAATCTGCAGTTGCTTATGATAGAGATTTTTAAAACAAAGAACGATCTCAACCCAACATTTATGAAAGTATTCCTGTCAAGATCTTGAAACTTCTGTGCCCACTTTCATCAACTCCTCTATCTCATATAATAAATGAATCTTTCCAGTCTGGCATATTTCCAGAAAACATGAAATTAGCTAAAGTCATCCCACTTTTCAAGAAAGGTTGCCCATCCACAGCATCTAATTATAGACCAATATCTCTCCTTTCAATCTTCAGCAAAATTATTGAAAAAGTAATGTACAAAAGACTATATAATTTTCTAGAATTGCATCAAATCTTGTATTCCATGCAATTTGGCTTTCGTGCCAGCCACTCTATCAACCATGCTCTTGTTAGCATAACTGAAACAATAAAAAATTCTTTAGATAATAAAAAAATTGGTTGTGGTATTTTTCTTGATCTGCAAAAAGCTTTTGATACTGTGAATCATAACATACTTTTAATGAAACTTGAACATTATGGAATAAGAGGCACTGCTTTAGATTGGTTTAGATCTTACCTTTCAGACAGGAAGCAATTTGTTTGCGTCAATGGGTCTAACTCTCATTCTCTCAATATAACTAGTGGGGTGCCCCAAGGCTCTGTACTTGGTCCTCTCCTTTTTCTGATTTATATAAACGATTTACCAAATTCTTCCTCCAAACTATTGTTCTACTTGTTTGCAGATGATACAAATATTTACTATGAAGCTAATAACATTGATGTGCTTCAAAGAGTAGTTAACAAAGAACTAAAAAAAGTTAAAGCATGGCTGGATGTTAACAAGTTGTCACTAAACATAGAGAAAACTAACTTTATTGTATTTAACTTTCCAAAAAACTAGCTAGAACTTGTGGCATGTTTTTTAAAATACGGCATTTTTTGCCAATCAATGTTTTGATTTGTTTATATAACTCTTTATTTTCCTCTTTTCTTCAATATGGTATTATAGTTTGGGGCCTTACATATGATTCATATGTCAAGCCAGTTTATTTGCTACAAAAGCGAATAATAAGAGCCATAGCATTTGAGCATTTCACCTCACCTTCTGCTCCCATCTTTCTTGATCTGAAAATCTTACGGCTTTCTGACCTTTTCCAATTCAAGCTACTTTGTTTTATGTATGAATGTATTAATAGAACTTCCCCTTCTCATTTCCATAATTTCTTCACGCCAGTGGCATCTGTTCATCAATATGGTACTAGACAGTCATCAAAGAATGACATTTTCTTAACGAAGAAAAATACATTGCTTTATGGTCTTCGATCAGTGCAGTATTGTGGTGCTAAAACATGGAACAGCATTCCAGTAAACATCAAGGAATCAACCTCTATCCACAGCTTTCGAAAAAATCTCAAAACTTTCTTCTTCACCAATAATTATCAAAACTAATCATGGTAGAGTGCTCCTGGGGGCTGGATGGGCGTTTTTCCGTCTGTCCAGTCCCTGGAAGTACTTTAAACCCACATTGATATGAAGTGGCTTCATTCCTCGCAAGTTTATCATCAATCCTTAAATATTTAAACAAATTTTGAATATTTTCTAAGACAGGGGGTGCTCTCTCCTCGATTAGTTTATCTATTGAGAGGGCCCCTCCTTAAGAAATTCCCTGCACACAAATTTATTTTCTTTTTTTCTACATCATTGTTATTGTTATCATTTATATTTTTTACACTTAGTTAATTTATGTTGAAATTGTTTGTATGTAGTGGAATTTTAAAATGAGAAACTGAAACTGAAACTGAAACTGAAAAATTGAGCAAAGTAATGAAATAGAAGAAGATTATGACAGATTTAAGACAACATTTATCGAAGCAGCCAACTGCAGCATACCGGTAAAGAAAAACATAATAAAAAGGAGTGGATGACTGATGAAATCTTGAACAAGATGGAAGAGAGAAGGAAACATAAAAGATCTGAAAGTCAATACCGAGAAATCGACAAAGAAATAAAAAGAAAATGTATAGAAGAAAAAGAAAAATGGCTGAATACCATGTGTCTTGAAGTAGAATCAAATAGAAACACCGACAGCAGGAAGCTGCACAGCAAGATCAAGGAGATAGCTGGAGAGATGAAAAACACATGTTCTTCGAGTGGATGTCTGAAAGCAAAAGATGGAACAATAATAATCGAAAAAGAGAAAATTATTAAGCGTTGGGAAGAGTATATTGAAGAATTATTTGATGATGAAGGGGGTATAAAGCCGACAAGAAAAGATGAGGACCATGGAGAAGACATTCTAAAGTCCCAAGTAGAATTTGCCTTAGGAAAGATGAAACGAGGAAAGGCACCAGGTCCAGATCCAGTTAACGTGGAAATGTTAGACAGTGCAGGAGAATTAGGTCTAGAAAAGTTGACTGAGCTTATTAACAAGGTTTATAACACGGGAAACATTCCGGGAGATCTCTTAAAGTCGATATTCATAGCAATACCAAAAAAGCCAAAAGCAAATGAATGCGAACTCCATTGAACAATTATTTTGATGAGCCACACAGCAAAAACACTCCTCAGATTTCTCATGAAAAGAGCAAGGGCGCAAATTTAAGCCAGAAATCTCGAACAACCAATGCGGGTTTGTACAAGAGAAAGGAACTCGGAATGCAATTTAAATGATGAGAACACTTATCGAAAGAAGCATTGAAATGAAACAGGACATTTATGTCTGCATGATCTCAACATCGAAGGGAAAAGCTGAAGGTTAATAAGGAACATTTAAAGAATAAAGAGTAAAGAATTTTTTGGGTAGCATCCTTACCTCAGATGGCAGAAGCAAAGTCGAGATTGACAGAAGAATTGGACAAGCAAAAAGTGCATTTGGAAATATGATAAACATTCTAAGTAACAAAAAATCTCAATCCAAATAAGGCTTAGGACATTAAAAGCTTATATCTGGCCCATCATGAAATACACTTGTGAAACATGGAACATAGGAAAAGAAGGAAGGAAAATTGATAGTTTCGAACTTTGGTGCTACAGGAAAATGCAAAAAATCAGTTGGACCGAAACGAAAAGTAACGATGAAGTACTGAGGTCAGTGGGCACAAAGAAAGAGTTACTGAACGGAATCAAAGAACTACAAATGGAGTTTGTCGGACATATACTTAGAGAAGGAAACATAGAAGAATTGATCACAACAGGAAGAATTGAAGGCACTATCGACAGAGGGAGACAAAGAATAAAACAGCTTGACAACATCAGAGGTTAGTTACAACTAGACAGGAGCTGCGAAGTGATTCACAGTTGCCGAGATAGAGAGCAATGGAGGTCCATGATCGCCCAAGCCATACGGCATGGCACCTGATGAAGAAGAAGAATATATGTCATTATTTGTTTCATAAAATATACAATGCCTGCCAAAAGTCCTTGGAACACTTAGGCCATTTCTTGACAATCCGCAGTTCTAACCATAGCGATTAGGCTTAAACACCCCTCACCCCCAAAACAATGTTGATTTGCAAGGTTATTGTCCTAGCATTCCATCAGAGTCGCGAATCGTCCTGCCATCCCCATTTTGTCATCACAGAACAACATTGTTCTGAGGGGGAGAGGGGGAAATCGCAAAAAAATGCAAAAATAGCAAAGGTGTTCCAAGACTTTTGGCAGGCATTGTATCACTAAATTACTCTGAGGTGAATATGTATGCAGATCACACTAGCATTTCGTTTTCATCGGATTCTATCCCCACCATAAACGAAAGTGTCAATTCTGACCTCCTTTGTTTAAAAACCTGGTTGGAATCAAATAAGTTATCTCTCAATGTCGCCAAAACACAAAATCTCCTCATAGGAGGTAGAAAGAAGTTGAAAGACATTGAAAACTCTGAAACACAAAAAGTGCAAATTGTTATTGGTGAAGAACCAGTTTCGGAGATTAAGGTAACTCTGCTTTCCGCTCTAGTGCACAGCGAAATGCCGTTTCGCAAAACCACTCTCCTCAGAAAACAGTTAATTTCTCCAATATTATTCGGTCTATCGAAAAGCGGTAAAAAGGATGTTGTTCCGTATACTCTGGGCAATCGAAAGATGTATAAATCGCAATGTTTTCGTTAACCCTGGCTTCGCAAATCCTAGCTCAAATCATTTTGCTGATTTCAGAGAAGTGGATTTACCTCCAAAACTACTCGAAAAAGTTTCGATTTTTTTTCGCTCCATCTTTAGCTAAGTAGTTGATCTACAACTTTGCCAAGTCTGATTGAAAAAGCTAGGCTAGATTTCCTGCAATCGAATTTTACATTTCTGTTTACTTTTTGACGTCGAAGGGGAAAACCGTTGGTCAACAGTTTAGCCCATGCAGAACTATTTGAACGCCCGTAGAATGTTTTTGCAAAAAAATTAGTTCTTGATCTAAGATCTATGCTCATTGTGGACTCTAAAAGAAATTGATAATCTGTGAATGCTTACGAAAGTCTCGAAAGACACCCAAAGCATGGTTTCGTGAAGTTGCTGGTAAAAATCAGTAATTTCTAATCAATAGATGCAAATGATACTTTACAAGCGCACGAAGGATGTCTTTTGAGACCTGCGTATGGTATTCCCAAAAGATGACGTTGATTTGTTTGCCAATGGAAGAACTTCTGAAAGCTATTTCAAGCCTGAGCTTTTGCAAGCGTGCTTCATAGCATGGTAATCTGTTGACCAAGGTTTCTCCATTTCGCTGTCGAAAAGTAAACAGAAATACGAAATTCGATTGCAGGAAATCTAGCCTAGCTTTTTCAATCAGACTTTGCAAAGTTGTAGATCAACAACCTAGCTAAAGATGGGACGAAAAAAAATCGAGCATTTTTCGAGTAGTTTTGGAGATAAATCCACTTTTCTGAAATTAGCAAAAAGATTTGAACTAGGATTTACGAAACCAGGGTTGACGGAAACATTGCGATTTATACATCTTTCGATTGCCCAGATTATACAGAACAACGTCCTTTTTACCGCTTTTCGATAGGCCGAATAATATTGGAGAAATTAACTGTTTTCTGAGGAGATTGGTTTTGCGAAACAGCATTTCGCTGTGCACTAGAGCGGAAAGCAGAGTTACCTTAAGCACACAAAATACCTGGGGATCGAAGTTGACCAGTTTCTAAATTGGGATGATCATATTTCCGCTATAACTAAAAAGATAGCAAAAGGAATCAGAATGTTGCGTTATGCGAAAATATATCTCCCTCTAACTACGATTCAGTCAATGTACAGAAGTCTTATTGAGCCATATTTCCGATCCTGTTGTTCCGTGTGGGGAGTCTGTAGTACCACTGCCTTA
Organism: Aurelia coerulea; assembly: GCA_039566865.1. Classification (NCBI taxonomy): domain Eukaryota; kingdom Metazoa; phylum Cnidaria; class Scyphozoa; order Semaeostomeae; family Ulmaridae; genus Aurelia; species Aurelia coerulea. The sequence goes on along the minus strand of CM076949.1, from coordinate 13,961,564 downwards.
AACAAACTACAGAAACTACTAAACCGTGCCGCGAGAATAGCTACAAACAGCCCTTACGATGCGTCCTCACAACCACTTCTGAAGGAACTAGGATGGCAAACGGTCAGAGAACTTATTGACATGGAAACCGCCAGGATGGTGTACAGGTCAATTAATGAGGAAGCTCCCAATTACCTTGCAACTTTGTTCGAGAGGTTGTCGGATAATAGTATTAGAGTGCTTCGAAATACAAATACAGACCTGAAGCTGCCTTTCCTAAAAACGTCCAGTGGTCAACGGTGCTTTGCTTATAGAGGAGCACGAAAATGGAATAGCCTTATCGCTGATGTCAAGACAGCGTCGACCTTAAATCGATTCAAAGCTGCATATAAAACCAGCCAGTAATCTTTTCGGTTGAACTCCTTATTTACATACCAGTTTTATTTTCATCTTTATCGTTACTCGTAAATTTTGATTAGATATCTTTATTTTGTTATTATTTTACAGGGCACTTTGGAAATCAGTATTTAACTGTATATTTAACCCTGTTTAAAGAATTTAAAATGAAAAAAAAAATGAACTGGCTGCCGTGAGCGCGTTTTGTGTACAATCTAGCGATACTTGTTAACAAGAGGAATGGATCCTACAATTAAATATCGCTCGAAAAATGCTTTGCTGTCGCCATGAGCTTCAAGCTCAGACGTGGTCTCCTTTTTCCTGGCGTGTCAATCCAGCGATATGGGAAGCTGAAAAAGGCCTACCTGTGACGAAATTGTAAGTAGTCGCAATTTTTCTATTCGTGTTTCCTTGCAAAAATTATGCTTTCTCTTGCTTCTCCACTACTGTTCACCAGAACCACAGTAAAAACACTTCAACCTTTACTCCAACTCTTTAAACAGATATTTACAAAAAACCTCGACCATAATATCCCCTGCTTCCCAGCCGAGGATAAAGTTCTAACTGCAATCAGAAAGGCTATAGATCGCCCTCTTCCGATGACAAGGTTTGGTGTCGAATCCTCTATGAAGAGATGGTGGGGGGGGGGGGGAGTGAAATTAACAAAGAAACCTCAGCAGGGGGTTACGTTGATTTTGGATGCGCGCGTGTTAGGGTCTGAATTAATGCCAGGGGGCCTTAGAGTATTGTAATGGAGCCATGCTAGAGTGTTGCCAGTTATCTTGTAAAAGCCTGTAACTTTCAATTGCAAATTGTTTATGGGATGAAAATATCGCGATTTTATCGCTGTATTTTTTGACATCGTTAAAAATGTAAAATATTCAGGAGTTCAACTTGATGATAGCCTCGCTTGGGATCGGGACACGAAATCATTATGTAGCAAACTATCTCGTGCTCTAGGAGTTTTGAAATATGCCAAAAAGTTCGTACCTAAGGATGCCATAATCAAAATGTGTCATGGCATCGTAGAGCCACATTTCCATTACTCCTGTGCTGTTCGGAGAAGCTGCAGTGAAACCAGATTGCAAACCATACAAAAGTTGCAAAATCGAGCTGCAAGAATTGTCACCAATAGCAGCTATGATGTATCCGCCTTAAATTTGATCAAGGAACTGAATTGGCCAACAGTTATGGAAATGATCAAATGCGAGACAGCTACAATGACATGCAAAGCATTGTCAGGTCTGGCACACGGCTATCTTTCAAACCATTTTAAGAAACATTCTGCGCGTGACATCAGTATGAATTTGCGCAATGCCACTGCCGATGTCCTTGTTCCATGGATGAAAACCTGTAATGGGCAGAAAGCTATATCTTTCTGGGGTGCAAAGACTTGGAATGAATTGTCTTGGATGTCAAACGAGCACCCTCTCGTGGCATTTTGAAAAGTATGCTGAAGAGTAATTTGCTTCTCTCAGGCTAACTCTATTATTTCTCATTTATTTCTTTTAGATTGCAAATATAGGTATTTTTTCTAGTAATTTTTAGAAATATTGTAAAGTTTGGCATGGCCCCCTGTAAAGCAATCTTCTCGATTGGCGGGGCTACCATGTAAAAATAATGAAAAATGAATGAAATGAAATAAAGAGGCACATATTACTTATCAAACGATAACATGAGCTAAACCACTTCTGTTATGTGTATAGCATCCATTTCAATTGGAAACTGTGTTTTCTTGAGCCTTCAGCGGTGCCGCTGTTCGAAATTCATGCGTGAACTTGCGTGATCAAAACTTGTATTCAAGTATTCAAGTATTCAATGTCTATTCTCAGCAAATTTAAAACTAATACATTTCAACTGGTGTAGTGTATAATAGAAAGCTACAATGCCTGCCAAAAGTCTTGGAACACCTTTGCTATTTTTGCATTTTTTTGCGATTTCCCCCTCTCCCCCTCAGAACAATGTTGTTATGTGATGACAAAATGGGGATGGCAGGACGATTCGCGACTCTGGTGGAATGCTAGGACAATAACCTTGCAAATCAACATTGTTTTGGGGGTGAGGGGGTGTTTAAGCCTAATCGCTATGGTTAGAACTGCGGATTGTCAAGAACTGGCCTAAGTGTTCCAAGGACTTTTGGCAGGCATTGTAGGTGTAGGTCGTTGATGTAGAGTAAAAAGAGGAGAGGCCCTAAGGATGAACCTTGTGGAACGCCACATGTAACGTCCTCAAGTTCAGAGATCTGCCCATTTACCTTACAACATTGTTTTCTGTTCGAGAGGTATGAATGAAACCAGCGTAATTCCTTATCTTTTATTCCATACAGGGAAAGCTTCTTGAGAAGAATCTCATGATTAACTGTGTCGAAGGCCTTCTTTAGATCTATGAATGTTACTGATGTGAATTTGCCTTTGTCTATGTTTAGATACCAGTCATTCGTACACTTTAGTAAGCAAGTTAGAACTGAGTGCAAACTTCTAAAGCCTGACTGCTTCGAGTAAAGAAGCTTGTTATTGTTAAGGAAAGAATACATCTGGTAAAATTTAAGTTTTTCGAATAGACGAGAAACAACAGGTAAAACAGTGATCAGAACAGTGCGATGGGGCTCTAATACAACCTCTCGGGAGCAGTTTTCACCTGAAAGAACTCTATTCAATCATTTCGCCTTGTTTAAGCAAGATGAAAAAATTATTTTACCTGTTCTACTTAACCCTATTCGTACTGGGGGGGGGGGCGTTTTTCGCCCCCCCTACCAGTTTTTGCTGCGTTACGCTAAAACGACAAGAGATATAACCACCAGTTTTGGTGACTTTTACTCAAATTTCATAGGCAAATAAATTTTTAACATTTCATTGTTCTACCTCTGATCATGTGACCACAGTAATATCATATTTGGAGAGTAGTCAACAACAAAAAAGATTAAAATGTCCGTCGTTTTCGTGCCGTTTGCCTGATCGATCTCAAACATGCACCATTCGATTGCATTTGATGAGTACTTTCATTTGATATATAGAATTTGCATATTTGCTTATGTCAGCAAAATTTAATAAAATGACGTCATTCAAATTTATGACGTCATTTCTCTAATAAAGAAGTGTAAAATATAAATTTGTTTAGTCTAATTTGTTTCATCTTATTAATTTGATTTTTTTTGAGTCTATATTTACCAGATAAAAGGACAGGACTGTCAAAAACCTACGATGAAAGTACATGCATGCAACAAAAGGCTAATTTAAGACTAATTGTGCTAAAAATAGAAGCTAACAAATTTTGAAAAGTATATATTTTTAAACTATGACATGTTTCCTACTATTTGAAACAAATTTGAAGACAATCGGCTGAGTGGTTAATTAAATAGTATTTTTTGGTTAAGGAGGTTTAAATCTGCCAATTTTCCTCAGTTTTTCGGTTGCCTATCAATGAATTACGTGACTTATTAATTGTCATTGTTATATTTGAATAGCCAATTGTCTAAAGAACAATGGGGGTAAGTCTTATTGTTATATCTTTTGTAGTTTTGGAGAAAAAGAGGGGGGCGAAAAATGCCCCCCCCCAGTACAAAATACCTAAAAAATCGCCCAGTACAGATAGGGTTAAAGAAAAGGAGCTTCAGAGATGTATTTCATTTGCAGGAGTGTCATTGAGGTTAAGATGAATTAGAAAAAATTATCAGATCTTCATAATAAAACCAATAGTACAACTGGTATTGTAAAGCACTGCTGATAAATGATGATATACTATTCAGATTTGACGAGCCCTTGTTTTTACTTCAGTTGCTCTATTTCATCAAACTACTGCGCATTTAGTAGCTGCATTATCATGCTTTGAGAAAATGTTTACTTGTTATGCTAGCATAAGCAGGTTGAGAGATATTTGAATTAAGAGAACTGAGAAATTCTTTATGATACATCTTGTATTTATTCTACTGACACAGTTCTTCTTAATAGCCCTTTAGACGATTAATACACATTTTTCATCCAGGTGACATTCTTGCAAAAGTGCCAGCCAGAATTTCTGCATGACCTTGTACTGAAAATGAAAATGATCATTTTCACGCCTGGAGATTATATTTGTAGGAAAGGAGAAATAGCAAGAGAGATGTATGTCATAAGTGATGGAATCCTAGAAGTCATCAGGTACTTGTGATTCATATTTGTTTTTCTTGAAAGTTGTCTTGTTCTTTTTTTCCTTGTAATCACGAATGACATCATCCTCCTAAAGTGTAAAGGTCTAATTTCAAGACATAGCTGTTGATATTCAAGTGTATTCTGGGTGGTGACCCCAAAAAGAAAAATTTCTGTTTGACAACTTGAAAACATCATCAGATTTGATTGATTCATGATCACGAAATTTCTATATGCGCATTTGTGCCAAAGACCCAATTAATTTGAAAAACATTGCACTGTTGTATGCAGTGGGTCTTCATTCTATCTCGCATCACAAAAAGAGGATTACAGAAAAGATGATGTCACCAGGTATTTGACCAACATGCATTGCGTTTAATAGACGAATTCCTATAGAATCACTGTTGATCCTGTACACTGCATTATCGTTCTATTGAACGCAATGTATCTTAGTCAAATGCCCCTTGTTACCATCTTATCCGTAATCATTTATTAAATCTGTCTTTTAGACTCGATACATAGTCCCAATGATAGCAGCTACAACAATGCCAATAACAAAAACAACACTTTTCATATTTTTGAGTGGATGTAATTGTTTGCTCAAACCATAGTCAGTAGTCCTTTTCTATTAACTATGCTCAGACTGGTAGTAAAATTGCTAGTTTCAGCGCAGCGTCCATTTGTTAATCTCTAGCAATTAATGCAAGTCCAGTCTATTTCTCATTCATGTCTATGACAAAGCTCTTATATCACTTACAACTCAAAATTTTCTTATAGATTCTCAAGATGATAATGGCAAAATCCTACTTCTCAAAATATGGATTTTCTTGCCGTGTTTTCTTCATTTCACTCTTAAAATAATAAATCATTATCATCAGTATTTATTTTGTCATTTTTAACCAGTGAGGTATCAGTACCAGCTAGCACACCCTTATTTGAGAGAAAAGGTTTCACCAGATCCCAGAAAGCTTTATTGGACATGAGACCATTGCTTGTGACACTCTTGAAGTGATTCTTAATGGCTTTTTACGTAGGGCAACGCAGCGATTTCGTTACTTCTTGAAAGCCACTTCATCTTGGTTTGAAGGGTGTTTATTTAATCTTCTTTTAAACCTAGAACGAGTATACATGGCTTTTTTCAGGTCTGGATTCATAAAGGGTGCATTATTTCCCCTTAGAAACTTTGTTTTGATGGGAGCGTGTTTGTCCACTATAATTCTGAAAGTATTGGTCAGATGATCATAGGATTTATTCGGGTTAGTCTCGTTGCATTCAAATTGGGCATGCTTTATATCATTCAAGAAATTTTCAGGAACTAACTTTTTGTAGCTGCGATATTTTATTTGTTTTGGTTTTAGCCTAGGAACAGTTGATTTCATAGTGGTATCTACGAGACCATGATAGTTACTTAGACCTACTTCAAAAACGGAGGATTTCTGGAAAGACCTGGGTCTATTCGTTAGAATAACGTCAATAGATGAGCTATGGCTCTTTGTGAAGGAAGTTTTTGACGTCACTAAATTGGAAAAATCGAGCACATCACAAAAAGAAGCCAATTTGTCAAAACCTGGATCTGTCTTATTTAGAGTGTCAATATTGATATCGCCCATTAAAATGATGTTATCGTACCGATCTAATGCACGATTTAAGGAAGTTGACAGATTTACATTCGGGGGACGGTAAATACTACATATTATCCATTTCTTTTTTGCAACTACTAGTTCAGAAAACAATAGCTCAAGAAATGGGACTTCAAAAGTAAGCACCCTGTTGCAAATAATGCAATTCCTTTAGTATTGCATGAGACCTCCTCCAAGTTCAGACCTATCGAGACGTATTGGACTTTTGTAATTATTAATGAGAAACAATTCAGTTTTAAAATCCGAATTTAGTTTTGTTACTTCAATGAGTTGATTTCATAGTGGTAGCTACGAGACCGTGATAGTCACTAAGACCTATTTCAAAAATGGAGGTCTTCTGGAAAGACCTGGGTCTATTTGCTAGAATGACGTCAATAGATGAGCTATGGTTCTTTCTGAAACAAGTTTTCGACGTCAATGAATTGGACAGACCGAGTACATCACAAAAAGAAGCCAATTTGTCAAAACCGGGATATGTTATATTTACAGTATTAGAATATAATAAGAGTCTAAAGTAGAATCGAGGATCATAAAAAGATTCTTGTGCTCACTCTTTCTTGCTACTACGCCATCATTACCAAAATACAAAGGGTGACGGATTGGGTTGACCCTCTTGGCAGAGAAAATGACTTCTTCTGTTTTCTCAGTATTCGATTTCATTTCCATTGCAACGACCATAGTCGCACCCTCTCCAAATCCCTATCTATTTCTTCTGCAGTTTTGAGCTCATCATAGACAGCTGTAAAAAGCAATGTGTCATCAGCAAAGAGCTTAATATCGTATCTAACATTTTCTGTAACCATTGCATCTTTTGGGTCCACATAGAGTGCAACAACATCTCTGCGTCTCAATATGTAGAGCTTCAAAATGAGCCTGGTGATGTGCCCTAGTTTGCTTGAAATGTACAAAGGTCATGTTTCCGTTTGGTACATTGGTCAATGAAGAATTATCAAACCTGTATGATTTTGATTTTCCATTTTTTGTTGACTTAGTGCCATCCTTTGAAATACTTCTGGTCTTACTAACTTGCCAAATTTAGGTGACTACGATATCGAGGAACATTTACCTTCTAATGTCAACTCTACTTATCTTACCCTCCAGGACTATATCTACACTTGATACTTCAAAAACTGATTTTTCCTTATTTCATTTAAATATTAGAAGTCTCTCTCTTCATCTCGATGAGCATGTTTCAATTCTTGCAATTCTGAAAGTAAAATTTGATGTTATTGGTGTATCTGAAACTTGGAATTCTTTTGAAAATCCTGTGAAAACTAATGAAAACATTCCTGGTTATAGTTATTTTCTATTCCAGTCCCATAGTCAAAATGGTGGTGTAGCACTTTATGTGAAATCAGGCCTAACTCCAATTCCTAGACCAGGAATTGGCAAAGATAGTACTGATTTTGAGTCAGTTTGGGGGTTGAGGTTGAAAATGACAATGGCAAAAACTATCTTGTTTGCTGCATCCAAGCTCCCCTATTCATACTTTCTACAAGAAACTTTATCAAATTCAGCTGCTTTCAACGAACAGGTTGTTATCCTTGGAGACTTCAACATTGACTTCATTAATCATAATTCACATACTCCACCTACAAATCATATTAACTTCGTTTTCTCTAAGAAATTTCTCCCATATATCATTCATCCATCACGGGTGTCTAGAAATTCTTCTACCCTTATTGACAATATTTTTTCTATTATCGCCGATAATGAAACTGTTTGTGGTAGCTTTCTGACTCAAATAACAGATCATTTTCCTCAGTTTCTGATTGTTAAACAAGCAGGTATATCTTATAAGAATTTATCATATCATCAGCATGATTTCTCTAAGCTCAACACAGAAACTCTTCTGGATGATTTTGCTAACCTTGACCTTACCTGCTTGCATGACCATTCTTTGGATGTAAATGCTAAATTTAATAGACTACTGTCCAACCATGATGATTTAGCCAAAACTCATGCACCTTTAAAGAAACTTACAAAGAGAGGTATCAAGTTTAGAAAAAAGCCATTGCTTAATCGTAAAATTCAAAAGATGATGCGCATCAGAGATTGATTGTTTAGAAAGCTCAAGAAGAACAATGATCAATCTGTTATGGATTTCTCTAAAAACTTTAGAAATCGAGTTGCAGTTTCATAGAAAGGAAGTAAAGCAATTAATTTCTACAGCTATTTTCAAAAATAAGTAACAACATGAAACAGCTCTGGTCAGGAATTAAATCTGTTATAAGTATTAAGAAATCAAGTAGTGTCAATGTGATAGATAAACTTAAAGATTCAGATGGTATCATTACATCAGATCCAACTGTTATTGCAAACATTTTTAATAAGTTTTTTGTGAATGTTTCTCATGGTATCACAAAGAATATTCCAAGACCTAACAAGTCACCTTTGGATTACATGGGCAATAGAATTAGAAATTTTTTTTGTTACGCCTTCAGTTCCTTTTAAAATTTATGATATAATCTCCTTCTACAATCTGGAGAAGCTACTTATCACTGCAAATAGTAAGACAACATGACCGACCACTGGTTTCAGTCATCAGGCAAATCTGATCTTCTGAAAGACATAGCTCCATCATTTTTCAACGGATCTTTACGGGAATGGCAGCAAACTTCATTTGAATATCTGAAGAGCAAGATCATATAACAGTTTTGAGAGAATATATTGCTGTTTTGGCGCAATATTTTGGCAAATAGGGCAAACCTTTTTTGGGGCACAATGTATTTCCAATGCTCAGAAAAATAGAATGAGAATTACAAAAATACTTCAGCCTGTGGGATATATGAACACTACGCTTAATTGCATACTTGCTCGCTTTTTTGCTCGCTTGCTTGCTTACTTACTTAGAAAGCCCAATATATCTCTCAGTTCCGTGCTAAAGTTATGCCAGTGCAGGCAGACGCCCGTCTATAAAATGGCAACATTTTGCACCACAGTGAAGTTCCACATTTTAACAAAATAATTGAAAAAATAAACTCGGACGCTGATTTTTTTGCTAGAACAATTGGAAAACAATAAGCTGGTAAAGGCAGAAAATAGAAAAATAGTCTGAGATCAATAAGTGGGCTTCTTGCCCGGGGGAGGGGGGGGGTACTTCATTGTGAAGATGATTTGACCTGAATCTGGACTTTGAGAAAAAGACCCATTCTTATGACAGAATATTCCAAAATTTCGAGCCCATTTGCATGAATATCGGGAAATTTCTTACCCATGTGTATGAATTTTTCGATTTGAAACAAAGGAAGATTTCAGTTGTTTGATGTGGATTATCACTATGGGACCCATTGATAAGAAAATTCTGAAAGTAGCTACCCATCTTCCAGATTTATGGTTAAAAATAAACGCATATGTAGGGAATTTCAGATAAAAAACCCACCCATATCAGCAGCACGCCCACTAGCACTTACCAATGAAGTATCCCCCTCCCCGGGTTTCTTATCTGTATCTGCTTTCCAAGAAATGCATGGCCGTGACTCTGCAAAGTGAAGTGAGATGCATTTGTTCCTCGTACAGTATTTATCACAACAACAAGGCTTCAGCAGTTTTTGTTATCATATAGTAAGTGACAAAGGAAGGACTCAAAAAGAAAAAGTGAAAAGAAAATTAATGCACCCTATTGTCAACCAAGTAGCATCTTATGTTTTTCAATATAAAAGTTTTGCATCTTCATGAGTGCAGTACAGTAATTGAGAATGGCATCACTGATATATTTTCTACTGTTTTTTACATGCAATATTTATGTGCTTCTGCGAGCAACTAGTAATCGGTACACTGCTTTAAGACAAGACGTTTTACAAAATGAATTAGCAGCAAGCATTTGCTTGTTTTTGTAATTTATTGTTTCCTAAAAATACATTATTTGCATTTATATCAATGATCATTGTTTCATTTCAGTGAGACTGGAAGAATCCTGAAAGTATTATATTCTGGCGACTTTTTTGGTGAAATAGGGATACTGAGTCTTAGCAAAGGTCAAAACAGGTCTGTTTGATTCATTTTATTTTATCATTATGCCGATGAACGGACAAAAATTTATCAATCACAATTTTGCATTATATGCAATACTCAACGAATTGTAGTTAAGGTGAAAGGCTAGAATTTCTATTGTGAATATTCAAAAACTTTGCATCAGTTGTAGACTATGCATTACGAAAATACTCTTTGTTTCCAAATTAAACAAGAAAGTCATCTGCAAATAATATTTAAGATATTTAACATATCTTAATATTTAAGATAATATCACTTAGTAGGATAATATTAATGTAAAATCCACTTTCCTCAAGATCTTTTACGGAAACCAAATTACTCTCGAAAAGTAGGTCTGCATTGTTGCGAGGGATAAAATCAGTATTACAGATCTATGTGAAATCTCACAACTGGGTGACTCAAAGCCTTGCACGTTCTCAAAACTGATATATTCCATTAAATGAAAACTCCTTGTCGTACATGCTTTTTTGAAACACTTATGCAAAGCTAAAAGTATTGAATTATGACAGTAAGAGCCTTCGAGCTCAATCTCAATCTTCGCTTGTCCTCATTTGCAAAGAATTATATTCGCAAAAATTTTGCAAAGTCTTTAAGAGCCTTTTCCGTAAACAGATGAGTTAAAGCCGATCACGGGCGGTAGGAAACTTGAATTTTAGAAAAATCTTTACGGTTAGTACATCGAGTTATTCCTATCCTAATATATCATTCTATACATGATATATTAGCCTGCGTGCAGACTCAACTATCCTAAAGTGTAGAGTCTGCGCAACAAAGTCGAAACGCTTGTCCAGCCTCATTTGGATGAACGTGATTCATCAATCAATTGTCAGGCCGCGTGGTGCTATGGAGTATGAAGTATGGCTCAAGTGGTTCAAAATGGCAAAGTGTGTAGATGTGAGAAATTTCGTTTGGAGCGCTGAGAAGGTTAAGGAAATCGTTAAGATATATTTTCGGGTTCCCAACATATTTGAGGATCAAGAAAAGTCCCTTCGATGTTTTTTTCAATTTTGGTTGCCTTCCATACTCCATACTCGTGCTATTTCACCATTCTAGTCGTTGATGCTTGAAACTCAAGGGCATTTGTATCAACGCTGCTGCAATTTATTCTGACCAGTCAGAGAAGGTTTTTGATTGAAATCGAAGAAAAAAGGATATTCAGCATTCTCTTCACATCACCTGGACAAGTTGGCATTCTCACGAGGAAGGTACCTACTACTCTCACTTACATTATCATGCTTTACATTTTATTTTCTATTATCATATCATATTATCTTTTAATTTCATTTTCATAATCCTTCTGCCCTGTCCACAAACTTTTGCGAAATGGGAGGTTTAGTTTAAACTTAGACCTTCTTGTCACTCGGTTTTGGTCGATTGAGTGGAATATTTCACCAGTATACTGTAGGCTGGAGCCGTTCCTTTGAAAAATTTCATTATGTTTACACATGTATGCTGATCAACTCTTGGTGGGGAGCCAATGTATAGCTTTGAATTCTGTAGCCCCTACATTTGCTGTGTTTTTTAAATTCAAATAGAAGTGAATGCATGCATGGTTGAAAGCTAACTGTGAAATAGTAGATTTTAACCCTTTAAAGTAGAAGAGAGACAATGCAGCAACTGTCTAGCACTTTTCATATATTTAAAATATTTAAACTAAACTGAATTTAGGACATTGTTGGCCACCAACGTTCTAAATGAGTTTCTGAGACTCAGCTTCATTAGCTCTTTGGAGTGATATCTGCATGTCAAAAAGATTAGGCTGGTACATATATTGTGGCTCATATTTTCAATTTTCATTCTTACAGGGGACTTGGCACTACTCAGAAACCAGCCTTTAGAAAATGGTATGGACAAGTTCGGGAAATAAGGGCATTTCTGGATTCTTCAGTGAAACTTGCAGTGCTCACCACAGCAACTGCTTCAAGATCTACAGAAAAAAAAAATTTTTGTTTTGAATTTGGCCCCAGTCTCTACACAAGAGTAACAAATGTTCCATAGCCAAGAACTCTATCAGGTGCTTAGCTAGCCTGATAACCAGACCGGGCCTGATCCTCTGTTCTACCAACTGTGGGTGGGTATTGGAAAAACACTTACTTAAGAAACATTGTGAATGTCAGGTCTTCTGAACCAGAATTGACAGAAATTATCTCTGAATTGTGCTCTATCTTTCCACTCTATATTATTTAGGCATCCTTCGTGGGCAATCCTTTTGCAAAATATTGAGTATTTTGTTTGCAGCATGCTTCAAGCCTGATACCAATTTGTTTTGAGTATGGTTTGAGCATATTTGAGAGCTTGATTCAAGTAAGAGTTTTGCACCACTTGTGCTAGCTTGGAGCATGCACCTTCACAACTGGCGCAGGGAAACATGCTCTGCAAATTAATTTGAACTCTCTTGAGACTGACATGAATCTAAAGTGGGAATGTTATCATACTGAAAACAGTCACCATTCAAGCTCATTTCCAGTTCAAGCAGATGCTGCTGGGTTTTCCTTTGGGAAAACGAATCTTTGTTGCTGTTTTTGTTTTAAAGCTTGAACTGAAGGCAAACTCAAACAAGCTTGAATTTTTGTCTGTTTGAGAATAATTCTAGAATATGATTATTGCAAAGCTTGGTCAAGCTCTAATTGGGTTAATATACTCAATTCAACCTCCTTCAAGCCATGCTCCTTTCAAGATTGTGCAAGTGTTGCAAGATCAGTCCTTTGAGACATTGCAATGATATGCATCTTTTTGAACCTCTTTTTCACAAATGTCACAAGCAGAACATTACCAAATATGGTTTTTTTATAGAGCAGAGCCCAGTACACTTCAAGAAAGTAGTTAGGTTTCTTATGTTCTGCTTGTAGCATTTTGAGCTTTGTCAGCATTTTCTCAAAATCACTAGACACAAATGAATACAATTTTCAAGACGTTTGAACATAAATTGAACATTGAACATTATTATTGCTCATGAAAGAAAATCAAGTACAGGATATAATCAGCATCTTGGGACAATGTAGGATGTTGCAGGATGCATTATATCAAAAACCTTGGACCAAATGTGGTTGTGACTCATCTTTTAGCCAAGAAAATGTAGGCCTATGTTACTTCTACTGATGGTATTTTATCAAATTTGGTGCCAAAATGCAAGAGAATCATCAGTCTTCAAATACAAAAAAGGGCCATCCCCCCCCCCCACTTTAATTACGCAGTTCTGAAAGGCAGGTCATCATGTTGTGTTGTGTGCAGTGGTAATATTTGTGTTTCAAGTCCCCCCCCCCCCACTTTTCTGGTTTCCTCGGAGGCCCTGCTAGCTTGTAATTGCATTTTTCAAAAGTTGCTTTTTTTGCTGTAAAAGTGCCTGCTAGTAAATGTTGGATGCTTGATCCTCCAAAACGTTCTGCTTTTGACGTGCAGAATGGATGCGCTGCAGAAGTCTGAGACATTCTCTGCAAATATACTTTGCCGTGGGCCTATCTAGGCCGGACGACGATCTCCAATGGATTGTTGCAAATCAGCGTTCACGTTAAATTTCCCTTTTCCATCGAGCAAATTAAAGTCTTTGCGACCATCCTTCAACGAAATATGCTTCAAGCAAAGAATGTACGAAGAAATGTTTGATGCAGTGGTGAAAATAATTGCTTTTTCACGCAATACTTGCTTGCAGACTTGTCGGCCATGAAGGATGATTGTCGCGTAATCGTGGCATATTGACGCGCTTTTCAATCCAACACTGCGCAAACAGGCTGCAGCACCGCAGAGCCACTAGCTGCATTTTTTGTCCAATCAAAATCCGAGTTGCTAACCAAACTTTCTTTGTGAATTGATTGATCAATCACGTTCATCCAAATGAGGCTGGACAAGCGTTTCGACTTTGTTGCGCAGACTCTACACTTTAGGATAGTTGAGTCTGCACGCAGGCTATGATATATCGACTTGTTTTCCTTCTATGTCTAACTCTCCTGCAAAGGCGCTATTTTAATCCGATTGACATGACTTCAAGGGCCCTTGCGCAATTATGCCACTCAAACAGAAGCTCCTCCAATGTAGGATTACATGGGAAAGAACAACTTTTCATATCTGTGGTTTCCTGATCTCTCGATGCTCGAAACAAGTTCATCTTCGAGAACAATGTGGAATGACCCAGGTGTGACGTCGCACCTGGGTCGCAGCTGTTTGAGTTTCGGTTATGCAAGACGGGTGGGGAGTTTATGAACATGTGACCTCTTTTGGGATATACGAAAGGAGGCTTATGGCGAGAGCGGGGTTTTCAAGTTTCTTGTTGCCACTGATCTGTGCTTGCAGCAGAATTTAAAATCTAGGCACAGAATATGCAACTTGATGTAGAAGATGTTTTAACCCTATCCAGACTGGGGGGGGGCTCATTCAGCCCCCCCCCCCACATACTTGACTGAGCACTGCTCCAAATTGGTTCAACGAACCAGGAAATGGTTTTTTTGACTTCTAGTTTCTATCCTTTTAAAGAATGATTTTGTGTGAAATTTTGAAAAAAAAATTCAGGGGGGTGGGGGGTGGCTGTTTTTTCAGAGTGGTCGGGGCCAACTTTTAGGTAAGCTGCTTATGGATGTAATTCCAGATCACCTCATGATCCTTTGATAGTATCCTTTTTACTTTCTATACTTGTAATCTATAAGGTCTCTTTAATATTTTCCAGGAACAATAGACCAATTATGTGTCACGTGACCTCATTAATGACGTCATCTTTAAGAAAATGGCAAAAATTAGTTAGCAGTGTTTCTGCAAGGATATTTCGACCCCAAATGTTTTACATCAGCAATAAATAGATTAAAGCTGATCAACAGGCTTGTTTTCACCCAAGCTATGTAATTTTGTTTGAATTTTGTGCACCATTGGTCGCAAACGGTATAAGATTCCCCGGGGGTATCCTCACATAGTACTACTAACGATCAGTTTTCATGCATATCTTGAGAATCTGTTTTACAGTGAAAATTTTTTGACTTGAAAGTGTTTAGTTTGTCAAGATATTATCAAAATTTCACCAAATTACTATCCTCAACCTCCTATTTCCCCCTTCATTCTTCCTTCCAACTCATTTGCTTACTTCTGGGAAAAAATGCTGATGTCAGCATTTTCTGCAATAATCAAAACAAAAGTTTCAAAAGGAAAAATGAAGTATGCAACGAACACTTACCATTGAAGTAGTTTTCATTGTAATATATGGAGAAATTCTCTATTACGGCTGCATTTGTCATTTTTCGGGAAAACAAGAATTTTAATCTCCCTGTCCGCCATCTTGGATTTGCGAAAATCAAATTTTTCACTTTATAGGTATATTTTCACCTTCTAACAATGCTTTGATTGGCATAATTTGGTTTCATGAATCAATCTTAGAAAATTACAAAGATTTAGAAAAAAGTGGATTTTTTCATTTTTTCGTGAACACGTGCTAGTTGGTCTTGAATAATTATGACGTCATTTCTATTTTTAGAATTATTTTTTTAAAAAATTATAGATCATAAGCAGGGCTACCTGCGTGGCGAGTTTCGTCTTCGTAAATGAAGGAATGGCGATTTTAGAGAGGGGGGCCGAATGACCCCCCCAGTCTTCTAGTAGCTCAAAAAGCCCAGTCTGGATAGGGTTAAAGGGCTAATATCACCAATTACGAAAACTCTATATATGGACATTCTTTCACCGCTGAATTCGATGAGATCACCCAAAACGCAATATTATGGCTATAAGTGCCCCCAAAATCCCTCCAAAGTTGAGAATTTACTGTAATATTTCAAAATTACAGCGCAAAGAATAGAAGACTGGTAACGAGCGCTGCAACGTCACAGCAGGAAGGCGCGAGAGAGAGAGAGAGTCATAGCAAAGGCCTTCATGGGAGAAGCAGAACAAGGTAGCTTCTTGCTTCCTCGCTTGCTTCTATCCGCAAATCCGTTGTTTCAACCATGCTAAGTGTATGCTTTGTGACTGGAGCAATACCAAAAATCTGGGTAATTTTATCCACAATCTGACTTCTTTGGCGATAACCAGCCTGAAGTGAGGAAACGAAAAATCAAAATGGACCGATTAAAAGTGATTAAAAGCACTCCGTGGATTGCTCGGAGCATTTCGTACCAGAAGACTTCGATTGACAGTTTGCCTCTGTTCCCGGGATGGATATGTCATATCGAAGTAATATGATATCAGATGACATCGGGATAAAAGCTTTTCCATCAATGAAAGAACCGAACCGTGAAAGCTACATACGTTGTATTTGTTGAATAAAATCTTCATTGGTAGCCTGCGTGCAGACTTTTCATTGGTAAATTCCCAACACTTTTGTCCTTGAAACTTGAGAACTCTTTTAGAAAAGACCGTGACCGTAAGCCTGATTGTAAACAAACGACAACAGTCGACTAAATTGACCTGCTGACTCTAAAATCACAATACCTCCAAATTGTTGGTGCAAAACCTATTAACATCTAGCACTATTGGAAAGGGTATTCTTTAAGCTATTCATACATAATCGTTGTTCCATTCAAATAACAGTTCAAATAACCTACTTCCAGAATACCTTTTCTGAATGGAACTCGCTCACTCTTGATATTAGAAATTCTACATCAATTGCTGAGTTCAAGCGTAAATTGCTGGGAATCATAAGGCCTGCTCAAAAGCCTACTTATAATATACATGATATAGCAGGTATTAGACTTCTGACCAAGCTTCGTTTGAATTTTAGTGCCTTAAATGAACACAAATTTAGGCATAATTTTGAATGTCTGGACCCTTTCTGTGCTTGTGGCACAGGCAAAGAAGATAACGAGCATTTTCTCCTGCATTGCCCTCTCTTTGAATTACAGCGTAGAGATCTCCTTGGTCAGCTCGGGGACCTTCCTGGCATTGACATTGAGAGTTTGGATAGTAAGACTATTTGCGAATTACTACTATTTGGTAGCCCAAACGTAAATGTGATTGTAAACAGAATAATTCTGGAAGCGACCATTTCCTTCATCAAATCAACACAGCGATTAGGCTAGAAATAAAACCATCAAATCACAGCGCACCCCAACAGGTGAGTCAGAGATATATTTCTTTGACGCACCTGGAACACCTTAATTTTTGTAACGTTGTTTTTTTGTTAGACTAGATACTGTCGTAGTATTGAACTGTTGTAAGTGTCGTTCGTAGTGAGAACTCGATGACTTTGTGTCCTTTCTCGCTACGAACGACATAATTTTTTTTTCTTTTCTCAATTCTAGTTTAACTGTTGTCGTTGCTTTGTATATTTTAATATTTTATGATGATATATAAAAAAAAAAAAAAAAAAAAAAACAGTGCTTCCTTGGAGAATTACCTCTTCTCTGCGGAACGACTGATGTCTTCTTTCGGGAAAAAGGGTTAACGAACAAAGATGAAAACTTTTCTGATAAGTAGGAATTACATTTCATACATTTTGGGTTCAGTGATATCTTATCGTCTGCAAGAAAGTGCTTTTGACAAGAATGAAGCGGAAAGTTGAAGAGAGAAGCAGAAACTTTATTACATATCGTAAACAAGAGGCGTAAATTGGGGCCCGTTTAGCGGAGAACCTGTGCGTGTTTTTTTTTTCATTTTATCAATATTTATACGCCAAAAACTTTTCAGCGTATTTACAAAGTATTCAAAGAAAAAATTAAAAGAAAAATTTGTAAATAATTTAAATATGCTGCTCTACCAAGGGGTTATGTTTGGGTCTTGTAGGTTCAAAAGATACTTTCTAAAACCTGCTTTAAAACGAGCGATTGATTCTTGTTCTCGAATGTTGTCCGGGATATCATTCCAATTTTTGACACCAGAGGAGTAGAAACTTCGCTTTGCATATTCTAACGCAAATTTGGGAATTTACAGGTCTCCATGATTTCTGGTTCTATGCTCTGAAATCATGGATCTTTCAGTGAACTTACGACGAAGATTTTCGGGACAAAGGCCATGCAGAATTTTATATGTCATGACTCCTTTGTCAAAGAAGAGCAAAGACTTTACATTGAGCCATTTACAGTTCCAACCGTCCTTATACTTCGCGTCCACTATTAGCTTCTTTGCCCTTGTCTGTAATCGTTGCAGTTGGGATAGTTTGGTGTTGAAAAGAGTACTCCAAACAATGTCGCCATAGCGCAGGTGGCTTTCAAAGAGAGCTTTGTAGACTTGGTCAAGTTTCCTTTGCGGAAGGATGTCTTTCAGCTTTCTCAGGGAGCTCGAGCCCCCTTTCAGCTTGTTTTTGATAGTTTTGTACTGCTCTTTCCAAGTAAGGCTTTCGTCGATGTTGATTCCTAAATATTTTGTCTTTTCAACCCTTTTGGTAACTTCATTATTGAGGACAAGATCTGGAAAATCAACACCTACCCTATTTAATTGCCACCTATGGCTTATAACCATATATTCACTTTTGCTGGCATTCAGACTAAGTTTATTAATCCTCATCCAGTTCGATATATTTTCTTTTGTGAATCTTATTATTTGGCCGGGAATGTAGAATTTTCCTTGTAAAGGTAAGACTGTTTATGTTAAGATTAATTGTGAGTCTCCTATCATTTCAGTATGCGTTTGTCACTTTTTTATCCATTTTTCATCGGCAATGGGGTCATCTTGAATCTTGATATGGATCTTCGATGTGTAGGCCTAGGACGATGTGAAGTTTGCCATACTAAAGTCGCTAACAAAGATATAAATAGGACAAATAAACGTGCCTTGAGGGTTTTGTACGGAGATTATGACTCATCATTTGACCAACTTTTAGCCAGGGCTGAAAGCGTTACAGTTCACCAGAAGAATCTGCAAAGTTTTATGATAGAAATTTATAAGACCATGAACCATCTTAACCCTTCATATATTTGGGAGTTCTTTGTTAAAAAGGATATACCTTACAATCTCCGCACCAAAGAGCTATGCAGGCTTCCATCAGCACAGTCACATCGATATGGACTAAATTCTCTTTCGTTTAGAGGTAGTCTCCTGTGGAACACTCTAGATGATGAACTAAAGAGAGCTGATAACTTGAGAAGTTTTAAAGGGGGGATCAAAGAATGGGATGGCAAAAGATGTAATTGTTTAATTTGTAAATAGTTTTGTTATATTGTAAATAGTTGATTTAAATTAGTTTTTAGTAACTATGTACATATCAACTTTAAATAATAATATGATGATAATGATGCTTGATGTTGCTGCTTCGCCTTCTTCTTGCCCTAGACTGATGATATGGTCGTAGTTATCGCTATTGAAATACTGCCGGACGCTCCTAACTACGACTCATAATCAAACGCGATTATTTTGAAATGACTATGACTGCCTCGTTTCGATAAGGGCCTAGGCAGAAAAGCACAAACATTTGTAGTTTTCAAATGAAACACATTGATTTGAAAACTTCACAATAAATCAGTTAATGCTTAGCGAAAGCAGCAAAATAGTACCTACGCACAAGATTTTATATTGTCGGCAACTATTTTCATGGTATTCTTGTTCGTAAGACTTTGTTCTGTCCGGCCAAGCTCCTTGAAACTCTGCTTTGAGCTTCGAGTTTCCGTTGGTCAACATCAATCAATCGAATTTGCAGAGATTCTAATGGCGTTGTATTTGGTTGTATACTTTGTACATGACTGTGTATAGCAGCCTCGTTCCCAAGGGCGTTCAAAAGTGAAAAAAGTCAGTCCAAAAATATTGCCGTAATATTATGAGTCCCAGTAAGAGCGGTCTCGGTGTGGCGTAATAGTCTCGTTTTGGATAGCGATTACTGGGACTCATCGTAATCAGTCTATTCTTGCCCCCTCTATCGGATTTTTTTAAATAGCTCCCAAACGATGGTACTTACAATGCTGAAACTCCTTGACTTTTCCTAAAATTTAGTTGGCAATCAGAAAATAGAAATTTCAATACCTATTGTTTGACCACGTGACCACCACATGCCCATATTTGGAGAGTGGTCACAAAGAAATTCTTTAAAACGGCTCTAATTTCTTCCTTTGTTACTAAATCTCAACAATATATATACCATTCGATTCGTCTTCATGAGTACTTTCATTTGATATATAATTTATTCATATTTGCTGACATCAGCAGTTTATTATTTCTATGACGTCATAAATATTTATGACGTCATATTCCTAATGAATGAGTAATTTTTCATGCAAAACTGATGGAATTACCTCAAATATCGATAAAGGTACTTGATTTAACCAATAATATGTGAAATTAATGGTTTAAATCATAATTATTGAGCTAACAATTTTGCATTGAATCAAATTTTCATTTTTTAATTAGTTAATTCATTAGAAACCACAAATATCCGTATGAAACCATATGAAACTACAAATTAATGATATCATTCATGTATTTGGATGGTTTTTTGCCAATTTTATCTAGCTATTTGCTAATAATGGGCCCTTTTCTGCAAATAGCTCGATTTTCTCAAAATTTGCATTGTTTTTGGTTGCCTAGCAACCAATCATGTGACTATTGATTGATTGGTACTATTTTTAGATTCTCCTTTGTTAAATTATGACACAGTGCAAGTTTCATTGTCATAGCTGTTATAGTTGCGGAGAAAAACAGGTGGGGCGAAAAACGCCCCCCCCGGTAGAAAATCACTTTTTTTTACCCGGTTAATATAGGGTTAAATAACATATTCTTTGACGTCGTAGCACACATCTTTTGATTTGAATGATAATTCAGACGCTATTTCCGACATTTATCTCGTTTGTTTTTTCGATTCCCTGGACTTGCCCAAGTCCCCAACAGTGCTTCGGTTGCTTGCGACTGGCGTACTTCCTGCTGTTACGTCACAGACCTTTCACAACCACTCGATCCAGTCTCTTTCTTTGCGCGGTAATTTTCAGCACCTCCGCAACTTTCAGGGGCTTTTGGGGGCACTTCTTGCCAAAATATCGCGTTTTGGTGATCTCATCGAATTCACCGGTGAAAGAATGTTGATATATCAAATTTTCGTGAATGGTGATATTAGCCCTTTAATGGTAGCTGTAAGTTGATTACTTGATTCCAAAATTGAATAAACCTACCTGTAACTATGATTTCTCTGTAACTTTGATAGCTAGTAGCTTGAATTTTGGTTTTTTAAGATTGATATTAGATTTCCTGGTACTAGATTTCAATTGAGTTGATGTTATTTTTTAAAAACCGTTGGCTATAGCTCCGTCAACTAACTTAAGTTTCATTTTGGTCCGGCATGTTCTACGAGTTAGCAAACAGCTTGGAACAGTCGTGTGAGTTCGAAAACAGGATATGGTTTAGGGCAACTCAAAATGTTTATTAACTTTTTCATAACACCTCATCATTAAAGCAGGTCAGCCTGGGAGAACAAAGCGTTTGTTGATAGATCTTTGGATGACCTCCAGCTGTGCCTACGGAATGCGGTGTCGAAATACTTCCTTCGTTACTTTGCAGCATAATACAATTTGAAGAGAAAACCTCCAGTGACCAAATCGATTCATCAGCCTTTATAGTTTTCAAATTTCATAAAATTGAGCTTCACAAACCATTTTTGTCGTGATCGCAAGTGTTTTGTGACCGACAGGCAAGGCCACTAGACCATCTGTTGTTGTTGTTGTAAATTTATTTTACATCGATTATAGATAATAATCTAGTCTACTATATACAAATGTACAAGTAAACTAATCAAAATCGATGGATACAGTAATTAATCAAATAAAGAAATAATTTTTTTACACATGATTTATACAATATTTACAGTAAAACGACAGGCATCACAGTTGCACATGGGGCCATCCCATTGAGAGATTAAGCTTTTAAAAGTATTAAGGTTGTCCGCTGATTTTAGCTCCTCTGGTAAGCAGTTCCAAATCTGTGGTCCTAAGAACTTGAGGCTGTTTGTGCCGAAGGTAACCTGATTTGGCCTAATAATGAGTAAGATTATTAGGATTTCACGATGAATAGTTTGAGGTTCTAAGTTGAAAAATATTTTTCATGAAAGATGGATTCAGAGCATTCAAAGTTTTAAAAATTTTCAAAGATAGAGATCTAAGTCGGGAGACATGCATCGTATATCGTTTCGACTCCAGTAGAAGAACATTATACGAACTGATACGATCATTATAAAGAAATTTAAGTGCATGTACTTGTATCTTTTCGATCTTATGCATGGATTTTGCTGAACAGAAATGCCACACTAAAGGATAGTAATTGAAATTTGAATAAAGAAAGCTCTGAACAAGGACTTTTCTCTCTTCGAAACCAATATAAGATCTTTTTTTTTTTTTTTTTTTAATTCATTTAAAAATTACAATATAGGTTTACAGGCTACACTACTTTACAAAATTACTATACAACTATACAATACTACTGGAACGACACCCCGAGGAGCAAAAGGCAATGACTACCCCGAAGCCATTTTGACATAGATATTAAAACTAAAGATTAAAACTAAAGTCTAAAACTAAAGCTAAAGTCTGTCTCAAATTACATGCCACGGGAAATGTCTGCGATCGAAACAAAATTTAAGTGTTCGGATGGGTAATTCGAATATAAGATCTTAGCCTCTTTGAAACATTAAGTTGAGTTGCGGCTTTTCTACAAAGTTCAGAAATCTGTGGATCAAAGTTTAGTTTATAGTCTAGCTGAGTTCCGAGAAGCTTAAATGAATCTTCAGATTCAATAGTCTTTCCTTGGATGCTCATTTTCTCGCCACTGGTATTCGTCTGAGCTTTTTTAACTAAAAGTGCATGAAACTTTGATGGATTCGCAATCATATGTTTTTCCTTTAACCAGTCTACTGCGACGCCTGCTTCTTCCTCTAGGCTCGCGCCAGGTCTGGTAGAGTCCTAGAGAAACAAGCAAGCGTGTTGTCGTCAGCATAATTATGTAATGTTGCCTGTTTAATAAAGAAAAAAAGATCATTTATCTATACATTAAAAAGAATACGGCCTAACACCAAGCCTTGGGGGACCCAGGTTTTAAATTGTTTGGAAGGAACTGTATGTATTGTTTATCCTCGCGGATTGCTCACGCCGTTTAAGATATGAATAGATCAGTACCAAGGCATTTTCACCTATACCATACGCATTTGACTTTGCAATCAGCAGATCGTGTGGGATGCAATCAAATGCTTTTGACAAATCCCTTAGTACAGCACCTACAATAGTATAATTATTGTCGAGTTTAGTCTTCCAATCTTCAAGGAGTCTTATTAAAATGTGTGGCGTATTGTATGCTTTTCTATAGGCACCTATGAAAACCAAGAGCGTAGTATCAAGATATAGAACTAATCGCTGTTTCATAATTTTTTCATAGATCTTAGAGAATGTACTTAAAACACTGACTGGACGAACATTTTTCTCAACTGTACGATTTGTGTCACCTTTATTCAAAGGGCGATCTGCCGCGCGCTTTCCTTTATCTGGAAATCTATGGTTTTTTAAACAGCTATTTATGGCGAAGGTTAGGGGGCTAAGCTCATTTGCAGCCAATTGTACTAGTTTTGGTGGAATTTGATCTTCACCGGTAAATTTTTTTCCGTCCAATGATCTAAGTAGAGCCCAGACTTCCTGATGTTGCACTGCATGAAATGAGAAAGAATTTGAGATATCACTACATTCCCTTATGGCAAGAACACTGGGGTCATCTTTATACTTCTCGAGAATAAGCCTAACCAGTCGTCGATCATCATCAGTTTCAACTGTGTAAGCAATGTTACAAGGTTTCTGTCCGCTTGTTTTCTCGACTATATCAATGTAATGATTATTGAAAATTTCAGTCAGTTCATAGTCATTTGTTAAAATTTGTTGTTATTAACCAAGAAAATATCTCACCAACCAAGCCTCCTTTATTTGAAAGAAAATGTTCAACCAGATTCCAAAAATCTTGATTAGAATTTAAACCACCTGCAATTGCTTTTTTGAAATGTTGTTTGATTGCTTTCTTTCGTAAAGAAACGCATTTTTTGCGCTGCTTTTTATAGTTTCTTTTGTTTCAATTTGTAGGATATTTGTTGAGTCTATTTTTCAACCTAGTTCTGGTATAAATTGCCTTTTTTAGTTCACGAGTCACAAAAGGTGCACTATTTTCCCGCGCAAGTTTGGAACGTGTTTGTCCACTAGATTTCGGAAACTGTTGGTAAGATTATCATAACAATCATTGGGGTCCTCCAAGGCATCAAAATTAGTTCTGCAAACATATGCAAGAAACTTAACTGGCTCGATATTTTTATAGCTACGATATTTTCTCACCTTGAGTTTAAGACGAGGGATGTGTGATTTTAGAACCGTAACAACAAGACCATTTTTTTATATTTTTTTTTTATTCAAATATTAAATTTTACAAGATACTTTACATTTTACTATACCTAATTCTAATTACTATTCGACACTACAAGTACGATACCATGGGGAGCAAAAGACTACGACTACCCCATGGCGAATATCTAAAAACATGAAACGTTAAACCGTATACAATCACACTACGAGCAATTTATAAATTAAAGGATACTATACTGGATTCAGTTTCACTCCAGATGTCAGGTCAGTGTTGCGATGAATTTGTAGATGCAACGAGTGCAACTCATTTGGTGTAAATTTAGGCAAGTAAAATGCCTCCATCTGATGTGAAACAGAATTTACGAGGAAAAGAACACTAACGGTACGGGACTTGGTGATTGCTTAGAGCATGGCTAAATTCTCAATAGATCTTAATCAAACCGACCAGTTTCGTGGATGAAGCGTAAAGTTAATTCGAGTACATTTCTGTTCAACTCATTAGAAAGGTCTTCATCACAAGGTCCTCATTAGAGATGTCAAATTCGATAACACTGTCCTGTGTCAAAATCAGTCACATACCGGGTGAGCCATAAAAAAGTTCCCACTTTTGAAAATTCATAGCATCAAGAGTACTTCACAGATTTAAATGATTCAAATTCTAATTAAAAGCCGAAAGATCAAAGTAGTTTTTTGATTTTTCTCGCTGTCTTGCGAGCCCTAGAAATGCAGGTAAATTCAACTTTACAAAAATTTCATAGTTGCAAAATGACTAAAAAAGGGCCTAAAACATTGATCAAATCATAAGGCACTCCTTACACAGAGCAATAAAGAAAATGCATTTTCTTATGTGTGAGAGATATCCTGTGCAAATTTATTGCCATGAGAAGGATAGGAGAATTTTGTTTTTATCCAATCAGCGAATTTGTTATGATCCGCCTTGGCCAATCAGATCGCTAGAAATAACAATGGAAAGTGCGGGCGTCAGCGTTTTTCTTCAAAAGTAAACAAACGGAGCTGTGGGAAAATGCCCAAAACCACTATCCTTTCGAAGGACGTGATGCAGTCCTTTTTCAGCGAATTTGATGGGGTTTCGAACTTTTTTGTGATGAACAGGACTTTTTCTTGAATCTTGCCAGATATATTTTTGATATCTGCAGCGGTTCGCCCAAAATCAAAGCAGCGAAGCGGGGGTTTCCCTAACGGCTTACTACGCCTCATGACACACAAAGCAAAGTGAACAGGGCAACCGACGGCACGAAAATGCAGTTGTCAGATGAAGAATGAAAGCAAATTGGGACATCTCGGATCAGATACCTATTCTGTTGGAGCTGATGATCTGTTTTAGGAAGACGTCTCAACGAGCCTGCTACAGATTTATCGTTATCACTGTTTGGGTTTGGTTCATCTTCAAATTTACCGATTGCCTTCCGCTGTTCCTTGGTCTCATGGCTTCATGCATAGACTAGGCCTAGCAGTATAGCAGTCGCATTCACCTGAAACAGAATCGCATCCATCCTTAGCTATGCTTCATTCGATTTCTTCACAAGAATATCCATTTGCCTCTACAGAAGTTGATCACATATGGGACACATTTGCTGTTTGGTATGATCCATTTTACATGACATGGTAATGGCAGGAATGGCCACATCCACGAGAATGGCGCCATGTTGGATTCGTTCTTGATCTTGAACAGTGCTCCTGTGGTCATTCTTGTCGCAATGACACAGTTTCTTAGCATTTTAAATGCAGTCAGCCACCCAGCCTGGTTAAATTTTGAGAGTTTTGGCCTATCTACAGGAGTAAAATTTCAGCAAGAAATCGAAATGAAGAATATAAACGTTGTTAATCTAAATGCACACAACATTCATAGACAAGTCAAAGGATTGCCTTTGAATATATTTTAGATCTTTGTTGTTTGTCTTTTAATTTGCACCTATATTAATTCATAGATGCTACTGACCAATTCATTCCTACAATGCCCCCATCCCTTTTCATTGTCAGCCCTTTTTAATTGGTCTTGTTGATGCCAAACACATTCTGAACTGATTTGATATGCAAATTTACAAAACAAGCTAACCATTGATCAGTGGCATCTCTGGCACTTATTATTATTATCATTAGTATTATCATTATTATTTGTACTCTGAGCATTATACTGATATTCGGTCCTGCTCGGTATTGATGAGGAAGTTCAGGGTCTACTGTTTCTCAGAAATAACACAAACAATTTTACCACAACCTACCCACAACCCTGTAGACCCTAGTCTTTTATCAATATGAAAGCCCTGGAAATATAATGTACATCAAGCTATTTATGTTTGTTTAGTTTCATGATGGGACAGAATAATTACAAGAGGATTCATGTTGTTGTATAGAAACTTTGTCCAACCAAAAGCTTCTTGCAAGTTTCTTAATCTTGATGCTAAAAAATTTGACAGTGATTTGTTTTTTGTTGTAAAAAAGATTCCAAGTACCTTCAGTGAGATATTACAGCAACAAACAGTTTTAACAGAAATCAGATCACACTGAAAATGATAGGAACCTTTGTCATATTTTGAAATTCAATTTGCAATTTGTCCCAAAGTGCATGAAGGGTGCAAAAGTTTTCTTAGCTCTTTTAGTTGAGTGATTAAATCGAGGATTCTAACGCAAGCTCTAATAAATGCAGGTAGATTTAGCACCATAATTTCAAGACCATTTTGTAAGGTGCATGTATTTCAGCCCTGCTAGGCCAGCCTGGTCTTGAATCAACTACATTAGAAGAATGTAAGACTACCCTCACATGAGCAAACTCAGACCGGTCTGAGTTTCAGATCGGTTTGAAACTCATTTCGGCTTGCGGTCAAAGCCCTTGGAGTGCTCACATGACACAGGCAAAATGAAACTCAGGTCGACCTGAAAATCATTTCGGTTTCTCAGGTCAGTCTCAGTTTTCAGGTCAACCTGAAATTTTCATGTGAGCAGAAACTTTTTTATTTCAGGGCGAAATGAATTTTTAGAGCAGGTGTGAGTGGGATTCCTTGTGTTCTTTTGGCAATCAAAACAATCAAGATAAATCTTCAACAATGCAATCATAATTTTTCTGATTGACAGGGGAACGCACGCATTGTTTGTATTCAGGAACATTTTTGTGAAATGCGCATGTGCAGAGCTAGTGAGCTGAACTCAAACCGATCTTAGAATGTTCATGTGAGGAGCCGGGCAAATTAGCAGACACAACCAAACTTCAAACCGATCTGAAACTCAAATCGGTCTGAGTTTTCTCATGCGAGGGTAGTCTAAGTGGTAAATCAGTGCAGAATGATTATTCAAATGTGATAATGTGTTTTCCTCCTTGAAGCAATGACTTTGAAACTTTCTGTCTCAAATTCTGTTGTTGAATGTAATTTTGCCAGCTCCTGGGCTTCATCAATTACATTGTTGGCTTACAGAGGTTCACCTCCTAACTTCAGTACTTTTTCATAGAAAGATCCAAATCAGAGAGTAAAACCTATAGAACTGGTTTGTTTCCAAATGTATTTACCATAAAGCAGACAGTAAAGATTGGGAAGACTGCTCCAGATGAGAATTTTGTTATTTCTAATATAGCAATTTGCAGTGAGGTTATTCTTGGGTCTCTGGAAGCTGTCTTTACCAGGCAGTGGCAGATTTAGGGGGCAAGTGGGGGCAACTGCCCCCTTCATGATAAAAGTTCAGCTTGGCACCCCTTTTTGGTGAGAAAGCGCCCCTCGTCCTGACTCAAATGCACAATTTTCTAACTGTTTTGATTTAAATATGGTGGAAACGTATAAATCAAGGTGATATTTGATAGTAAATCAAAGAATTTTCTTTCAAAAGCATCCAACAATTTTTGCACGCCTTCAAACTCACTTTCTGTTATATTTTTGGTGTCCTCTTTGCATTGACCCCCCTTCAATTTCGAGCTGGATCGACCCCTGTTACCAGGGCGGTAGAAAAGTTTTCGGATTTGGGGGAACTGTTCTTAAAACAATGGAGAACAATACATATAGTTAATGCTTGTGACAGCATCTTTGTTTTCAAAATCATTGGGGGGTCTTCAGCCCCCCTGCCCCTGCTTCCTACAGGCCTGGTCATTGCTAATAACTGATAGAAGCATACAGTATTTCAAATTTGTGCAAAAAACCTTTCCATCCTGGCATAAGCATGTAAAACCTCGGACACTATCTAATTTTTCCTCAAAATTTTCAGAACCTAAAAATGTACAAAATTTAAATATTTTGAAAATATTGAAATATTTGGCATTTCATCTTCAGACTTCAGCACAATTTGCATAAAACTTTCGACAAGACCCCAACAAATTTACTCTAAAAAAGTTTCAGAGCCCCTCCTTCATTTGCTGCCTCCTCCTAACCCTTGTTAAAAATTAATGCCTGCTCTGTGCAAGTGCAAAAGAAATTGCAAATACTGTATGACAAAATCACAAAATTAGGAGCAATTTACCTCTTGATTCATGATTTTGAAGGTGTTGCATAAATTCTGCTTTGCCTCTGCATGTTTGTGAGCACCAAATGCAAATAATGGGCTGTTGAACTTTTAATGTAAAGATCGTCGGAAGTCTGTTTGTTCTTCGTGGTGTTCATTTCCGCACGTATTGAAATTTTCAGCAGCTTTACATTCACAAATCTCGTCAAAATGCTATTTTCCTCCCTCCAAAAATAAACATTCTGTCGTCATTCAGTTTTCCCGCCAAAATTTGTCGCCTGACCCAGCGCTTCGTGGTCCATGTTCGACGTCGAGGGAAGTGATCTAAGTGATATTAACTCCTAGAAATAACCACAAAACATGCCTGACTCTCATCTATATTGAAAAATCTGTCTTTAACTTCGTTCTGTGGCAAATCAAATTCTGAATCATTCGATTTGAAGTCCGTTTCCCCTGCTGAATGATTTAGGCCCTTTCTGGCAAGAAGTCAAACGATGCCTTGGCAGGTGGCAGCACCACTGCACCTGAACAAATAATCCATCTTAGGACAATATGCCACAAAAAAGAATCTCCGATGATATTGTATAATCTAAGCAATAATTTGAAGACTGCTTTTTGCGTTGGTGAGAGGATTGAGCATCATCTTTGGCCTTTTACTCTTCGTTCGTTTGAATGCATTGTGTGTCATGAGGCGTAGTAAGCCGTCAGGGAAACCCCCGCTTCGCAGCTTTGATTTTGGGCGAACCGCTGCAGATATCAAAAATATATCTGGTAAGATTCAAGAAAAAGTCCTGTTCATCACAAAAAAGTTCGAAACCCCATCAAATTCGCTGAAAAAGGACTGCATCACGTCCTTCGAAGGGATAGTGGTTTTGGGCATTTTCCCACAGCTCCGTTTGTTTACTTTTGAAGAAAAACGCTGACCCCCACACTTTCCATTGTTATTTCTAGCGATCTGATTGGCCAAGGCGGATCATAACAAATTCACTGATTGGATAAAAACAAAATTCTCCTATCCTGCCATGAGATTTAAAATCTTTAGTGTTTGCTTGAAAATCAATGTATTATAGCACATGAGAGAGGTGAAATGCCCATTGCGTATTGTTCTGCTTGAGGAGAGTATTAATGATTTGATCAATGTTTTAGGCCCTTTTTCAGTCATTCTGTAACCATGAGAAACAACAACGAAAAAGAATTTTCGACCGATAAGTGTTTTATCAGCAACATCCAAAGTTTTTGAGAGGTTGCTGTCGAAACAAATCATGCCGTTCATTCAGCCAAAATTGTCTGAGCTCCTATGTGGCTTCAGAGAAGGCTACAGTTCCCAAGATGCTCTATTTCGAGTTATTGAGCAATGCCGTAGAACACTTGACAAGTCAGGCAAGGTTGGGATGGTTCTAATGGACCTTTCTAAAGCTTATGACTGCATCCCTCATGACCTGCTGTTAGCGAAACTTGAGGCATATGGCTTCAGTTTAGATAGTTTGAATTTACTGCATAGTTACCTCACAAACAGGCTACAAAGAGTGAAGATAAATGGTACCTACAGTAACTGGCAACAAGTAAAATCTGGTGTTCCACAGGGTTCAGTTCTTGGACCTTTACTGTTCAATCTATTTATTAATGATTTCATATACGCGGTCGAGAACTCACAAGTTTGCAACTTTGCCGATGACAACACTATCTACTCATGTGAAGATAGCATAGATAACATTTTGAGATCCCTCAAAGGAGACATAAATAATGCCTTAAAATGTTCAAGGACAACCGAATGGTAGCTAACCCAGACAAGTTTCAGGTTATTTTCATGGGTCTTGAAAAGGGTCAAAAAGTGAGCCTTGAAATAAATGGTCAACCTATCAAGACAACCGATGAGGTTAAACTCCTTGGAATAACGATTGACTCAAAGCTACAGTTTCATATTCATGTTGAAGGTATTTGCAAAAAGGCAAGTCAAAAAGTAAAGGCGTTCTCTCGTATTGCTGGGTTTCTACAAAAGGATAAAGCAAACATACTATACAAAACTTTCATATAGTCAGCCTTTAACTATTGTCCACTAGTATGGATGTTTTGTGGTAAAACAACTAACAACAGAATAAACCGGCTACATAAGCGTGCCTTGAGAGTTCTCCATGGCGATTATACATCTACCTTTGAAGAACTACTGGCAAGGTCGGAAGAGATAACGATCCATTGTAGCAATCTGCAAAAGCTAATGGTCGAATTATACGAATGCACCAATTTCATTAGTCCTTCTATTTTGTCAGAGTTTTTCGCAACGAAAGAAATCACATATGACCTAAGAATAAAGAATCTACTCCAGGTGCCAAAAGTTAAGACATCGTCATATGGACAAAATTCCCTATCGTTCAGAGGTAGTATACTTTGGAACACTTTGTCAGACAACATAAAATCCGCACAAAATACAAAACAGTTTAAAACAATGATCAAAAATTGGAAGGGAGAACAATGCCGATGCAACATTTGTAAATAGGGTTTGTAATTAGATAGTTGGTTTTTATTAGTTTGTATTAACTAGACATTTCACCAACTGTAAATAAATGAATTATTATTATTATTATTATTATTATTATTATTATGAAATGTTTATAAAGTTGAATTTACCTATACTTCTAGTGCTGGTAAGACGGCGAGAAAAATCACAAAAATATTTCGATCTTTCGGCTTTTAACTAGGATTTGAATCATTCAAATCTGCAAAGTATTCTTGGTGCTATGAATTTTCAAAAGTGGGAACTTTTTTCTGGCTCACCCGGTAGTTGTGAAGCTTCTATAAACATGCTCTGTTGCAGAATCCTTCAAAACAAATCCAAAAGTCCTTGATTTGCTTAAAATGAATCACATAGTTCAGTCTGAACTATGCTAAAGAAGATTGTCGTGCAGATAAAAGGCTTGGTCTTGTCGCTTTGATACGCCTGGTTAGACATTCTTTCAGGTATTTTTTTTAGCTTATTGCTAGTATATTTGACTTAGGATCTTTGGTCTGCTTCGACGGATTGAAAAAGGATTTTCACAAAATAGCTTGTAACTGAACATGAAGTTGACTCAGCTGATTTTTACTCAAAATAAAGTTGTACTTCGGAATTTGCAGGTAAACATGAAAATGAACATTGGTCGGAGGATATCTTTTTCATTCATTCATTTCATTTTGAATTTTTCATACGCGGTGGTCTCATTAGCTCAGAATGGCGGCTTTTCAGAGGACCGTGGCAAAAACCTCATTACATTTTTACAATAATCAAAAATTAATATCAATATATAAAAGCAGTGAAGCATATTCCTGTTTACATCCATCAGTTCATCACGAGACAGCATTTATCTTTGTTTCGATATGTGAAATCCAAAGCATTTTCCTGCTTTTGTACGCAAACATCAATAAAGCACTATCATGGTAATTTAGAGACGTTCCGATCCAGACCAGCAATATACTATGTATGTATGTATGTATGTATGTATGTATGTATGTATCATTTTGCCACAATTACAATTATTTACAAGTTATATAACATAAAAATAGATACAATACAATAAATAATGTTAAAAACGTAAAGGAAAAACACCCCTAATTACAGTGGCAGGGATAGCATTAAAAGGTAAAGATGACCTTAATTCCATAATGGTCCCCTCAGAGGTGCTGATACAACGAAAAACGTAAGAAAAAAATTACCATACCATGATCGGGAGAGATGATGACAAGTCTTAATAGAAGATATATATGTCATCTTCCTCTTTTTGTATGTTTTGGAAAAAATTCTCTTTGATCTTATGTTTGAATGTGTCGATATTGTTTGTTGATTTAATCTCTGATGAAAGACTATTCCATGTTTTGGGCCCTAGATAAGATAGACATTTTTGTCCAGCAGTAGTTTTGCGAAATGGAATATCCAATTTGAACTTGGACCTTCGTGTTGTTCGGCCCTGGTTGACTGGACAGAATATCTCAGCACTGTATGCTGGGGCAGTTTCTCTGAAAAACTTCATTATGTTGACACAGACACATTGATCCATCCTGTTCTTTGTAGGGAACCAATCTATAGACTTGAATTCTGTGACCCCAATATGTGTTGTGTTTTTTAAATCGAGGTAAAAATGAATGCATTTGTTTGTGCCGTCTGAATTTGTTTGGACAGCCTCTTATTCAACCCTGGATACCAAGAAGTGCATGCATAATCAAAATGAGGTTGAATAAGAGCATTTAAAAGCAACCTGCGAAGGGATTTATCCAGGAAGTATCGTTTCCTGTATAGGAATTTTGGCTGGCCATTTATTTTTCCAAGCATCTTAGTCGCCATCGACTCCCCAGAGAGATTTTCATCTAGGACACATCCCAGATATGTGACTGTTGAATGTTGTTTAATCCTTATGTCACCTCTCCTAATGTCCAACTTTTCAAGTTCTTGCTTTTTTTTTGTCCAAAGAGAATGGATTTGGTTTTGTCCTCTCCAAAATGAATGCTTAGTTTTTTTTCTACAAACCAATCACAGAGGGAATTGAAATTTCTATTTAAATTGCTCTCTATTAGTTCAATGTTTTTGTCTCTAACAATTAAACAAGAATCGTCTGCATACAGAAGCAGGTCGCAGTCGACAGCTCGTGCCATGTCATTCACGTAAAGAAGGAATATGAGTGGGCCAAGAATTGACCCCTGAGGGACCCCACATGACAGACTACCAAGATTTGAGTATTCCTTGCCAATATTGACGGCAAAAGAACGGTCCTGAAGGTAAGATTTAAACCACAAAATGGCGGATTTGCTAAAGCCAAGGCATGCCAATTTATCCAGAAAGATGTTATGGTCAATTGTATCAAATGCTTTTTGAAGGTCAATTAAAATCATGCCTGTAAACATTCCAGTCTCAAATCCTTGAAGGATCTTATCACTCAAGTAAGATAAGCAGGTATCTGTTGAGTGATGAGCACGAAAGCCAGATTGGTATCTGTACAATATTTTCTTATCATCAAGGTACTTTTGTACTTGACCATGAATTATTTTTTCAATAATTTTAGAGAGTTGAGGAAGCAAAGAAATTGGTCGATAGTTTTTGGGATCATCTTTCGATCCTTTTTTGAAAAGTGTTTTTCGAATAACTTTTTCGAATTTAATGGCGATTTCTTTCAGCAGCTTAGAGGTACAGCAATTGGTACCAAATGCGCTCCTTCATATGCGATCCTTTTCTTAGCAGCGCTAGAAGAAAAGCTACTTGCTGAGGCGCAGGATAAACCGTGGTTATGGTGGAGGTACATAGATGACGTCTGGTGGAGGTACATAGATGACAGTCATGTCTCCAGCCTTTATATTGTACTTGTGCTAGCTGTCGACACTCAGAAACAATGTGTGCAATTGTTTCATCCGCTTCTCCACACAGTGTGCATTCTTTTGATACATTTTCGTTGTAAATGATGTTCTTTACATAATTTTTCCCCACTGCTTGCTCTTGCGCTGCAAATATGGTGCTCTCTGTTTCTTTCTTTAATCCTGCATGTTTTAACCAATTCCAGTTCTTATCTTTATCCATCAAATCTT
Organism: Aurelia coerulea; assembly: GCA_039566865.1. NCBI lineage: Eukaryota > Metazoa > Cnidaria > Scyphozoa > Semaeostomeae > Ulmaridae > Aurelia > Aurelia coerulea. The sequence continues at coordinate 13,927,238 of CM076949.1, read as the reverse complement.
TTGTAGCAGCAGCTGTTTGCCCATTTGGGTCTTTGATTTCATTTAATCTCAATATTCCTTATTTTTCAACCGATCTCATTATTTCGTGGTCATTGTTCATCACATACCAGCCAAGACTATTCTCCTCACTTTGTACAGTCTCTTCAGCTCAAATTAAGCCCCTCCCTCCTTCCTGCCTTATTAGATACAGTCTATTCACATTGCTTTTAGGGTGGAACGCTCCATACATGGTAAGTTTCTTTCTCGTTTTTCTATCAAGTTGTTGTAGTTCATTCTTGGTCCAGTTTATCAAACCAGCTCCATACCTCAGCAATGACACAGCCCATATATTTTTTGCTATGATTACATTCTTTCCATTCAGTCTTGATTTAAGTATCTTTTTTAATCTTCGAAGGTATTCCTTTTGAACAAGCTCTTTCATAGTTTGATTCATAATCTCATCTATCTCCAGCATACCAAGATACTTATATCCTTCTTCACCGACACTTTTAATTGTTTCACGTTTGGCAGTTGTACACCATCACTATTCATAACTTTTCCTCTTTTCATTACAACCACTCTGCACTTTTGAACTCCAAACATCATACCAATGTCCTCACTGAAAACACTCACAGTTCTTACCAGTGAATCAATCTCATTTTCATCCTTTGCAAATAACTTCAAATCATCCATGAAGAGGAGATGATTTACTTTCGTTTTTCCCTTTTCAAGTTGATATCCAGCCTTACACTTTCTCAGCACCATTGACATTGGTAGAAGACAAATCACAAAAAGTAGCGGGGACAAGCAGTCACCCTGGAAGATTCCTCTCTGAATGGTTACTTTTCTTAATTCTTCTTTCCCTGCTTTTAATATTGTTTTCCAACGAGGCATGCTTCTTAGTAATAGCTCTTAGAGGTTTTCTGCAACTCTAATCATGTTAAGACATTCTATTATCCACGAATGTGGTATCATATCGTAAGCTTCACGATAGTCAATCCATGCAATGGCGAGATTTGTGGACCAGGCACGAGCAATTGTAGTTAATCAATGGTTGACAGATGTAGAGCTTGAGGAAATTAAAAGGGAAATTGAAAGAGAAAGTACTGACGTAATGATGGATATGAATGAGCAGCAAGAAAGGACACAATTTAAAGGTGAACCAGAAACACGAGCAGAATCAGACAATGATAGAGAAGATAGGATTGGAAGTGATATTGATAGTATTAGAAGATTAGAGCTTAGGGAAGATATTGTGTTGAGCGACGAAGAGACGGAACAGCTGACTATCATAAGTGCTTTTTATAAAAATAAAGAACAACCACCAAAAGTAACATTCAAAACGGTGAATAAGAAGAACATACAAAGTGAAATAAAAGAGCTGGAAAATATCATTAAAAAGGTCATTACGCCCACCATAACCGAAACAAACATTATTATTATTATTATTATTATTATCGTCATAGCGCATACTGTCTAAATGTCAGTAGAGTTCTTTTTCTTGAGGTTCGGTGACAACAAGTCTCCTCAAATCTCAAGAACTTTCCTGAGGATCCTTGCAGAATACAAGATGGCACTCTTCTGCAGTTCTACTATCTTCGTTTCGATGCCAATGTCCTCCAGTCTCTTTTTTAAAAGTTTTGGAGTTGTTCCTAAAGCTCCAATTATGATAGGGATGACTTTCACTCGTTTGTTCCAAATCTTTCTTAGCTCCCTGGCTAAATCTTGATATTTTTCAATTTTTTCCATTTCCTTTGCATCCACTCTGCTATCATAAGGCACCGCGAAGTCAATTATCTTGCATATATTTTTCTTTTTGTCTGTCACGATCATGTCAGGCCTTATCGCTTCAATTACATGGTCTGTTTGTACTTCGAAATCCCATAGAATGTGGAAATCATTGTTCTCACTGACTGCATCTGGCTCATGTTCGTACCATTTCTCTTTAACATCAAATCCACACCGTTTACTGACTTCCCAATGCACCTTCTTCCCAACCCAGTCGTGTCGACGCTTATATTCCTTGTGTGCCATCTTACTGCACTCGCTCAAAATATGATTGACACTTTCGTCAGCTTGACCGCACATTCTGCATTTGCTTTCTTGCTGGGTCTTGTCTATCTTCGCCTTGATCAAATTAGTTCTGATTGCCTGCTCTTGAGCTGCCATTATCAATGTTTCTGTCTCCCTTTTCAAAGTGCCATCCTTTAACCACATCCATTGCTGCTCGTCCGCTAGATTTTCTGTCTGCCTGATGAACTGCCCATGTAGCATTTTTGCTTTCCAGTTGTTTTGCCTTTCGAGTTTTTTTTGTTTCTTGAACTCATTCTTACTTTCAATTGCTGCTTCCCAGTCTGTGGCTTCATCGGCACCTCTTGCAGCACTAATCAGCCTTTCTTCAATCATCTTCACGTATCCTTGCAAACCCAGTTTAGCTAAATTCACTGTATCTTCAACACTCAGGAGTCCTCTGCCCCCGTAACTTCGTGGTATGTATAGACGATCAACATTGCTCCTAGAATGCAGCAGGAGTGGATCCAGCCGAAAATCTGACCTATGCTCAAAGCAGCGCCGAAGGCGCACAGGGGGAAGCTCTATATCCAGACGCCGCAGGATCCAGACGCCGCAGGATATAAAAAATTTTTTGGACCACGCCCTTTTAAGCATGGGAAACGCCCTTTTTACCATGGGAAACACCCTTACAATATCTTCTGTGGTATATCATTTATGGACTAAATTAGGGCTTTTTGCCCGTTGAATATGAAGGTCATATATCAGATATCAAGCTCTTTTAAAAATGAACAGCAAGATTAATTTTGTTACTTCTACATCTAAATCTATCAGTGATGCAACCACCCCTTTCCTTCAACGAAATATATTTCGAATAGCCTACCAGAGCCTGCCCCCCCCCCCCCTAGTGTTCTTGTCTAGATTCAACAATATAACGAACCTTTCTCAGCTTGTATGACTTCGTAAAATGCGGGGGCTTACTGAAAAATTGTAAAGTAAAAAGTAAAACAAGTTATGCTTACTTCACTGGTCGTAAACCATTGGCCCTGGACGTTTGGGTCGCTGGAAACTGTATTATTACAGCAGCCGATTCTAACAACGATGGCCTAAGGCCTATCATCAGCAGCGGTGGTGCTGTGGGTTTCCATCTCTAACAGCTCTTGCAAGTTTTCTCGAATAAAATGCAATCCTTCCTTCCTCTCCTTATCTTCTAAGTTTTTATTTACAATGATGCTGTGTATGTTTTGAAGAAACGAGAAACCTTTGCTGCGAACATCCATTTCTTCGAACTTTGACTTTTGACTTTGACCGCCCACTATTTGGTTTTGTAGTCTTAGAACAATTGCATAAGTCAACTGGAATTTCTATTGGAAACTTGAAGAACAATTGCATAGGTCAACTTTCATTTCTATTGGATACTTGAACAACAATTGCTTAGGTCAACTTGAATTCCTATTGGATTCTTAAACAACAATTGCATAGGTCAACTTGAAATTCTATTGGATAGTTTAACTTGAGCATAAGTCAACTCGGCTTCTCATTCGTTACTTCAAATCCCACCTATGCTCGCGCCCAAACTTTCAGAAGCAGAGCTGACCGCCCATTGGCTACGCAGATCAAATGTATGGGAATTACTTCAACAATTTTCGGACCCACCTATGCTCTGGAATATACTGAAGAAAATGGCAATAATTTCAAGACTATGCTGGCCAGCAGAATATACCGACTTGTATTCGAAGCAAAAACAAAATATTTCAACGCGTAGGCGGAAGCTTAGTCATAGACGATGACATATAAATGAAATCAAATGCACACAAAGAGATACGCTCTTACGCACACAATTCAATGATGATGGATGCAAACAATAAAACGAAATAAAATCTTTCAATGGAAATAATATACTGAATGAGGTTTGCAATACCGAATTGAAGTTTCTGAGAATCTGACTTATGCTTGCGCATAAGTTGCTATAGTCTGGATCCGCCCCTGTGCAGTGCATTATGCATAGTCATTAGCTTTCTTGTTCTTCTATCCATTTCTTGTAGATCACTAATAGTCCAGTCAAGGAAAGCAGCTGAGTATCTTAGCATTGCTATGGCCCATGTGTTGATTGCTTTGATTATGTTGCCACCATTGAGCTTGCCTTCAAGTATTTTCCTTACACGTCTTTTGTATTCTTTTCCATTCTTTATTATTATTATTATTATTATTATTATTATTATTATTATTATTATTATTATTATTATTATTATTATTATTATTATTATTATTATTATTATTATTATTATTATTATCGTCATAGCGCATACTGTCTAAATGTCAGTAGAGTTCTTTTTCTTGAGGTTCGGTGACAACAAGTCTCCTCAAATCTCAAGAACTTTCCTGAGGATCCTTGCAGAATACAAGATGGCACTCTTCTGCAGTTCCACTATCTTCGTTTCGATGCCAATGTCCTCCAGTCTCTTTTTTAAAAGTTTTGGAGTCGTTCCTAAAGCTCCAATTATGATAGGGATGACTTTCACTCGTTTGTTCCAAATCTTTCTTAGCTCCCTGGCTAAATCTTGATATTTTTCAATTTTTTCCATTTCCTTTGCATCCACTCTGCTATCATAAGGCACCGCGAAGTCAATTATCTTGCATATATTTTTCGTTTTGTCTGTCACGATCATGTCAGGCCTTCTCGCTTCAATTACATGGTCTGTTTGTACTTCGAAATCCCATAGAATGTGGAAATCATTGTTCTCACTGACTGCATCTGGCTCATGTTCGTACCATTTCTCTTTAACATCAAATCCACACCGTTTACTGACTTCCCAATGCACCTTCTTCCCAACCCAGTCGTGTCGACGCTTATATTCCTTTTGTGCCATCTTACTGCACTCGCTCAAAATATGATTGATACTTTCGTCAGCTTGACCGCACATTCTGCATTTGCTTTCTTGCTGGGTCTTGTCTATCTTTGCCTTGATCAAATTAGTTCTGATTGCCTGCTCTTGAGCTGCCATTATCAATGTTTCTGTCTCCCTTTTCAAAGTGCCATCCTTTAACCACATCCATTGCTGCTCGTCCGCTAGATTTTCTGTCTGCCTGATCTATTATTTATCTATTATTATTATTATGAATGTTACGCACAAATGAATTAACATTTGGAATTACTGTCCAAGATATCGGGTCACATCTAGTGTCCTTAGATATCAAGAACCTGTCTGATGATTCTCGCCGTGCCTAGAAGGGTTGACTTCTGGATTAACTCAATTCTTGTTGTTACACCTATTTCCTTCAGGTACTGTTCAAGTCTGCCTGTTACAGTGCCAAGGGCACCTATGACAATTGGGATGACCTTGGTTGACACATTCCAAATCTTTCTGATTTCTCTGGCTAGATCTTGGTACTTTGTGATCTTTTCCTGTTCCTTGTTTCTTATGTTCACATCAACTGGTATGGCTACGTCTATTATGATCGTTTCATTCAAATTTTTATCCACTATTATGATGTCTGACCTTCTCGCATGTATTTCAAGATCCGTCTGTACTGTAAAGTCCCATAATACTTTGAAGTGTTCATTTTCAACAACGCTCTCAGGTTGATGTTGGTACCACTTGTCACTAATTTCAAACCCTCGCTGACGTAAAATATCCCAGTGGAGTGCTCTGGCTACGCAGTCATGTCGGCGTTTGTATTCTTTTTGCGCAAGATTGCTACATCCGCTTACAATGTGGTGGATTGTTTCATCCTTTTCACTGCACATCCTGCATTTTGCATCTTCCCTGCTTTTATCAATCCTTGCTTTTATGGCATTCGTTCTGAGGGACTGTGACTGTATCTATTATTATTATTATTATTATTATTATTATTATTATATTTTCTGCTTTAAGCACTGGCAGTTCTCATCGCCGAATTTACATCCCAAGGGAGCGGGTCACAACCCATGACCAAGGGTCCCTTGGGGTCATTCTCTTTTAGTACTCAAGTACTTTTCTCAATATCTTGGCTGTTCCTAATAGCGTCGTCTTCTGTAGGATTGCTGTATTTATTGTGATGTCCAGTTTTTCCAGCCATTCATCCAGTTTCTTGGTTACACTTCCAAGTGCACCGACAATCACAGGTACTACTATCACACTTCTCATGTTCCAAATCCTCTTGATTTCCCTTTTCAAATCTTGATATTTATCCACTTTCTCTTTTTCCTTGTCACTAGTCCTACTATCACCTGGCACAGCAATGTCAATTATAGTGCATTTTCTTTCACCTTTATTCACAACAACTATGTCCGGTCTCCTTGCCTCGATTACATGATCACATTGAATGTTCACATCCCATAGTAGCTTTACCTCGTCAGTTTCAACTACACCGTCAGGGGAATGCTCATACCATTTGTCTGCCCTTTCTAGATCATATTTCTTGCATAAATGCCAATGCACCATTCTCGCAACATTGTCGTGTCTTCGTTTATATTCTTTCTGTGCCAACTTCTTGCACTCACTGACAATGTGATGTACAGTTTCGCCTTTCTCTTCGCACATCCTACAAAGTGGTGACTCTGCTGATTTGTCAATATGGTGTTTAACATAATTTGTTCGGAGGGCCTGTTCTTGTGCTGCACACAAAAGTGACTCCGTTTGTATCTTTAGATCAGCTTTTCTCAGCCACTTCCATGTCTCCTTTGCATCGATTGATTCCGGCATCTCTCTAACAAACTGACCATACATTCTTTTTTCCTTCCATCCTTGTTCTTTCTCATTCATCCATATCCTTTTGAACTCATCCTTACTGACAACATATTCAGTGTCTATCACTTTAGCAGTGTCTATTATTATTATTATTATTATTATTATTATTATTATTATTATTATTATTATTATTATTATTATTATTATTATTTCTTTACAAGAATTCATCATTTGAAGTAATTTGTGGCCATAAGATGTCAAAAAGGTTTCACATCGTAAGGGGTACCAAAACAGGTGACCCCCTGAGCGCTCTACTATTCATCATGGTTATTGATCGTGTCTGTAAGCCTATGGTAGCTGCTGCAATCGAAGATAGGAATATAAGGGATGAGATATATCTGAATCCAATGCCAGTTCAAGCGTTTGCTGATGATATTGTATTAGCTGCAAATAATTTAAATGTGATAAAGAGTATGATTGGGGCAGCTGAATCAAAAATGGACGATGCTGGTCTGCAGGTTAAGAATGAGAAGTGTGCTGTATTCTATGGCCGTCGTTCGGGAAACAATTGGTACAAGGACAAAGAAAATGCTACACCTGAGGTAGAAATTAAGTCTGATAAACTACCTGTGTATCAACGTGATAAGTCATATAAATATCTCGGTAAATCTATTTCAATTGTTGTTTAGGCACATTGCGAGGTCGTCTCTTGAGTTAGACATGAAAAAAAGAGGAGTCAGGCCAACAGATGGTGCGAATAATTTCCTTGGATATGAATTAACTGATGATGGTTTCTTGGCTTGTAACACAAATTTCGGTTGTCAGTCCGACTGGCCAGACATGGTAAGATATGCAAGAAGCTTGAACGTTGATATTAAGTATGTGAATGACAAGGCGATGGCTCTTATTAAAGGAACATGGTATGACAATCAGTGTGAGCTTCAAAAGAAGCTGTATCAGCTGTGTGTTGAAAGAGATGTCGAGGCTTCTAAGGAATTAACTGTGCAAGGATGTTATCTCAATCTTGAGAATGTTCATATAAAATCGTCACACTCGATCTATTATAATTGGAAAGTTGATGATGCTCTTGTGATATTTACAATCAAAGCGAGACTTAGTATTCTTCCCACTAACTTTACTCTTCACCTGTGGAATAGAGATCACAATCCAGAATGCCCATTCTGTCACAGTCATACTGAGTCCGTAGCTCACCTATTAAACGGTTGCAACGAGTTTAAGAATTTCTATTCACGTCGCCATGATCGAATTGTGAATAAGATTGCAGAATTCATAAAGGAAAATAAGCCACGGGCAAGAATTTCATCCAACTTGTTAGCAGAAACCATATTCCCTGAATTTAAAGAAGGAATTAAGCAGATTGTTCATCGTAAACCAGACATTGTCATTCTTGATCGTATCCAGAGGCAGTGTACAATAGTGGAAATAACTGTTTGTTATGATTTATATTTGGAAAATGCTTATCAAGAGAAAGTTACAAGATATAAGGAGTTATGTGATTATCTGGAGAGAAATGGATTCTCAGTGCAGCTGGTTGTTCTTTGTTTCGGTTCGCTTGGGTGTGTAAAAAGTGATGTATGGAAAGGATTGAGAAAATTCTCCCAAAGTAAAGAAAATATAAAGAATGTGATGAAATGGTGTTCGATATCGTGTTGGAGGAAACTATATCTGGAGGAACAGAGTGAAAAAGTCACTGGGACAGTGGTTATTAGTAGTAAACGGACTTTAGCAGATACATTCCTGGGAATACGGCAACACACCAGTGTTTAAGCAGTTTTTTCTTAGCATCTTGGTCAAGTAGTAGTTATTATTATTATTATTATTATTATTATCATCATTATTTTAACGCTAGGACCAAGACGAACATCATCTTGAGGGTCATTTCAGAGAAAGGCAAGTCAATATCGTAGTTTATTAAATCGACATTTCCAATTAATTAAAACATTCAGACAAATCCAGTTGTGGTTGATATATTATTATAGACTAGGTCATGATTATTTGTTGAACGTTTCGAGACGAACTTGTCTCATCTTCAGCTAAATAACAGTTACATGTGCGAGGCTTTATATCTAGTAATTTTCATTCGAGAGAAATGCATAATTAAATTATCGATCATACGATTTCTAAACAAGGAGTATCCATTGAAATTAGACTAAACAAGAAAGTCCAATGAGATTAAAAAAGATACAGCGGTACAGAAGAGTTCTGTTGATTGAGTGTCGGGCGGTCCCTCCAGATTAGAAGACTCTCGTGTATCAGCAAGTCAAAATTGTTGTTGGCTTTGTCCAAAATACAAAAATCATCAAAAGAAGCGGCATGACCAGCTTCATTAATATGGTATCTAATGGATGAAGAAGCACCCTTTATACTTACTCCTTTCTTGTTTATTCCTAAATGTTCCCTACAACGAACAATAAAATGGCGTGATGTTTTGCCATAATAAGTAGCCTGGCAGCTACTACACGTAAACTTGTAAGCAACTGAAGAGCAAATGTGTGCAGGGACACGATCTTTGAAAGGGAAGAAGTTTTCAATGCGTTTATCTGATTGAAAAACTACTTGACAATCGACATTGGGGTACGTGTTACCTAGAAATGTATATTGTTTCTTTTTCACCCAGAGACTGTTTTGGCCTAAATAAGGCAAACAAAAAATTACCGGGAGTTTCGCTACGGTGGCCGGTCTTATTTTATATTGCCCATCCAGAAACTTCTTAATGAGTTTGTCGATAAGATGTTTGGGGAAGCAGTTTTGCTGTAGAAATAGTTTGATGTTACACAATTAACCGTGAAAATGCGCATAAGAGGAACAAATATGAAACGCGCTATAAACCAAGACTGTGACAAGATTAACCTTATATTTACTCGGTGACAGGCTTTCGAAATTAGTATATAGGCCTGTAAATATTTTCTTACGATACAAATTAGTTGCAAAACCTTTACCATCATGAATTACCAAAACATCTAAAAAAGCCAGAGAATCATTCTCTTCTACTTCATGTGTAAATTTAATGTTCGGATGCTGGCTATTTAAATATTCAAGAAAGCTCTCGACTTGATTAATATTTTCAAAAATGCAATAGGTATCGTCTACATATCTACGATAAAGTATCGGTTGAAACTCAGACGGGCAATTAGTAACGAAATTTTGTTCTAAAGCACACATAAATATATTGGCAAGAGCCATCTATATGATCATATAGCTGATCGTTAAAAATGAAATGATTTTCTTTCACCGATAATTCAAGGAGTTTCTTAAACTGAATCTTAGTAAAGGAGCAATCTTCAATTGTGTCTGTTTTCCTGAAAAGAGTATCAGTAATAATGGTAATCGTCTCATCAAGAGATATATTAGTAAACAAGCTAGACATATCAAAGCTGGCCATTACAGTTTTGTTATCTGATTTCAAGCTGGTGATTTCTTTCACAAACGAAAAGGAACTGTGCATAGTATACTGATTAACCGTCAAAGGTTGTAGAATTGGAACCAGAAATTTTGCAAGGCGGTAATTATTGGTTCCTTTAGCTGACATTATGGGCCTAGCAGAGCAATTTTCTTTGTGCACTTTTAGTAGGCCATACAAAATACCAGGTTTGCTTCCTTGAGGGGAAAGATCACGATAAACAGATTCAGAAATACACTGTTTTTTGAGTAAAGTATCTCTAACAAAACGAATAAGTTTGCCTTCCCGTTTAAGGCAAAGATCCAATACATTAGCATCTAATTTCCTAAATTTAGAAACATCTGATAAAAGAGTTTCAACCTTATTTATATAATCTATTTTATTCAATATGGCGACACCATTACCTTTATCTGGGCGTAAGATTACAATGTTCTTATTCTTCGAAAGATTTCTAAATGCTAACAATTCGGCTCTACTGATATTAAGAGGAAGACTATCCAAAGAGTAACCATGAAAATATGAAAGAGCGATTTCTTTTAATTTAGTCTTCAAAAAATTGAATCAATACCACTGCCACTACCGATAGGCTGATCTTTTAGACTTCTGAAAAGTTTTTCAAAAGGGGTTAACCCTATCCAGACTGGGGGGGCTCATTCAGCCCCCTCCCCCACATACTTAACTGAGCACTGCTCCAAATTGGTTAAACGAACCAGGAAATGGTTTTTTTGACTTTTAGTTTCTATCCTTTTGAAGTGTGATTTTGTGTGAAATTTTGAAAAAAATTTCAGGGGGCTGGGGCGTGGCTGTTTTTTTCAGAGTGGTCGGGGCCAAATTTTGGGTAAGCTGTTTATGGGGGTAATTCCAGATCACCTCATAATCCTTTGATAGTATCCTTTTCATTTTCTTTGCTTATAATTTATAAGGTCTCTTTAAGTTTTTCCAGGAACAATAGACCAATTATGTGTCACGTGACCTTATCAATGACGTCATCTTTAACAAAATGGCAAAAATTAGTTAGCGGTCTCTCTGCAAGGATATTTCGACCCCAAATGTTTTACATCAGCAATAAATAGATTAAAGCTGATCAACAGGGCTGTTTCCACCTAAACTATGTAATGTCGTTTTAATTTTGTGCACCATTGGTCGCAAACGGTATAAGATTCCCCGGGGGTATCCTCATATAGTACTACCAACGGTCCGTTTTCATGCATATCTTGAGAATCAGTTTTACAGTGAGAATTTTTTGACTTGAAAGTGTTTAGTTTGTCAAGATATTATCAAAATTTCACCAAATTACTATCCTCAACCCCTTATTTCCCCTTTCATTCTTCCTTCCAACTCATTTGCTTACATCTGGGAAAATATGCTGATGTCAGCATTTTCTGCAATAATCAAAGCAAAAGTTTCAAAAGGAAAAGTGAAGTATGCAACGATCACTTATCATAGAAGTAGTTTTCATTGTAATATATGGAGAAATTCTCTATCATGGCTGCATTTGTCATTTTCCAGAAAAACAAGATTTTCAATGTCTCTGTTCGCCATCTTGGATTTGCGAAAATCAAATTTTTAACTTTATAAGTATATTTTCACCTTCTAACAATGCTTTGATTGGCATAATTTGGTTTCATGAGTCAATCTTAGAAAATTATAAAGATTTAAAAAAAGTTGATTTTGTCATTTTTTTCGTGAACACGTGCCAGTTGGTCTTAAATAATTATGACATCATATCTATTTTTAGAATTCTTTTTGTAAAAAATGATAGATCATAAGCACGGCTACCTGCGTGGTGAGTTTCGTCTTTGTAAGTGAAGGAATGGCGATTTTAGAGACCCCAGTCTTCTAGTAGCTCAAAAAGCCCAGTCTGGATAGGGTTAAAGCCTGGCAATAGTCTAATTTTTCTGGGCGGATACCAAACTTAAGACGATGGGACAACACTTTCTTTTCGATGTCATTCAATTCATACGCCGAGTAGTTGAAAATAACCTTATCAGGATTAATTCCTTTGCTTAAATATTCTTGTTTCAGGCGTTCTAGTTTTTGGTTTTGAATTACCTCAGACCTCAACGTAGCTTTGATATTATTCTGTGCTATAAAAGACACTAAATGATTAAAATCTAAATAGCTTACGGAAGTCGTGAGATCGTCCATGGTGGTCTTGAGCGTTGTCTCTGTAGTCATGAGCTGGTTTCGCTTGAGTTGGAGTTCTTTGGCCAGGAGTCTCCTTCTGCATGCATCGTAGGTGGTAGAGCGCCGAAGATGTTGGTTGCCGAGTTTGAATTGCAAGAACTTGGGGACAACGCTGTGGTCGAGACAACATTGAAGGAAATTCAAGTCGAGTTGTGTCTTGCATTGCTTCTTGTCGAACTTCTCACATGCACGGAAGATGGAGAGAGCTTGGCTGCCATATCGTCGGTTTATTATCGTTGAAATTGGAACATTGGTTGGAAAGAGCAGCTTTGATATCAATTTTAACGCTAGGACCACGACGAACATCATCTTGAGGGTCATTTCAGAGAAAGGCAAGTCAGTATCGTAGTTTATTAAATCGACATTTCCAATTAATTAAGACATTAAGACAAATCCAGTTGTGATTGATATAATATTGTAGACTAGGCCAAGATTATTTGTTGAACGTTTCGAGACGTGCTTGTCTCATCTTCAGCTAAATAAAAGTTACATTTGTGAGGTTTTATAGTAATAATTATTCGAGAGAAATGCATGATTAAATTATCGATCATACGATTTCTAAATAAAGAAAGTCCATTGAAATTAAACTAAATAAGAAAGTTAAGTGAGATTAAAAAAGATACAACGGTATAGAAGAGTTCTGTTGATTGAGTGTCGGGCGGTCCCTCCAGATTAGAAGACTCTCGTGTATCAACAAGTCAAAAATGTTGTTGGCTTTGTCCAAAATACAAAAATCATCCAAAAGACGAGATATTAATGAAACTGGTCATGCCGCGTCTTTTGGTGATTTTTGTATCTTGGACAAAGCCAACAACAATTTTGACTTTCTGATACACGAGAGTCTTCTAATATTGTCTTCTAGTATTGAGGGACCGCCCGACACTCAATGAACAGAACTCTTCTATATCGTTGTATCTTTTTACTCTCACTGGACTTTCTTATTATGTTTAAATTCAATGGACTTTCCTTATTTAGAAATCGTATGATCGATCATTTAATCCCATTTTAACCGGTTAAAAAAAAGTGATTTTCTACCGGGGGGGCCTTTTTCGCCACTCCCCCCTGTTTTTCTCCGCAAGTATAACAGCTATGACAATGAAACTTGCACTGTGTCATAATTGAACAAAGAAGAATCTAAAAATAGTACCAATCAATCAATAGTCACGTGATTGGTTGCTAGGAAACCAAAAACAATGCAAATTTTGAGAAAATCGAGCTATTTTTAGAAAAGGGCCCATTATTAGCAAATAGCTACATAAAATTGGAAAAAAAACCATCCAAATACCTGCTTGATATCATTAATTTGTAGTTTCATATGGTTTCATACGGATATTTGTGGTTTCTAATGAATTAACTAATTAAATAATGAAAATTTGATTCAATGCAAACTTGTTAGCTCAATAATTATGATTTAAACCATTAATTTCGCATATTATTGGTGAAATCAAGTACCTTTATCGATATTTGAGGTAATTCCATCAGTTTTGCATAAAAAATTACTCATTCATTAGGAATATGACATCATAAAGATTGATGACGTCATATAAATAATAAATTGCTGATGTCAGCAAATATGAATAAATTATATATCAAATGAAAGCACTCATCGAGACGAATCGAATGGTATATATATTGTTGAGATTTAGTAACAAAGGAAGAAATTAGAGCCATTTTAAAGAATTTCTTTGTGACCACTCTCCAAATATGGACATGTGGTGGTCACGTGGTCAAACAATAGGTATTTAAATTTCTATTTTCTGATTGCCAACTAAATTTTAGGAAAATTCAGGGGGTTTCAGCATTGTAGGTGACATCGTTTGGGAGCTATTAAAAAAAATCTGATAGGGGGTGAAAAACGCCCCCCCTGGTTAAAATAGGGTTAATTATGCATTTCTCTCGAATGATTATTACTATAAAACCTCGCACGTGTAACTTTTATTCAGCTGAAGATGAGACAAGCTCGTCTCGTCTCGAAACGTTCAACAAATAATCATGGCCTAGTCTATAATATTATATCAATCACAACTGGATGTGTTTTAACCCTATCCAGACAATAGGCTTTTTGAAACTCTGGGGAGACTGCCCCCCTGGTTTTTCTCAGAATCGTACATGCTAGAGACTTGAAACTTGGCACAAGTAACAAACATGATAAGGCAAACAAGATGATGTGATTTGTTTTTGTTTATGTCACGTGATTAAGTGCTGATGTCAGCAAATGCTTCTAATTTGGGTGTAAAACCACATGTACTTTGCTGCGTTTTATCTCCAATTTGATAAAACATATCGATGTGATATTTGAAACATAGAATGATTATATCCTTGTAATTCTTATTTTGAAATGTTTGCTCTGTAACACTAATATTGTTGCTGATGTCAGCATTTATTTATTTTGTACGAAAAAAGAGCGATTTTTGTCTAAAATTGATTATAAATTACTTATAAAAATGGCAAAAAATGCTAAATATACATAAAAAAGCCTGCTGCATCATATAATGTCACTCATTTTTCTAAAAATGATGTGTAACATGGTTTTTCGTCAGTACGCATGCACAACAACCAATTGTTGATGACGTCATCAAAAATCAATAAACTATATATCAAATGAAAGCTTGTTTCAAGACAAATTAAATGATGTTTGTATCATTGTCATAGAGCCAGTGGTTCCAAAGCTATGACTTAAAAGGTATTTATTTTACGGATCACTCAATTTAAAAGCATGTGTTGACCCCCGGAATCAGTGTCAAAATTTTTGATATTGACATGAAAAGATGTCTCATAGATAAAAACTAAAAGTCACAAGAAAGCTAGAAAATTCTAGAGATACTCAACGAGCTGTGTGGAAAAGTTTACTAGGGGGGCACTTTGTGCCCCCCCCCTAGTATGGATAGGGTTAATGTCCTTATTTAATTTTGTCTTAATCGATTTAATAAACTACGATACTGACTTGTCTTTCTCTGAAATGACCCCCAAGACGATGTTCGTCTTGGTCCTAGTATTATCATAATTGCATGATTCACTCTCGTTGAAATATTTGCCCAGTTCTGTTGCATCCGGATCGAGTTTAGCGTCACTCCGGTGTTTATTAAATCTTTGGCTTAAAGCTGTGGGTGTATATCCAACGTATATTTGCTTATGCTTCATACATTCAGTGGCATAAATCACATTTTTGCTGTTGCAGGAACCACTGTCAATACGACATGTTTTGCTAGTCTTTGCATTTGTTATTTCATTTCTTTGTCCTATGTGGCAACACAATTTGCATGGACGTCCTCTTTTCTTTGTTTTTTTCTAACGTACAGCGTACAGAATAGCCACTTATTTTTTATTTGGTCGCTTTGTTTTAACAAGATGATTGTGCAAGTTTGGATTTTTTCGGTAGGAAATTATTGGTAGTTCTGGGAATAATTGTTTGAGATCTGGATGTTCAATTATCATGAAATGGTAGTGTCTTTGTAGTATTTGGGAGAGCCCCTTGAACTTTCGATGCCAATCAATTACTAGAGGAACTCTGTTGTCTTTATTTTTTTCAGTAACTTTCTGTTTTAACCTTAATCCTACCGGTTTTTTTTTTATCTAACATAGCCGGGGGGGGGGGGGGGTTCCCACCCCCTCTATTAATAGCTGTAGACTAATGGGAAATCATTGAAACTTTTCAAGGGCATAGTCCTAACTATCCTTTGCCGATGGGAAATTTTGATCGTGGTCACTTCATTAGGTGACGTCACTATAACGTCATAATGCTGGAAAATGTCAAAATATATGGTTTTCCGGCTTATTTGTTCTAAAAACGGAGTAAAGGTAATGTGAATGACTTTTTCCATTTTTATTTTGCGTATTATTCAAATATGATGCATAGATGTGTTTTTAGACTGTTATTTTGGAAGAAAATGACAAAAATTGATGACGTCACAACTAAGAACTGTCTTTTTCCGCCAAAATTGATAATAATTGGCACAAAATGCTTTTAAAGTATTGCATAACGCAATTCTATGCATTTTTAACAAAATCTGTTTGGAAAACTTCAAAATTTGCCAAAATGTCCCAAAATGGAGGCCTGAGGGACGTCATCATTTAAGAATGCTGACGTCTGCAAATTCAATTGTTATTGATAACAATAGAAAGCTAATCGCTTGCTGATTCTTTTTTTTTTTTTTTTTTATATATTCAAATATAAAATTTTACAGTAATCTTACATTCTACAATACCTATCTAAATTACTATACAACACTACAGGTACGATACCATGGGGAGCGAAATACAATGACTACCTCATGGCCAATATATAAAAACATGAAACATTAAACTGTATACAGACACATTACGAAACGACGAAACAATTAAAGATTAATGGATACTATACTAGATTCTGTCTCATATCAGATGTCAGGTCAGGGTTTAAATGGATTTGAAAGATGTCACGAGTGCAAATCGTTTAATTGTTGATTTAGGAAGGTAAAATGGCCGACATCTGATGTGAAACAGAATTTACAAAGGAAAGAGCTATTTACGATAAAGGACTTGGTGGTTCCTTAGTACATAGCTGTAATCTCAAAAGATTAATCAAAGCGACCAGTTTCGTGGATGAAACGTAAAGTTAATTCGAGTATATTTCTGTTCAACTCATCAGAAAGGTCTTGATCACCATACAATAAAAGATGTGTCAAAGAATCGTTTGAAAGATTGGTGATTTGTGCAAATGGTCGTAATAATTCAACAATTCCAGCGAGAAGATGTTGTCGTTGAACATCAAAAGAAGGGCAGAGCAACAAAAAGTGCTCAGTGTCCTCAATGCCATCGTTTGTTGGGCACATCGGGTTTATTGTATCCCTAAAATTATGCTTGAATTTATGGAAATTTAACTTGATGAGACCAACCCTAAGTTGTGTAAGGTATGATAATCCTATTGGATCGTGAATTCCAAAAACAGATATGGCAGGGGGGCGGATTATTGATAACAGCTTTTTCTTAAAAACAGCAATAGAAGGCGCAAGTCTCAATTCAGGCTCAAGCTTATTCCATTCGGATAAACAGTTTGGATAGAAGCTAGACTTGAATTTTTCTGTTCTTGCCTTTAATTGCCCGATGACATCCTGGTCGCGAAGACGGTACTGCGAATGATGAAGAGGGGGAATTGGTTCAACTGTATACTCGGGACTAAGATTATTTACAAACTTGTAGAACAAGGTAAGGCGTCTACTCCATCTTCGGGAACTCAGTGACTCCCAACCAAGCTCTGTGTACAGCTTCTCTCGAGATGTTCCCCTCCATGTACCTGACACAGCTAAGGCAGCAGAATACTGTACGGACTCTAGTTTTTCCATTAAATTTGGTAAAAGGATATTTTGACTGAATTGGCATACTTTGGCAGGAATATGGTAAATACCATCACCATAGTCTAGATGGGGTCGAACATAGAGCTTATATAATTCGTTTAGGGTATGCCTTGGCAGGTATTTGGAGAGATATTTCAGCAAACCAATGCCTTTCCTTGTTTTAGAGATCGCTGATTTGATATGAGCTGAGAAAGATAGCTTTGAGTCCAGGATAATTCCTAAATGTTTATGTTCATTCACTTTCTTGACTGGTATGTTGTTAAAGAGAATCACTGGATGATCAATTTCAATTTTTTTCCTTGAAAATGTTAATTCAACAGCTTGTTTCTGCGGATCTGGATTAACCCTAATCCTACCGGGCTTTTTTTTATCTAACATAGCCGGGGGGGGGGGTGCTTTCCACCCCCCTCTATAAATAGCAGTAGACTAATGGAAAATCATTGAAACTTGGCAAGGGCGTAGTCCTAGCTATTCTTAGCCGATTGGTAGCTTTGGGCGTGGCCACCTCATTAGGTGACGTCACTATGACGTCATAATGCCGGAAAATGTCAAAATATATGGGTTTCCGGCTTATTTGTTCTAAAAACGGAATGAAGGTAATCTGAATGACTTTTTCCATTCTTATTTGGCGTATTATTCATTTCCAATTCAAGTATGATGCATATGAGTGTTTTTAGACTGTTATTTTGGAAGAAAATGACAAAAATTGATGATGTCATAACTAAAAACTGTGTTTTTCTGCCAAAAATTGATAATAATTAGCTTAAAATGCTTTTAAAGTATTGCATAACGCAATTCGATGCATTTTTAACAAAATCTATCGGAAAAAACTTCAAAATTTGCCAAAATGACCCAAAATGGCGGCTACAGTGACGTCATCATTTAAGAATGCTGACGTCAGCAAAATCCATTGTTATTGACAACAATAGAAAGCTACTTGTTTGCTGATTCTTTTAAAGTACAATAGTCAACGTTTGGAACTAATTCTGGGAGTAAAAATATCAAAATCATTAATTTTTCTAATACCTTGCTCCAAATATGGTAGTGTCACCTGTCATGTGACACCTATTGTTCAAAAATTTAATTGTCAAAATGTAGCTAATAGATAATTAGTAATTGTCAGAGAGTTTGAGGGTCATAACTTTTGTCGTTAACCCTATCTCACCTGGGGGGGGGGTGGATTCCACCCCCCCAACCAAACTTTTATTCGCCTATGCTAGAATATGCAATGCAGGATGCCAAAATTCCGCTACTTTGACTTTATATCTATACTGTATCGAATGATGAAAATTTCAAGATGCTAGATATAGCCTTGTAACCATGGCAACCAATGTTTTACTGTGTAGTCAACAAAATTTGTATACTTTTTTTTTAATTGTTGCAAATTTTAATCCCAAATATATGCAAAATTATACTTACACATGTATTTGATGATATCCAACTCAATTTGAAACAAAAGATTTCAATTTAGTGCCTCATTTCATTGTTTCAATCATGTTGGTAACAATCATGATAATCATAACTTAAAATCTTCTTATTGTCATAGCAACGAGAACAATAGAGATAATTTGAATTAATCATGTGATTTTGATTGTTTGCATCAAAGTATATATATTTACCTATTCTAAAGATTGTAGCTACTACGACAGCGAAGAAAAAGAGGGGGGGGGGTGGAATCCACCCCCCCTCAGGTATTGACCGCTTCAAAACGCCCAGGTGAGATAGGGTTAAAGAATGCTCTGCAAAAAACCGACAGGGGGGGTGGAAAACACCCCCCCCCGGTAGGATTAGGGTTAAAGGACATTCTCCAAGCTTCAGCCCACCGACTTATCAAGTCCAAGTCATGGTTCATGTCATTGGCAGCTGTATTTGAATCTTCTACCACAGTGAACAACGATGTATCATCAGCAAATAACTTAACATTGCACTTCAAGCCTACAGCTAGATCATTTATATACACAAGGAAAAACAAGGGTCCAAGAATAGAGCCCTGGGGCACCCCTGCAGAAATATCTCCCCAATTTGAACTCTGTCCATTCAGTACTGTCCTCTGCTTTCGATCCTTGAGAAAGCTTTGGATTAAAAAAAGAAGTTGTCCCGAGACACCACATCGCTTTAATTTATAAATTAGACCATCGTGCCATACCCTATCAAATGCCTTAGAAATGTCAAGATACACAGAACGAACATCAAGGGGAGGGTTACAGTCAAAAGCTTTAAATATTGTGTGTGTTATTGAGAGTAACTGGTTGATGGTTGAGTCTCCTGGGCGAAAACCTGATTGATTTGGGTTAAGAAGTTCGTGTGATACAAGATGCGAGTAAAGAGAATCATATATGAGTTTTTCAAGTATTTTCCCAAAAATTGGTAAAAGAGAAATAGGACGGTAATTCCCCTTCAAATTTTTCTCATTTTTCTTATGAACCGGCACTACATTTGCATGTTTCCAAATTTCGGGAAATAAACCACGCCTGAAACAATTTGTGAAAATTATCTTGAGTGGCAGAACCAATGCAACATCGCTCAACTTTATCATCCTTACAGATATTTCGTCCCAGCCATGTGCTTTATTGGGATTAAGTGATCTAATAATCTAATGATACTAAGAATCTTTTCCTCAGAGATGACGAAATCACTTGTCAGAGTCGTAGTTACCGGGGTATCTTGGGGAATTTCGCTACCTGTGTCAATGGTCGTGCATTGAAGAATGAAATAGTCATTAAATATCTGTGCCTTTTCGGTAAAATCCGTTACAAACAGCCCGCACTCTAGAAGAGGTGGTATCATCGGAATCTTAACTTTGTTTAAAACAGTGTTTATTAAGGTCCAATAGGTTTTGCTGCTGGTCCCATGATTAGCCAGGGTTTTCCCTGCCTTAAGGAAGTAATTCCGCTTAGCGTCCTCAATCAGTCTCGCTCCTTCTGATATCATTTTTTGCACACCTTCAAGCTTGTCGTCTGGCTGTCCACTCCTCACAAAAGTTTTATATGCACGATTTTTTTCCTTAGAAAGTTTTTGATGGCTTGCGTTATCCAGGGAGCTTGACGAGGCCTAATCGTTTTAATTTTGTTGGGGATGAAATTTGAATAGATGTTGAGAAGGACTTCATTGAGTAGTTTTACCTGTTCATTAGGGCAAGTCATGTTGTCAAGATGTTCGTGCCAAGCAAACATTTCAATGCTTTTCCTGATTGCTGCAAAATCTGCCTTATCGTAATACCAAATCTTGCGGGTATATGGAGGTTGTGCTATGTTTGAAACAGATAATTTACCGTAAACAATTTGATGGTGGCACTGCTCATGTAGTGACGGATGGACACCAGAATCGATAATGAGGTTAGGCTGATCAGTAAATATCAAGTCAATGCAGGATTTAGATTCACCCATTAAATGAGTTGGTTCTGAGATTAATTGATGAAGACCATTGTCAGACGCTAGTGGCTCAAATATTTTTCCCTCGTTATTTTCGATATCACTTTCCCACCACTGGGTTGATTTGCAGTTGAAATCACCAGTAATAATAACGCAGAATGGATTTTCAGCATGCATTTTGGATAACAACAGCTCAAAGCTTATGGTAAAGTTATCAAACTCCTCCGGACCCTGACTTGGACTCCTATAGATTACGGCAAAGAAGTACTTTTTCCTGTTTAATTGAATTTCATACACAATACATTCAGGGAGAGTTACCAGGTCAGAACGATTTTTTGAAGGAAGGGAATCTTTGATGTATAGCCCAACACCACCCCTTTTCACATTTTGAGGATGGTTATCATTAATAAACGTATATCCATCAAGTGCCAGTCTATCTTTATCAACGGTGCTGTCAAGGTGGGTTTCAACAATTCCAATGATGTCATAGTTGTACACCGCATTGTAAGCCTCTATAAGAGACACGCGTAAAAAATCATGTGCAGTAATGCTATTTAGGTTCCACGTACAAAAATCAAGTGTTTCAGGGCCCGGAATTATTTCTATATCACCACTGATTCTTTTAAAGTACAATAGTCAACATTTGGAACTAATTCTGGGAGTAAAAATATCAAAATCATTTTTTTCCAATACCTTGCTCCAAATATGGTAGTGTCACTTGTCACGTGACACCTATTGTTCAAAAATTTAATTTTCAAAATGTAGCTAATTGTTAATTAGTAATTTTCAGAGAGTTTAAGGGTCATAGCGTTTGTCGTTTAAGAATGCTCTGCAAAAAACGACAGGGGGTGGAAAACACCCCCCCCCCCCAGGCAGGATTAGGGTTAATAGACAGTTGCAATCTCGTGCTTCTACTTTGGTTGGAACTTTTGTTAGTGTTTTCACGGAATATCAACGGTTTGCATAAAAGTTTGTGAATTACGTTGCATGTTTACGATAGTCAGTCAAAAGATGACAGATCCGTCTTATTCTTTTAAACTGAGACAATGGATTTGAGCGAAGTGTATGCTTTGGATGGTCTGATAGTTTGTGTAGGTAAGTGTGCGTAGCTGTTGGTTTACAATGTAATTCTGTTATCAATGTTCCATCATGCTTCTTTACTGTTGTGTCTAGGAAAAAAACATGAGATTTGGAATATTCCATTGTGAATTGTATAGTAGGTCCAAGGGTGTTAGGACACAAACGTGTTGATTACATATTTGTTTATCTTGTTTTGATCCTTGTCTTGATTTCTTGTCTTCTTTGCTTCTCTGTTTCGTCTTCCACTGGTGAGTGCCACTGAACGGTTTATCAGGCCCAAATGCCTCGTGTTATTCGAATATATCTTCCTTTTATTCCTGTGTCTTAGCGCGCCTTCGCAGAAGAAAGGTTTCAAACTGCAGTGCCATACTAAATACTTTACTAAATACTTACATACTAAAGTCATTGGTTATGGCTTTGCGGTTTGAAACCTTTCTTCGACGAAGGCGAGCTAAGACACAGGAATACAAGGAAGATATATTCGAATAACACGAGGCATTTGGGCCTAATAAACCGTTCAGTTGCACTCACCAGTTGAAGATGAAACAGAGAAGCAAAGAAGACAAGAAATCAAGACAAGGTTCAAAACATGGTAAAAAATATGTAATCAACACGTTTGTGTCCTAACACCCTTGGTAGATCTGTAAGAATTCTTTGCAGCGAATGAGTTGCGATAAGACAGGAAATGTTTCAGCTCTTCTTGATTATGATCCAATCCAAAAAATACATCATCTATGTATCGTATCCACATAGTAGGACCTTTATGATATTCTCTTTCATAGTTGTGTTGCAAGTCAGTCTCAAATTTTGACATAAATAAGTTTGCAAAGCTAACAGCCATGGGTGTACCCATTGCAGTCCCTTTGATTTGATAATAAAATTTGCCGTCGAATGATAGTGTGTTGCTTTTTAGGATGAAGATTAGGAGGTCGGCTATAACATCGCTAGGAACAGACTTATTTGTGCGTCTTTCAAGTGCTTCTACGCATGCAGCTACACCTTCTCCATGGTCAATGTTTGGATACAACGAGGATACATTCATTGGTACGATGTAGGGATCTTTGCTTTTAGTACTGTCGAGCTTGAATTGCTCTATTTTGTTGACGAAATCAGTCGTATCTCGGACATATGAGCTTGTCTGCATTGCTGCTGGTTTCAGAAAACTATCTACCCATTCTGATAATCTTGTGGAGCATGAGTTATATTCACTGCAAATTGGACGAAGAGGAGGGAACTTTTTGAAGGCCTTATGTATTTTGGGAAGACCATTTCGTCGATAATTTTATCAAGGGATTTTCGATACGTTGGGTTTGGATCATCATGGACTGTCTCATAGAACTCTTTATCTTGTAGTGTGTTCAAACATGCTTCATTATAGTCTTTTATGTTCATAATCACAATCCCACTCCCTTTATCTGCAGGCTTGATTATAATCGATTCGTCAGATGACTATGATTTTATGGCTTGACTGGACTATCTTTTAGGTTATTCCAGTGATTGTTCCTTTTAGAATGGATATGTTCACTGAAGTCTATAGTACAACTGTTGATAAAGTCAACCAATCCTTCTGAACGTCCTTCTCGTACTGCTTCTGGATACCAATGAGGATTCTTAATGTCCCAATTAAGAACACAATGCTCTTTGCTAATGGTTGATTGATTTCTCTTTTCATTATCGAATTTGTCACAAGTTTGTGATCTTTCATAGAAGTGTTCTTTTAGTTTAGGGCGTCGTATAAATGCATGCGTATCATTGGCGAATTTCTCGTTTAAGATTCTTTTCGCTAGGGCAAACAGAGAGGCCAAGTTCTAAAATTAATTTTTCATCTTCTGTTAATTTGTGCTGTGAAAGGTTGTACACATTAGATTTTTGGTTATTCTTTTTGAACGGATTGTTTGGTCCTTTAGTGTAATATGCAGTGGTGTGGAGTTTATCATGTCTTTATCTTTTGGCAGAAAATGTTTTTTTTCGCAGAAATTGCTTCCAAAGAAGAAAAACGATTACTTGGTTTCATGATGTTACTGTTCAGTTTGCTTGTGGGCAACTTGCAAAATTTTTTTTGGAAATGTCCATCTGCTAAGTTTGCTTGTTGATCTCGTAATTTCACTTTCTTGCCGCTTGAGAAAGTTGATTCTTAGTTTGGAAAACGGTGATACATGTCCTGACACTAAGCATGAACGATACTGATCTCGCAACTTTGTTTGAGCAAACGATACTGTAGAAGGAAAAGATACTGTATCATCATTATCATTATCATTATCATTATCATTATCATTATCATTATCATTATCATTATCATTATCATTATCATTATCATTATCATTATCATTATCATTATCATTATCATTATCATTATCATTATCATTATCATTATCATTATCATTATCATTATCATTATCATTATCATTATCATTATCGTTACCGTTATCGTTACCGTTACCGTTATCATTATCATTATCATTATCATTATCATTATCATTATCATTATCATTATCATTATCATTATCATTATCATTATCATTATCATTATCATTATCATTATCATTATCATTATCATTATCATTATCATTATCATTATCATTATCATTGGTGTTATTCTCTCCAGTCCTTGGATGTTCTTCTGGTCCGCAGATTAAAAACACAGCACTTACCGCAATAGGTGAGCTGTTCCCAAGGATGGCCGGTGTAGTACGGGATTTTGCGTGGCAACCCGTAACTGCATGGTCTTGCATGCAACGGCAAGATTGGCGTCTGCAAACTGGGATTTTGCAGTCGTATTCATAGGTTGTATGTACTACAGTGCACTAATCTCCTCGAAAAGAGATCGGTGTAGTCCTTGCGGGCGCCTAATCCACGCATGCGTGACATTGAAGACAAGTCCAAAAGAAAGTGGGGAGAAAGAAATTATCTGAAACACAAAGTAAGAAATTATCTGTAACACAACGTAAGAGTTTTCAAATGGAAGAAAAGGAAAGAGGAGGGTTTGCAGACGGTAGTTTATAGTTTCCCAAGTTCAACCAGAAATTACATCAATGCAATAAAGAAATAAGTTTATTATAAATGAAAGATAAAAGATTACTCCAAAACAGCTTTCGATGTAATGATATAATGAAATAATCTATTTGGTTTAATGAGAATATAATTTATAACAGTTTTATAACATATGCCCAAAATTTCCTCCTATTTTACTCATTTTGAAAGAATGGCAATGCCCATGCAAAATCTTTCAGACCTTTTTAGTCATTGATTTTTTCTGCATGGTCTGGTGTTATGATTCTCAAAGGGTTCGAAATATCGTAATAACAGATTGGTACAAAGGAGACCATCTTCCTTGCTTGATTTCATCAAGAATTTCCCAAATTTAACTCATTTCGAAAGATTTAGAGTGCCCATGCAGAATATTTCAGGACTTTAAAGCCTGATTTTTTCTGCGAGGTCTGGTGTTGTGGTTCTAAAAGGGTTCGAAATATCATAATAACAGATTGGTACGAAGGGAACCATCTTCCTTGTATGATTTCATCAAGAATTTGCCAAATTCAACTCATTTCGAAAGGATTAGAGTGGCCATGCAGAATATTTCAGGTCTTTAGAGCCTCATTTTTTCTGCGTGGTCTGGTGTTGTGGTTCTAAAAGGGTTCGAAATATCGTAATAACAGATTGGTACGAAGGGAACCATCTTCCTTGTATGATTTCATCAAGAATTTACCGAATTCAACTCATTTCGAAAGATTTAGAGTGTCCATGCAGAATATTTCAGGTCTTTAGAGCCTGATTTTTTCTGCGTGGTCTGGTGTTGTGCTTCTCAAAGGGTTCGAAATATCGTAATAACAGATTGGTACGAAGGGGACCATCTTCCTTGTATGATTTCATCAAGAATTTACAGAATTCAACTCATTTCGAAAGATTTAGAGTGTCCATGCAGAATATTTCAGGTCTTTAGAGCCTCATTTTTTCTGCGTGGTCTGGTGTTGTGGTTCTCAAAGGGTTCGAAATATCGTAATAACAGATTGGTACGAAGGGGACCATCTTCCTTGTATGATTTCATCAAGAATTTACCGAATTCAACTCATTTCGAAAGATTTAGAGTGCCCATGCAGAATATTTCAGGTCTTTAGAGCCTGATTTTTTCTGCGTGGTCTGGTGTTGTGGTTCTCAAAGGGTTCGAAATATCGTAATAACAGATTGGTACGAAGGAGACAATCTTCCTTGCTTGAATTCATCAAGAATTTCCCAAATTCAACTCATTTCGAAAGATTTAGAGTGTCCATGCAGAATATTTCAGGTCTTTAGAGCCTGATTTTTTCTGCGTGGTCTGGTGTTGTGCTTCTCAAAGGGTTCGAAATATCGTAATAACAGATTGGTACGAAGGGGACCATCTTCCTTGTATGATTTCATCAAGAATTTACCGAATTCAACTCATTTCGAAAGATTTAGAGTGCCCATGCAGAATATTTCAGATCTTTAGAGCCTGATTTTTTCTGCGTGGTCTGGTGTTGTGCTTCTCAAAGGGTTCGAAATATCGTAATAACAGATTGGTACGAAGGGGACCATCTTCCTTGTATGATTTCATCAAGAATTTACCGAATTCAACTCATTTCGAAAGATTTAGAGTGCCCATGCAGAATATTTCAGGTCTTTAGAGCCTGATTTTTTCTGCGTGGTCTGGTATTGTGGTTCTAAAAGGGTTCGAAATATCGTAACAACGGATCGGTACGAAGGAGACCATCTTCCTTGTATGATTTCATCAAGAATTTACCGAATTCAACTAATTTCGAAAGATTTAGAGTGCCCATGCAGAATATTTCAGGTCTTTAGGCCCTGATTTTTTCTGCGTGGTCTGGTGTTGTGCTTCTCAAAGGATTCGAAATAACGTAATGACAGATTGGTACGAAGCAGACCATCTTCCTTGTATGACTTCATCAAGAATTTACCGAATTCAACTCATTTCGAAAGATTTAGAGTGTCCATGCAGAATATTTCAGGACTTTAAAGCCTGATTTTTTCTGCGTGGTCTGGTGTTGTGGTTCTCAAAGGGTTCGAAATATCGTAATAACATATTGGTACGAAGGAGACCATCTTCCTTGTATGATTTCATCAAGAATTTACCGAATTCAACTCATTTCGAAAGATTTAGAGTGCCCATGCAGAATATTTCAGGACTTTAAAGCCTGATTTTTTCTGCGTGGTCTGGTGTTGTGGTTCTCAAAGGGTTCGAAATATCGTGATAACAGATTGGTACGAAGGAGACCATCTTCCTTGCTTGATTTCATCAAGAATTTCCCAAATTCAACTAATTTCGAAAGATTTGGAGTGTCCATGCAGAATATTTCATGTCTTTAGAGCCTGATTTTTTCTGCGTGGTCTGGTGTTGTGCTTCTCAAAGGATTCGAAATAACGTAATGACAGATTGGTACGAAGGGGACCATCTTCCTTGCTTATTTCATCAAGAATTTCCCAAATTCAACTCATTTCGAAAGATTTAGAGTGTCCATGCAGAATATTTCAGGTCTTTAGAGCCTGATTTTTTCTGCGTGGTCTGGTGTTGTGGTTCTCAAAGGGTTCGAAATATCGTGATAACAGATTGGTACGAAGGGGACCATCTTCCTTGCTTGATTTCATCAAGAATTTCCCAAATTCAATTAATTTCGAAAGATTTGGAGTGTCCATGCAGAATATTTCAGGACTTTAAAGCCTGATTTTTTCTGCGTGGTCTGGTGCTGTGCTTCTCAAAGGGTTCGAAATATCGTAATAACAGATTGGTACGAAGGGAACCATCTTCCTTGTATGATTTCATCAAGAATTTACCGAATTCAACTCATTTCGAAAGATTTAGAGTGCCCATGCAGAATATTTCAGGTCTTTAGATCCTGATATTTTCTGCGTGGTCTGGTGTTGTGCTTCTCAAAGGGTTCGAAATATCGTAATAACAGATTGGTACGAAGGAGACCATCTTCCTTGCTTGATTTCATCAAGAAGTTCCCAAATTCAACTCATTTCGAAAGATTTAGAGTGCCCATGCAGAATATTTCAGGACTTTAAAGCCTGATTTTTTCTGCGTGGTCTGGTGTTGTGGTTCTCAAAGGGTTCGAAATATCGTGATAACAGATTGGTACGAAGGGGACCATCTTCCTTGCTTGATTTCATCAAGAATTTCCCAAATTCAACTAATTTCGAAAGATTTGGAGTGTCCATGCAGAATATTTCAGGACTTTAAAGCCTGATTTTTTCTGCGTGGTCTGGTGCTGTGCTTCTCAAAGGGTTCGAAATATCGTAATAACAGATTGGTACGAAGGGAACCATCTTCCTTGTATGATTTCATCAAGAATTTACCGAATTCAACTCATTTCGAAAGATTTAGAGTGTCCATGCAGAATATTTCAGGTCTTTAGAGCCTGATTTTTTCTGCGTGGTCTGGTGTTGTGCTTCTCAAAGGGTTCGAAATATCGTAATAACAGATTGGTACGAAGGGGACCATCTTCCTTGTATGATTTCATCAAGAATTTACCGAATTCAACTCATTTCGAAAGATTTAGAGTGGCCATGCAGAATATTTCAGGTCTTTAGAGCCTGATTTTTTCTGCGTGGTCTGGTATTGTGGTTCTAAAAGGGTTCGAAATATCGTAACAATGGATCGGTACAAAGGAGACCATCTTCCTTGTATGATTTCATCAAGAATTTACCGAATTCAACTAATTTCGAAAGATTTAGAGTGCCCATGCAGAATATTTCAGATCTTTAGAGCCTGATTTTTTCTGCGTGGTCTGGTGTTGTGGTTCTAAAAGGGTTCGAAATATCGTAACAACGGGTTGGTACGAAAGGAACCATCTTCCTTGTATGATTTCATCAAGAATTTGCCAAATTCAACTCATTTCGAAAGGATTAGAGTGGCCATGCAGAATATTTCAGTTATTTAGAGCCTGATCTTTTCTGCGTGGTCTGGTGTTGTGGTTCTAAAAGGGTTCGAAATATCGTAATAACAGATTGGTACGAAGGGAACCATCTTCCTTGTATGATTTCATCAAGAATTTACCCATTTCAACTCATTTCGAAAGATTTAGAGTGTCCATGCAGAATATTTCAGGTCTTTAGAGCCTGATTTTTTCTGCGTGGTCTGGTGTTGTGCTTCTCAAAGGGTTCGAAATATCGTAATAACAGATTGGTACGAAGGGGACCATCTTCCTTGTATGATTTCATCAAGAATTTACCGAATTCAACTCATTTCGAAAGATTTAGAGTGCCCATGCAGAATATTTCAGGTCTTTAGAGCCTGATTTTTTCTGCGTGGTCTGGTATTGTGGTTCTAAAAGGGTTCGAAACATCGTAACAACGGATCGGTACGAAGGAGACCATCTTCCTTGTATGATTTCATCAAGAATTTACCGAATTCAACTAATTTCGAAAGATTTAGAGTGCCCATTCAGAATATTTCAGGTCTTTAGGCCCTGATTTTTTCTGCGTGGTCTGGTGTTGTGCTTCTCAAAGGATTCGAAATAACGTAATGACAGATTGGTACGAAGCAGACCATCTTCCTTGTATGATTTCATCAAGAATTTACCGAATTCAACTCATTTCGAAAGATTTAGAGTGCCCATGCAGAATATTTCAGGTCTTTAGAGCCTGATTTTTTCTGCGTGGTCTGGTGTTGTGGTTCTAAAAGGGTTCGAAATATCGTAATAACAGATTGGTACGAAGGGAACCATCTTCCTTGTATGATTTCATCAAGAATTTACCCATTTCAACTCGTTTCGAAAGATTTAGAGTGTCCATGCAGAATATTTCAGGTCTTTAGAGTCTGATTTTTTCTGCGTGGTCTGGTGTTGTGCTTCTCAAAGGGTTCGAAATATCGTAATAACAGATTGGTACGAAGGGGACCATCTTCCTTGTATGATTTCATCAAGAATTTACCGAATTCAACTCATTTCGAAAGATTTAGAGTGGCCATGCAGAATATTTCAGGTCTTTAGAGCCTGATTTTTTCTGCGTGGTCTGGTATTGTGGTTCTAAAAGGGTTCGAAATATCGTAACAACGGATCGGTACAAAGGAGACCATCTTCCTTGTATGATTTCATCAAGAATTTACCGAATTCAACTAATTTCGAAAGATTTAGAGTGCCCATGCAGAATATTTCAGATCTTTAGAGCCTGATTTTTTCTGCGTGGTCTGGTGTTGTGGTTCTAAAAGGGTTCGAAATATCGTAACAACGGGTTGGTACGAAAGGAACCATCTTCCTTGTATGATTTCATCAAGAATTTGCCAAATTCAACTCATTTCGAAAGGATTAGAGTGGCCATGCAGAATATTTCAGGTATTTAGAGCCTGATCTTTTCTGCGTGGTCTGGTGTTGTGGTTCTAAAAGGGTTCGAAATATCGTAATAACAGATTGGTACGAAGGGAACCATCTTCCTTGTATGATTTCATCAAGAATTTACCCATTTCAACTCATTTCGAAAGATTTAGAGTGTCCATGCAGAATATTTCAGGTCTTTAGAGCCTGATTTTTTCTGCGTGGTCTGGTGTTGTGCTTCTCAAAGGGTTCGAAATATCGTAATAACAGATTGGTACGAAGGGGACCATCTTCCTTGTATGATTTCATCAAGAATTTACCGAATTCAACTCATTTCGAAAGATTTAGAGTGCCCATGCAGAATATTTCAGGTCTTTAGAGCCTGATTTTTTCTGCGTGGTCTGGTATTGTGGTTCTAAAAGGGTTCGAAATATCGTAACAACGGATCGGTACGAAGGAGACCATCTTCCTTGTATGATTTCATCAAGAATTTACCGAATTCAACTAATTTCGAAAGATTTAGAGTGCCCATTCAGAATATTTCAGGTCTTTAGGCCTTGATTTTTTCTGCGTGGTCTGGTGTTGTGCTTCTCAAAGGATTCGAAATAACGTAATGACAGATTGGTACGAAGCAGACAATCTTCCTTGTATGATTTCATCAAGAATTTACCGAATTCAACTCATTTCGAAAGATTTAGAGTGCCCATGCAGAATATTTCAGGTCTTTAGAGCCTGATTTTTTCTGCGTTGTCTGGTGTTGTGGTTCTCAAAGGGTTCGAAATATCGTAATAACAGATTGGTACGAAGGAGGCAATCTTCCTTGCTTGATTTCATCAAGAATTTACCGAATTCAACTCATTTCGAAAGATTTAGAGTGCCCATGCAGAATATTTCAGGTCTTTAGATCCTGATATTTTCTGCGTGGTCTGGTGTTGTGGTTCTCAAAGGGTTCGAAATATCGTAATAACAGATTGGTACGAAGGAGACCATCTTCCTTGCTTGATTTCATCAAGAAGTTCCCAAATTCAACTCATTTCGAAGGATTTGGAGTGTCCATGCAGAATATTTCAGGACTTTAAAGCCTGATTTTTTCTGCGTGGTCTGGTGTTGTGGTTCTCAAAGGGTTCGAAATATCGTGATAACAGATTGGTACGAAGGGGACCATCTTCCTTGCTTGATTTCATCAAGAAGTTCCCAAATTCAACTCATTTCGAAAGATTTAGAGTGTCCATGCAGAATATTTCAGGACTTTAAAGCCTGAATTTTTCTGCGTGGTCTGGTGTTGTGCTTCTCAAAGGGTTCGAAATATCGTAATAACAGATTGGTACGAAGGGGACCATCTTCCTTGTATGATTTCATCAAGAATTTACCGAATTCAACTCATTTCGAAAGATTTAGAGTGGCCATGCAGAATATTTCAGGTCTTTAGAGCCTGATTTTTTCTGCGTGGTCTGGTATTGTGGTTCTAAAAGGGTTCGAAATATCGTAACAATGGATCGGTACAAAGGAGACCATCTTCCTTGTATGATTTCATCAAGAATTTACCGAATTCAACTAATTTCGAAAGATTTAGAGTGCCCATGCAGAATATTTCAGATCTTTAGAGCCTGATTTTTTCTGCGTGGTCTGGTGTTGTGGTTCTAAAAGGGTTCGAAATATCGTAACAACGGGTTGGTACGAAAGGAACCATCTTCCTTGTATGATTTCATCAAGAATTTGCCAAATTCAACTCATTTCGAAAGGATTAGAGTGGCCATGCAGAATATTTCAGGTCTTTAGAGCCTGATCTTTTCTGCGTGGTCTGGTGTTGTGGTTCTAAAAGGGTTCGAAATATCGTAATAACAGATTGGTACGAAGGGAACCATCTTCCTTGTATGATTTCATCAAGAATTTACCCATTTCAACTCATTTCGAAAGATTTAGAGTGTCCATGCAGAATATTTCAGGTCTTTAGAGCCTGATTTTTTCTGCGTGGTCTGGTGTTGTGCTTCTCAAAGGGTTCGAAATATCGTAATAACAGATTGGTACGAAGGGGACCATCTTCCTTGTATGATTTCATCAAGAATTTACCGAATTCAACTCATTTCGAAAGATTTAGAGTGCCCATGCAGAATATTTCAGGTCTTTAGAGCCTGATTTTTTCTGCGTGGTCTGGTATTGTGGTTCTAAAAGGGTTCGAAATATCGTAACAACGGATCGGTACGAAGGAGACCATCTTCCTTGTATGATTTCATCAAGAATTTACCGAATTCAACTAATTTCGAAAGATTTAGAGTGCCCATTCAGAATATGTCAGGTCTTTAGGCCCTGATTTTTTCTGCGTGGTCTGGTGTTGTGCTTCTCAAAGGATTCGAAATAACGTAATGACAGATTGGTACGAAGCAGACCATCTTCCTTGTATGATTTCATCAAGAATTTACCGAATTCAACTCATTTCGAAAGATTTAGAGTGCCCATGCAGAATATTTCAGGTCTTTAGAGCCTGATTTTTTCTGCGTGGTCTGGTGTTGTGGTTCTAAAAGGGTTCGAAATATCGTAATAACAGATTGGTACGAAGGGAACCATCTTCCTTGTATGATTTCATCAAGAATTTACCCATTTCAACTCATTTCGAAAGATTTAGAGTGTCCATGCAGAATATTTCAGGTCTTTAGAGCCTGATTTTTTCTGCGTGGTCTGGTGTTGTGCTTCTCAAAGGGTTCGAAATATCGTAATAACAGATTGGTACGAAGGGGACCATCTTCCTTGTATGATTTCATCAAGAATTTACCGAATTCAACTCATTTCGAAAGATTTAGAGTGGCCATGCAGAATATTTCAGGTCTTTAGAGCCTGATTTTTTCTGCGTGGTCTGGTATTGTGGTTCTAAAAGGGTTCGAAATATCGTAACAACGGATCGGTACAAAGGAGACCATCTTCCTTGTATGATTTCATCAAGAATTTACCGAATTCAACTAATTTCGAAAGATTTAGAGTGCCCATGCAGAATATTTCAGATCTTTAGAGCCTGATTTTTTCTGCGTGGTCTGGTGTTGTGGTTCTAAAAGGGTTCGAAATATCGTAACAACGGGTTGGTACGAAAGGAACCATCTTCCTTGTATGATTTCATCAAGAATTTGCCAAATTCAACTCATTTCGAAAGGATTAGAGTGGCCATGCAGAATATTTCAGGTATTTAGAGCCTGATCTTTTCTGCGTGGTCTGGTGTTGTGGTTCTAAAAGGGTTCGAAATATCGTAATAACAGATTGGTACGAAGGGAACCATCTTCCTTGTATGATTTCATTAAGAATTTACCCATTTCAACTCATTTCGAAAGATTTAGAGTGTCCATGCAGAATATTTCAGGTCTTTAGAGCCTGATTTTTTCTGCGTGGTCTGGTGTTGTGCTTCTCAAAGGGTTCGAAATATCGTAATAACAGATTGGTACGAAGGGGACCATCTTCCTTGTATGATTTCATCAAGAATTTACCGAATTCAACTCATTTCGAAAGATTTAGAGTGCCCATGCAGAATATTTCAGGTCTTTAGAGCCTGATTATTTCTGCGTGGTCTGGTATTGTGGTTCTAAAAGGGTTCGAAATATCGTAACAACGGATCGGTACGAAGGAGACCATCTTCCTTGTATGATTTCATCAAGAATTTACCGAATTCAACTAATTTCGAAAGATTTAGAGTGCCCATTCAGAATATTTCAGGTCTTTAGGCCTTGATTTTTTCTGCGTGGTCTGGTGTTGTGCTTCTCAAAGGATTCGAAATAACGTAATGACAGATTGGTACGAAGCAGACCATCTTCCTTGTATGATTTCATCAAGAATTTACCGAATTCAACTCATTTCGAAAGATTTAGAGTGCCCATGCAGAATATTTCAGGTCTTTAGAGCCTGATTTTTTCTGCGTTGTCTGGTGTTGTGGTTCTCAAAGGGTTCGAAATATCGTAATAACAGATTGGTACGAAGGAGGCAATCTTCCTTGCTTGATTTCATCAAGAATTTACCGAATTCAACTCATTTCGAAAGATTTAGAGTGCCCATGCAGAATATTTCAGGTCTTTAGATCCTGATATTTTCTGCGTGGTCTGGTGTTGTGCTTCTCAAAGGATTCGAAATAACGTAATTACAGATTGGTACGAAGCAGACCATCTTCCTTGTATGATTTCATCAAGAATTTACCGAATTCAACTCATTTCGAAAGATTTAGAGTGCCCATGCAGAATATTTCAGGTCTTTAGAGCCTGATTTTTTCTGCGTTGTCTGGTGTTGTGGTTCTCAAAGGGTTCGAAATATCGTAATAACAGATTGGTACGAAGGAGGCAATCTTCCTTGCTTGATTTCATCAAGAATTTACCGAATTCAACTCATTTCGAAAGATTTAGAGTGCCCATGCAGAATATTTCAGGTCTTTAGATCCTGATATTTTCTGCGTGGTCTGGTGTTGTGGTTCTCAAAGGGTTCGAAATATCGTAATAACAGATTGGTACGAAGGAGACCATCTTCCTTGCTTGATTTCATCAAGAAGTTCCCAAATTCAACTCATTTCGAAAGATTTAGAGTGCCCATGCAGAATATTTCAGGACTTTAAAGCCTGATTTTTTCTGCGTGGTCTGGTGTTGTGGTTCTCAAAGGGTTCGAAATATCGTGATAACAGATTGGTACGAAGGAGACCATCTTCCTTGCTTGATTTCATCAAGAATTTCCCAAATTCAACTCATTTCGAAAGATTTGGAGTGTCCATGCAGAATATTTCAGGTCTTTAGAGCATGATTTTTTCTGCGTGGTCTGGTGTTGTGCTTCTCAAAGGATTCGAAATATCGTAATAACAGATTGGTACGAAGGAGACAATCTTCCTTACTTATTTCATCAAGAATTTACCGAATTCAACTCATTTCGTAAGACTTAGAGTGCCCATGCAGAATATTTCAGGACTTTAAAGCCTGATTTTTTCTGCGTGGTCTTGTGTTGTGGTTCTAAAAGGGTTCGAAATATCGTAATAACAGATTGGTACGAAGGGAACCATCTTCCTTGTATGATTTCATCAAGAATTTACCCATTTCAACTCATTTCGAAAGATTTAGAGTGTCCATGCAGAATATTTCAGGTCTTTAGAGCCTGATTTTTTCTGCGTGGTCTGGTGTTGTGCTTCTCAAAGGGTTCGAAATATCGTAATAACAGATTGGTACGAAGGGGACCATCTTCCTTGTATGATTTCATCAAGAATTTACCGAATTCAACTCATTTCGAAAGATTTAGAGTGGCCATGCAGAATATTTCAGGTCTTTAGAGCATGATTTTTTCTGCGTGGTCTGGTATTGTGGTTCTAAAAGGGTTCGAAATATCGTAACAACGGATCGGTACGAAGGAGACCATCTTCCTTGTATGATTTCATCAAGAATTTACCGAATTCAACTAATTTCGAAAGATTTAGAGTGCCCATTCAGAATATTTCAGGTCTTTAGAGCCTTATTTTTTCTGCGTGGTCTGGTGTTGTGGTTCTAAAAGAGTTCGAAATATCGGAACAACGGATCGGTACGAAGGAGACCATCTTCCTTGTATGATTTCATCAAGAATTTACCGAATTCAACTAATTTCGAAAGATTTAGAGTGCCCATTCAGAATATTTCAGGTCTTTAGGCCCTGATTTTTTCTGCGTGGTCTGGTGTTGTGCTTCTCAAAGGATTCGAAATATCGTAATAACAGATTGGTACGAAGGGAACCATCTTCCTTGTAAGATTTCTTCAAGAATTTACCGAATTCAACTCATTTCGAAAGATTTAGAGTGTCCATGCAGAATATTTCAGGTCTTTAGAGCCTGATTTTTTCTGCGTGGTCTGGTGTTGTGCTTCTAAAAGGGTTCGAAATATCGTAATAACAGATTGGTACGAAGGGGACCATCTTCCTTGTATGATTTCATCAAGAATTTACCGAATTCAACTCATTTCGAAAGATTTAGAGTGGCCATGCAGAATATTTCAGGTCTTTAGAGCCTGATTTTTTCTGCGTGGTCTGGTATTGTGGTTCTAAAAGGGTTCGAAATATCGTAACAACGGATCGGTACAAAGGAGACCATCTTCCTTGTATGATTTCATCAAGAATTTACCGAATTCAACTAATTTCGAAAGATTTAGAGTGCCCATGCAGAATATTTCAGATCTTTAGAGCCTGATTTTTTCTGCGTGGTCTGGTGTTGTGGTTCTAAAAGGGTTCGAAATATCGTAACAACGGGTTGGTACGAAAGGAACCATCTTCCTTGTATGATTTCATCAAGAATTTGCCAAATTCAACTCATTTCGAAAGGATTAGAGTGGCCATGCAGAATATTTCAGGTATTTAGAGCCTGATCTTTTCTGCGTGGTCTGGTGTTGTGGTTCTAAAAGGGTTCGAAATATCGTAATAACAGATTGGTACGA
The DNA here is from genome assembly GCA_039566865.1 of Aurelia coerulea. NCBI lineage: Eukaryota > Metazoa > Cnidaria > Scyphozoa > Semaeostomeae > Ulmaridae > Aurelia > Aurelia coerulea. The sequence continues at coordinate 13,890,498 of CM076949.1, read as the reverse complement.
AGGGAACCATCTTCCTTGTATGATTTCATCAAGAATTTACCCATTTCAACTCATTTCGAAAGATTTAGAGTGTCCATGCAGAATATTTCAGGTCTTTAGAGCCTGATTTTTTCTGCGTGGTCTGGTGTTGTGCTTCTCAAAGGGTTCGAAATATCGTAATAACAGATTGGTACGAAGGGGACCATCTTCCTTGTATGATTTCATCAAGAATTTACTGAATTCAACTCATTTCGAAAGATTTAGAGTGCCCATGCAGAATATTTCAGGTCTTTAGAGCCTGATTTTTTCTGCGTGGTTTGGTATTGTGGTTCTAAAAGGGTTGGAAATATCGTAACAACGGATCGGTACGAAGGAGACCATCTTCCTTGTATGATTTCATCAAGAATTTACCGAATTCAACTAATTTCGAAAGATTTAGAGTGCCCATTCAGAATATTTCAGGTCTTTAGGCCTTGATTTTTTCTGCGTGGTCTGGTGTTGTGCTTCTCAAAGGATTCGAAATAACGTAATGACAGATTGGTACGAAGCAGACCATCTTCCTTGTATGATTTCATCAAGAATTTACCGAATTCAACTCATTTCGAAAGATTTAGAGTGCCCATGCAGAATATTTCAGGTCTTTAGAGCCTGATTTTTTCTGCGTTGTCTGGTGTTGTGGTTCTCAAAGGGTTCGAAATATCGTAATAACAGATTGGTACGAAGGAGACAATCTTCCTTGCTTGATTTCATCAAGAATTTACCGAATTCAACTCATTTCGAAAGATTTAGAGTGCCCATGCAGAATATTTCAGGTCTTTAGATCCTGATATTTTCTGCGTGGTCTGGTGTTGTGGTTCTCAAAGGGTTCGAAATATCGTAATAACAGATTGGTACGAAGGAGACCATCTTCCTTGCTTGATTTCATCAAGAAGTTCCCAAATTCAACTCATTTCGAAAGATTTAGAGTGCCCATGCAGAATATTTCAGGACTTTAAAGCCTGATTTTTTCTGCGTGGTCTGGTGTTGTGGTTCTCAAAGGGTTCGAAATATCGTGATAACAGATTGGTACGAAGGAGACCATCTTCCTTGTATGATTTCATCAAGAATTTACTGAATTCAACTCATTTCGAAAGATTTAGAGTGCCCATGCAGAATATTTCAGGTCTTTAGAGCCTGATTTTTTCTGCGTGGTCTGGTATTGTGGTTCTAAAAGGGTTGGAAATATCGTAACAACGGATCGGTACGAAGGAGACCATCTTCCTTGTATGATTTCATCAAGAATTTACCGAATTCAACTAATTTCGAAAGATTTAGAGTGCCCATTCAGAATATTTCAGGTCTTTAGGCCTTGATTTTTTCTGCGTGGTCTGGTGTTGTGCTTCTCAAAGGATTCGAAATAACGTAATGACAGATTGGTACGAAGCAGACCATCTTCCTTGTATGATTTCATCAAGAATTTACCGAATTCAACTCATTTCGAAAGATTTAGAGTGCCGATGCAGAATATTTCAGGTCTTTAGAGCCTGATTTTTTCTGCGTGGTCTGGTGTTGTGGTTCTCAAAGGGTTCGAAATATCGTAATAACAGATTGGTACGAAGGAGACAATCTTCCTTGCTTGATTTCATCAAGAATTTACCGAATTCAACTCATTTCGAAAGATTTAGAGTGCCCATGCAGAATATTTCAGGTCTTTAGATCCTGATATTTTCTGCGTGGTCTGGTGTTGTGGTTCTCAAAGGGTTCGAAATATCGTAATAACAGATTGGTACGAAGGAGACCATCTTCCTTGCTTGATTTCATCAAGAAGTTCCCAAATTCAACTCATTTCGAAAGATTTAGAGTGCCCATGCAGAATATTTCAGGACTTTAAAGCCTGATTTTTTCTGCGTGGTCTGGTGTTGTGGTTCTCAAAGGGTTCGAAATATCGTGATAACAGATTGGTACGAAGGAGACCATCTTCCTTGCTTGATTTCATCAAGAATTTCCCAAATTCAACTAATTTCGAAAGATTTGGAGTGTCCATGCAGAATATTTCATGTCTTTAGAGCCTGATTTTTTCTGCGTGGTCTGGTGTTGTGCTTCTCAAAGGATTCGAAATAACGTAATGACAGATTGGTACGAAGGGGACAATCTTCCTTGCTTATTTCATCAAGAATTTCCCAAATTCAACTCATTTCGAAAGATTTAGAGTGTCCATGCAGAATATTTCAGGTCTTTAGAGCCTGATTTTTTCTGCGTGGTCTGGTGTTGTGGTTCTCAAAGGGTTCGAAATATCGTGATAACAGATTGGTACGAAGGGGACCATCTTCCTTGCTTGATTTCATCAAGAAGTTCCCAAATTCAACTCATTTCGAAAGATTTAGAGTGCCCATGCAGAATATTTCAGGACTTTAAAGCCTGATTTTTTCTGCGTGGTCTGGTGTTGTGGTTCTCAAAGGGTTCGAAATATCGTGATAACAGATTGGTACGAAGGAGACCATCTTCCTTGCTTGATTTCATCAAGAATTTCCCAAATTCAACTAATTTCCAAAGATTTGGAGTGTCCATGCAGAATATTTCATGTCTTTAGAGCCTGATTTTTTCTGCGTGGTCTGGTGTTGTGCTTCTCAAAGGATTCGAAATAACGTAATGACAGATTGGTACGAAGGGGACAATCTTCCTTGCTTATTTCATCAAGAATTTCCCAAATTCAACTCATTTCGAAAGATTTAGAGTGTCCATGCAGAATATTTCAGGTCTTTAGAGCCTGATTTTTTCTGCGTGGTCTGGTGCTGTGCTTCTCAAAGGGTTCGAAATATCGTATAAACAGATTGGTACGAAGGGGACCATCTTCCTTGTATGATTTCATCAAGAATTTACCGAATTCAACTCATTTCGAAAGATTTAGAGTGTCCATGCAGAATATTTCAGGTCTTTAGAGCCTGAATTTTTCTGCGTGGTCTGGTGTTGTGCTTCTCAAAGGGTTCGAAATATCGTAATAACAGATTGGTACGAAAGGGAACCATCTTCCTTGTATGATTTCATCACGAATTTACCGAATTCAACTCATTTCGAAAGATTTAGAGTGTCCATGCAGAATATTTCAGGTCTTTAGAGCCTGATTTTTTCTGCGTGGTCTGGTGTTGTGCTTCTCAAAGGGTTCGAATATCGTAATAACAGATTGGTACGAAAGGGAACCATCTTCCTTGTATGATTTCATCAAGAATTTACCGAATTCAACTCATTTCGAAAGATTTAGAGTGGCCATGCAGAATATTTCAGGTCTTTAGAGCCTGATTTTTTCTGCGTGGTCTGGTATTGTGGTTCTAAAAGGGTTCGAAATATCGTAACAACGGATCGGTACAAAGGAGACCATCTTCCTTGTATGATTTCATCAAGAATTTACCGAATTCAACTAATTTCGAAAGATTTAGAGTGCCCATGCAGAATATTTCAGATCTTTAGAGCCTGATTTTTTCTGCGTGGTCTGGTGTTGTGGTTCTAAAAGGGTTCGAAATATCGTAACAACGGGTTGGTACGAAAGGAACCATCTTCCTTGTATGATTTCATCAAGAATTTGCCAAATTCAACTCATTTCGAAAGGATTAGAGTGGCCATGCAGAATATTTCAGGTATTTAGAGCCTGATCTTTTCTGCGTGGTCTGGTGTTGTGGTTCTAAAAGGGTTCGAAATATCGTAATAACAGATTGGTACGAAGGGAACCATCTTCCTTGTATGATTTCATCAAGAATTTACCCATTTAACTCATTTCGAAAGATTTAGAGTGTCCATGCAGAATATTTCAGGTCTTTAGAGCCTGATTTTTTCTGCGTGGTCTGGTGTTGTGCTTCTCAAAGGGTTCGAAATATCGTAATAACAGATTGGTACGAAGGGGACCATCTTCCTTGTATGATTTCATCAAGAATTTACCGAATTCAACTCATTTCGAAAGATTTAGAGTGCCCATGCAGAATATTTCAGGTCTTTAGAGCCTGATTTTTTCTGCGTGGTCTGGTATTGTGGTTCTAAAAGGGTTCGAAATATCGTAACAACGGATCGGTACGAAGGAGACCATCTTCCTTGTATGATTTCATCAAGAATTTACCGAATTCAACTAATTTCGAAAGATTTAGAGTGCCCATTCAGAATATTTCAGGTCTTTAGGCCCTGATTTTTTCTGCGTGGTCTGGTGTTGTGCTTCTCAAAGGATTCGAAATAACGTAATGACAGATTGGTACGAAGCAGACCATCTTCCTTGTATGATTTCATCAAGAATTTACCGAATTCAACTCATTTCGAAAGATTTAGAGTGCCCATGCAGAATATTTCAGGTCTTTAGAGCCTGATTTTTTCTGCGTGGTCTGGTGTTGTGGTTCTCAAAGGGTTCGAAATATCGTAATAACAGATTGGTACGAAGGAGACAATCTTCCTTGCTTGATTTCATCAAGAATTTCCCAAATTCAACTCATTTCGAAAGATTTAGAGTGCCCATGCAGAATATTTCAGGACTTTAAAGCCTGATTTTTTCTGCGTGGTCTGGTGTTGTGGTTCTCAAAGGGTTCGAAATATCGTAATAACATATTGGTACGAAGGAGACCATCTTCCTTGTATGATTTCATCAAGAATTTACAGAATTCAACTCATTTCGAAAGATTTAGAGTGTCCATGCAGAATATTTCATGTCTTTAGAGCCTGATTTTTTCTGCGTGGTCTGGTGTTGTGCTTCTCAAAGGATTCGAAATAACGTAATGACAGATTGGTACGAAGGGGACAATCTTCCTTGCTTATTTCATCAAGAATTTCCCAAATTCAACTCATTTCGAAAGATTTAGAGTGCCCATTCAGAATATTTCAGGTCTTTAGAGCCTGATTTTTTCTGCGTGGTCTGGTGTTGTGGTTCTAAAAGGGTTCGAAATATCGTAACAACGGGTTGGTACGAAAGGAACCATCTTCCTTGTATGATTTCATCAAGAATTTACCGAATTCAACTCATTTCGAAAGATTTAGAGTGCCCATGCAGAATATTTCAGGTCTTTAGAGCCTGATTTTTTCTGCGTGGTCTGGTGTTGTGGTTCTAAAAGGGTTCGAAATATCGTAATAACAGATTGGTACGAAGGAGACAATCTTCCTTGCTTGATTTCATCAAGAATTTCCCAAATTCAACTCATTTCGAAAGATTTAGAGTGCCCATGCAGAATATTTCAGGACTTTAAAGCCTGATTTTTTCTGCGTGGTCTGGTGTTGTGGTTCTCAAAGGGTTCGAAATATCGTAATAACATATTGGTACGAAGGAGACCATCTTCCTTGTATGATTTCATCAAGAATTTACAGAATTCAACTCATTTCGAAAGATTTAGAGTGGCCATGCAGAATATTTCAGGTCTTTAGAGCCTGATTTTTTCTGCGTGGTCTGGTATTGTGGTTCTAAAAGGGTTCGAAATATCGTAACAACGGATCGGTACAAAGGAGACCATCTTCCTTGTATGATTTCATCAAGAATTTACCGAATTCAACTAATTTCGAAAGATTTAGAGTGCCCATGCAGAATATTTCAGATCTTTAGAGCCTGATTTTTTCTGCGTGGTCTGGTGTTGTGGTTCTAAAAGGGTTCGAAATATCGTAACAACGGGTTGGTACGAAAGGAACCATCTTCCTTGTATGATTTCATCAAGAATTTGCCAAATTCAACTCATTTCGAAAGGATTAGAGTGGCCATGCAGAATATTTCAGGTATTTAGAGCCTGATCTTTTCTGCGTGGTCTGGTGTTGTGGTTCTAAAAGGGTTCGAAATATCGTAATAACAGATTGGTACGAAGGGAACCATCTTCCTTGTATGATTTCATCAAGAATTTACCCATTTAACTCATTTCGAAAGATTTAGAGTGTCCATGCAGAATATTTCAGGTCTTTAGAGCCTGATTTTTTCTGCGTGGTCTGGTGTTGTGCTTCTCAAAGGGTTCGAAATATCGTAATAACAGATTGGTACGAAGGGGACCATCTTCCTTGTATGATTTCATCAAGAATTTACCGAATTCAACTCATTTCGAAAGATTTAGAGTGCCCATGCAGAATATTTCAGGTCTTTAGAGCCTGATTTTTTCTGCGTGGTCTGGTATTGTGGTTCTAAAAGGGTTCGAAATATCGTAACAACGGATCGGTACGAAGGAGACCATCTTCCTTGTATGATTTCATCAAGAATTTACCGAATTCAACTAATTTCGAAAGATTTAGAGTGCCCATTCAGAATATTTCAGGTCTTTAGGCCCTGATTTTTTCTGCGTGGTCTGGTGTTGTGCTTCTCAAAGGATTCGAAATAACGTAATGACAGATTGGTACGAAGCAGACCATCTTCCTTGTATGATTTCATCAAGAATTTACCGAATTCAACTCATTTCGAAAGATTTAGAGTGCCCATGCAGAATATTTCAGGTCTTTAGAGCCTGATTTTTTCTGCGTTGTCTGGTGTTGTGGTTCTCAAAGGGTTCGAAATATCGTAATAACAGATTGGTACGAAGGAGACAATCTTCCTTGCTTGATTTCATCAAGAATTTCCCAAATTCAACTCATTTCGAAAGATTTAGAGTGCCCATGCAGAATATTTCAGGACTTTAAAGCCTGATTTTTTCTGCGTGGTCTGGTGTTGTGGTTCTCAAAGGGTTCGAAATATCGTAATAACATATTGGTACGAAGGAGACCATCTTCCTTGTATGATTTCATCAAGAATTTACAGAATTCAACTCATTTCGAAAGATTTAGAGTGTCCATGCAGAATATTTCATGTCTTTAGAGCCTGATTTTTTCTGCGTGGTCTGGTGTTGTGCTTCTCAAAGGATTCGAAATAACGTAATGACAGATTGGTACGAAGGGGACAATCTTCCTTGCTTATTTCATCAAGAATTTCCCAAATTCAACTCATTTCGAAAGATTTAGAGTGTCCATGCAGAATATTTCAGGTCTTTAGATCCTGATTTTTTCTGCGTGGTCTGGTGTTGTGGTTCTCAAAGGGCTCGAAATATCGTAATACCAGATTGGTACGAAGGAGACCATCTTCCTTGCTTGATTTCATCAAGAATTTCCCAAATTCAACTCATATTGAAAGAATGGCGATGCTCATGCAAAATATTTCAGACCCTTTTAGTCACTGATTTTTTCTGCGTGGTCTGGTGTGGTGGTTCTCAAAGGGTTCGAAATATCGTAATAACAGATTGGTACGAAGGAGACCATCTTCCTTGTATGATTTCATCAAGAATTTACCGAATTCAATTCATTTCGAAAGATTTAGAGTGCCCATGCAGAATATTTCAGGTGTTTAGAGCCTGATTTTTTTTGCGTGGTCTGGTGTTGTGGTTCTCAAAGGGTTCGAAATATCGTAATAACAGATTGGTACGAAGGAGACCATCTTCCTTGTATGATTTCATCAAGAGTTTGCCAAATTCAACTCATTTCGAAAGATTTAGAGTGCCCATGCAGAATTTTTCAGGACTTTAAAGCCTGATTTTTTCTGCGTGGTCTGGTGTTGTGGTTCTCAAAGGGTTCGAAATATCGTGATAACAGATTGGTACGAAGGAGACCATCTTCCTTGCTTGATTTCATCAAGAATTTCCCAAATTCAACTCATTTCGAAAGATTTGGAGTGTCCATGCAGAATATTTCAGGTCTTTAGATCCTGATTTTTTCTGCGTGGTCTGGTGCTGTGGTTCTCAAAGGGTTCGAAATATCGTAATACCAGATTGGTACGAAGGAGACCATCTTCCTTGCTTGATTTCATCAAGAATTTCCCAAATTCAACTCATTTTGAAAGAATGGCGATGCTCATGCAAAATATTTCAGACCCTTTTAGTCACTTATTTTTTCTGCGTGGTCTGGTGTGGTGGTTCTCAAAGGGTTCGAAATATCGTAATAACAGATTGGTACGAAGGAGACCATCTTCCTTGTATGATTTCATCAAGAATTTACCGAATTCAATTCATTTCGAAAGATTTAGAGTGCCCATGCAGAATATTTCAGGTCTTTAGAGCCTGATTTTTTTTGCGTGGTCTGGTGTTGTGGTTCTCAAAGGGTTCGAAATATCGTAATAACAGATTGGTACGAGGGAGACAATCTTCCTTGCTTGATTTCATCAAGAATTTCCCAAATTCAACTCATTTCGAAAGATTTAGAGTGCCCATGCAGAATTTTTCATGACTTTAAAGCCTGATTTTTTCTGCGTGGTCTGGTGTTGTGGTTCTCAAAGGGTTCGAAATATCGTAACAACGGATCGGTACGAAGGAGACCATCTTCCTTGTATGATTTCATCAAGAATTTACCGAATTCAACTAATTTCGAAAGATTTAGAGTGCCCATTCAGAATATTTCAGGTCTTTAGGCCTTGATTTTTTCTGCGTGGTCTGGTGTTGTGGTTCTCAAAGGGTTCGAAATATCGTAATAACATATTGGTACGAAGGAGACCATCTTCCTTGTATGATTTCATCAAGAAGTTCCCAAATTCAACTCATTTCGAAAGATTTAGAGTGCCCATGCAGAATTTTTCAGGACTTTAAAGCCTGATTTTTTCTGCGTGGTCTGGTGTTGTGGTTCTCAAAGGGTTCGAAATATCGTGATAACAGATTGGTACGAAGGAGACCATCTTCCTTGCTTGATTTCATCAAGAATTTCCCAAATTCAACTCATTTCGAAAGATTTGGAGTGTCCATGCAGAATATTTCAGGTCTTTAGATCCTGATTTTTTCTGCGTGGTCTGGTGTTGTGGTTCTCAAAGGGTTCGAAATATCGTAATACCAGATTGGTACGAAGGAGACCATCTTCCTTGCTTGATTTCATCAAGAATTTCCCAAATTCAACTCATATTGAAAGAATGGCGATGCTCATGCAAAATATTTCAGACCCTTTTAGTCACTGATTTTTTCTGCGTGGTCTGGTGTGGTGGTTCTCAAAGGGTTCGAAATATCGTAATAACAGATTGGTACGAAGGAGACCATCTTCCTTGTATGATTTCATCAAGAATTTACCGAATTCAATTCATTTCGAAAGATTTAGAGTGCCCATGCAGAATATTTCAGGTCTTTAGAGCCTGATTTTTTTTGCGTGGTCTGGTGTTGTGGTTCTCAAAGGGTTCGAAATATCGTAATAACAGATTGGTACGAGGGAGACAATCTTCCTTGCTTGATTTCATCAAGAATTTCCCAAATTCAACTCATTTCGAAAGATTTAGAGTGCCCATGCAGAATTTTTCAGGACTTTAAAGCCTGATTTTTTCTGCGTGGTCTGGTGTTGTGGTTCTCAAAGGGTTCGAAATATCGTGATAACAGATTGGTACGAAGGAGATTATCTTCCTTTCTTGATTTCATCAAGAATTTCCCAAATTCAACTCATTTCGAAAGATTTGGAGTGTCCATGCAGAATATTTCAGGTCTTTAGAGCATGATTTTTTCTGCGTGGTCTGGTGTTGTGCTTCTCAAAGGATTCGAAATATCGTAATAACAGATTGGTACGAAGGAGACAATCTTCCTTACTTATTTCATCAAGAATTTACCGAATTCAACTCATTTCGTAAGACTTAGAGTGCCCATGCAGAATATGTCAGGACTTTAAAGCCTGATTTTTTCTGCGTGGTCTTGTGCTGTGCTTCTCAAAGGGTTCGAAATATCGTAATAACAGATTGGTACGAAGGGGACCATCTTCCTTGTATGATTTCATCAAGAATTTACCGAATTCAACTCATTTCGAAAGATTTAGAGTGTCCATGCAGAATATTTCAGGTCTTTAGATCCTGATTTTTTCTGCGTGGTCTGGTGTTGTGCTTCTCAAAGGATTCGAAATATCGTAATAACAGATTGGTACGAAGGAAACAATCTTCTTTGCTTATTTCATCAAGAATTTACCGAATTCAACTTATTTCGTAAGATTTAGAGTGCCCATGCAGAATATTTCAGGACTTTAAAGCCTGATTTTTTCTGCGTGGTCTGGTGCTGTTCTTCTCAAAGGTTTCGAAATATCGTAATAACAGATTGGTACGTAGGGGAACATCTTCCTTGTATGATTTCATCAAGAATTTACCGAATTCAACTCATTTCGAAAGATTTAGAGTGTCCATGCAGAATATTTCAGGTCTTTAGAGCCTGATTTTTTCTGCGTGGTCTGGTGTTGTGGTTCTCAAAGGGTTCGAAATATCGTAATAACAGATTGGTACGAAGGAGACCATCTTCCTTGTATGATTTCATCAAGAGTTTGCCAAATTCAACTCATCTCGAAAGATTTAGAGTGCCCATGCAGAATATTTCAGGTCTTTAGGCCCTGATTTTTTCTACGTGGTCTGGTGTTGTGGTTCTCAAAGGGTTCGAAATATCGTAATAACAGATTGGTACGAAGGAGACCATCTTCCTTGTATGATTTCATCAAGAGTTTGCCAAATTCAACTCATTTCGAAAGATTTAGAGTGCCCATGCAGAATATTTCAGGACTTTAAAGCCTGATTTTTTCTCCGTGGTCTGGTGTTGTGGTTCTCAAAGGGTTCGAAATATCGTAATAAAAGATTGGTACGAAGGGGACCATCTTCCTTGTATGATTTCATAAAGAATTTACCGAATTCAACTCATTTCGAAAGATTTAGAGTGTCCATGCAGAATATTTCAGGTCTTTAGATCCTGATTTTTTCTGCGTGGTCTGGTGTTGTGGTTCTCAAAGGGTTCGAAATATCGTAATACCAGATTGGTACGAAGGAGACCATCTTCCTTGCTTGATTTCATCAAGAATTTCCCAAATTCAACTCATATTGAAAGAATGGCGATGCTCATGCAAAATATTTCAGACCCTTTTAGTCACTGATTTTTTCTGCGTGGTCTGGTGTGGTGGTTCTCAAAGGGTTCGAAATATCGTAATAACAGATTGGTACGAAGGAGACCATCTTCCTTGTATGATTTCATCAAGAATTTACCGAATTCAATTCATTTCGAAAGATTTAGAGTGCCCATGCAGAATATTTCAGGTCTTTAGAGCCTGATTTTTTTTGCGTGGTCTGGTGTTGTGGTTCTCAAAGGGTTCGAAATATCGTAATAACAGATTGGTACGAGGGAGACAATCTTCCTTGCTTGATTTCATCAAGAATTTCCCAAATTCAACTCATTTCGAAAGATTTAGAGTGCCCATGCAGAATATTTCAGGACTTTAAAGCCTGATTTTTTCTGCGTGGTCTGGTGTTGTGGTTCTCAAAGGGTTCGAAATATCGTAATAACATATTGGTACGAAGGAGACCATCTTCCTTGTATGATTTCATCAAGAAGTTCCCAAATTCAACTCATTTCGAAAGATTTAGAGTGCCCATGCAGAATTTTTCAGGACTTTAAAGCCTGATTTTTTCTGCGTGGTCTGGTGTTGTGGTTCTCAAAGGGTTCGAAATATCGTGATAACAGATTGGTACGAAGGAGACCATCTTCCTTGCTTGATTTCATCAAGAATTTCCCAAATTCAACTCATTTCGAAAGATTTGGAGTGTCCATGCAGAATATTTCAGGTCTTTAGATCCTGATTTTTTCTGCGTGGTCTGGTGTTGTGGTTCTCAAAGGGTTCGAAATATCGTAATACCAGATTGGTACGAAGGAGACCATCTTCCTTGCTTGATTTCATCAAGAATTTATCCAAATTCAACTCATATTGAAAGAATGGCGATGCTCATGCAAAATATTTCAGACCCTTTTAGTCACTGATTTTTTCTGCGTGGTCTGGTGTGGTGGTTCTCAAAGGGTTCGAAATATCGTAATAACAGATTGGTACGAAGGAGACCATCTTCCTTGTATGATTTCATCAAGAATTTACCGAATTCAATTCATTTCGAAAGATTTAGAGTGCCCATGCAGAATATTTCAGGTCTTTAGAGCCTGATTTTTTTTGCGTGGTCTGGTGTTGTGGTTCTCAAAGGGTTCGAAATATCGTAATAACAGATTGGTACGAGGGAGACAATCTTCCTTGCTTGATTTCATCAAGAATTTCTCAAATTCAACTCATTTCGAAAGATTTAGAGTGCCCATGCAGAATTTTTCAGGACTTTAAAGCCTGATTTTTTCTGCGTGGTCTGGTGTTGTGGTTCTCAAAGGGTTCGAAATATCGTGATAACAGATTGGTACGAAGGAGATTATCTTCCTTTCTTGATTTCATCAAGAATTTCCCAAATTCAACTCATTTCGAAAGATTTGGAGTGTCCATGCAGAATATTTCAGGTCTTTAGAGCATGATTTTTTCTGCGTGGTCTGGTGTTGTGCTTCTCAAAGGATTCGAAATATCGTAATAACAGATTGGTACGAAGGAGACAATCTTCCTTACTTATTTCATCAAGAATTTACCGAATTCAACTCATTTCGTAAGACTTAGAGTGCCCATGCAGAATATGTCAGGACTTTAAAGCCTGATTTTTTCTGCGTGGTCTTGTGCTGTGCTTCTCAAAGGGTTCGAAATATCGTAATAACAGATTGGTACGAAGGGGACCATCTTCCTTGTATGATTTCATCAAGAATTTACCGAATTCAACTCATTTCGAAAGATTTAGAGTGTCCATGCAGAATATTTCAGGTCTTTAGATCCTGATTTTTTCTGCGTGGTCTGGTGTTGTGCTTCTCAAAGGATTCGAAATATCGTAATAACAGATTGGTACGAAGGAAACAATCTTCTTTGCTTATTTCATCAAGAATTTACCGAATTCAACTTATTTCGTAAGATTTAGAGTGCCCATGCAGAATATTTCAGGACTTTAAAGCCTGATTTTTTCTGCGTGGTCTGGTGCTGTTCTTCTCAAAGGTTTCGAAATATCGTAATAACAGATTGGTACGTAGGGGAACATCTTCCTTGTATGATTTCATCAAGAATTTACCGAATTCAACTCATTTCGAAAGATTTAGAGTGTCCATGCAGAATATTTCAGGTCTTTAGAGCCTGATTTTTTCTGCGTGGTCTGGTGTTGTGGTTCTCAAAGGGTTCGAAATATCGTAATAACAGATTGGTACGAAGGAGACCATCTTCCTTGTATGATTTCATCAAGAGTTTGCCAAATTCAACTCATCTCGAAAGATTTAGAGTGCCCATGCAGAATATTTCAGGTCTTTAGGCCCTGATTTTTTCTACGTGGTCTGGTGTTGTGGTTCTCAAAGGGTTCGAAATATCGTAATAACAGATTGGTACGAAGGAGACCATCTTCCTTGTATGATTTCATCAAGAGTTTGCCAAATTCAACTCATTTCGAAAGATTTAGAGTGCCCATGCAGAATATTTCAGGACTTTAAAGCCTGATTTTTTCTCCGTGGTCTGGTGTTGTGGTTCTCAAAGGGTTCGAAATATCGTAATAACAGATTGGTACGAAGGAGACCATCTTCCTTGTATGATTTCATCAAGAATTTACCGAATTCAACTCATTTCGAAAGATTTAGAGTGCCCATGCAGAATATTTCAGGTCTTTAGATCCTGATATTTTCTGCGTGGTCTGGTGTTGTGCTTCTCAAAGGGTTCGAAATATCGTAATAACAGATTGGTACGAAGGAGACCATCTTCCTTGCTTGATTTCATCAAGAAGTTCCCAAATTCAACTCATTTCGAAAGATTTAGAGTGCCCATGCAGAATATTTCTGGACTTTAAAGCCTGATTTTTTCTGCGTGGTCTGGTGTTGTGGTTCTCAAAGGGTTCGAAATATCGTGATAACAGATTGGTACGAAGGAGACCATCTTCCTTGTATGATTTTATCAAGAATTTACCGAATTCAACTCATTTCGAAAGATTTAGAGTGTCCATGCAGAATATTTCATGTCTTTAGAGCCTGATTTTTTCTGCGTGGTCTGGTGTTGTGCTTCTCAAAGGATTCGAAATAACGTAATGACAGATTGGTACGAAGGGGACAATCTTCCTTGCTTATTTCATCAAGAATTTCCCAAATTCAACTCATTTCGAAAGATTTAGAGTGTCCATGCAGAATATTTCAGGTCTTTAGATCCTGATTTTTTCTGCGTGGTCTGGTGTTGTGGTTCTCAAAGGGTTCGAAATATCGTAATACCAGATTGGTACGAAGGAGACCATCTTCCTTGCTTGATTTCATCAAGAATTTCCCAAATTCAACTCATATTGAAAGAATGGCGATGCTCATGCAAAATATTTCAGACCCTTTTAGTCACTGATTTTTTCTGCGTGGTCTGGTGTGGTGGTTCTCAAAGGGTTCGAAATATCGTAATAACAGATTGGTACGAAGGAGACCATCTTCCTTTTATGATTTCATCAAGAATTTACCGAATTCAACTCATTTCGAAAGATTTAGAGTGCCCATGCAGAATATTTCAGGTCTTTAGATCCTGATATTTTCTGCGTGGTCTGGTGTTGTGCTTCTCAAAGGCTTCGAAATATCGTAATAACAGATTGGTACGAAGGAGACCATCTTCCTTGCTTGATTTCATCAAGAAGTTCCCAAATTCAACTCATTTCGAAAGATTTAGAGTGCCCATGCAGAATATTTCTGGACTTTAAAGCCTGATTTTTTCTGCGTGGTCTGGTGTTGTGGTTCTCAAAGGGTTCGAAATATCGTGATAACAGATTGGTACGAAGGAGACCATCTTCCTTGTATGATTTCATCAAGAATTTACCGAATTCAACTCATTTCGAAAGATTTAGAGTGTCCATGCAGAATATTTCATGTCTTTAGAGCCTGATTTTTTCTGCGTGGTCTGGTGTTGTGCTTCTCAAAGGATTCGAAATAACGTAATGACAGATTGGTACGAAGGAGACCATCTTCCTTGCTTGATTTCATCAAGAAGTTCCCAAATTCAACTCATTTCGAAAGATTTAGAGTGCCCATGCAGAATATTTCTGGACTTTAAAGCCTGATTTTTTCTGCGTGGTCTGGTGTTGTGGTTCTCAAAGGGTTCGAAATATCGTGATAACAGATTGGTACGAAGGAGACCATCTTCCTTGTATGATTTCATCAAGAATTTACCGAATTCAACTCATTTCGAAAGATTTAGAGTGTCCATGCAGAATATTTCATGTCTTTAGAGCCTGATTTTTTCTGCGTGGTCTGGTGTTGTGCTTCTCAAAGGATTCGAAATAACGTAATGACAGATTGGTACGAAGGGGACAATCTTCCTTGCTTATTTCATCAAGAATTTCCCAAATTCAACTCATTTCGAAAGATTTAGAGTGTCCATGCAGAATATTTCAGGTCTTTAGATCCTGATTTTTTCTGCGTGGTCTGGTGTTGTGGTTCTCAAAGGGTTCGAAATATCGTAATACCAGATTGGTACGAAGGAGACCATCTTCCCTGCTTGATTTCATCAAGAATTTCCCAAATTCAACTCATATTGAAAGAATGGCGATGCTCATGCAAAATATTTCAGACCCTTTTAGTCACTGATTTTTTCTGCGTGGTCTGGTGTGGTGGTTCTCAAAGGGTTCGAAATATCGTAATAACAGATTGGTACGAAGGAGACCATCTTCCTTGTATGATTTCATCAAGAATTTACCGAATTCAATTCATTTCGAAAGATTTAGAGTGCCCATGCAGAATATTTCAGGTCTTTAGAGCCTGATCTTTTTTGCGTGGTCTGGTGTTGTGGTTCTCAAAGGGTTCGAAATATCGTAATAACAGATTGGTACGAGGGAGACAATCTTCCTTGCTTGATTTCATCAAGAATTTCCCAAATTCAACTCATTTCGAAAGATTTAGAGTGCCCATGCAGAATATTTCAGGACTTTAACCCTTTCCTGCATAATGTTGCTCTCCAGCAACAAACTTTTTATTGCTCATTGACGCTGCGCAGGAGTAGATATTGACTTGGTTACCCCATTATGATATTTCACACAGGCAAACAATGTTTTCTATTGTTTCGGGACACAAATGCTCCTTTATATGAAGTATGACAATCCTTCAAACTTTGGCCTAAGTGCAGAAGCTTCCCACTGCAACTCTGCCAAATTCTTCGATTTCCTGTATCCTTGTGAGTAGCATTTCATTTCTAAATAAATTATTTTTACCTTTTGTTGATCATGTTTTACTTATAGATAGTGTTATTTTGTCCGATTGAAACATCCAGTGTGCTCTTGGGCTCATTTTGTAGGCGTTGCTCCAGAGCAACATCATGCAGCAAGAGACCCTGATTTCAGCCATGTGGGAACCCGGAAGTAAACCAAAACATGCTTGAAAATAATGTTTTCTGTATATTTAATGATGAAATAACTGTTTATAATCTTCATGGCAACTTCGTTTTTATTTACAAACATATTTTTCAATATTTGTGGCATTTCCTGCATTTTGAGATTTTGTTTACTTTTTTGTTGATGAACACAGAAAGTCATAATCAATCAAAAAACAGCCAAAATACCTTTTTTCTTTGAAGGGTACCGAAAGTTGTCAAAACCACTCGAAAGACATTGTTTTTATGTAATTTAGCATTCATAATTTAGCATTTTTAGTTCATTTGATAGTATACTCATCTTATTATTTCTTGATATTGGTCTGCCACAAGGTATACCAGGTGCAAAATGCTCTATTTATTGAAGGAAGTTGAATAGAATAGGAATTTGGAGTCATGGAATCCACAAATAGGAAAATAACATCCGGGTGATTGTGCCAGACCCTTACCCCCTTGCTGCATGATGTTGCTCAGGAGCAACACATTGTGATGACGTCAACACAACAATAGATTTTAATTTTTTTTGTCAATTATGTATGTAGGACCTAAAACATACATAATTCATCACTCAAATATTTTTTTCTCCCTATAAAAAAAATTCATGCAGGAAAGGGTTAAAGCCTGATTTTTTCTGCGTGGTCTGGTGTTGTGGTTCTCAAAGGGTTCGAAATATCGTAATAACATATTGGTACGAAGGAGACCATCTTCCTTGCTTGATTTCATCAAGAAGTTCCCAAATTCAACTCATTTCGAAAGATTTAGAGTGCCCATGCAGAATATTTCTGGACTTTAAAGCCTGATTTTTTCTGCGTGGTCTGGTGTTGTGGTTCTCAAAGGGTTCGAAATATCGTGATAACAGATTGGTACGAAGGAGACCATCTTCCTTGTATGATTTCATCAAGAATTTACCGAATTCAACTCATTTCGAAAGATTTAGAGTGTCCATGCAGAATATTTCATGTCTTTAGAGCCTGATTTTTTCTGCGTGGTCTGGTGTTGTGCTTCTCAAAGGATTCGAAATATCGTAATAACATATTGGTACGAAGGAGACCATCTTCCTTGCTTGATTTCATCAAGAAGTTCCCAAATTCAACTCATTTCGAAAGATTTAGAGTGTCCATGCAGAATATTTCAGGTCTTTAGATCCTGATTTTTTCTGCGTGGTCTGGTGTTGTTATTCTCAAAGGGTTCGAAATATCGTAATACCAGATTGGTACGAAGGAGACCATCTTCCTTGCTTGATTTCATCAAGAATTTCCCAAATTCAACTCATATTGAAAGAATGGCGATGCTCATGCAAAATATTTCAGACCCTTTTAGTCACTGATTTTTTCTGCGTGGTCTGGTGTGGTGGTTCTCAAAGGGTTCGAAATATCGTAATAACAGATTGGTACGAAGGAGACCATCTTCCTTGTATGATTTCATCAAGAATTTACCGAATTCAACTCATTTCGAAAGATTTAGAGTGCCCATGCAGAATATTTCAGGTCTTTAGATCCTGATATTTTCTGCGTGGTCTGGTGTTGTGCTTCTCAAAGGGTTCGAAATATCGTAATAACAGATTGGTACGAAGGAGACCATCTTCCTTGCTTGATTTCATCAAGAAGTTCCCAAATTCAACTCATTTCGAAAGATTTAGAGTGCCCATGCAGAATATTTCTGGACTTTAAAGCCTGATTTTTTCTGCGTGGTCTGGTGTTGTGGTTCTCAAAGGGTTCGAAATATCGTGATAACAGATTGGTACGAAGGAGACCATCTTCCTTGTATGATTTCATCAAGAATTTACCGAATTCAACTCATTTCGAAAGATTTAGAGTGTCCATGCAGAATATTTCATGTCTTTAGAGCCTGATGTTTTCTGCGTGGTCTGGTGTTGTGCTTCTCAAAGGATTCGAAATAACGTAATGACAGATTGGTACGAAGGGGACAATCTTCCTTGCTTATTTCATCAAGAATTTCCCAAATTCAACTCATTTCGAAAGATTTAGAGTGTCCATGCAGAATATTTCAGGTCTTTAGATCCTGATTTTTTCTGCGTGGTCTGGTGTTGTGGTTCTCAAAGGGTTCGAAATATCGTAATACCAGATTGGTACGAAGGAGACCATCTTCCCTGCTTGATTTCATCAAGAATTTCCCAAATTCAACTCATATTGAAAGAATGGCGATGCTCATGCAAAATATTTCAGACCCTTTTAGTCACTGATTTTTTCTGCGTGGTCTGGTGTGGTGGTTCTCAAAGGGTTCGAAATATCGTAATAACAGATTGGTACGAAGGAGACCATCTGCCTTGCTTGATTTCATCAAGAATTTCCCAAATTCAACTCATTTCGAACGATTTAGAGTGCCCATGCAGAATATTTCAGGTCTTTAGAGCCTGATTTTTTCTGCCTGGTCTGGTGTTGTGGTTCTCAAAGGGTTCGAAATATCGTAATAACAGATTGGTACGAAGGAGACCATCTTCCTTGTATGATTTCATCAAGAAGTTCCCAAATTCAACTCATTTCGAAAGATTTAGAGTGCCCATGCAGAATATTTCAGGACTTTAAAGCCTGATTTTTTCTGCGTGGTCTGGTGTTGTTGTTCTCAAAGGGTTCGAAATATCGTGATAACAGATTGGTACGAAGGAGACCATCTTCCTTGCTTGATTTCATCAAGAATTTCCCAAATTCAACTCATTTCGAAAGATTTGGAGTGTCCATGCAGAATATTTCAGGTCTTTAGATCCTGATTTTTTCTGCGTGGTCTGGTGTTGTGGTTCTCAAAGGGTTCGAAATATCGTAATACCAGATTGGTACGAAGGAGACCATCTTCCTTGCTTGATTTCATCAAGAATTTATCCAAATTCAACTCATATTGAAAGAATGGCGATGCTCATGCAAAATATTTCAGACCCTTTTAGTCACTGATTTTTTCTGCGTGGTCTGGTGTGGTGGTTCTCAAAGGGTTCGAAATATCGTAATAACAGATTGGTACGAAGGAGACCATCTTCCTTGTATGATTTCATCAAGAATTTACCGAATTCAATTCATTTCGAAAGATTTAGAGTGCCCATGCAGAATATTTCAGGTCTTTAGAGCCTGATTTTTTTTGCGTGGTCTGGTGTTGTGGTTCTCAAAGGGTTCGAAATATCGTAATAACAGATTGGTACGAGGGAGACAATCTTCCTTGCTTGATTTCATCAAGAATTTCTCAAATTCAACTCATTTCGAAAGATTTAGAGTGCCCATGCAGAATTTTTCAGGACTTTAAAGCCTGATTTTTTCTGCGTGGTCTGGTGTTGTGGTTCTCAAAGGGTTCGAAATATCGTGATAACAGATTGGTACGAAGGAGATTATCTTCCTTTCTTGATTTCATCAAGAATTTCCCAAATTCAACTCATTTCGAAAGATTTGGAGTGTCCATGCAGAATATTTCAGGTCTTTAGAGCATGATTTTTTCTGCGTGGTCTGGTGTTGTGCTTCTCAAAGGATTCGAAATATCGTAATAACAGATTGGTACGAAGGAGACAATCTTCCTTACTTATTTCATCAAGAATTTACCGAATTCAACTCATTTCGTAAGACTTAGAGTGCCCATGCAGAATATGTCAGGACTTTAAAGCCTGATTTTTTCTGCGTGGTCTTGTGCTGTGCTTCTCAAAGGGTTCGAAATATCGTAATAACAGATTGGTACGAAGGGGACCATCTTCCTTGTATGATTTCATCAAGAATTTACCGAATTCAACTCATTTCGAAAGATTTAGAGTGTCCATGCAGAATATTTCAGGTCTTTAGATCCTGATTTTTTCTGCGTGGTCTGGTGTTGTGCTTCTCAAAGGATTCGAAATATCGTAATAACAGATTGGTACGAAGGAAACAATCTTCTTTGCTTATTTCATCAAGAATTTACCGAATTCAACTTATTTCGTAAGATTTAGAGTGCCCATGCAGAATATTTCAGGACTTTAAAGCCTGATTTTTTCTGCGTGGTCTGGTGCTGTTCTTCTCAAAGGTTTCGAAATATCGTAATAACAGATTGGTACGTAGGGGAACATCTTCCTTGTATGATTTCATCAAGAATTTACCGAATTCAACTCATTTCGAAAGATTTAGAGTGTCCATGCAGAATATTTCAGGTCTTTAGAGCCTGATTTTTTCTGCGTGGTCTGGTGTTGTGGTTCTCAAAGGGTTCGAAATATCGTAATAACAGATTGGTACGAAGGAGACCATCTTCCTTGTATGATTTCATCAAGAGTTTGCCAAATTCAACTCATCTCGAAAGATTTAGAGTGCCCATGCAGAATATTTCAGGTCTTTAGGCCCTGATTTTTTCTACGTGGTCTGGTGTTGTGGTTCTCAAAGGGTTCGAAATATCGTAATAACAGATTGGTACGAAGGAGACCATCTTCCTTGTATGATTTCATCAAGAGTTTGCCAAATTCAACTCATTTCGAAAGATTTAGAGTGCCCATGCAGAATATTTCAGGACTTTAAAGCCTGATTTTTTCTCCGTGGTCTGGTGTTGTGGTTCTCAAAGGGTTCGAAATATCGTAATAACAGATT
Organism: Aurelia coerulea; assembly: GCA_039566865.1. Taxonomy (NCBI): domain Eukaryota; kingdom Metazoa; phylum Cnidaria; class Scyphozoa; order Semaeostomeae; family Ulmaridae; genus Aurelia; species Aurelia coerulea. The sequence continues at coordinate 13,869,844 of CM076949.1, read as the reverse complement.
GGTACGAAGGAGACCATCTTCCTTGTATGATTTCATCAAGAATTTACCGAATTCAACTCATTTCGAAAGATTTAGAGTGCCCATGCAGAATATTTCAGGTCTTTAGATCCTGATATTTTCTGCGTGGTCTGGTGTTGTGCTTCTCAAAGGGTTCGAAATATCGTAATAACAGATTGGTACGAAGGAGACCATCTTCCTTGCTTGATTTCATCAAGAAGTTCCCAAATTCAACTCATTTCGAAAGATTTAGAGTGCCCATGCAGAATATTTCTGGACTTTAAAGCCTGATTTTTTCTGCGTGGTCTGGTGTTGTGGTTCTCAAAGGGTTCGAAATATCGTGATAACAGATTGGTACGAAGGAGACCATCTTCCTTGTATGATTTTATCAAGAATTTACCGAATTCAACTCATTTCGAAAGATTTAGAGTGTCCATGCAGAATATTTCATGTCTTTAGAGCCTGATTTTTTCTGCGTGGTCTGGTGTTGTGCTTCTCAAAGGATTCGAAATAACGTAATGACAGATTGGTACGAAGGGGACAATCTTCCTTGCTTATTTCATCAAGAATTTCCCAAATTCAACTCATTTCGAAAGATTTAGAGTGTCCATGCAGAATATTTCAGGTCTTTAGATCCTGATTTTTTCTGCGTGGTCTGGTGTTGTGGTTCTCAAAGGGTTCGAAATATCGTAATACCAGATTGGTACGAAGGAGACCATCTTCCTTGCTTGATTTCATCAAGAATTTCCCAAATTCAACTCATATTGAAAGAATGGCGATGCTCATGCAAAATATTTCAGACCCTTTTAGTCACTGATTTTTTCTGCGTGGTCTGGTGTGGTGGTTCTCAAAGGGTTCGAAATATCGTAATAACAGATTGGTACGAAGGAGACCATCTTCCTTTTATGATTTCATCAAGAATTTACCGAATTCAACTCATTTCGAAAGATTTAGAGTGCCCATGCAGAATATTTCAGGTCTTTAGATCCTGATATTTTCTGCGTGGTCTGGTGTTGTGCTTCTCAAAGGCTTCGAAATATCGTAATAACAGATTGGTACGAAGGAGACCATCTTCCTTGCTTGATTTCATCAAGAAGTTCCCAAATTCAACTCATTTCGAAAGATTTAGAGTGCCCATGCAGAATATTTCTGGACTTTAAAGCCTGATTTTTTCTGCGTGGTCTGGTGTTGTGGTTCTCAAAGGGTTCGAAATATCGTGATAACAGATTGGTACGAAGGAGACCATCTTCCTTGTATGATTTCATCAAGAATTTACCGAATTCAACTCATTTCGAAAGATTTAGAGTGTCCATGCAGAATATTTCATGTCTTTAGAGCCTGATTTTTTCTGCGTGGTCTGGTGTTGTGCTTCTCAAAGGATTCGAAATAACGTAATGACAGATTGGTACGAAGGAGACCATCTTCCTTGCTTGATTTCATCAAGAAGTTCCCAAATTCAACTCATTTCGAAAGATTTAGAGTGCCCATGCAGAATATTTCTGGACTTTAAAGCCTGATTTTTTCTGCGTGGTCTGGTGTTGTGGTTCTCAAAGGGTTCGAAATATCGTGATAACAGATTGGTACGAAGGAGACCATCTTCCTTGTATGATTTCATCAAGAATTTACCGAATTCAACTCATTTCGAAAGATTTAGAGTGTCCATGCAGAATATTTCATGTCTTTAGAGCCTGATTTTTTCTGCGTGGTCTGGTGTTGTGCTTCTCAAAGGATTCGAAATAACGTAATGACAGATTGGTACGAAGGGGACAATCTTCCTTGCTTATTTCATCAAGAATTTCCCAAATTCAACTCATTTCGAAAGATTTAGAGTGTCCATGCAGAATATTTCAGGTCTTTAGATCCTGATTTTTTCTGCGTGGTCTGGTGTTGTGGTTCTCAAAGGGTTCGAAATATCGTAATACCAGATTGGTACGAAGGAGACCATCTTCCCTGCTTGATTTCATCAAGAATTTCCCAAATTCAACTCATATTGAAAGAATGGCGATGCTCATGCAAAATATTTCAGACCCTTTTAGTCACTGATTTTTTCTGCGTGGTCTGGTGTGGTGGTTCTCAAAGGGTTCGAAATATCGTAATAACAGATTGGTACGAAGGAGACCATCTTCCTTGTATGATTTCATCAAGAATTTACCGAATTCAATTCATTTCGAAAGATTTAGAGTGCCCATGCAGAATATTTCAGGTCTTTAGAGCCTGATCTTTTTTGCGTGGTCTGGTGTTGTGGTTCTCAAAGGGTTCGAAATATCGTAATAACAGATTGGTACGAGGGAGACAATCTTCCTTGCTTGATTTCATCAAGAATTTCCCAAATTCAACTCATTTCGAAAGATTTAGAGTGCCCATGCAGAATATTTCAGGACTTTAACCCTTTCCTGCATAATGTTGCTCTCCAGCAACAAACTTTTTATTGCTCATTGACGCTGCGCAGGAGTAGATATTGACTTGGTTACCCCATTATGATATTTCACACAGGCAAACAATGTTTTCTATTGTTTCGGGACACAAATGCTCCTTTATATGAAGTATGACAATCCTTCAAACTTTGGCCTAAGTGCAGAAGCTTCCCACTGCAACTCTGCCAAATTCTTCGATTTCCTGTATCCTTGTGAGTAGCATTTCATTTCTAAATAAATTATTTTTACCTTTTGTTGATCATGTTTTACTTATAGATAGTGTTATTTTGTCCGATTGAAACATCCAGTGTGCTCTTGGGCTCATTTTGTAGGCGTTGCTCCAGAGCAACATCATGCAGCAAGAGACCCTGATTTCAGCCATGTGGGAACCCGGAAGTAAACCAAAACATGCTTGAAAATAATGTTTTCTGTATATTTAATGATGAAATAACTGTTTATAATCTTCATGGCAACTTCGTTTTTATTTACAAACATATTTTTCAATATTTGTGGCATTTCCTGCATTTTGAGATTTTGTTTACTTTTTTGTTGATGAACACAGAAAGTCATAATCAATCAAAAAACAGCCAAAATACCTTTTTTTTCTTTGAAGGGTACCGAAAGTTGTCAAAACCACTCGAAAGACATTGTTTTTATGTAATTTAGCATTCATAATTTAGCATTTTTAGTTCATTTGATAGTATACTCATCTTATTATTTCTTGATATTGGTCTGCCACAAGGTATACCAGGTGCAAAATGCTCTATTTATTGAAGGAAGTTGAATAGAATAGGAATTTGGAGTCATGGAATCCACAAATAGGAAAATAACATCCGGGTGATTGTGCCAGACCCTTACCCCCTTGCTGCATGATGTTGCTCAGGAGCAACACATTGTGATGACGTCAACACAACAATAGATTTTAATTTTTTTTGTCAATTATGTATGTAGGACCTAAAACATACATAATTCATCACTCAAATATTTTTTTCTCCCTATAAAAAAAATTCATGCAGGAAAGGGTTAAAGCCTGATTTTTTCTGCGTGGTCTGGTGTTGTGGTTCTCAAAGGGTTCGAAATATCGTAATAACATATTGGTACGAAGGAGACCATCTTCCTTGCTTGATTTCATCAAGAAGTTCCCAAATTCAACTCATTTCGAAAGATTTAGAGTGCCCATGCAGAATATTTCAGGACTTTAAAGCCTGATTTTTTCTGCGTGGTCTGGTGTTGTGGTTCTCAAAGGGTTCGAAATATCGTAATAACAGATTGGTACGAAGGAGACCATCTTCCTTGTATGATTTCATCAAGAATTTACCGAATTCAACTCATTTCGAAAGATTTAGAGTGCCCATGCAGAATATTTCAGGTCTTTAGAGCCCTGATTTTTTCTGCGTGGTCTGGTGTTGTGCTTCTCAAAGGATTCGAAATATCGTAATAACAGATTGGTACGAAGGAGACCATCTTCCTTGCTTGATTTCATCAAGAATTTCCCAAATTCAACTCATTTCGAAAGATTTAGAGTGCCCATGCAGAATATTTCAGGTCTTTAGATCCTGATTTTTTCTGCGTGGTCTGGTGTTGTGCTTCTCAAAGGGTTCGAAATATCGTAATACAGATTGGTACGAAGGAGACCATCTTCCTTGCTTGATTTCATCAAGAATTTCCCAAATTCAACTCATATTCGAAAGATTTAGAGTGCCCATGCAGAATATTTCAGGTCTTTAGAGCCTGATTTTTTCTGCGTGGTCTGGTGTTGTGGTTCTCAAAGGGTTCGAAATATCGTAATAACAGATTGGTACGAAGGAGACCATCTTCCTTGTATGATTTCATCAAGAATTTACCGAATTCAACTCATTTCGAAAGATTTAGAGTGCCCATGCAGAATATTTCAGGTCTTTAGATCCTGATTTTTTCTGCGTGGTCTGGTGTTGTGGTTCTCAAAGGGTTCGAAATATCGTAATAACAGATTGGTACGAAGGAGACCATCTTCCTTGCTTGATTTCATCAAGAAGTTCCCAAATTCAACTCATTTCGAAAGATTTAGAGTGCCCATGCAGAATATTTCAGGACTTTAAAGCCTGATTTTTTCTGCGTGGTCTGGTGTTGTGGTTCTCAAAGGGTTCGAAATATCGTGATAACAGATTGGTACGAAGGAGACCATCTTCCTTGCTTGATTTCATCAAGAATTTCCCAAATTCAACTCATTTCGAAAGATTTAGAGTGCCCATGCAGAATATTTCAGGTCTTTAGATCCTGATTTTTTCTGCGTGGTCTGGTGTTGTGGTTCTCAAAGGGTTCGAAATATCGTAATAACAGATTGGTACGAAGGAGACCATCTTCCTTGCTTGATTTCATCAAGAATTTCCCAAATTCAACTCATTTCGAAAGATTTAGAGTGCACATGCAGAATATTTCAGGTCTTTAGATCCTGATTTTTTCTGCGTGGTCTGGTGTTGTGGTTCTCAAAGGGTTCGAAATATCGTAATACCAGATTGGTACGAAGGAGACCATCTTCCTTGCTTGATTTCATCAAGAATTTCCCAAATTCACCTCATATTGAAAGAATGGCGATGCTCATGCAAAATATTTCAGACCTTTTTAGTCACTGATTTTTTCTGCGTGGTCTGGTGTTGTGGTTCTCAAAGGGTTCGAAATATCGTAATAACAGATTGGTACGAAGGAGACCATCTTCCTTGTATGATTTCATCAAGAATTTACCGAATTCAATTCATTTCGAAAGATTTAGAGTGCCCATGCAGAATATTTCAGGTCTTTAGAGCCTGATTTTTTTGCGTGGTCTGGTGTTGTGGTTCTCAAAGGGTTCGAAATATCGTAATAACAGATTCGTACGAGGGAGACAATCTTCCTTGCTTGATTTCATCAAGAATTTCCCAAATTCAACTCATTTCGAAAGATTTAGAGTGCCCATGCAGAATATTTCAGGACTTAGACCCTTTCCTGCATAATGTTGCTCTCCAGCAACAAACTTTTTATTGCTCATTGACGCTGCGCAGGAGTAGATATTGACTTGGTTACCCCATTATGATATTTCACACAGGCAAACAATGTTTTCTATTGTTTCGGGACACAAATGCTCCTTTATATGAAGTATGACAATCCTTCAAACTTTGGCCTAAGTGCAGAAGCGTCCCACTGCAACTCTGCCAAGTTCTTCGATTTCCTGTATCCTTGTGAGTAGCATTTCATTTCTAAATAAATTATTTTTACCTTTTGTTGATCATGTTTTACTTATAGATAGTGTTATTTTGTCCGATTGAAACATCCAGTGTGCTCTTGGGCTCATTTTGTAGGCGTTGCTCCAGAGCAACATCATGCAGCAAGAGACCCTGATTTCAGCCATGTGGGAACCCGGAAGTAAACCAAAACATGCTTGAAAATAATGTTTTCTGTATATTTAATGATGAAATAACTGTTTATAATCTTCATGGCAACTTCGTTTTTATTTACAAACATATTTTTCAATATTTGTGGCATTTCCTGCATTTTGAGATTTTGTTTACTTTTTTGTTGATGAACACAGAAAGTCATAATCAATCAAAAAACAGCCAAAATACCTTTTTTTTCTTTGAAGGGTACCGAAAGTTGTCAAAACCACTCGAAAGACATTGTTTTTATGTAATTTAGCATTCATAATTTAGCATTTTTAGTTCATTTGATAGTATACTCATCTTATTATTTCTTGATATTGGTCTGCCACAAGGTATACCAGGTGCAAAATGCTCTATTTATTGAAGGAAGTTGAATAGAATAGGAATTTGGAGTCATGGAATCCACAAATAGGAAAATAACATCCGGGTGATTGTGCCAGACCCTTACCCCCTTGCTGCATGATGTTGCTCAGGAGCAACACATTGTGATGACGTCAACACAACAATAGATTTTAATTTTTTTTGTCAATTATGTATGTAGGACCTAAAACATACATAATTCATCACTCAAATATTTTTTTCTCCCTATAAAAAAAATTCATGCAGGAAAGGGTTAAAGCCTGATTTTTTCTGCGTGGTCTGGTGTTGTGGTTCTCAAAGGGTTCGAAATATCGTAATAACAGATTGGTACGAAGGAGACCATCTTCCTTGTATGATTTCATCAAGAATTTCCCAAATTCAACTCATTTCGAAAGATTTAGAGTGCCCATGCAGAATATTTCAGGTCTTTAGAGCCTGATTTTTTCTGCGTGGTCTGGTGTTGTGGTTCTCAAAGGGTTCGAAATATCGTAATAACAGATTGGTACGAAGGAGACCATCTTCCTTGCTTGATTTCATCAAGAATTTCCCAAATTCAACTCATTTCGAAAGATTTAGAGTGCCCATGCAGAATATTTCAGGTCTTTAGAGCCTGATTTTTTCTGCGTGGTCTGGTGTTGTGGTTCTCAAAGGGTTCGAAATATCGTAATAACAGATTGGTACGAAGGAGACCATCTTCCTTGCTTGATTTCATCAAGAATTTCCCAAATTCAACTCATTTCGAAAGATTTAGAGTGCTCCATGCAGAATATTTCAGGTCTTTAGAGCCTGATTTTTTCTGCGTGGTCTGGTGTTGTGGTTCTCAAAGGGTTCGAAATATCGTAATAACAGATTGGTACGAAGGAGACCATCTTCCTTGTATGATTTCATCAAGAATTTGCCAAATTCAACTCATTTCGAAAGATTTAGAGTGCCCATGCAGAATATTTCAGGTCTTTAGGCCCTGATTTTTTCTGCGTGGTCTGGTGTTGTGGTTCTCAAAGGGTTCGAAATATCGTAATAACAGATTGGTACGAAGGAGACCATCTTCCTTGCTTGATTTCATCAAGAATTTCCCAAATTCAACTCATTTCGAAAGATTTAGAGTGCCCATGCAGAATATTTCAGGACTTTAAAGCCTGATTTTTTCTGCGTGGTCTGGTGTTGTGGTTCTCAAAGGGTTCGAAATATCGTAATAACAGATTGGTACGAAGGAGACCATCTTCCTTGCTTGATTTCATCAAGAATTTCCCAAATTCAACTCATTTCGAAAGATTTAGAGTGCCCATGCAGAATATTTCAGGTCTTTAGAGCCTGATTTTTTCTGCGTGGTCTGGTGTTGTGGTTCTCAAAGGGTTCGAAATATCGTGATAACAGATTGGTACGAAGGAGACCATCTTCCTTGCTTGATTTCATCAAGAATTTCCCAAATTCAACTCATTTCGAAAGATTTGGAGTGTCCATGCAGAATATTTCAGGTCTTTAGAGCCTGATTTTTTCTGCGTGGTCTGGTGTTGTGCTTCTCAAAGGATTCGAAATATCGTAATAACAGATTGGTACGAAGGAGACAATCTTCCTTACTTATTTCATCAAGAATTTACCGAATTCAACTCATTTCGTAAGAGTTAGAGTGCCCATGCAGAATATTTCAGGACTTTAAAGCCTGATTTTTTCTGCGTGGTCTTGTGCTGTGCTTCTCAAAGGGTTCGAAATATCGTAATAACAGATTGGTACGAAGGGGACCATCTTCCTTGTATGATTTCATCAAGAATTTACCGAATTCAACTCATTTCGAAAGATTTAGAGTGTCCATGCAGAATATTTCAGGTCTTTAGAGCCTGATTTTTTCTGCGTGGTCTGGTGTTGTGCTTCTCAAAGGATTCGAAATATCGTAATAACAGATTGGTACGAAGGAAACAATCTTCCTTGCTTATTTCATCAAGAATTTTTCTGAATTCAACTTATTTCGTAAGATTTAGAGTGCCCATGCAGAATATTTCAGGACTTTAGAGCCTGATTTTTTCTGCGTGGTCTGGTGCTGTGCTTCTCAAAGGGTTCGAAATATCGTAATAACAGATTGGTACGTAGGGGAACATCTTCCTTGTATGATTTCATCAAGAATTTACCGAATTCAACTCATTTCGAAAGATTTAGAGTGTCCATGCAGAATATTTCAGGTCTTTAGAGCCTGATTTTTTCTGCGTGGTCTGGTGTTGTGGTTCTCAAAGGGTTCGAAATATCGTAATAACAGATTGGTACGAAGGAGACCATCTTCCTTGTATGATTTCATCAAGAGTTTGCCAAATTCAACTCATTTCGAAAGATTTAGAGTGCCCATGCAGAATATTTCAGGTCTTTAGGCCCTGATTTTTTCTACGTGGTCTGCTGTTGTGGTTCTCAAAGGGTTCGAAATATCGTAATAACAGATTGGTACGAAGGAGACCATCTTCCTTGTATGATTTCATCAAGAGTTTGCCAAATTCAACTCATTTCGAAAGATTTAGAGTGCCCATGCAGAATATTTCAGGATTTTTTCTTGGTCTGGTGTTGTGGTTCTCAAAGGGTTCGAAATATCGTAATAACAGATTGACGAAGGAGACCATCTTCCTTGTATGATTTCATCAAGCGTTTGAAAGATTTAGATTGGCTGGAATATTTCAGTCTTTAGTGATTTTTTCTGCGTGGTCTGGTGTTGTGGTTCTCAAATGGTTTGAAATATCGTAATAACAGATTGGTACGAAGGAGACCATCTTCCTTGCTTGATTTCATCAAAAAATTGCCAAAATTCAACTCATTTCCATCTGTTGTTGCGATATTTCGAACCCCTTGAGAACCACAACACCAGACCACGCAGAAAAAATCAGGCTCTAAAGACCTGAAATATTCTGCATGGGCACTCTAAATCGTTCGAAATGAGTTGAATTTGGGAAATTCTTGATGAAATCAAGCAAGGAAGATGGTCTCCTTCGTACCAATCTGTTATTACGATATTTCGAATCCTTTGAGAACCACAACACCAGACCATGCAGAAAAAATCAGGCTCTAATTACCTGAAATAATCTGCATGGGCATTCTAAATCTTTCGAAATGAGTTCAATTTAGCAAATTCTTGATGAAATCATACAAGGAAGATGGTCTCCTTCGTACCAATCTGTTATTACGATATTTCGAACCCTTTTAGAACCACAACACCAGACCACGCAGAAAAGATCAGGCTCTAAAGACCTGAAATATTCTGCATGGGCACTCTAAATCTTTCGAAATGAGTTTACTTTAGGAAATTCTTGATGAAATCATACAAGGAAGATGGTCTCCTTCGTACCAATCCGTTACTACGATATTTCGAAGCCTTTGAGAACCACAACACCAGACCATGCAAAAAAAATCAGGCTCTAAAGACCTGACATATTCTGCATGGTCACTCTAAATCTTTCGAAATGAGTTGAATTTGGCAAATTCTTGATGAAATCATACAAGGAAGATGGTTCCTTTCGTACCAATCCGTTGTTACGATATTTCGAACCCTTTTAGAACCACAACACCAGACCATGCAGAAACAATCAGGCTCTAAATACCTGAAATAATCTGCATGGGCATTCTAAATCTTTCAAAATGAGTTCAATTTGGCAAATTCTTGATGAAATCATACAAGGAAGGTGGTCTCCTTCGTACCAATCTGTTATTACGATATTTCGAACCCTTTTAGAACCACAACACCAGACCACGCAGAAAAGATCAGGCTCAAAAGACCTGAAATATTCTGCATGGGCCCTCTAAATCTTTCGAAATGAGTTGAATTTGGCCAATTCTTGATGAAATCATACAAGGAAGATGGTTCCTTTCGTACCAATCCGTTGTTACGATATTTCGAACACTTTTAGAACCACAACACCAGACCACGCAGAAAAAATCAGGATCTAAAGACCTGAAATATTCTGGATGGCCACTCTAAATCTTTCGAAGTGAGTTGAATTTGGCAAATTCTTGATGAAATCATACAAGGAAGATGGTTCCTTTCGTACCAATCCGTTGTTACGATATTTCGAACCCTTTTGGAACCACAACACCAGACCACGCAGAAAAGATCAGGCTCTAAAGATCTGAAATATTCTGCATGGCCACTCTAAATCTTTCGAAGTGAGTTGAATTTGGCAATTTCTTGATGAAATCGTACAAGGAAGATGGTCTCCTTCGTTCCAATCTGTTATTACGATATTTCGAACCCTTTTAGAACCACAACACCAGACCACACAGAAAAAATCAGGATCTAAAGACCTGAAATATTCTGCATGGGCACTCTAAATCTTTCGAAGTGAGTTGAATTTGGCAAATTCTTGATGAAATCATACAAGGAAGATGGTTCCTTTCGTACCATTCCGTTGTTACGATATTTCGAACCCTTTCAGAACCACAACACATTTTCATTTTTCATTTTATCATATTTAAACACAAAAACCCTATCAGCTAAAAAAGAACTATTCCTATACAAAATAAACATCTATTTACAAATAAAATAATACAAATTTGCTGATCTTCCTAGGGATCGTGCTTCGGGAAGGATGCTAATTGTTTAGGAATTCCTTCAGTTTCCTTTTGAATGTGCTAATTGTGGAACTCATTCTGATTTCTAATGGGATTTCATTCCACGTTTTAGCACCAGAGTAGAAAAAACTGCTTCTGGAGAATTCTAGGTTCTGTCTTGGGGTGTCCAGATCTAACTGATTTCTCGTTCGATGGCTAGATAATTGAGATCTGGTAACAAGCCTCCCTCTTAAGTTGTCCGGGCAGAGACCATTCATTATTTTGTAAATCATCACGGCCCTGTCAAATTTGATTAAGTTTAAGACTGAAAGCCAGTTGCAACTCCACCCATCCTTTAATCTAGAGCCTTCTATTAGCGATCGTGCTCTAGTTTGTAGACGCTGAAGATGATCAAGCTTTGTGTTTGACAAATTGCCCCATAGTTCATCACAGTGTCTCAGATGACTCTCAAGCAGTGCCTTGTACTCATGATCCAATTTTGATTGCGGTAATATGTTCTTTAGTTTCCGCAGGGACGAAAGGGCACTTTTAATTTTGCCTTTGAGATTTTTATATTGCTCGTTCGATGTAAGGTTTTCGTCCACTGTAACTCCAAGATATTTAAGTTTTTTAACTCGTTTGATTGGTCCTCCATTTATGTTTACTTCTATTGGACCTTGGATACGGCTAGTTTGTCTTTTGTGACCAACAACCATGTATTCTGTTTTTTTCGTGTTCAAACTAAGCTTATTTTGCCGTAACCATTCTGCAATATTGTCAACCTCAGTCCTTAGATCATTGCAGAGTTCGTCAATATCTTCAGCAGAGCAGGTTACGCTGGTGTCGTCCGCATACATGTTTGAGGTGCATTTTTTGAGGTACTGCTCAAAGTCATTGACATACAGGATGAAGAGGAGGGGCCCCAAGCACGAGTCCTGAGGAATACCGCAGTGAACAGTTTTTAGGCTAGATTTGTGGCCATTCACTTGACAGTATTGTTTTCTGTTCGTCAAGTACGATGTGAACCACCGAAGAGGTGTCCCTACTACCCCGCATTTAGTTAGCTTTGAGAGGAGAATTTCATGGTCCACTGTATCGAAAGCCTTTTTGAGGTCAAGAAAGACGCTTATGTAAATTTTGCGTTTGTCAATGTTAGAAAACCACGCATCTGTTACGTTAAGTAGTGACGTTAAAGTGCTATGCATCTTTAAAAATGCGTGTTGGCATTTCGAAAATTTTTTATGCTCCTTCAGGTAATTTGAAATTTGATCATGCCCTAGTTTTTCTAACAACCTCGAGAAAACAGATAACACGGATATAGGCCTGTAATTGCCCATGTCGTTCTTCGAACCAGATTTGAAAATAGAGGTCACTTACGGTACCAGACCACGCAGAAAAAATCAGGCTCTAAGGACCTGAAATATTCTGCATGGGCGTTCTAAATCTTTCGAAATGAGCTGAATTTGGCAAATTCTTGATGAAATCAAGAAAGGAAGTTGCTGGGGGGGGGGGGGGGGGTACTCATATACTTTTCTTATGGGGATGTGCCACTGAACAGGGTATCATTTTCAGGATTCTTACTCTAGAACAGGGTATAACTTTTGTATAGTAGTCAGCTCCATGACAGGGTTTTATTTTGTATAATTAACTAATTAAGTCTTTGTAAGCCTTTTGCATTATAGCAGTTCTATTTAAGTCGCTTGGATGGCAACATTTCCACTTTTTCTGATAGATATCTATCAAATTTACAGAGCAGCCTACAATTTCGTATGAAGAAACTCAAGAACAGGGTATCGTTTTCAAATTTTACTCTGGTACATTGTATCTTTTTCGGCAATTTTACTCTGGGACAGGGTGCCTTTTCAGATTTTCCAGCGGCACTTCCCTGTATATTCGTAGACCAAGTACTCCCCCCTGTGGGAAGTTAGTCACTATACCTAGCCATGAAGGAAAATTCTGTTCTGATAAAGCCTGAAATATTTTACATGCTCAATGTAACTCTTCTAAAGTGCCTGCCTGGAATGGAACAAATTTGTGACATTAAGTTCTTCCAGGTAGTAAAAAAAACTGCTGTGTGGTCATTAAAAATCTGATGCTTTTTGGAAAGTTTCAGGATTTAAAGGAAATAAGGAAATTTACAGGAAGAGAATCATCACATTTTCACACCATATGTTGATCTGAATGAAACTAATACTGCCAGTTAATGCATTAATTAAACAATCTTTAATATTATCTTCATCATCTGAACTTTGCTCCTTCATAGTCTTGGCTGCTTGAAACACTCCTTAAATTATGTTGGTATTCACCTTTCCTCTTTGGTTCTCCTTGATAGCTGCATTTGATCCATCCAGTTTATGTTAGAAGACAAGTGTCAATTGTCAAACAGAATCTTCAATACTTTCATTTCCTATCAAAATATAAAAATCCAAAAAGATTTAGATGGGAGAGTTCAAGACAAATAGCTTTCAAAAAAGTATTTTTGTCACTTTTTCAAGTATTTCATATTAACAAAATTCGGTAAAATTTAACAAATTCTCTGCATCATAATTGAAACAGAGTTAAAACTAAGTGTAATTTTCATTCCAATTATTTCAACTCCACAACCTCAAGTAGGGACTGCAAGAGAGAGACTAACCAGACTAACTTTTAAATTGACTGTGGGAAAGTGTAGATTCCAAACTTTAACTCATCAAGAAATCTCATTTTGCATGAGAAGCATGTGACTTGAAAGTGAAAAAAATTACAGAGTTATTCTTTTGAATGTTAACTAAAGATTAAATTTTTCATAGACCTTTTACTTCTTAACCCTAATCCATATGGGCTTTTTTCGAGCTACCATTTATGGGGGGGGGTGCTTTCCACCCCCCCCCCCTCTGAAAACTGCCTTAGACTCATCCGAATTCAATACAACTTGGCACAGTTATAGAACAGGTAATTTGTAGCTCGTAGCGTAATTTGGGTGTGGCTGCCACACCTTGTGACGTCACAGTGACGTCACGAAGCTAAAAATCTGTGAAAATCAGGCTTCCAAGTTGAATTCAAGTTTAATGAAGGTTTTGCATGAACTTGCTGCAGTTTTTGGTTCAGTTTGTCAACATATTTGGTTATAGAATATTATTTTATTGAAAATAACGATTTTAGAGTGATATTTTGGCAGAAATTAGCCGATTCTTATGATGTCATTTGTGCGATTAATTTATTCAATGTAAAAAGAGACCAAAAGAACGTGCAAAATGGTGATTATCTATGACAAATGTATCATTAGAGTGTTTTCCATTGAAAAAGTTCAAAAAAACTTGAAAAAATTGCTAATTAGTCCAAAATGGCGGCCGAAATGACGTAATTATCAAAAAATGCTGACATCATCAAATTCCAGAAATTCCGGTATCAAATTGAAGCCCTTTGTTTGCTGATTCATTTGGTGTATAATACTTCATAATTCAATCCAATAATCCCATTGAAATCATTGAAAGCAATGATTTTGCTGCTACCTCCTTCCAAATATGGGCATGTCACGTGACCTGTGAGTCCTATTGTTCAAAAATTTTTCCACCAAAATGTGGCTAATAGATAATTAGTAAAAGTCAGGGAGGCTGGGGGACATAGCAAATGTCGTTTAAAAACGCGGCAAATAAAACCTTGAGGGGGTGTGGAATCCACCCCCCCCATGTGGATTAGGGTTAAAAAAGAGGTTTGGATTGAGCTTCTAAATCTATTAAAGTTTGGGAAGGAAAAAGAAAGAACGACCCCTGTTTTCACTGGATGCGTTGCTAGCTGTGGTATGAAGTTGCTTTGGGTCTCAAAACTTTTCAGAAAGTTTGTTATTGATTACTTTGTGCAAAGTGAGTTAGCCATGGTTTAGTTTACACACAGGCTCAGTTCAGTTCATTTCATTTTAAAATTCCACTACATACAAATAAATAAATAATAAATTACGATACACTATCACAACAATTTACAATAAAGAAACACAAACTAACAAAATGTACTTAATAATGGATTTACATGCAGGGAATTTCTTAATTAAAGGAGGAGCTCTCTCAAAAGGTAAGCAAACAGGCAAGTGTTATTGGTCTTTTTGCTTTGCTTCTTGTTCTTTTCATTCACTTTTAGCTGACTTTTCTTTCATTTGAATAACGATGGTTGAAATGCAAACTTCGATTTGCAAAGTCACAACATGAAACCCTTGTAATGTGCGCACTGTTTACACAACCAAATCAGCCAACAAAAATGAAAATAATGAGAAACATGGCCAGAAGGGAAATAAAACTTAATAGTGAATGTAAACTGAACCAATCGTAAATCAATTCGAGCAAAGTTATCACTGCCCTTGCTACCAAGTATGCTATTTATACTTGTATAAGTATGCTGCCTTGCCTCGTATTCCATCTGCAGGTATGTTGACAATTTTTTGGTACACTTATCAGTCTGATTTTTCATCAAAGCAATTGAATGATCTCTTTTGTTATGCCAATGCAAAATATGAGTCAATCCAGCCATGTAGTATCATCTATATCATGCTGGTAAGGGGCTGTCAAAAATCGATTTTATCATGGAAAGTGGAATTTGGCCACTAACTTCTAGTACCCCCCCCCCCTCCCCTTAACAAACACATAACATTTTATACTTATCTGCCTCAAGAGTTTTATTGAGATTGATATAAATATGTACCTGTGGTAAGCATCAAAAATTTCTTCTTTCTTGCTTCTTTCTCATTTTCTTCTTTCCCTTTGTGACATTATCCAGTCCTGAAAGTGTGCAAAATGTGATTTAAGAAATTGTTAAGTTCAATTCCAGGGATGTAGGAAGCATCTCAAACCGGGGGGGGGCACGACACTTCAAGGGCACTTTTTCATATAGCTTAAGGGGAAATTTCTGAAAATACGAAGGGCACTTCTTTGTTTATTGCAAAATCTGGGGGGGGCACTTGCCCTCAGTGCTTCCCGGTTCCTACATCTCTGTTTTATTCCATCACTCATAGGCACACTTAACGGATGGGTCAATGTCATGGATCATTTATATTGCATGCAACATCCCAAGTTCCGAAAAAGGAATTAGATAACCATCATTCTGAATTTCAAACCACTTTTACTAGAAGGGCCTATCCCTACTTAGGTGGGTAAAGCCTAAGACCTTTGTTTGTCACTTTCAACAAACGAATTACAATTGTTTACAGATTACATTTGCCTACAGAATGATAGAACAAACAGGATAGGGGTCATCTAAGAATAATGAAAGGAGCAGTACAGAAACTGGGGCACAATGTTGTCATTCAAAATACATGTGATGAAGTTAGCGAATGCAACTCATGCAATTCTTTGCTTTCGTGATGTCATTTTTCATTTTGATTTCTTCTGTAGTATTTGATAGTATTTGTCTTGTATTTATTTGTTAATTAGTTCGGTATGTTGTATTTCATTGTAATTAACTTTTGTCTTTTGCATTGTATGCAGTGGAATTTTAAAATATATGAAACTGAAACTCACAAAATGTGGGCCTAGAGGCTAGGCCTAGGCCTAGAATTAGGTGTAGGGGCCCATTAGGCAGCCTTAAATAGCAAATAAATGCAAGTGCAAGGAACCTACCTTGAAGCCTGACGGAAAGAAACTGGCATACCATATTTTTCTTTAATGAAGATGAGTTTCTGCCCCATTTTCGCTGGTTTTTGTAAGCAGCGGCTTCCCGCAAAAAAGTTGTGCAGCTTATCGCGAAAGCGGTATTGGCATATAGTACGCATGCGCTGCGTATGCAAAACGCAAAAATTGCTTTTGAGTGTCAGCCACGCAGATATGGTTACCATGCAGAATTACATACGACACCGGTAACTGTCCACTTCCAACGATGTCAGTTATCATTATTATTATTCTTATTATAAAAACACAACTGTTAAATGCCTCAAACGTATCGATAAAAATCTTCGTCAGTGTGAGCTATTTACAGGGCAGCCAAGTATTTATAGTAAACAATTATTTACATCACAATACATACACTTTAAAATAAAATATAATTTACAATTGAATCCATGATACATAAACAAGTTCTAAAAAAACACATAAGTCAGCCTAAAATCAATACCCAAAAGACCATTGTCGTTGTATTCTTAAGAAATGTTGCCATTTAAGAGCTGTGCATTGAGCTTTTGGTAGTTTAATTAAAATGTGAAGAGGAACTGGGAGCCTTTATGAACCACTTGAGACTGTGCCAACTTATTTCTTTGGCTCCCCCAGGTAACTTTCCATGGATTCGCTAGCCGCTAAACTATTTTAGCAAATGCTGAATCCAGGATAGCCCGATAGGGGATTCTACCCTACCACCACGTGCAGAAAGGCACGAAGTTACAGAGGGAACCACAAAAATTGGCGTTAGCGCAGCCTCCCTTGACACCCTTCAGATGTAATGGTAAAATCTATGCTGTTCCACACGCAAACATGTCTAATTCCACATCTGCCGCTCTTTCATTGAGACCATTTGGCGAGAACGTTCCAAGCCGATACTGCCGGTAAAGTTCTTTTCTCCGAAGTGAATAAACATCCTCTGCCCCGTCGACTATTTTTATCCCATCCGTAAATGCCCCATTGTGTCCGTTGTCAAAAAAATGCCCAAAAAAGCTTGCTTGTGGAATAGGTTTCCCCCTGTCAAGGGAGCCTTCGTTATGTTTGCGTGGATAAGACCTAAAGTATGACTTGTAAACATTAAATCTTTGCCGACATTTTGTCTTAGTACTCCCCACATATTTTTTGTTGCAACGATCACATTGCAACAGATAAACCACGTATTCGAATTACAGTCATACTTTCCAGAAAACGTTTGAAACGACCTTGTTGAGTTGAAATTTTGGAAAGTATCTCCCTCCCTCATTAAAGGACAAATCTGACAACTTCTTCTACCATTACATCTAAAGGTGCCCTTTTCCATCAACTCTTCATCGAGATTTGCAAGTTTTGCCCTTACGAGTTTGTCTTTCAGACTTTTTGCCCTTCGGAACGAAACAAATATTTTGTCTTTGAAAACATTATTATGTTCATTATCCACCAAAAGAATATTTTGATTACCCCGAATGATTTCGTGTACCTTGTGCAGAGCTGGGTGATATGTTAGTACCAACGGTATCCTCGTGTCATCCTTGGTCTTGGGTTTGGTATCTAGTAAAGCAGAACGGTTTTTTAGACGAACGCGTTCAACTTGACTATTGACCTCGTTTTCGATATAACCCCTTGCCAGCAGCCAAGTTGTTAGATCCCCACCCTATTTTCGAAAAAAGTTTCCTCTGAACAAATGCGCCGAATTCTGAGAGCCTGGCTGTAAGTAATACCCTTTTTGGTATGGCTAGGATGACATGAAGTGTGATGTAAGAGTTGATGGGTATCAGTAGGTTCTGTAAACAAATCACTGACAATTTTGTTACCTTGTTTGATGACTTATTATTCTTATTATTATCATTATCATTATTAGTAATATTATTATTATTATTTTCAATAATTCTTCATCAGTTCAATTATTATTATTGTTATTATTGTTATTATTTATTACTAGCTGTTAACGCAGTTAAGTAAGTGCTGCTCATAGCATTATTGATAATAACATTCCGCAGATTGTCAAAAGAATAAATGTCAGAGTGGATATTTTGGAGCATGTGGTTGAAACCAAGTTAAATTTAAGCTTTTTAAGGTAAAACAATTAAAAAAACCATGAGAACTGTTTGTAACTGTCAAGACTGCATCAAACGACTATAATAATCATTAAAACTCAATGCGATATTAATCTCACTTCAAGTCTTCAATTGCAATTTCAAGACTCAGTTAATTAATGTCAGTTCATTTTGTACTTTCTTGGACTGCAAGGTTTTCTTTCTCCTAGGTGGTACCTCAAATAGTGTATGGTTTTCTTTCTCATTTGGCCATAGATCAACACTGCTATTTCAACACACAAAGTGTTCCCCTTTTCAATTCTGTGTCAAATAACAGGCTTTGTACTTTGCCTCAAATGAAAGCAAGTCTTGAGGGTATATGATGCACAACAGTTGACCACAACAATTCTTCAAAAGTTCATCTGGTGACAGTTTGTATCAAAGTTAAAAGGTCACAAGGTGTGAAGAATGGTCACAGAAGCAATGCTGATCCAATGCTTTTTGGTTTTTGTAAGAATGTGCATCCAGAAACTAATTTGTAAGATAACTTTCTTATGCTGCGTTGGTCTTTGAATGTCAATGGTTAAAGAAGCAAATACTGATCCAATGCTGTGCAAACTGTTACAGGAATATGAACAGCTGATATGCAGAATGTGATCCAATGCTGTGTTAATCTTTACATGGGCTGTCACAAATTAATAACGTTACCTTTCACTTCTGCAACAAAATACATGAGATATTAAGCTTTTGTTTATGAGATGTATATGTGCATGGTCATATGGCAACATTAAAGGGGCCTTTGGGAGCATGGTTTGTGAACACACCATTGTGTGGTCTTTTCGTTCTTGCCATTTTTACAGTCCACAAAAATGACCACCAATAAAAAGATGGCACATGCAAGGTATGGTGGCTGGAAAGCCCGATTTAAGTACATATATTCCAACTGAGTAGATAACAGAAATATACTGACAAGAAAAATCTGTGCTAAAGGAGGGGAAAAATTAATCAAGAAGCTAATCAAAATTCTTTCAGGTGCAAAGAATCATGGTTGAAAGATCCTTTCAATTATCTTTCTTTTGCAATCCTCTCTTGTGATTTTCTATGCAATGGGAAATTATCTCTTCTGTTCTAAAAAAATTCATGGAACATTTATGCACTAGATGTTTGCAGTTTTAAGCAAAAAGAAAACTACTGTTCTAAAGTGCAACAATACTCTACTAAAAGATTACATAAAACCCTGAGTTTGTATTGTGAATAATAGATACCATGTACCCATCTAATATGAAAATTGCATGGTTGTTATCTGTGAAAATCTTTTAGTGCTGTATGCAAGGGAATGAATGGTGAATCATTACAATAATGGGCAATTCACTGTTTATAACCACAAATGGGTGATTCACTTTTTCTTTCCACAATGGGAAAGTCACTGTTGTCAGGTGCCTCAGAGGGAATTTCTGATATATTGGCTTTTATTGCTACAAGTGGCAATACCACAATGGGTTTATACGTTTCATTTGTTGCCACAAAGGGCAGGTCATTGCTGTTTATTTGTGAACGTGTAAGAAATGCTTAGGTAGGCCTAGTCTAGGCCTTCGTTGATGACATCTTCCTGGAACCTGTCCGCTGCAGAAGAACAAATTTTCAACACAACAGAGAGCATAAAGAGAAATCCTCTCTTATTCACTGTGAAATGAGATGTAAAAAATGATTTGATACGTACTAGAGTCCGTGAAAATTCCCTTCTTCTTCTCGCAATGAACGTGAGTCAACTCCTTGCATCCAAAATCAAAGCGGTGGGTGGGAAGCATTTCAGTCGGCGAGCACGATGCTTGTTTGGTTGCGTGGGCAGCATTTCAGTCGGCGAGCACGATGCTTGTTTGGTTTTTGCATCCATACAAACAACACACTCATCGACACAGGAATTCCAATCAACCCGTCTAAATTCTGCTACGTGCATGCGCTAAGCAGCAATTATTATTAATATTATTATTATTATTATTATTATTATTACAGCAAAGAAAAACAAGACAATTTGTGCGAAAATTTTCGATATAACTTATATCTTCTTCAGTCGCTAATGATAATTCTATAAATGGATCTAAGGTTAAAACAGTTCTACAGGAATGTGGCGATCTATAAATTAGGAATGTAACGTTCTCTTAAACTAATCGATTATTAGGTTCTAATAATGTGACGTAATATGAATAAGGCTAGGCAAACAATTATTTACAATTGCCATATAGGGAAAAATATAAACGTCCAAGTTCATTCGTTATGCTGTTCATGCCAAAGGGCTCACGTGAACCCAATCGAGTCATCCACAGGTTTCATGACGCTCGAGTACAGACCAAGTCCTCCTTCCACCTTTTCTAAAACATGAACCCGAAGGTTGCGCTCAAAATCACAATCATGGCTTTCATAAAAATGTTTTCCCAACTCAGTGCTTGCCGGGTCGTGTCCTGCATCATAACGGTGTTTATTGAAACGTTGGCTAAGAGCAGTTGACGTAGAAACCACGTACAATGTTTGATGTTTTACGCAGTCGGCCGCATAAATTACATTCTTTGACTGGCAGGAACCTGCGGAGATGTAACTTGTCCAGGCATTTTTGTTGTTAGTTAAACATTTTAGAACAATAGGTGTCACGTGACAGGTGACACTACCATATTTGGAGCAAGGTATTAGAAAAATTAGTGATTTTGATATTTTACTCCCAGAATTAGTTCCAAACGTTGACTATTGTACTTTAAAAGAATCAGCAAACAATTAGCTTTCTATTGTTGTCAATAACAATGGATTTTGCTGACGTCAGCATTCTTAAATGATGACGTCACTCTGGCCGCCATTTTGGGTCATTTTGTCAAATTTTGAAGTTTTTTCCGATAGATTTTGTTAAAAATGCATAGAATTGCGTTATGCAATACTTTAAAAGCATTTTGAGCTAATTATTATCAATTTTTGGCAGAAAAACACAGTTTTTAGTTATGACGTCATCAATTTTTGTCATTTTCTTCCAAAAATGACAGTCTAAAAACACTCATATGCATCATATTTGAATTGGAAATGAATAATACGCCAAATAAGAATGGAAAAAGTCATTCAGATTACCTTTATTCCGTTTTGGTTAAGGAATCTTTCTGGCCCATGTGGTTGCAAAGTTTGCATGGGCATCCTCGCTTCTTCGTGCTTTTTGGTGTACATCGTACACTTGCTCCTTTTGATTTCAACGTTTTCCTTTGTGCTCTTACAAGGATTGAGCGTATGTTCGGGTTTCTTCTGTACGAAACGATTGGTGGTTCTGGAAATGTTTCTTTTAGTTCAGGGTGATCATTTATCATGTTTCCATAGTTTCTGTGCAATATATTAGATAATCCCTTAAATTTCGTATGCCAGTTGATTACAAATTATTATTATTATTATTATTATTATTATTATTATTATTATTATTATTATTATTATTATTATTATTATTATTATTATTATTATTATTATTATTATTATTATTATATTTTCTGCTTTAAGCACTGGCAGTTCTCATCGCCGAATATTATTATTATTATTATTATTATTATTATTATTATTATTATTATTATTATTATTATGATGATTATTATTATTATTACTATTACTATTATTATTATTAAAAATGAAAAATACTTCCATTCCGATGTCGAGAACTAACGGATTAGGGAATTAACTATTAACATTTATTTGAATTGGAAGTTTTGGCTAGTTAAGAAAACTTGAAATAGTCTAGGTGTTTTGTTTGGCATTTTTTTTTAAGGGGAGGGCCTCGGGGGGATTTTATCACGATTTTATGTAAATGTTATTTTATCCTATAAATGCTTGGCTGTCCTGTAGTTGTAAACAACTGATGAAGATTTTATAATTGGAACAGTTTTGTTTTTCATATACTTTGTTTTCTGTTATTTTTGATGGTGGTTTTGTTTCAATATTATTATTATTATTATCATTATTATTATCATTATTATTATTATTATTATTATTATTATCATCATTATCATTATTATTATTATTATTATTATTTTTATTTTTATTTTTATTATTATTACAGTTGTTTACACCCGAGATCTGGTAATTTGAGAAAAAATGCTTTTTCTGTAACCATCATACGGAACCAGTAGCTCATTTGATGAACTCCTGCAAAAAGTTCAAAGATCTCTACTCAAAGCGACATGATAGGATAGTAGATGCTGTTTATCAAAAGATGCGTCAATACAATCAAACATCAGTTTTCTTTGTAAATAGGATGGCAGAAACAGCATTTCCAGATTTACGAACTGAACTGCAGCAAATGAATAACCGGAAACCTGATTTATTAGAGATAAAGTCAAACAACAAAGAATGTGAGATCATAGAAGTAACTGTATGCTTCGATTTGTACATGTCAGAATCATACAGGAGTAAAGAAACGAAATACCAACAGCTGAAAAACATATTGGATCAAAATGGGATTCAAACAAATATAAGAATATTGTGCTTTGGATCGCTTGGAACTGTGCATGAAGATGTAAGGAAGAATTTAAGGAGATTAGGACTTTCTAGTGAGGAGGTGAAGTCTATGATAAAATGGTGCAGTGTGTCGAACATGATATGTGGAAACATAATATGGCAGAAAAGATGTAAAGGAATGCACGGACAAAATGAATTTTAGTTTTTATAAGTATACTGGACAAACATTTGACTCTGAGATATCTTAGTTTTGCTCTCGTTCGTCAAATCATATCAGAATTTATTATCATTATCATTATTATTATTATTATTATTATTATTATCATTATTATTATTATTATTATCATCATTATTATTATTATTATTATTATCATTATTATTATTATTATTATTATTGTTATACGTGGTGCTAAATGTCACTGTTCATACTGGTTGCTTTTTTTTGGCCGGGTGTAAACAATACACCTAAGGCATGTCATGTCCTGAAGTTCAGATGCTAAGTACTTTACGAAGGATCCTTGCAGTTCCTAGTAAGCATATCTTTTGGACCGTCTGAAGATTCATATTTTCTGAGACGCTTCTGATATTATCTTCCATTCCTTTTCTGATGGTACCGAGGGCCCCTATCACAATGGGTATTACTTCCGTTTTCATTTTCCACATCCTTTGTATCTCAATTTCCAGATCTTGATATTTGCTTTTCTTTTCCATTTCTTTGATTGAAACATTTTTATCACATGGAACAGTCATGTCTATCAGCTTGCAAGTTGAATTCACTTTGTCCTTGATTATGATATCAGGTCTGTTCGCACCTATATGTCTGTCTGTATGCACTGCCATGTCCCATAGCACTGTATGTGTTTCAGTGTTAGTTACTGTGTTCGGTTGGTGCTCATACCACTTGTCTGAGGTCTTGATTCCTAGATCATTACAAATATTCCAGTGTACATATGCTGCAGCTTTGTTGTGTCTTTCGATGTAATCTGACTTTGCTAATACTTCACATCCTGATGTTATATGGTCAATTGTTTCAGACTGCTTGTAACACATCCTGCATCTGCTGTCAATTTCTTTGCCAACTATGTGTTTTTGATAATTTCGTGTGTATAGAGCTTGGTCTTGCCCTGCTATCAATAATCCCTCTGTTTCTCCTTTGATGTCTGATCTGAGCCAATTGTTTGTATTTGGAAGGTCAACATGTGGTTCCCCAATAAGTGAAGGGTACTTTCCATGCAGTGGTTTACTAAGCCATCTATTATTTTTCTTCTTCACAAGTTCTTTTTTTATTTCTTGTTTCAATACTTTTGCGTTTTCTGCCGTTGGTTTGTCTGGTTTCGGTGCGAAATTCAAATCTGCCATTTCCTTTTCGATATTTTTGGCTATTTTACTGATTGAGTACTTTCGCTTCGTCTTCTCGTGCATAATAATCATATTGCTTGACAAAGTGCTCTTGTTTTCAAGATAATGATTAAGCCCTACTATTGACACTTTAAATGCAGTCTCTATTTCTATCAATCCTCTGCCTCCTTCTTTTCTGGGTATGTAAATTCGGTCGACATCAGATTTTGTCTGTAACATTCCATGCATTGTCAAGATCTTCCTTGTCTTTGAATCAAGCTTTTTTAGCTCAGAGTATTTCCAATCGATTATCCCAAAACTATATTGCACAGTAGGTATCGCCAAGCTGTTTATCGCTTCAATTGTGTTTCTTCCATTAAGTTCTGATCCCACTATTAGTTATTACTACTATCACTATTATTATTATTATTATTGTTACTATTATTATTGTTCTTACGATCAAGTAATGATCGAGATTTTTGGGACACTGTAATCCTAATGTGCCCTTCGAATGATGGCATTGAGGATGCAGAACACGTCTTGTTGTTTTGCCCTTCTTTTGATGCTCAACGAAGAGATCTTCTTGCTGGAGTCTTTGATGTATTACGACCACTTGGACACAGTATTTTTTCAAATAAGGTCCTAACTCAGCTTTTGCTATGTGACGATAAAAATTTTTGTTACAATTGTCAGTAGAAATATTCTCACCTTGACTCTGCAGTTCATCCACAAAACTGGCCGGTTTGCTTAAGGTCGATTCAAACTATATACTGGGTGTTCCAAAAAAATGTATATAGATTTGGTTGACTCCAGCGATGTGAATTTAGCTTCAATCAATGGCTAATCACCCTCAAAATATTCCTCGATAGATAACTTGAACATGGATTGCTCGTTTGTTGGTATTGCTGCTTCGAGCGCAGAAATATCAATGTTGAAAGCTCAAATTTGCATCCACTTGCAAACCAGAGCTTTGGCCTTTTGGCCTAAGCAAATTCCTGAACCACATCGAAGTTAAGAACTGAAATCAATGAAAAATTAAGAAACATCCCAATGTATGACTTGGTGGGTGACTTCTGGAAAACAGAATAACACAAGATATAGTATTCTTCAAATTTTATCAAGGCCATCGTTGATTTATACGCTGTGCTTTAAGAAATTGCTTAGGCCAAAAGGCTAAAACTCTGGTTTGCAGGAAGAGGCAAATTTGAGCTTTCAAGATTAATATGTCTGCTCTCAAAGTTCCAATATCAACAAACAAGGTATCTATGTTCAAGTTAACTATCAAGGAACATTTTCAGAGTGATTAAAACATCGATTGACGCTAAATTCACAGTGCTAGAGTCAACCAAATCCGTATACATTTTTTTGTGACACCCGGTATATATAACCACATAACCAAAAGTTTCCGTCCGTTATTTGCCCCTTTCGTTTGTATGTCTGTTGCATATTAGATGACAGGTGCACAGTGCATTGTGGTCCGGCTGGAGGGGGAAAATGCAAAATGTCGCAGTCTTTGCGGTGTTTTGCGTAACCAATTTAAATTTCATAAATAGCCTTGGGTGCAACACTCGTGATCAGATACGAATTCTTTCGAATTCAATACAAAATAGACGAAAAAACCTTTGCTAATTTTCCTCAAAATCATTTTCATCTGACGTCTAATATGAAACAGACTTTGGTATCAAATCGCATTTATTTTCTGGCATGTATTGTTTTAGTTGTCTTTCTTTCTTTTTTATATATATTTTAATTACCTTGGAGTAGACACAGTCTTCTGCTCCCCGGATGTATTTGTGCCAGTAGTATTGTAGAGTAATTCTTGTAAGTAGTGTAGGTCGTAATATGTGTTGTAATATTTTATTGGATTATATAAAAAAAAACAAAATAAAACAATATCCTGGTATCATTATTAAGAAGAATATGATATCCTGATATCATCCGCATACATCATTACTTCGCTGCTTTTCAGGAGGCTCTGATAGGGGGATGGTTGTTCTCTTGCTCCCCTCTTAAAAGGCAGCATGCTCCCTTGCTCCCGTCAAAATTAGCCTTGCGCTTCCATTAATTTCAATGATGCTTTTTTTCTTTATTTGAATTGAAACATTTGTCGTCCCGTTGTAGCTAATATAGTTGCTTATTTTTGTAGCAGATAGTTAATGATCTATCAAGCCTGAAATTTCTGTTGTTCCCTCGAAGCCTTGGGTAATACATGTGGATTTGGTGATTTCTCATACATTTTTGCACCAGCCTCGTAGAAGCGTCGTAGTACCTCCTTAAGGTTTTGCCTAGAGCTACCTATAAGAGCATCTTAATGAATGGGGAACTGACTTGTGGGTATGTATGCTGCAGCAGAAATTAAGAGTCTGCGTCGATACTCTCCGAAAAATGTTAAGGCCACACCCTTTAATTTGGCGTAAAATGGTACTTTTGGTGCAGGCTTCTAACTTTTGTGGGCATTTCTAAAAGTTTCTAAGATATGGCTATTTCTCATGGCTCAATGCCCCCACCCCCCCTCCCCCACCTCGCCTTACAAAGTACACATTAGTTGAATGTGATAGCCTTGGCAGCTCAAAATAGACAATCTCTACAGTAAGTAAAAGGGGCAAGGGACTTTGCTGAAAGGTGCACATTTTTTAAGTTAAATTATCTAGAATTTCAATGTGCTCCAAAGCTCCCACATTTTCTAGTCATGCTCCCTAGCCTGTGTTCCAGACCACTTGAGAAGGAAAGTGGTCTGTGTAGCCAAGCACTAATCCGTGTTCACAAATGTTCTTCGGAGTCTGAAGAAAAATTAATATATGCAACTAATAATTCGCATAATCACTATTTGTTTTGTTATCAACAGGAAGAGCCTGTCTCATGTGAAGAACTCACATTACAATACAAAGAATAGAAAATTTCAATGTCTGCTAATCCTATTGACTTTTTACGATGAAAGAATAGGAGATTTGAATACCTGCTAATCCTACTGAGTTTTTACGCCCGTGCAAAGTGATAACGATCAGCCCTGGTTTGTTTCAAACACACATATTCACAAAGACATCCGTTGTGTTGATCACTGACTTCATTGCAGCCAATCAGATCCGTGAAAGAATGCCCCTTAATTATTTCGCAATTCAATTCATCGTCTGAACAAGGATTAGTGCTTGGTTACACAGACCACTTTCCTTTCCAAGTGGTCTGGAACACAGGCTAATGCTCCCTTGCTCCAGGCCCTTTTAGACCATGCTCCCTTGCTTCCAAAAACCCCTATCAGAACCTCTTTGAGGGCAAACGGCAGATCGTTTATGTATATCAGCGATGAAAAGGACCCAAGGCAGGAGTCTTGAGGAACACCACATTTGATTCATCTATGTTTGAGGTTACCCCTGCCCTGTGTTTGAGGTTTGAGGATATCTGATGAACATTAACAAAGCTTCAGGCTCACGCCTCATAGTCAGGGCTGTTAGTGAAAAAATCGTGCACATTGTGATAGAAGCATGAAAATTGGTAAAGATACACAGTTTGATACGCTGAAAAAGATAGGATGCAGACCCTTTCGAAAAAATGCCCCCTAGTGCTATTTTTAGACTGGGGTACTAGTTTCCAGGCCTTCACAGTTGTTGTTAAGATAACATTGCTGCACATTGTGATATTTGTATGAAACTTGGTAAGGATACACAGTTTGATACGCTGAACAAGATAGGATACAGACCCCTTCGAAAATTTGCCTCCTAAAGCCATTTTTAGACTGGGGTACTAGTTTCCAGGCCTTCACAGTGGCTGTTATGATAACATTGCTGCACATTTTGATATTTGTATGAAACTTGGTACGGATACTCAGTTTGATACGCTGAGAAGATAGGGTTCAGACCCCTTCGAAAATTTGCCCTCTAATGCCATTTTTAGACTTGAGTACTAGGTCCCATGCCTCTACAGTAGCTATTATAATAACAGTGCTGTGTAAATTGTGATTTTGCACCAAATATTAGTGGAATGAGGCACATCCAGTATCCAGGGTGTCAGAGGGACATATGTGAATCTAAATCTTAGCCAACTTATGTACACTCTTTGTCCTGTCCATTTCAACTAAAGCTTACCCTGCAGGTCCTGCCTATCACAGTTCTGCAAGTTATGTTTTGGAATTCACGAAAGTGGTTGATTGGCAAACAGATTGCATTTACTTCCCAATGAATGAATGAAACCCTTTATTAAGAATCTAGTTATGATATCAGGCTGAAATAGTTCTTATCCATAGGGTCCAAAAATATATGATTTCAGGCTGTAGGTTCTTAATAAATGGAGGTTCTTATGTGCGGGTTTCTACAGTAGTGCCTTTTCAGTAAGGGTTGAAATTGAGAGGTTTCACTTCAAAACAAAAGAAAGCCCAAACACTCCTCTCATATCATTTTTTAACAATTGTTTGTAGACAGAATCTATTATACGATATGAAAAACGCATATTTACAAGGAGTGGAGGAAGGCTTTGAAACAGGTGCAAATGGAAAAGGAAGGAGCCAAACTAAATCGCTCTGCTCCATTTGTCAAGAAGCATCGAATGAATGCGAAGCAAATAAGTACGCATGTCGACAAAGACCAGGATACAGAAATGTGGCAGATCAATTGAAGAAATTTCAGGCAGTTGGATAATTTGATGCGAATAATGAAAGTAGAATAGGCGATACTAGCTGCAGCAATCTTTCTAGTCAGTTTAGGACCAACAGAAGTGAAATTTCACAAGTGGTATAACAATATATATGATCGTTACCACTATCAGGAACGACAAAAACAACCATAGGCCAAGGGCCGAGACTCTTCAGCTCATCCAAGTACACGTGCAAGATACAGTGCAATCAACTGCAGTTAAAGTGTTTCTTTTTGTTAAAAAGAAGACGCAGATGATAGTCTTACGAAAGTGCAAACTCTGGGACTTGAAAAAATGGTTCGCAATTGTATAATTGCATTTATGGATCAAAGATTGCTGGCAAGATTGAACGAAGGAAATCTGGTTTCTAATGAGGCTCTTTTCCCATTTATCTTTCCTGTGTAGCGGCACTATACAGTCGTCTTTGAGGAATTCGTGGAACAGATAATGCCGAGAAAGCAGAAAGCTAGGTATTATTGCAGGGATGGCTCTGGGTGAAATTCATGAATACTCTAGAGATTATTATCAAGCAGAGGAGACGCTTCCATTCCCGGGCTTTCATTATTCAAGCTGAACTGCCAACGACTAACCTTACGGTGCATTAATGGAAAGTATGCAAGAAGTGCACATTTCATGTTTGAAGGTGAGGGTGAACTTGCGGTTTTTAGCGCCAAGCGCTGGGATCACAGAAGTAGCTAAGCGCCATTCGAGTCCGCGACCCCTTGCCATGACGCTCAAGTGTTGGAGGCCTATCGAACCCTGTCCGCCTGACTGATCTGGCTGCAAAGTCAGAGGATTACACCACTGCACCACAACACCTGTGCCGCAGTGTTTAAAGCAGTCCCGTATACGATGACAGTCTCTTACTGAAAATATCGTTTTGGTAAAATTTAGGGCTAGACAATCCAACAGGATCAGCATTTATCAGGTCGGGAGCCTTTGGGTATGGCATAAGAGACGAGTCCGTTAAAGTCATCTTAAGAACTATTGTAGATGCACCGAATCTTGTACCCCATACTAAAAGTAGCAAAAGGGAACATTTTGCTGAAGGGGTCTACACCTCACCATTTTTTAGATTATCAAACTGTTTCGATCACAATTTGCAGCAATGTTTTAATAACCAGGCCTGGAGCCTATTACCCCAGTCTAAAAATATAGTTCAGGGCCTTCGATCATAGTGGTCTGTGCCCTTCCTTTTTCAATGTATTTTACTGTGTGTCCTTACCAAGTTCTATGAAAATATTTCAATTTGCAGCAATGTTATCATAATAACCCACTGTGGAGGCCTGGAATCTAGTACCCCAGTCTAAAAATAGCTTTAGGGGGCATTTTTTCAAAGGGGTCTGCATCCTATCTTTTTCGGCGTATCGAACTGTGTATCCTATCCAAGTTTCATGCTTCTATCACAATTTGCACAATTCAGCAATATTTTGGTTCTAACAGCCCTGACTATTATTACCCTTTTTGAATCACTGATTTTGCTACTTCATATTTCCAAAAAATCATTTAAGAAACAATGTGCCTATATCTTGTATTTCAAATGCGGTATTCTACTGTACAGTTGACGTTTCAAGTTACTGAAAAGCCCGGTGGGCGCTATGTTAATGAAAACATGACACCACGCTGATTCATGATTTCACTGAGAAAGGGGTATATTTGAATCAGAATTCTAGAACCTAGAATCTCAGAAAACAGGGGTATTTTTCTTCAGCAAATATGACAACCCAAAAACAGTTATATTCTGCTGGACTCGGGAACCTAGAATGAAAGTCAATTTCACCTGGCCCAAGTTTGATACCCCAAGTTTCATAGCAGCTTACTGTTTTCTAACAATAAGATATCAGTAAAGTGAATCGTGATAAAGTCCAAAAATCCCAACCATTCTCTCAGAACAAGTTTTTGTACCGTACAGATTTCTCTAGGGCTCAGTGATACTTCTGTAATGTGGGGAGGGGGGTACCTTCAAAATTTTCCATGATAATGGGTTTTTTCACCAACTAAAAAGTCAGAGAAAAGGGTATTCTATGTAATGGTATCAATGAGCGTGGTGTACCTTTTACTATTGAATTTCACCCATCGGGCTGAAGAGTTAGTGATATCAAATATCTCTTTCGCTTAGACGTACAGCTGACGTAAGAGCATATGGTTACGTGGAACTGTTTGTCCTGTCAAAAGATGACGTATTAAATGCAATAAAGGAATACCCGAATGCGCAAAAGATTCTGGCAAAACATGGCAGGAACCGTCTTAAGAAAGACAACAACCGAAACGAGGGACAAATGGCCGACACCACGAGTGAGTCTGATGAAGACCTAGGGAGCATGTACCTAAATCTAAGCAGCAGCACTGGTCTGTCCAAAGTGCATGACGTGAGAAGCTCACCTGACCCAAAAAGTAGCAGCTTTCGACGAGCGAGCGCTCGAAGGGACAAAGATAGCAGGAGGGAAAGCAATTTGAAGATTCCCATAGCAACTGAACTGGAAACAAAAGGAAATAAATCAAGTCGAATCCTACCAATTTCGGAAAATTTTACACAAAGTAAGAGCGTAGTGCATGGTGCAATGATGTCGGTTATAAATCCTATTCTCAAACCAGCATCTAATGTTATGGCTGGCATCAAATCACCATCATCGTCCGAAAAACACTACTCATACACATCAGTTCTTGTGAATAATGATGCCGTGGAAACAGAAGACCTAGCAAAACAAAAGAGTTCCATTTTAGACTCAAAGCCTGCTACAAAGGGATCTTCGGTTGATACTGACAAGATCATGGAACTTTTACAATCCAGTCACGAGGAACTGCTTACAAACATAAAGACAATTCTCAAGAAAAAATTGGTAAGTATTGAAAACTCACTTTTGTGCCGCAATTTTCATCATACCCTCAACAGCACCTTTTGCAACACTTTCCAGCCCCGTTATGGTTCCCTATAGAAATGTAGATACGAGAATGATCGAAAGTGACATTTCCTACGTGATTGAATGCTCACCGTATGAAATCCTTGTCACTTACATGTATTCACTTTATTTCGAAATATGCTTCATGTATCTAGAGAAACTATCAAAGCTAAATTAAGCTTGATTTGAGCTCCCTGATAAACTCCTAATTTGTTTATCCCTATCTCACCCGGGACTTTTGAAGCGGTCAATATCTGGGGAGGGGTGGATTCCGCCCCCCCCTCCTCATTTTCTTCGCTGTATAGTAGCTAAAATCTTTAAACTTGGTAAATAGATGGACTTTGATGCAAACAATCAAAATCACGTATCAGATTAGCTCTATTTGTCTTGTTGCTATGACAGTAAGAAGATATTAAGTTATGATTATCATGATTATTACCAACATGATTGAAACAATGAAATGAGGCATTAAATTGCCGACTGAGATTTGTCCAGGAGGGGTACCCCACCCCCGGCACCCCCGGCACCCCCGGCACCCCCGGCACCCCCGATGTAGCTACGGCCCGGATAGAAGTTACGTGAATGCGTTGAAAGGCTTCAATTCTTCATGGAAATTTTTCGACACAACCCCCCAATAAATCCATTGACCCCCCTAATGAACCCCTTTGGCTACAATATACGTATATTTGGTATTATACTATAGCCTCTACATTTAAAACATGCAACAGCATCACCCTTTCCTATGCATGTATCCATTTCGTAAAAGTCCCAGAATTTTTAGTCTAAACCCCCTTATATCTCGGAAAAGCCCCCCAAAACCGTCGATCAACACCCAGATTCGTAATCTACGCAAAAACTTGATCTAGATAAGCCTTGTCCCGTAAAGTCCCCGCTCGGGTGGTAATACTCCCCCTTCACCCTCTGGACTACATGGCTGTGGTCCAATGTCTAATAAATGGGACTTGTAGGGATCGTCACCTGGCCTTCTTGCTGCGAGAACTTTCGATTTTGGCAATTTTAAACAATTCTACGTTTACTGCAATTCACCTCCCTGGCGTTAAAAATCGCTTAGCTGATGCACTTTCTCGCTTCGATTTCCAGGCCTTCTTCGAAGCTGCCCCAACTGCCGCCACAGTCTTAGAGGAAATACCCCAGACTTTTCTGAATCGTCTTCTGTTCCCTCCCTGGACCAACCCTGGCAGCATTTAATCGAGAATTCTCTTGCCGAAAATACCAAAAAGACTTGTGCATCAGCTCAAAAGAAGTTTATAAATTTTTGCGAACAGTTTAGCCTTATCCATAGGAACGGTTCTCCACTTCCTGCCTCAGAACTGACGTTGCTACGCTACGTAGGCCATCTAAGCAAAACCTGCAAAGCTGCATCAGTGCGTGTTTACCTTCCCGGAGTTAGACCTCTTCACATCAAGGCAGGCTATGATGATCCATTATTGGGATGCCCACGGTTGCCCCTCGTCACAAGAGGGTTGCGTAGAGTGAATTCAGAGGTCCCAGAATCTACACTGCCAATCACATCCTTTGTGCTACATATGATAAAACTTCAGCTGGATTTCACAAAATTTGATGATGTTATGTTTTGGGCAGCATGTTTGAGAGCATTTTTCGGATTCCTAAGAGCCGCAGAGTTCACTATGCCCCCCGAAGGATTTAATCCAGCCAGGCATTTAGATATTTCCGATTTAAGTGTAGATAAAAAGCCAGTAGCCGACAAAGTGTTCCTTCATTTGAAGTTTTCTAAGACCGATCAATTCGGAAAAGGTTGCACTGTGGTCCTTGCCCGATCAGATGATTTGTTGTGCCCAGTTTCAGCACTTATGTCGTACCTTAGATTGCGTGGTCGTGCACAGGGACCACTTTTCAAGTTCTCAAATTGAGACTGCCTGACGAAATCGAGGATGGATAGTCGTTTGCAATTGGTACTTAAAAACTGTGGTTGGCCGAAGACGTTCACATTGCACAGTTTTAAAGTAGGGGCTGCAACTACGGCAGCATTGCTTGGCTTTCCAGACTTTCTCATCCAGGCTTTAGGCCGTTGAACAAGCGATGCATACAAACATCATTGAGCTTAGCGGCTGCGCAGCCGCTGGTGTAGCAAGCGTATCCATCCATTTTGGTTATGAAATATTGTAGATCGTAAAATAATTAAGAAGGAAGTAAATCGACCAACATAGTATACGATTACGATTATACGATTTCGTGTCTGAGATTCGAGCTCACGCTTCTAAAAATATAGAAATTTTGTCTGCCCTCGTTTCACAAAGAACCACTTGCACTGCCCTTATGTTAGTAAGAAAGCTAGCAGTCCATCGATTGTCGAATCTTGGGAGGTATAGAATATATCCCTGAGCCTTTTAAAAACAAAACAAAACAAAACAAAACAAAACCCATGCAGAGTTGTCTCGGCAGTATTTTCTTATTTTAACAATGTGTCTCTATACTGCATATCGTTGTGGGTATCAGCGGCACCTCGGATCAGTTATTAGGCCGATGGGCCAGTACAATAGCTTTATGCTCTTATGCGTTATGTTATCATATCAATGCAGTTTTAAGTATTGCATTATGTATGTGCTGAATCCCGTATGGTATCTGTCGTTTGCCCTATCGAGGGCGTATCGGATGCACGTGGCATCAGTAATGGACCAGTACAGTAGTTTATGCTCGTATATGTTGTGTTAACTTATCAATGCATTTATTGTTTATTTTTATCATGTTGCATTATCTGTGTTCTCGATACCGGGTGGTATCTGTCGCTTGCCCTATCGTGGGCGCATCGGATGCACGTTGCATCAGTTGTTAGGCCTATGGGCCAGTGTGTGCAAAGCACGGGTGCAAAGCACCAGCAGTATCTTTGGTGACGGTTAGGCCTTAAGCCTGGTCGCCACTTTACCGTTTTATTTACCTTTTAGGGGTCATACACGCGGGTGCGTGCCTCAACATCCCGCCTTTTTGTAAATGATTGGATAGTGCCTTATCGTAGGCATATTTTAGTGCCTTATCGTAGGCTTTATGAGTTTTGTTCCAGATCTGCTTTATTTAAGTTCTGCTTAGGTGGGAAGGACTTTGTTAAGGCTTCTTTCTTTTTACGGTTGGTAATTGGGTGGAGCACTTCGTGCTCTTGTGGCCGGAATTTCGTATTCCATGTCTATCACCGACCGTAAAAGTTATCCTGTTCAGGCAAAAGGGCTTAGTGCGCTCTCCTACGCAGTCAGGTCAACCTGCGGGGGCGAGAGGCTGATGCACTGATATCCCATTTTCCTGAAGTAAGTATTAATACGAGTTTTGAGCTTATGTTATCAAAAATGGCTGCCGAAGATCCTTATGCAGTAATCATTTCAGGGGACTTCAACTGTCGGTCCTCCCAGTGGTGGGCGGATGACAATGAAAACGAAGAAGGAAAATGCTTCGAGCCTTTAACGTCTGACCTTGGTATTCATCAGCTGATTAATGAGCCAACCCATATGATTGGTGAATCTAAGTCGTGCATAGATCTTATTTTCACAGACCAACCAAACATTTTCATCGAATCAGGTGTTCATCCATCACTCCATGAACAATGTCATCATCAATTTGTATATGGCAGATTGTCGATTAATAATCTTGCTCCACCCCCTTTTACTCGGAGACTCTGGCACTATGACAGTGCCAATATTGATGCTATCAGAAGAAGCATCGAAATGTATCAATGGCGCGAATCTCTTCAATCCATCGAGTGCCCCAACCAACAAGTGAAGTTACTGACGGAAGTCGTTCTCAACGTGTGCTCTAATTTCATACCTAATGAAATTAAAACGATTAGACCGCGTCAAGCTCCATGGGTGACTAAGTCGATCAAAGCATTTCTTCGGAAAAAGAATCGTGCCTACAAATCTTTCGTTAGAAATGGCCGACCTGCAGATAAGTATCAAGAAATCCAAAATATGATCTCTCACAGTTCTAAACAGGGAGCGCCGAAGGCGCTCCCTGGTTCTAAAATTGTGGAAGATGCTAAGCAGAAGTATTTCTCCAAGATCGGAATGACTCTTGCAAATCCTGCTACTGGTAGTAAAACCTACTGGTCTTTGATTAATAAGGTCCTAAACAAAGTCAAAATTCTTGAAATACCTCCCCTCCTAGAAAATGATATTTTCGTTCTTGACTTCTCATCTAAAGCACAGATATTTAATGATTACTTCATCCTGCAATGTTCGACTTTGGATACAGGAAGTGAAATTCCCGGAGATTCACCAGAATAAGGCACTCAGCTCAAAACGTCTCTATAACGGACGAAAAAATATTGAGAATAATTCGATCGCTGAATCCTAACAAAGCTCATGGATGGGATGATATTTCTGTGCGAATGATCAAAGTTTGTGATAGTGCACTAGTATTGCCGTTGAAATTAATGTTCGAGAATTGCTTATCCAAGGGTATCTCTCCTGAAACCTGGAAGTGCGCAAATGTTGTTCCTGTGCACAAAAAAAATGAAAAGAACTTTAAAGAAAATTATCGACCAATTTCCCTTCTTCCAATCTTTGGGAAAATTCTGGAGAAATTGATATTCGACTCCTTGTATTCTCATTTGCTTGCAAAGAATTATTTGAACCCAAACCAGTCTGGTTTTCGTCCCGGAGACTCGACGATAAATCAGTTAGTTTCCATTACTCATACTATCTTTTCTGCGTTTGACTGTAATCAAACTCTAGACGTTCGCTCTGTATACCTTGATATTTCTAACGCGTTCGACCGGGTATGGCATAAAGGCCATCTTTATAAGTTACAGAGATGTGGTGTTTCTGGAAATCTGCTTACCCTTCTCCGCAGTTTTCTTTCAAATCGTAAGCAGCGAACAGTTTTGAACGGCAAGTCTTCTAGTTGGGGAAATATTTCTGCAGGTGTTCCACAAGGCTCGATTTTGGGACCTTTATTGTACCTTATATAGACCAATGATTTGTCTGAGGACCTGAAATGTACCGAAAATTATTTGCTGATGATACTTCTCTTTTCACCACGGTAAAGGATCCTGTGCTAGCAGCTGACGACATGAACCATGATCTGAATCGGATAAAATTATGGGCACATAGATGGAGAATGTCCTTCAACCCTGATCCCAGAAAGCATGCTGTAGAGATAATTTTCTCAACGAAGAGAGTCAAAATTGATCATCCCGCGATATTTTTCAACAATATGCAAGTAATGAAAGTGGATGAGCATAAACATCTTGGTCTTACACTAGACTCAAGGCTTTCTTTTTCAAGTCATATAAACTCGGCTATTGCCAAATCGAGAAAAGCAATCGGAATGCTGAAGTTTCTTTCAAAGTATCTTCCTAGGGAGACCTTGAATGTACTGTACAAACTTTATGTTAGACCCCACTTAGACTATGTAATTTACCACATTCCATGCAAGGAGATCAGTCTCATTAGCCGTGGTAATATCCTGATGCAAAAACTCGAATCGGTGCAATATTCTGCAGCATTAGCAGTAACAGGTACGTGGAGAGGGACCTCACGTGAAAAGCTGTATCAAGAGCTAGGATGGGAATCCCTGTACTCTAGAAGATGGAGCAGACGACTTTTTATGATCTACAAAATCATTAACAACCTGATGCCAGATTATACAAGAGATCCTATTCCACAACTAAACCAGCCTAATTATGCTTTTTGCAATCAACCTGTTGTTGGTCAAATTAGGGCAAGAACTAAAAATATAAGTCAAGCTTTTTCCCAGACAGTTTGCATGAATGGAGTAAACTGGACCCTGAAATCAGAGAATCTTCTTCCATCAGTATATTCAATAACAGATTGCTTTCGCTTAATTAGACCACCTTCTAACCCTGTTTTCGGTATTTATGATCCACGAGGGCCTTCTTTATTAACTCAGCTTAGGGTAGGGTTGAGCAAACTGAATTTTCACAAATTCAGACATAGTTTTAGTGACACAATCAACCCGATGTGTTCAATCAACGACGGTCCTGAGGATACGGAACACTACCTGTTGTTGTGCGTTTCTTTTGAAGAACAAAGGCGTGACCTCCTTGCTCGTGTCCTTCCGGTGCTGCACTCATTTGAAATTATTGACGTTCCAAATCCTGTCCTTTTACAGATTCTTTTGTACGGCGATAAAAAGTTGCCATTTGAAGTAAGTAACTTCATCTTAAAATCAACCATCTTGTATATTTCAAGAACGGAACGCTTCGTATAATATCATGGTCCTCTTCATTGCCTATCCCTAAATCTTATGCCCAACGGCCTAACCTACTTATTTGTAATTAGAAAGTATTGTAAAATGTAATCTGTATTATATTTATGTCCCCTTGAAGGTAAATGTTTTTTTTTCTTTTTTGTAGTTACGTGTAGTTTTAGCAATTATTTCTTTCTCTAGTAGTTACGTGCAGTGGCATGTTCGTATTTCCTGTTTTATGTTGCCATGAGGTAGTCGTAGTTTTCGCTCCAATTGGTATTGTATTAGTAGTAGGGTATGGTATTTTGTAAGTAATGTTGAAAGTAATATGTATTGTAAGTTATTAAATGATGTATAAAAAAAAAATAATAAGAGTTATATAAATGCAGTGGCGTAGCTGATGGTGGTTACTTTGACGACATGCAACCAATCCACTTAATCCACTTAATCTTAAAAACATGGCGACGGAAAGACCACTGTTCGTTCGCAGACGGAAAACATAGCTTTTTGGTTCGTATATTATTGAGTGACATACATACATACATACATACATACATACATACATACATACATACATACATACATACATACATACATACATACATACATACATACATACATACATACATACATACATACATACATACATACATACATACATACATACATACATAATAATAATAATAATAATACATTAAAATTTATATAGCGCGAAACCAAATAAAAAGCTTATTTATCTTTGGCGCTTTACAATATATGTCCATTGTCCCGTGTATACGTAAGTATCTACAATATTCTATAAGATATTAAAAGCAAGTTTAAAGTAAAATGTTTTAAGACGCTTTTTAAAAAGATGAACAGTTTCCGAAGTCCTGACTTCTGATGGGAGAGAGTTCCAAAGTTTAGGTGCACACACTGAAAAGGCTCTGTCACCGCAAGACTTCAAGTGAGATCGTCGTATGCTCAGATTGGTACCATTGACAGAGCGTAGTGAATAATTTGACTGTTTCAACTCAATCAAATCACGTATATATTCTGGAGCCTCATTACGAACTGCTTTATAAACAATAGTCATGAGCTTGAATTGAATGCGATATCTGATTGGTAACCAGTGTAGCTGCTTTAGAGCTGGAGTGATATGCTCAAATTTAGATAGACCAAGTATTAGCCTAGCAGCAGAATTCTGAATGTTTTGCATCGGTCTTATGGTTGAGTCTGGAAGTCCAAACAGCAAAGCATTGCTATAATCTAGATGCGATAGTACTAAGGCATTGATAAGTCTTACAAGTGATTCACGACTCAGATACTTTTTAATTTTCCTGATGTTGTACAGCTTCAGAGATGCAATGCGACATCTATCTGAAATAAACTTTTTCATATCAAGAGTGTTGTCCAGCCAAACACCTAGGTATTTCACAGCTGAAGAAATATCCACTGGCTCATCTCCAACACTAATTGATCCAAAAGACAAATTAGCCAACACATTACGTCTCCCAAAAGCCACAAACTCAGTTTTTTGTTCATTCATCATTAACCGATTTCTGCCCATCCATTTTTTCACTTCTTTAAGGCAAACCTCAATGTTTGCAATTGTTGATGATATGTTTTCTTTGTCTACACAAGATGATGAATACAAAGCATGGTCGTCTGCATAACCCATTACTGCTATATCAAACTTTTTGAAAACTTCACTTAGGGTACTCGCATACATATTGTAGAGCACAGAACATACATACATACATACATACATACATACATACATACATACACACATACACACATACACACATACATACATACATACATACATACATACATACATACATACATACATACATACATACATACATACATACATACATACATACATACATACAAATCAATGGTAGTTTAGCGGGACTACGTTGTGAGGACACTTTACCGGGACGGACTCTAAATAGCTTCTCTTTGGTGAATTCATAGAATATTTGGCCTAGTGATACCTTACATTCAAGGAATAACTTGATGCCAGTTATATTTTCCTTTTTATGAGCAAACATTTCCCGTCCCGCAAAGTTGCCAAATGTCAAGCTTTACGAAAATGTCCCGGTAAGACTGCAAAACTAAATATTCATCAGTAAACTGTGTAAAGTTACTAATTGTTCACAAAAACA
This sequence comes from Aurelia coerulea, assembly GCA_039566865.1. Classification (NCBI taxonomy): domain Eukaryota; kingdom Metazoa; phylum Cnidaria; class Scyphozoa; order Semaeostomeae; family Ulmaridae; genus Aurelia; species Aurelia coerulea. The sequence goes on along the minus strand of CM076949.1, from coordinate 13,829,872 downwards.
TTTCTTTCTTCCTGAAATCAAACTGTGACACTCTAGAAAATACTGTATGTTCTAGAAAGGTTTTATTATGATTTTGCAAAATGTCCCGCTATGTCAGGTGTGTATCCTTGCAGGTACCTCCAAGTGACCAAAAACGAATATGTGTAAATTTTTGGGCGAGTTCGATTCCTATTTGGGCGAGTTCAATGCCGGAAATTGGTGCGGTATTCTTACATTCTCGCGTGGAATGAAGATAATTATCTGAATCAATGCCATTTAGCCCTTCACTGTCCAAGATATAGCATATGTGTGAAAGTTACCTTACAAATATGCGTATTTTCATAAGAAACTGCCCACGAGAAACTCAGCTCTCAGATCGCCAAAGAATTAAGAGACTCCAGTTCTGGGAGAAGATAAGTTAAGAAACTACTTACTTTGATAAAGGAAATCCTTGATATAATTTTACTTTCACTTGTTTCCTGTATCATGTTACTGGTAAGGTACTTGAGTAATGTGTAAACATTGGAAAGACTTCAAAACAATTTTTTTGAAATGTTCACGAGGGCACAAGTGTGGCACAAGTAGTGAACATGAAGATTGTTATGGAACCTCTAAGAAACTCGTAAGAAACTCTGAGTACTCAAAAATCTGATGATTTTAAGAAAGTTTCAGAACTGGCGCAAATCCTTAGTTTCTTATAAAAAAATACTTGTAGCTATCCTAATACTCAACTGTTATGCGTGAAACTCCATAGGTGACCTTTTCATCAAATTGTGAGTAATATCGGTTCTTTTCTCGGATAGACGCATTTTAATATTCCTTGAAACAGCTGTAGGTTCTTGATTATTTATATAAGACATTTGTTATACATCTCATATACTTTCTAATTACAATACAACATAACACAACACAAGACAACACAACAGGGACGACACCATAACATGGGGAACATAAAACAATGACATGAGCAATGTTGAACTACATACCAATAGATACTACCAGCTAAATGGATACTGAGAGTTGTGTAGTGATGCATCAAAATAATGCAGCAAGCGCAACACTTTTATGTTATATAGTGGATCTAATTTGAAAAAGAAATTTTACAAAGAGAAAGAGCTTGGTGCGACAAAAGGAACATCAAGGGGCTTGGTGATTGCATGTCATGTAACTAAAGTTTCCACAAAACTTAATCAAAGCGACCGGTTTTTTTTGACGAAATGTAGAGTCAATAGACCTTTGCAGTCCTGAAAATGAATCTGAATCGAACGATGTTTTGATACATTTTGTAAAATTTTCGAATGTTCCCAACAGTGATAGAAGCGCAAACGCCACCCAATCGAACCTCTCCTACGAACATTTACAAAAACTTGTCTCTCAATCCAGGTTCTTTTGTAGAATAGCTTAAAGGTCTATTGGAGTTTATTTCAGCTCAAGTCGTTTGAAAGGTGTTCATCATCACGGAATAAAGGATGCGTTACAGCAAACTTGAACAAATTTTAGCAAAAGTCAGCAGTTCAAGCGAGACGATCTTGTCGTTGAGCCTCAAAAGAAGGGCACAGAAGCAAAAGGTGCTCCGTATCCTCAATGCCACATACGGTATATATATTTACAATTAGAGAATTAAAGAGATAGTTAAACTCCGTTTACAAGAATTAAAAAACTGGCTTTTGAATTGCAACTATCACAACTCCTTAATTGATAAAGCATTCCACAAAGCAAAATTACAAGGTCCTGCACCGAATAAAACAAGAGATGTTATACCACTTGTTACGGCATTTTACCCAAGTTTAAATCATAGCCATGTTATCAAGACCATTTCAAACCTTTTTAAAGGCATTCAAGACAACGAACGCGAAATTTACATCCATCCCCTTTTTGAGACAAGAACCTGTTGTTGTTGTTCATTTATTTTAATTCGATATTTACATAGCTAAACAATATATATACAATATATACAAAGTTAACTAATCTAAATCGAATGAAATTAAAATGTCAAAGAAACTTAATGCTGAATAAGATTAAAACTACTGCAGGCGCTACATTTGCATTTTGGGCCATTCCATTGCTTTATCAAAAGTTTAAAGCTTTTCAAGTTTTCTGCGGATTTCATTTTGATTGGTAGGTCATTCCATATTTGAGGGCCAACGGACTCGAGACTGTTGTTATTCGGACTCAAGCCTGGAATTAAATTATGCAATAAAGCACAATGCAAATTATGCCGTTTATATCTACAACCAGTGAAGAATTTGAAAACTACAAATGGAACAATATGGGACATCAAATCAGAAATTACCTCCAATAACAAAAACATCATATATTTTCTCTCGTGTAATTTATGTGATGGTCAAATGAACTACATCAGCCAGACAACGAATTTACGTCAAAGAATGAACAATCACATATCTGAGTCAAGAAGCGGAGTTTCTTCTTGCAATTTTCAAAAACATGCACATAACTGCGGAAAATCTATTAAAAGCCTTAAAGAACCTTTTTTCAAAATTTACACATTTATGAAACTTAAGGACAATAAATCACGCATAGAATACGAAAGCAAACTTTTTAACAGAGGACACGCTATATTGAACCAATAATATGAATATTAATAATGATAATAATAATAATAATAACAATAATAATAATAATAATAATAATAATAATAATAATAATAAACTTTGGTAGTCTTAATTAGTGGCTTGAAGTAGCTTTTATAAAAGTATAATAATAATAATAATAATAATAGCACCGTGAATAACGCAAAACTGTCAAAAACCTTCTAAGAAACAATAGTCGTGCTTATAAAAGCTTCGTGAGGAATGGTCAACCGGACGACAAGCCTGAGGGGATACAGAATATGATATCTGAAGGTTCAAGAATGATTGAGGATGCAAAATGGACAAATTTTCTTAACGTTCGGCCATAACGGAAATGTTTTTTCGGAAATGGAAATGCAGCCAGCTAAGGGCTAAAAAAATCAGTGAGCCAGCCAATTAAAGGCTAAACATATAGAAGTAGAGGCGATGTGACTAAAGTGAACATTTATTGTACATTAACAGAGCCATAATTTATTGAACTTTAGATATTGCTAATTAATGGAAGACTGGTAGTTTTATATTACGCTAACGCAGGAGTGGCCCTCCTTGTGGCAACGCAATTTTCCATTGCAACAGTTATAATTAATGTGTGCAGATCGTCACTTGCACGCATTCATTTTTAAACACAGCTTATAAGAAACTCAGCCTCAGATAGCAGAAAAATTAACAAACTCAGTATTGGGAAATATAGCTTTAAAAACTAGTTGTTTCGTTGTAGGAAATCCTTAACATATTCTGTATCTGAGTAATGAATAAACATCCGAAAGATTTCAGAATTCTGCACAAAACCTTAATTTAGAATGTTCACGCAGGTACAGGAAATAAACATGACCATTGTAATGCAAACTTAGAAACTCGGCAAAACTCTAAACACTGTCAATCTGGTATTCTAAAAAAAACTCAGCACTTGAGTAAATTCTTGTTGGGAATATGTTCTTTCCTTTCCTTCTCGTTGATTTTTTCTGTCATAAAGGAAACGTTTTGACTTTAGTCAAATCCCTCTCGCTTGTTATCGCATTCAAGTTTGAAATGTCAAAGCTCCTTTTCAGATAGATACATTTGTTCGTAACGTTGTCTTCTCCGATCTATAGTCTTTTTCGTTAGAACGTGCAAAGACGAAACTTGTCGAATTGCAAGAAGATTGCACTCTGTTAGAGCAAAAATTGACGTAAAGAAAGATAATTTTCTTCCCCTCTTGCTTGCTTTGCCTTCTTTTCTGTTGTATATGGCAATTCAATAAAAGCTCGATCGATCTTGAAACCGTTGTTAAAAAATTTAGTTGACCGACTTTGCTAGGACATTGTATGATCATGGGTGAGAGGAAACAAAGTAAATGTATGATAAAATGTATAAACAAATCGTACCTGTGTCTTTATTTTCGTTGTTTTCGCCTCCAATTTACCCGCAGCAGCATGCTCAAATCAACTCCAAAATTCAAATCTGCAACGGCCTAAATTTTTTTGTGTTCTGTAAAAGCGAGGCCGTCCTCGTTTGCGATTTCTCCCTTGCTGACGGCGGGAAACTAACGAAGAGAATGGGAGTGAAACAAGGAGGCTGGAGACAATAGCATCCATTGTTCCTTGACCTTTCAAAATCTCCTGAGGCGCGTGGCATTACGTCATATTTTAATAGCGATAAAACAGAGAGATAAGCTGCCATGACAGGGGGTGATGTTTGTAGTTGAATGGTGAAAGATGGCGGACGACTGACTTGTCGATCGGTTTGAGTGTTGATGATTTTTTTGTTAACTTACAATTGAATTGACCTCATCGAGAATCTTGCCCCCTGAAACTGAAGATGATGTGACATGGCCTACCTGTGTTGCTAGCCAAGATTCAACAAGAAAGATGCAACCAAAAGAGAGCACAGCCACAGGACAACCAACGTCAACGAGTGCAGCAACGAATGGGCCTAGAATATCTAGTCTACTTCAATTCAATTTTGTTCATGACATTTTGGCAAAGGTCGACAAGCAAGAGATTATCTTTTTAATGACAATATGAATCGAGGCAACACATCAGAAGTGTCATCAAAGAAATAAAGGCCTTTACACAGTTGCTCTGGATGCACAGGTATCGAGTATGATGGCATCATCATACACTGGAGATTTTAAATTTTGACTTGCATGCACACTGGAAACTCGTCGAAGAAAGTGCCATACTTTGCAGACTGGTGCATGATGAATTTGTTTGCCCACATCATGATGAGGTACCTGGGAAAAACAAAGCAGACGTACACCAATAAAAATTATTTGATCAGACATTACAGATTTTCCTCAAACAGACATTGCAGATTTTGATCAGACATTGCAGTTTATTGGTATTATAAAAACGACAACATTGAAATGCCACAGCTTGTTTGTGATGATATGACAAGGCCAGCATGTGTCTCACTGTGATATTTGTGTGTGAACTTGATGGCTCTTATATAGCAGATATTCGTTTCATTTTCACAGTTTGCAGTGATCAATTTATTCATTTCTATCCATTTGAACAAAAATCCTTTGGAAAATATGCTCAGAAGCAGTTTCAAAAGGTAATCATTCTTCAAACATAAAAAGGACTGAAATCAGCAACAAGATCAGGAGAGTCATCAAGAAACAAAGGCCTTCACATGCTGACATATTTCCTCTGCATAATGCATTTGTTTGCCAAACACAATGGTAGTGAAGATTCAAACATTCATTGTATCCTGAGAAGTAATGAAGCTTGAGGTACTATGTTTTGTTCACCCAGATGTCCGTCAGTGAAAACTATTTGAAAGAGACGCAAGAGAGATAGAAAGATTCCATAATGCTATGAGAAAAGGAAAACTGCATCTGTAGAGAAATTGAAGTCTTTGTTTCATTAAAGGAGAGGAAATGCTACCAAAACAAGTAAAATCAAAAGGAGAACTTACAGTATATCCTTATATGCCCTGACTGTTGTTTTGTTGTGATGAGCTTTTCGTAAACAATTGACTTTGATCTATTGCTGACTTAGTTTTTGAAACTTTAGTAGCTGCTATTAATTCTCAGTTGCAATTATACAGCAAAAAATCCAAATTGCAATAAACATGCTGTATCTTTAGTTTGAAAGAAGCTTTGCAGCTTCCCAAGAGAATCAACCCTGTATTCATTGCTATGAAACAACTGAAGGTAGCTATCAGAAAAAGTGAGAAACTAAACATATCAAAGCAGTACCCTGATTCTCCCTCTTTATATTATCTCAACATTCCTGTGATCAGGCACCCGTGAAATGACAGGTGGTCCTCTTTTTTGAGCAGCTTTCAGGATGAGGACTTACATCACAAATCTTCAGATAAATATTTTCCAATAACACATCCAATGACCAACACCTCTCATGTAATTGTATGTAAGGGGTTCTTGGCTAAATTTTTGGCAGGGGTCTGTTGCAAGCATATTCAGGTCATACCATTGGCTAAACTAATTTTTACAAAAAGGCACCCTTGCCTTGACCAATTTCTACAAACATCGTACCCTACGTGAGACTAATATTGGAAAAATGATTCCCTTAGGTTTTTCAGTTTCAGTTTCATAAAATTTAAATTCACTACATACAATTTATAATCCCCTAACTATATACGAATAAATAGCTAAACTACATGGATAACAGATAATATTACAGAAAATTAATACAATGATACAGAAAATTAATACAATATACAAATACAAAGAGGAGCTAAATAAATTGTATGCAGGGAATTACTTAAAGGAGGAGCTCTCTCAATAGGTAAACTAATCAAGGAGAGAGCCCCCCTATCCTTAATTATTACCAGGTAAATTTAGATGAATTTACATAATTGTGCATTTTCTCTTCATATAGATTAATAGAACTACTGCCAGTATCAAAATGGAATCATCGGTTGACTTTGTTCAATAAATGAATTTTCAGTTTAGTTTTGAAGGATAGTTTTGATGGAGAATTTCGGAGTTCCATGGGTAATGTATTCCAAAGTTTAGCACCAAGATATCGAATCGACTTTAGACCATATTGAAGACTGTTTTTTCGAGACATATATAAATCACCTTGACTGGCCTGTCTTGTGGAATACTGATGAACAGATGAACTGAATAAGAAAAAGTCATGAAAGCAACTAGGTGAAGTTTTATTAACAGAATCAAAAACAAAAATTAATAGTCAGAGTTAAAAAATCTCAGAAAGTTTCAGGAGCTTAAAATCAGTGAAGATTGGAAGAGAGGGAGACATGCGAGGCTGAAATGAGATAGCTCTGACTGATTTTTTCTGTAATTTGAAAATTGGATCAATGTATGATGTATATGTTTGACCCCAAACAATAAGACCATATTGTAAGAAGGACAGAAACAAAGCATTGTACAAGCAAATTAAAACATCTAATGGAAGTAAGTTCCTAATTCTGAAAAAACATTCCACATGTTCTAGCTAATTTTTTTGAGAGTTCACTGAGATGGTATTTCCAACTGAGATGCTCATCCAGGAGAAGACCTAAAAACTTAACAAACTTAGCTCTTTTAACATGTTTCTTGCCTATTTTGATATCAGAATCAGAAGGAACTTTGACAGATGAAGAATGAAAGATGATATAGTTTGTCTTATCAATGTTTAATGATAGTTTATTAGCATCAAGACATTTCTTTACTAATCTCAGCTGTTTGTTGACAATTTTGTTTAAAGTAGACCAATCTTTGGATTCATAGTAGATGTTAGTATCATCAGCAAAGAGATAAAAATTTAGTTTCTTAGAAGCATTTGGTAGATCATTGATGTAGATGAGGAAAAGTAATGGGCCCAGTACAGAACCTTGTGGTACACCGCAAGTAATAGAGAGTAAGTTGGAATTACTTCCATTAACAGAAACATACAATTGTTTTCTATCAGATAGATATGATCTAAACCACTCAAGGGCACATCCACTAACACCATAATGTTCCAATTTTGACAGCAAAATTCTATGATTAACTGTATCAAAAGCTTTCTGTAAATCAATGAAAATACCACAACCAAGTCTTTTATTGTCAAGTGTATTTCTTACAGCTTCTGTCAAACTCACTAGGGCATGATCAATTGAGTGGTTTTCTTGAAATCCAAATTGTAAAGAATAAAGAATTTTGTGAATTTCAAGGAATCTGTAAAGACGTCTGTACATTAGCTTCTCAAATATCTTGCTGAAGATAGGTAAAAGGGAAATTGGCCTATAGTTTGAGGGAAGCTCAGGATTTCCTTTTTTAAACAGAGAAATGACCTTGGCAATTTTAAGTTTATCAGGGAAAATACCAGACTGGAAAGACTGATTCACAAGAAGAGCAAGAAATGGGGAAACAGAGTATCCAATAATTTTAAGTAATTTTATAGGTATACTATTAGGACCTACAGATTTGGAAGGATTTAAAATGTTGATTAGATCATTAACTTCTATCAAAGTAACTGGAGTAAGGAAAAGTGAACTGCAAGTTCTGTTAGATAAATAGTCAAGAGGAGACTTTGGAGTTGTTGGGATTGTCTTTGTTATGCCATCAGCAACATTGACAAAAAAGTCATTGAAAATATTAGACATTTTAGAAGCGTCTGATGTTACATTTCCATCTTTGTCTTTGATTTTGTTAATTGAAGAAGAAGTGGAAGACTTATGAGAAATTATTGTCTTGATACCTGACCATAATTTTTTCATATTTTGACTATTGGTAGAAAAATAATTATGAAAATACCTTGCTTTACTTTCTTTTAATTCATACACGGTTTCTAAACTTCTTATACAACTTGAGATTATCAGGAGTCTGCTGTTTCTTTAGTTTCTGCAAAATTCTGTCACGGATTCTCATCATCTTCAGTATTCTATTATTTACCCATGGTTTATCTTTAAGTTTTATTTCCTTTCTACTCCGCCTTTTAATCGGAGCATGCTTATTTGTCAAAGTATTAAGATCTTTCAAAAATCTATCAAATCTATTGTTCACATCCAAGTCACTGTTTTCTAAGTAAGTAAAATCAATCTGATTAAAGTCCTCAAGGAATGCGTCTTCTTTAAATCTGGAATAATCATATTTTAATGACTCAGATTTGCTATGACTAACATGACTATTTTTCAAAATCATAAACTGGGGAAAATGGTCAGAAATTTGCATTAAAATATTGCCACTTGTTATATTAGCATTGGTAGCATTTGTGTATATGTTATCAATAATTGATGCTCTATGTTCAGAAACTCTAGTTGGATGATGAATGCAAGGAAGAAGGCTGTGTGAAAAAAAGCTGTTGACAAAGGTGGATTCATTTCCAAGTGTTTCAAATCAGTGAACATTTCAAAATTCCTGGCTTGCACTCGGAAGTTGTTTGTTTAATTTACAAAGGTGGATTTGTTCCATTTGCTAGTTTATTGTCAACAAACAACAAAAATTTTTTATCAGGAAATGAAATATGACTGAAAATATGCTGTTCCCAAGATTATCAAAGTTGATATTCTTGCCTAAACTGTGGCTAGAAAAATAGCAAAAAGGATCGTTTGGCCAGACTAGAAGTGTGAAAAAGTATACCCTTGAGTTCCTTCAAAGTAAAGGTGTTTAGGGATGTGCTGCGCTCAAGGCCCTTCACCCAGTGGCGGATTTAGGGAGGGGCAAGTGGGGGCAATTGCCCCCCCCCCTTCACGATGAAAACTTGGCTTGGCGCCCCTTTTTTGGTGAGAAAAGCGCCCCTCATCCTGACTCTAACCCACAATTTTTTAACTATTTTGATTTAAATATGGGGGAAATATATAAATCAAGGCGTTATTTAGTAATAAATCAAAGAATTTTCTTTAAAAAGGGTCCAAAAAATTTCGCCCGCCTTCGGGGCGCTCACTTTCCATAGTATCTCTGGCGCCCTCTTTGCAAGTTGCCCCCCCCTTCAACTTCCTGCTGGATCCGCCCCTGCCTTCACCCCTAAATACCTTTACTTTGGAGGAACCCCCCCCCCCATGATATTGTTTGGTACTTCTAATTTTATGCATGTATGCACCTTCAACAATATTGTGGGATGGTAAATGCTGAAATTCATTTGCAACGAAATTGGTCATATTGATTTTATTGTTTGTTTCAATAAAGTTTGTCGTGGTTTCTACATTTCTGGTGATGTCAAATCAAGGCCATACAACAATCCAGGGAAGTGTAAGTGATCCATTGAATACCCTAATGTGTAGGACATTTAGGGACAGTTTTTGGAAATTTTGATCAAATTTTGAATAACCTTGCTTGCTATGCTTGTGTTGCAGTAGGCAAGGTGGCCCCTTCTTCCTTATTTTGTTCAAAAGAAATATCTCTTTGTCAAGATATGTTTCGGTTGACTTTACACTGGCGTGGATGGAAAGATCCCACTGCTTGGAAAGAAACGTTGTAGGACACTTTTCAAATCTATAAACCGAGTATATCAGGCTTTCGTGTGATGTGATGGTTAGCTCATTGAGTCATATAAAAAAATCAGAGACGCTGTAAAATCAGATTGAAGCGTTGGATTGTTTACAAAAACTTGCTGTAACTAATGTCATGAATTTCATTTTTGAAAGCAGCTATAAAAACGCACTCCTTACCTGTAAAAAACAGTCTATATCCGTTTTCTGCCATCGGGATATTGGCCAAACAACGTCGATAACATTGAAAACTAACATATGGTTCAGGTTGCTTCAAAAAGCGCGCCATTCTTGCTTTGGGCCTCAGTTTGAAAAACGCAGCAGAGGTTGCGTGAAAGTTCGAGTTGAACCAGCCCTCCGGATGAGTTTGCCATAGCAGTGACGTCACAAAGGTGGACTAGTTCCATATAAGGTCATTTCGGACGCACGCGCCTCTGGAGAAATTCAAACAAAGGAACGAACGATCTTTCACTCCCATTCTCTTCGTTAGTTTCCCGCCGTCAGCAAGGGAGAAATCGCAAACGAGGACGGCCTCGCTTTTACAGAACACAAAAAAATTTAGGCCGTTGCAGATTTGAATTTTGGAGTTGATTTGAGCATGCTGCTGCGGGTAAATTGGAGGCGAAAACAACAAAAATAAAGACACAGGTACGATTTGTTTATACATTTTATCATACATTTACTTTGTTTCCTCTCACCCATGGTATGATATTATTGAAAATAGAGTATTTCAGAACTATAATGTCAATATATACCAGCTGTTGTAGTAAATTTTATTCCAATAAAATGCTCTTGTATCATGTCCCGTTATGGTAGGTGTGTATCCTTGCATGTCCTTCTAAGTTACCAAAACAACATGTGTAAGAAGGACAATGGGAAGCCGTTTTAAGCATTTGGAGAAAGTATGCAGCTAGCTAATTGCTAAGCAAATCACTTAGCCAGCCAATTAAAGGCCAAACATATAGGAGAAGAGGCGATGTGACTAAAGTGGACATTTATTGTACACTAACAGAGCAATAAATTTTTGAACTTTCGATATTGATAATTAATGAATGACTGGTGATTTTATATTACGCGAACGGCAGGAGTGGCCGTCCTTGTGACAACGCAATTTTCCTTTGCAACAGTTATAATTAATGTGCGTAGATCGTCACTTGCTCGTGTTCATTTTTAAACACAACTTATAAGAAACTCAGCCTCAGATAGCCGAAAAAATAACAAACTCAGTATTGGGAAATATAGCTTGAAAAACTAGCTGTTTCGTTGTAGGAAATCATTAACATATTCTGTATCTGAGTAATGAATAAACATCCGAAAGATTTCAGAATTCTGCACAAAACCTTAATTTAGAATATTCGCGAAGGTACAGGAAATAAACCCGTAGATTGTAATGCAAACTTAGAAACTCGGCAAAGCTCTGTACACTGAGAATCTGATCTTCTCAAAAAAACCTCAGCACTGGAATAAATTGTTGTTGGAAATATGTTCTTTCCTTTCCTTATTGTTAATTTTTTCTGTCATAAAGGAAACGTTTTGACTTTTTAGGTCAAATCCCTCTCGCTTGTTATCGCATTCAAGTTTGAAGCGTCCTAGCTCCTTTTCAGAAAGATACATTTCTTCGTAACGTTGTCTCCTCCGATCTATAGTTTTTTTCGATAAAAGTTGCAAAGACGAAACTTATGGAATTGCAAGAAGATTCCACTCTGTTAGAGCAAAAATTGATGTAAAGAAAAGATATATTTTCTTCCCCTCTCGTTGGCTTTGCCTTCTTTTCCTGTTGAATTTGACAATTCAATAAAAGCTCGATCAATCTTGAAAAGTTGTTAAAATAGAATTGACAGACTTTACTAGGACATTGTATGATATTATTGCAAATAGAGTATTTCTGAACAATAATGTCAATATATACCAGCTGTTGTAGTAAATTCTATTCCAATACAATGCTCTTGTATCATGTCCCATTATGGTAGGTGTGTATCCTTGAGTGTCCCTCTTAGTTACCAAAACAACATGTGTAAGAAGGACAATGGGAAGCTGTTGCCAGCAAGATAGAGCTTTTGGAGAAAATATGCAGCTAGCTAATTTCTAAACAAATCAGTTGGCCAGCCAATTAAAGGCTAAACATAAAAGAGAAGAGGCGATGTGACTAAAGTGGACATTTATTGTACACTAAAAGAGCCATAAATTTTTGAACTTTAGATATTGATAATTAATGAATGACTGGTGATTTTATATTACGCGAACGGCAGGAGTGGCCGTCCTCGTGACAACGCAATTTTCCTTTGCGACAGTTATAATTAATGTGCGTAGATCGTCACTTGCTCGTGTTTATTTTTACACACAACTTATAAGAAACTCAGCCTCAGATAGCCGAAAAATTAACAAACTCAGTATTGGGAATTATAGCTTGAAAAACTAGTTGTTTCGTTGTAGGAAATCCTTAACATATTCTGTATCTGAGTAATGAATAAACATCTGAAAGATTTCAGAAATCGGCACAAAACCTTAATTTAGAATGTTCGCGAAGGTAAAGGAAATAAACCCGTAGATTGTAATGCAAACTTAGAAACTCGGCAAAGCTCTGTACACTGAGAATCTGATCTTCTCAAAAAAACTCAGCACTGGAGTAACTTGTTGTTGGAAATATGTTCTTTCCATTCCTTATTGTTAATTTTTTCTGTCATAAAGGAAACGCTTTGACTTTTTAGGTCAAATCCCTCTCGTTTGTTATCGCATTCAAATTTGAAGCGTCAAAGCTCCTTTTCAGAAAGATACATTTGTTCGTAACGTTGTCTCCCCCGATCTATAGTCTTTTTCGATAAAAGGTGCAAAGACGAAACTTATGGAATTGCAAGAAGATTCCACTCTGTTAGAGCAAAAATTGATGTAAAGAAAAGATATATTTTCTTCCCCTATCGTTGGCTTTGCCTTCTTTTCCTGTTGAATTTGACAATTCAATAAAAGCTCGATCGATCTTGAAAACGTTGTTAAAATAGAATTGACAGACTTTACTAGGACATTGTATTATATTATTGCAAATAGAGTATTTCTGAACAATAATGTCAATATATACCAGCTGTTGTAGTAAATTTTATTCCAATACAATGCTCTTGTATCATGTCCCATTATGGTAGGTGTGTATCCTTGAATGTCCCTCTTAGTTACCAAAACAACATGTGTAAGAAGGACAATAGGAAGCGGTTGCCAGCAAGACAGAGCTTTTGGAGGAAATTTGCAGTCAGCCGCTATAACTAAAGGCTTTAAAAATAGAAGAATAGGCGATAAGACAAAAGTGCACATTTATTTTACGCTAACAGAACCCTAAGACTTTGATCTTTAGATATTTCGAATGGTAGGAGTGGCCGTCTTTGTTGCAACGCAATTTTCCATTGCAAAAGTTATAAGTAATTTGTTAAGTTCGCAACTTACATGTTTTTTATTTTAGAAAGCAGTTTCTAAAAAACACAACCCTTAGATCGCTGAGAAATTAAGAATCTACAGTACTGGTAAAATATAGCAAAAGAAACGAGTTGTTTTGTTGCAGGAAATACTTAACATATTCTGAATCTGGGAAATGCATAATCATCGGAAGGTCTTATGAATCCTGCAGAAAATCTTAATTTAAAATGTTGGCGAAGGTACAGGAAATAAACACGATGATTGTAATGGAAAACTTAGAAACTCAGCAAAACTCTGTACACTGATAATCTGATCTTCTCAAAAAACTCAGCACTGGAGTAATTTGTTGTTGGAAATATGTTCTTTCCTTTCCTTCTCTTTGACTTTTTCGGTCATAAAGGAAACGTTTTGACTTTAGTCAAATCCCTCTCGCTTGTTATCGCATTCAAATTTGAAGCGTCAAAGCTCCTTTTCAGAAAGATACATTTGTTCGTAACGTTGTCTCCTCCGATCTGTAGTCTTTTTGGTTAGAATGTGCAAAGACGAAACTTATCGAATTGCAAGAAGATTTCACTCTGTTAGAGCAAAAATTAATATAAGGAAAAGATACTTTTCTTCCCCTCTTGCTTGCTTTGCCTTCTTTTCTGTTGAATATGGCAATTCAATAAAAGCTCGATCGATCTTGAAGCGTTGTTAAAACTGAGTTAACCGGCTTTGCTAGCACATGGTATGATATTATTGCAAATAGAGTATTTCAGAACTATAATGTCAATATATACCAGCTGTTGTAGTAAATTTTCTATTCTAATACAATGCTCTTGTATCATGTCCCGTTATGGTAGGTGTGTATCCTTGAATATCCTTCTAAAATACCAAAACAACATGTGTAAGAAGGAAAATGGGAAGCGGTTGCCAGCAACACAGAGCTTTTGGAGGAAATTTGCAGTCAGCCGCTATAACTAAAGGCTTTAAAAATAGAAGAATAGGCGATGTGACTAAAGTGGACATTTATTTTACGCTAACAGAACCCTAAGATTTTGATCTTTAGATATTTCGAATGGCAGGAGTGCCCGTGTTTGTTGCAACGCAATTTTCCTTTGCAAAAGTTATAAGTAATTTGTTAAGTTCGCAACTTACATGTATTTTATTTTAGAAAGCAGCTTCTAAAAAACACAACCCTCAGATCGCTGAGAACTTAAGAATCTCCAGTACTGGTAAAATATAGCAAAGAAACTAGTTGTTTTGTTGCAGGAAATACTTAACATATTCTGAATCTGGGTAATGCATAATCATCGGAAGGTCTTATGAATCCTACAGAAAACCTTAATTTAAAGTGTTGGCGAAGGTACAGGAAATAAACGTGATGATTGTAATTCAAACTTACAAACTCGGCAAAACTCTGTACACTGAGAATCTGCTCTTTTAAAAAAACTCAGCACTGGAGTAACTTGTTGTTGGAAATATGTTCTTTTCTTTCCTTATTGTTAATTTTTTCTGTGATAAAGGAAACGTTTTGACTTTTTAGGTCAAATCCCTCTCGCTTGTTATCGCATTCAAATTTGAAGCGTCAAAGCTCCTTTTCAGAAAGATACATTTGTTCGTAACGTTGTCTCCTCCGATCTATAGTCTTTTTCGATAAAAGGTGCAAAGACGAAACTTATGGAATTGCAAGAAGATTCCACTCTGTTAGAGCAAAAATTGATGTAAAGAAAAGATATATTTTCTTCCCCTATCGTTGGCTTTGCCTTCTTTTCCTGTTGAATTTGACAATTCAATAAAAGCTCGATCGATCTTGAAAACATTGTTAAAATAGAATTGACAGACTTTACTAGGACATTGTATTATATTATTGCAAATAGAGTATTTCTGAACAATAATGTCAATATATACCAGCTGTTGTAGTAAATTTTATTCCAATACAATGCTCTTGTATCATGTCCCATTATGGTAGGTGTGTATCCTTGAATGTCCCTCTTAGTTACCAAAACAACATGTGTAAGAAGGACAATAGGAAGCGGTTGCCAGCAAGACAGAGCTTTTGGAGGAAATTTGCAGTCAGCCGCTATAACTAAAGGTTTTAAAAATAGGAGAATAGGCGATGTGACTAAAGTGGACATTTATTTTACACTAACAGAACCCTAAGATTTTGATCTTTAGATATTTCTCTTGAATCAAAGACTGGTGATTTAATATTAAGCGAATGGCAGGATTGGCCGTCCTTGTAGCAACGCAATTTTCCATTGCAAAAGTTATAAGTAATGTGTGAAGATCGCAACTTACATGTTTTTTATTTTAGAAAGCAACTTCTAGAAAGTGACTAAAGTGGACATTTATTTTACGCTAACAGAACCCTAAGATTTTGATCTTTAGATATTTCGAATGTCAGGAATGACCGTCCTTGTAGCCACGCAATTTTCCATTGCAAAAGTTATAAGTAATGTGTGTAGAGCGTCACTTATGCGTATTTATTCTTAAGAACAGCTTATAAGAAACTCAACCCTCAGATCGCCGAGAAATTAAGAAACTCCAGTATTGGGAAAATATTCCAAAAGAAACTAGTTGTTTTGTTGCAGGAAATACTTAACATATTCTGAATCTCGGTAAAAACATCGGATAGTCTTCAGAATTCTGCAGAAAACCTTAATTTAAAATGTTCAAAAAGGTAAAGGAAATGAACGCAAAGATTGTCTTGCGAACTTAGAAACTCGGCAAAAGCTCTGCACACTGGTAATCTGATATTCTCAAAAAACTCTCAGTATTGGCGTAAATTCTTGGTGGAAAGATATTCTTTCCTTTCTTCCTTGTTGATTTTTTTCTGTCATAACGGAAACATTTTGGCTTTTTTTAAGTCACATCCCTCTCGCTCGTTATCGCTTTCAGCTTCGAAGCGTCCCATCTCCTTGTTGTTTATTGTCCCTTCTCGTTTGCTATTCCCTTCTTTTCCTGTCGTTAGTATTTCACTGCGTCAATTTTGCTGGACCAAGCGGACAGCTTAACAGGTCAATCGCTATTTAAAAGAAGTTGTTAAAAATGCAGTAGGGCTGATTTTGGTAAAAAGTCTACGATATTTTTCAAATTGAGTATTTTTGAATAATATATTGAATTTCATACCGTAATCCAAGATAGATCTTAACATCAACATAAAATACGACTCTGAATGATTGATTAAACGACATGTCGGTATTTTCAGCAAAATTAACGCTGCAATTATATCAATCTAATTTTCTTGTATAATGTCCCGTTATGTTTAGTGTGTTTCCTTGCAAGTTCCTCCAAGTGACCCAAAAACAAATATGTGTATGGACAAAATTGGGAATCTAGTTTTACCAACTCATTTGTGCTTTATTAAACGTTTAAAAGACTAACCAAAAATGCAAAGAGGAAACTGTTCAGGCCCTATGTTTTGAAGTCTAAGATATGCTCCATGAATCAAGACTGATGTTTTCATACGACACAAATATTTTTCGCTCCCAAGTTTGAAGCGTCGTTCCCTTACAAATCAACATGTTTGATTTGACTGCCTAAATTTTGCTAGAACGAGCTGACTCAACAACGCAATTGCTATTGAAGGGATTTTGTTAAAAGTGCATTAGAGCTGACTTTGCTGCGAATTTTTACGCGATGTTATTGAAATTAAATTTTCTGATCGATAGAGATCCTAATAACATAAACCAAGCTTGAAGTTGGTTCTCAAAGGAAGCAGTTTTTCTACATTTTTGGGGAACGATAAGCATCAAACGTCATCAAAAGAAAAATTGCTGCAATTCCATGACAAAATACCAGGAGTACAGGTGTTGCAGAAATGCTTTACTCTGATCTAATGTTCTTGTAAAATGTCCCTCTTATACTTTTCTGAAAGTTCGTATGATGCTGTGCCTGACTATTCTTCTAAACATTATTCTCACAAAAAAGTGTCAGCTCGTCAAGATAAGGCAAAGCAAAGGCTCGCAAGCCATAAAAATACTTTTCAAAGGCTTGCCCACAATTTTCCAACTTATCGTCAGCAAAGGGTGAAGTTAAGAGACGTGGTTTTTTGCCCCAAGCACTGGGATCGCAGGAGTAGAAAAGACTGCATTGAGTCCGCAACCCTTTTCGTGACGCTTGCGTGCTGGGCTTCAAAATTGCTCGAATCCTGTCCTTCTGTCAGATCCGGGCATCTTCCCCTCAATAAAAATATTTAGATTTATTAAAAAAGCTAGTATACAGTGCACAGTAATAGCATCAGATTAGAAATTGCTCATTTTGATAGATTTTCTTATTACCTTCACGACTTGGCTCAGGATAACAAGCAGCAGCAACATACGATTCTCCAGTTGCTTCAACAAATGAGGTATGTTGCTCATTAAGATCGAAAACATTTTAGGACGTTTTCTAGACCAAACTTAATCAATGTGTTCCCAGTATTGGAGTTTGTTAATTTTTTGGCATAAACATTTCTTATGAAAAATATGTGTATTCCATTTGGAGGGGAACTTCGGGGTCTGCGGTATTGCTGTTTGCGGTATTTCGGTATCGAACTTTCACAGTGCGGTATGCGGTATGCGGTATTGAAAATTAACGTCCAAACATCATGTAATGCCATTTTCCTGTTGAAGAACAAAGCATCTTCGAGACGAATTGACAGGAAAGAAAAACGAAGGAGAGGGGAGTCCCTTGTCCTTCTCTCTCTCTCTCTCTCTCTGCCTGCACCACCTGCTCAACCTTGAAAGAGGTACCTGCGGAGGAGAGCACGCAACATTTTTTATCTGAAGAAAAAGAATCAAAATATTTGCACGAATCAAAACTTTGAATGTGGGAAAATCACCCATATTTTCAAATCAGGCAATCCGACAATCTGGACAGCTTTTTGCCTGTCACGGTAAAGCCTGCTCTATCGAATGTTATCGAGAAGATCATTAATAATCACGGCCTCAGTACCATGAATCGAATGGCCTGTTGTGCCCAGACCAGGTTTGGTTTAGAAAAGGGAGATCTACGCAACATGCAGTTACCTTACTGTCAAAAAAGGTTAGATAGAACATTGATAAAGGGCTATGTAGTGTTCTGTCTATATTGACCTCCATAAACCCTTCAACACATTATGTCATGCAACCTTGCTGGAAAAATTGCAAAGTTATGGTATAGATTATGTGGAATTACAATGGATACGTAATTATCTCATTAATAAGAAACAAAAAGTAATTTTTGACTAAACCAACTAATGCGAAGAAACGTTACAGGTGGTGTCCCACAAGGATCCGTCCTGGGGCCCCTTCTCTTTGGGCTAATAATTAATGACATCCATATTCCGTTCATTGATGCTGGCATTATACTATATGCCGACGATACTGCTTTATATCATGCAAGAAAGAACTCAAATGAAATAGAACATTTACTTTACAGTCAAATGCAAAAAATTGCAGACTGGCTTGAAAAAGGTAAAACTGAAGTTGTGCTATATGGATCACATCAACAGTTGTCCAAACAGCCAAACGTATACATAAAAATCTACAGTCAAACTATTCATGAGACAAAATCGCACAAGTACCTTCGTGTAGATTTGGATAACCATCTGAGCCTACATCAACATTTTGAACAAATGTATATAATATAGCGACAGCCAGAGTAAAGCTTTTTTCTAGTATTTTCGAAAAAGTCAGCCCTTATGCAGCAGAATCGGTATATAACACAATGATACGGCCACTACTGTTGTACCCACTACAGCATTCCATACCCCAAGGAACTGTAAACATACTAAATAGAGTAGCCAGAATTTTCAACCCAAGAGCAAAGATAACGTCATGGGACAGTATTGAAAAAGCTTGGAACACAAGGGTAGCCATTGACGTGTGTAAATCATTGCAGAATCTACTACCCAAAGACATGAATGGTTACTTCAAAAAATCTCAGCATGAAATAAACATTAAAGGCAATGGCTCTTGTGTTGTTTTACCGAAAATGCGCACTGAAACTGGAAAAAAGTGGTTTGCCAACCAGGGAGCCCATATTTTTCGATTTGAATAAGCAACGACGAAATATCCATCTTGCTATTCAAAAAGAAACAAAACCATCGAAGTCTTTGTAAGTGTCCAAAAAAACGTCTTCGACTCCAATAAAATTCTCATCCTTTAATTTTATATTAAACTATTTTCACTTCATTCTACTTTTTACCTCACGTCTGAACAAGTCAATCTGCCAAAATATTAGTTGTTATGATTATTATTCTATTACTACTTCTTGTTTTGAAAAGTTTCCTTTCAAACCATTTCACATTCGAATACATGTACACCTTTGAGCCGAATATTAAAACAGTTGAGATCATGGGTGAGAGGAAACAAAGTAAATGTATGATAAAATGTATAAACAAATCGTACCTGTGTCTTTATTTTCGTTGTTTTCGCCTCCAATTTACCCGCAGCAGCATGCTCAAATCAACTCCAAAATTCAAATCTGCAACGGCCTAAATTTTTTTGTGTTCTGTAAAAGCGAGGCCGTCCTCGTTTGCGATTTCTCCCTTGCTGACGGCGGGAAACTAACGAAGAGAAACTCCTTCTCTTCGTTAGTTTCCCGCCGTCAGCAAGGGAGAAATCGCAAACGAGGACGGCCTCGCTTTTACAGAACACAAAAAAATTTAGGCCGTTGCAGATTTGAATTTTGGAGTTGATTTGAGCATGCTGCTGCGGGTAAATTGGAGGCGAAAACAACGAAAATAAAGACACAGGTACGATTTGTTTATACATTTTATCATACATTTACTTTGTTTCCTCTCACCCATGGTCAATGCAGTTTTCCTGAAAGTGCATTAATGAAACTTTTCCCATCGTTCTCGCATCATACTTTTGTCTGTTAACTATCTAAAACTACGAAAACGATCTAATAGATCAAACTACAAATAGTGATAGAGGAAGGTGTATGTAGGTCGCAATCAAACTGCTACAGTCCGGTATACCGTATTAACAGCGTTGTTTTTTAGTTTCCTAGCGTTAGCGCTATTTTGCAATTTTTTGGTCCAGTATTTGGTTTCATTTTTGTGAAACCAAATACCCTCCATTAGAATTATTGGGAAAAAAATTACAGATAAATCTACCTTCAATTCAAACCAAATTACTTTCAGTACTAGAAGGAAGATACGTTGAGGAGCAAAAAGATTTTGACTACCCACATGGCCAATAAATGAAACATTTTAAACTGCATACAGTTACAGATAGCCCAACACGCGAATAGAAACTTATGAAAAGTGTACTAGAGTCTGTTTGACAGTAGATGTCTGATCCGGACTGCTAAACTAGAAAACGATGTCAAGAGCAATAGCATAATAGAGCAATAGCATGATGCCTTTTCCTTATTTTTTAATTTGTTAGATGTCAGGTTAGATACGCCTAACATCTAACGAGATACAGAATTTACAAGCAAAAAAACAACTTATGAAACTTGACGTGGTGGTTGCTTGATACAATATCAAATGCGAAGAGTCTATCATGTAGATGGGAATATATGTGTTGGGTTGACATAAGCAAAACTGAATTGCCAAAAAGTGTTTAATATCATATTGTTATCAAAGTTTTACGGGAGAGTGTATATAGTTTTGGGACATTTTCTGGGGCAGGTGTGTAAATGCGTTTCCATATATGACCTTCATTTAGCTAGTCCAGTACCCCTCCTCTCTGGGATTTCAGCGATAATTCACATTGCCTTTAGAAGTAACAGGAGAACATTCCTTTCTATTAGATCTCAAAATAGACCTTTCCCTATTTCATGAAATTCTGAATTGAATGATAGTTTGTACACTTTGTAAAATGTTCAAGTGTGAAGAGAGGTGTTTGAAGCTCTAACGTCACTCAGCATTGGTAACAAAATGTAAAAGACTCACTCGATCCAACAAAATGTAGTGTAACTAAAAAGTCTACTGCCGAAAATTTTCCGTGACTTTGGCACACATATCTTGGCCCACACTTCTGTCCAATTAGACATTCCACAGCACTGAATAGATAACGGTTATGGTTCATTTGATGTCCTTGAGCAACTCAAGCATTGCAGCTCACTGACTCCTGGGATTCTCATTTTCGAATGGGTAGTATTTGTTCGTAATATTACACACTTGCCGGGACCAGCAGCTTCAAATGTTTACACACCCAACTTATCGGGACATGGTGTGTAAGTGTTCCGGAGTGTTTTTCAGAAGTACAACTCGTGTAATACAACACTAGGCACATTTACATTGCATTTCCTACTCTGTTGAGACGGAATTGCCATGGGAACACACAGAAAAACTTTGGTCCCGCTAAGTTGGCATTTCAACTTTTTTTAGTGTAAGTTTTTCACCAACTTCACGGGACCTAACAAATATGCATTTTTTGACGTTTCTACATGGTAAGGACATCGAAAATTGACAGAAAATTAGCGGGACCCTGGGTAAGTCCCGCCAATCACCAATGTCCCGCTAAGGTAGGTGTGTAACACAATGGATGTCCCGCTAATGTAGCAGATATAAGAACATACATACATACATACATACATACATACATACATACATACATACATACATACATACATACATCATTTACTTTACAAAAGCAGGTTGAAAAATGGCAGCCTCGAGATGGCTGATGTGGACCTGCAAATTAAAGTTGATAAATGAAAGGAAAACTTAAAAAAAATTAAATTACAAGTTCTGACATTAATAATATATAAAATCTTCACATCTGTTTCTCACACAAACTGTCCCTTTAGAAAAGTTTAGCATTCTCAGTTTGTCTCTATCTTCTTTTAATTTTGTCCTAAAGATCTGTTTACTATTCGCTTGTTTAATATTGTTCGATATTTCATTCCAAATAAGGATTCCCCCTGTAGTCAAAAAGTGTATCTCTGAAATTCAGAGTTCAGTCTTGTTACTTCTGATTTTCCTTCTCTTCTATTCGATTTTCTGAAAACACTTCCCAATCTGTGTTCATATTCCTCCTCCAATATCTTATACATTTCAATTGCTACTTTTCTCTTGTATATGTGAATAATGGGGTTCCAGCCAAGATAGGCACTAAATCATAACTGGCTAACGACCTTGGCACGTGACACGCTCTGAAACCAATCAATGGAACGGAAAACCGACCGGGAAATTTGAAAAGTCAAACTTAGGCCGTTTATGGACGATTTTACCACCCTTCACCAAAAAAAGATTGTACGGAAGGAAAATTAAGATTTTCAACAAATTTCTTCACAGACGTGTTCCCAATACTTGAATACATGCCTGTTCACGGGGGCTAAGAATTACCTCAAAATCTGGAGAAATGCCGAAGTTTTGAATTTGACCTCACTGACCTCACTGTAGCGTGTCATAGTAAAAACCTCAGTAAACACAGAAACGTATTCTTCACATGCATCTGGAGACTAAATACTTTGCTTCGAAGTTCTTATTCTGTGTGTTTAAAAGATGCCAGACTTAGAGCACTACAGCATCTGAATATTTTTTAGTTTGAAGCTAACATGAATACCACCGGCGATTTTCAATATTTAACCCTAATCCTACGGGGGGGGGTGTTTTCCACCCCCCCTGTCGGTTTTTTGCAGAGCATTCTTTAACGACAAAAGCTATGACCCTCAAACTCTCTGACAATTACTAATTATCTATTAGCTACATTTTGACAATTAAATTTTTGAACAATAGGTGTCACGTGACAGGTGACACTACCATATTTGGAGCAAGGTATTAGAAAAATTAATGATTTTGATATTTTTACTCCCAGAATTAGTTCCAAACGTTGACTATTGTACTTTAAAAGAATCAGCAAACAATTAGCTTTCTATTGTTGTCAATAACAATGGATTTTGCTGACGTCAGCATTCTTAAATGATGACGTCACTCTGGCCGCCATTTTGGGTCATTTTGTCAAATTTTGAAGTTTTTTCCGATAGATTTTGTTAAAAATGCACAGAATTGCGTTATGCAATACTTTAAAAGCATTTTGAGCTAATTATTATCAATTTTTGGCAGAAAAACACAGTTTTTAGTTATGACGTCATCAATTTTTGTCATTTTCTTCCAAAATAACAGTCTAAAAACACTCATATGCATCATATTTGAATTGGAAATGAATAATACGCCAAATAAGAATGGAAAAACTCATTCAGATTACCTTTATTCCGTTTTTAGAACAAATAAGCCGGAAAACCATATATTTTGACATTTTCCGGCATTATGACGTCATAGTGACGTCACCTAATGAGGTGGCCACGCCCAAAACTACCAATCGGCTAAGAATAGCTAGGACTACGCCCTTGCCAAGTTTCAATGATTTCCCATTAGTCTACGGCTATTTATAGAGGGGGGTGGAAAGCACCCCCCCCCCCGGCTATGTTAGATCAAAAAAAGCCTGGTAGGATTAGGGTTAATGCTGAGGGGAAGGTGAAAAATGGGAAGATTTGCACTGCACTGGCCTAATAAAACATCACACCGTCGTTATAAATAAGGACGAATTAACAGATACTTACATTTCTATCTTGCAAAATGAGGACCACAAACTGAAAATATGAAGCAGCACAAATGCCAAAGTATTTCAACTGGTTTTAATGGCAAAATCCACTTTTTTGACCGTAATCTGCAGCCAGTTTCTCCAACAAATCGTTCAGACTTTCCTCTTGCAACATCATTGTCAATAGAAAGGGCGCGGAAATTTCAGTGATCAGCTGCATGCTTGCTAGTCATCATCAAATAACATACAATTCCAATGAACTTTGAATAAATAACAATTGTTTCAGGAATGGCAAGCGCTGTAAAATTCAAAGTGGCCAGAACGAAAGATGTTATGATGTCCTCTTCGATAACAATTGCTCCCATTCCTTTATCCAATTCTGCTCTCATCTTTGTGAGATCATAAGAGTGGGAATCAGCAATTACATGAAAACATCATATAGATTCATGAATTGTGTCCCTTGCTTTTTAGCACAAGAAATGGCAAATCATCTCGTCTAGCAGGTACATGAAATGAATATGAAATACTAAATTCAATTTTGCAAAAGATCACAATAACAACGAACGGAAGAAATGTACATCTTGTTTTTAATGTGAAAAATGGATTGGCCATTTCTGCAAAATAACATTTGAAATACTACTTTTACAGCTACTTCATATCAATTTCACAGTTTGTGCGGATATCATAGAAAAATATCTATCTTTGGACTACACGTATTTTTTTATAAGAAACTAAGAAATTGGGCCAGTACTGAAAGTTTCCTAGAATTATCAGATTTTGAGTACTCAGAGTTCAATCTTCACCTTTGCCCTCCTTAACATTTCAAAACAACGTTTTTTAAGCCTTTTCAATGCTTAGCCATTACTCAAGCACCTTACGAGTAATATGATACAGGAAGCAAGCGAAAGTAAAGAGAAATATGCCAAAGATTTCCTCTATCAAAGTAAATAGTTTCTTAACTCATATTCTCCCAGTACTGGAGTTTCTTAATTTGTCGGCGATCTGAGAGTTGAGTTTCTTATGGGCAGTTTCTTATGAAAAAAATACGTGTACCAAAGACGTGTACCATTGACTGAAGTTTCTTAGAATTCTTATTCCCGTTTGACCGCATAGGGGTGATTTTCTAATGGATGAGCTCTGGTAGTCCGAAGATAGATATTTTTCTATGATATCCGCACAAACTGTGAAATTGATATGAAGGAGCTTTAAAAATAGTATTTCAAATGTTATTTTGCAGAAATGGCCAATCTGTTTTTCACATTAAAAACAAGATGTACATTTCTTCCGTTCGTTGTTATTGTGATCTTTCGCAAAATTAAAATTAGTATTTCATATTCATTTCATGTACCTGCTAGACGAGATGATAGCCATTTCTTGTGCTAAAAAGCAAGGGACACAATTCATGAATTTATATGATGTTTTGGTTCATGTAATTGCTGATTCCCACTCTTATGATCTCACAAAGATGAGAGCAGAATTGGATAAAGGAATGGGAGCAATGGTTATCGAAGAGGACATCGTAAAATCTTTCGTTCTGGCCACGTTGAATTTTACAGCTCTTGCCATTCCTGAAACAATTGTTATTTATTCAAAGTTCATTGGAATTGTATGTTATTTGATGATGACTAGCAAGCATGCAGCTGATCACTGAAATTTCCACGCCCTTTCTATTGACAATGATGTTGCAAGAGGAAAGTCTGAACGATTTGTTGGAGAAACTGGCTGCAGATTACGGTCAAAAAAGTGGATTTTTGCCATTAAAACCAGTTGAAATACTTTGGCATTTGTGCTGCTTCATATTTTCAGTTTGTGGCCCTCATTTTGCAAGATAGAAATGTAAGTATCTGTTAATTCGTCCTTATTTATAACGACGGTGTGATGTTTTATTAGGCCAGTGCAGTGCAAATCTTCCCATTTTTCACCTTCCCCTCAGCATTAAATATTGAAAATCGCCGGTGGTATTCATGTTGGCTTCAAACTAAAAAAGATTCAGATGCTGTAGTGCTCTAAGTTTGGCATCTTTTAAACACACAGAATAAGAACTTCGAAGCAAAGTATTTAGTCTCCAGATGCATGTGAAGAATACGTTTCTGTGTTTACTGAGGTTTTTACTATGACACGCTACAGTGAGGTCAGTGAGGTCAAATTCAAAACTTCGGCATTTCTCCAGATTTTGAGATTATTCTTAGCCCCCGTGAACAGGCATGTATTCAAGTATTGGAAACACGTCTGTGAAGAAATTTTTTGAAAATCTTAACTTTCCTTCCGTACAACCTTTTTTTGGTGAAGGGTGGTAAAATCGTCCAAAAACGGCCTAAATTTGACTTTTCAAATTTCCCGGTCGGTTTTCCGTTCCATTGATTGGTTTCAGAGCGTGTCACGTGCCAAGCTCGTTAGCCAGTTAGGATTTAGTGCCTATCTTGTTCCAGCCTACTTGATCAAGAACTCTGTTACTCTCAATTGTCCTTGGTATGTTCTTTATTAATCTTGCCACCCTTACATGTTGTTTTTCAATTTCTTCAAATTTATTTTGTGTGCATGTACCCCATACAAGCATTCCATATGTTACTTTTTGTTGTTATTCCATATGTTACTATATGTTACAGTTTCGGTGCATTGACTGATATTGAAGACAATGAGATTTGGCAAAATGCACCAACTTATGAAAATCAGCAAGTGTTATTACCAAGTGGCTTAGGTAACAAAGAAAAGTTGACAAAAACAGTGAACTCTAGCATCATCAATACGGAACCAAGTGAGAAAAGATTTGAAGACAACATCGTCCATATGACAAACAGACAAGTCATTGATGAAAGAAGAAAAGAAAAAAGGAATGTGGTCCCAGGTGAAAAAACTTGGGCTGAAGCCGCAAAAACGGGCTCCACAGAAACAACAAGAGACAAGTCGAGTACAACACAGTACTCTCCACAGGATTTTAGGCATCATCAGGAAGATAGGCCAAACGATGTCCAACTAACACAAGATACGCGAGCCGACAAAGGATATCTGCTTTTGTTTGTAAATTAGTCACGAAGATTCCATTTTCAAGTAACGGAGGGATATTCGAGGTTTTTTTCTTATTTATCAATCTGTTTAGAATCGCCCAGTAAGCCTTAATACCTTGGTTAGGATCAGACAACTTACGGCCCATGGTCACTAAGTAGTTCTCTTTAGCCTTGGTGATCAATCTAGAAGTTTCATTTCGGACTTCTTTAACTAGATTCCAGTCCCTCCAACCTTCGGCCACGCTCTTTGTATTTTCTGAAGATCCTATGCTTGCGTTTTATCGCAGTTTTTAATTTAGAAGTAATCCATGGTGGATCCTTGTCATCGACCTTTATTATTCTATTTGGAATATTTGCAGAAAGAATTGCGAATATGGTGCTAGCGAACAATTCTGTCATTTCATTCGAACCAAGTCCCACAAATCTTGATTGCCAATCAATTTCACTTATGAGATCCCTAATCATGCGAGTATTGGCCTTAGCATAGTCCCATATCGTCCTTTTATATGGGGGTGGATGGGGTATTGAAATGTTCAGCTTACCGTAGACTATTTGGTGTTGACAGTGATCATCAAGGGAAGGGTGGACTCCCGACTCTATAAATATGTTTGGTTGGTCAGTGATGACAAGATCTATACAGGACATGCTTTCACCCCTCATGTTTGTTGGTCGACAGTTGAAGTCACCAGTCATTATGATTGAATAAGGCCTTTCTCGTTGCAAGTGATCGCACATTATTTGCAGCTTATCCATGAAGACTTTGAATTGTTCATTATTTTGACTAGGACTTCGATAGATTGCTACGAACATAATATTTTTTCTCAAAATGGTTATTTCAGCAACAACCGTCTCCTGCAGAATTTCGAGATCTTTTCTTCGTTTAATTGGTAGTCCTTCACGAAAATATACACTCACTCCCCCAGTTTTACTATTGCTTGGGTGATCACTACGGTAAATTTCCCTACTAAAACCCTGTATGTAAATGTCCTCGTTGTTGATTGATTTGTCCAACATAGTCTCAGAGAGCGCCATCACATCAAAATGATGAATGGAATTGTATACCTCAATCAAAGGGATTTTGATGCTTTCTCTAGCACAAATACTATTTAAATTCCAATGGAAAAACTTCAGACAAGTGTTAATTGGAGGTCCAGGATTAAATTCTATGTCTCCAGCAAGTAACAGAAGTGCCCTCATATGCGCATTTACAGCTAAGTATCCAATGAACTTACTTATTAGTAGGGAATACAAAGAATGATGCAAAAACACCAGAACCTTTCTTCGGTAAGCTGAACATTCCACGAAGAGGTGTGCATTAGTTTTGAGTAGATCAAGAAGAACTGAAATCAGAAAAAAGCCTGTGACGAGGACATGGGACGTTAGTTTGACAAAATTTCTGCTGGGATCCTGTATTTCAGACTTCTCCGCAGAAGAGATATTGGCCCAAGGGATATCGATGCCATAAGCTGCCAAAAAGGAAATCAGTGAGGTAAAAAGGATGGAACAAGGTACTGTCAGAGCCGAAATGAAGATGAACAGGTACAAATAGGCAAAGGAATAACACACAGCGGATGAAAGTTCAAAAACGGGAACGCGCAATTGAGCATGAGATTTGAAACTGTACCTGTAACGTACAATTCTTGCACGCCATTCAGTAATTCCTACGGGCATTTGTTGCAGGAGAGATCTCTTTGGCCATGCTTTGTTAGGATGACAATGGAATTGTTTAGTCTGATGAAAAACAGAGGACTTTTAATATCTGTTGAGCAGCAATAATGGGGATGAAGTGAAAAACAAGTTAATTCGAAAACAATAACACTAAAATCAAACAAATAGTTAGTTAAAGGACAATACAACAATAACAAACACATTGTCCCGAGAGGACAACGGTGATAACTACTGGCGCTTATGGGATGGGAAATGCGGGGAATGCAGTCTTTTGAATGATTAAACGTATCATTATTTTGAATGCTTTTATTCAATGTTGCTGGGAAAATAAGATAACTTTTGTCTAACAAAGTTTCAAAGTGATATAAGATCAGAAACAATGCTAAATGGATACTATTAATAGAGATACAAATACCGTTGTTTTTTTAGCTTTACCAATACTTTGACCCAAAGAGAAAAAACCCAAAAGAGGAAAAATATCCATAAAAAAAGGGGGGAACCTTTCTGCAGCGAGCACGATAATTTTGCACAGTTTCTATCAAATTCTTGAAAGGGGGGAAAAACAACAAATCCAAGGAAACTGGAAAATACTCCTAATCTGGAGGATACTTTAATTTGCCTTGAGAGGGGAAAAACACATCCATTTGAATTTGAATTTGAATTTGAATTTGCTGAATTTTTTGGAAAGACTAAAACGATTTATTGGTTTCGAAACAAGGAAACTTCTAGTTCAGAGTTTTGTGCATTAAACTTTCAACTATTGTCCACTTGTATTGCATTTTTCCTCTGCTAAGTCTCTGCATAAAGTCGAACGAATACAAGAACGTGCTTTACGATTTCAATATGATGATAACAACAGTTCATATCAAGAACTACTACAAAAGTCTGGTAGATATTTTATGCATGTTTCTCGCTTACGTAGCTTCTGTGTCGAAATCTACAAGACAATGAGGAAATTAAATCCTTCCTTTATGGAACATTTATTTCAGTTTAAATCTTCTATGAACGTGAATCGCTCAACGAGAAATCCATACGATCTGCAACATTATAGACCAAATCAAGTAACCTTCGGCTCTGATAGTCTCAGGTCTTTAGGGCCACAGGTATGGAATAGCCTCTCTAATGAGACAAAATCAACTGAAAATCTCAAAACTTTCAAACAAATCATGAAACAATGGAATGGAATACAATGTACATGCAACGTATGCCAGTACAATATGCCTCAGAGGTCTTAGGGTGGGTTCTGTCTGTTTGATACCTATGGGATAACTGTAGATATGTATGTACCTTTGTTTAATTTAGCTTATAATTTAGTTCACTGTAAATATTCGAATTTGATTAGTTTCTTTTATTTTATATTTAAGAAGCTAGCTTTTTGTATTTCGAATTAAAATAACTTGACAAGAACAACTGAATTCGTGTTCACATGAGAAAATAAAAAATCATGGGTAGTTCACTTTAGCACGGTCGAAGCAAAGCATCGACTGAACGGTAGATATTTTAAAACATTATGTTGGCTGACAAAAAAGGCTTTCTTTACCCTTTTCTTTTGGAAAAAGTAAACACATGGTATGTGCTTCAAATTGATCAAAACAATTATAGAAATGAATTTCGTCTTGGGGTCAAACATTAAGGCCAAAGATAGGAGCCCAAACGTAACAACCATAATTTCCCGAAGTTGATTTTACTTCCTTGGGTAAAGGGATTTTTTGCAATAACAGAAAGGACTATTTTGCAGATATGTTTTGATTTTCTGGGAGCACATATAACAAAGCATTGGGCACAAATCATGTTTTATTATTGCATGTTTACTTTTTGAGAGAAGCGTGAATGTTCTGAGTAGTTCATTTTACCCCGTCTAACCCTATTCAAAAGGGGAGTGGTGTAATAAAGTGTATAATAGAATGTATGAACTCACATTCTATAATATGAATTAAGGGAATATGACATTTTTTCATCATGTTTACTTGTAATTAGGCTGGAAAGACCCTGTCCTTAAAGACTGAAACTTGCACTAAATTTATCGAAGGAGATGAACCATCGTTCACATTTTCGTCAAAGTTGCTTTAGTTTGCCATTGCATGTCATCAATTTACAAACATTCGAAAGTTTGCTCAACCGATATCATACAAACATCTTCCAAATCTCTACTAAATCCCTTAGTTCCCTTCACAAGAGGACTAAGGGATTTAGTTCCCTTCACAACAACTTCTAAATCCCTTCTAAATCCCTTAGTTCCCTTCACAAGAGATACCCATACATACTTTCCACTATCTTACTTTCAGGTCAAAAGCCAACGGAAGCTTCTAGAAAGGGTTGAACAGTTGGAAATAGCAAACTGCAAGAAGGATGAAGAAATTAGAAGCTTGAAAGATCTTCTGTCAAATTCAAAAGTAAGAAAACACCTTATCCCTCGGATACTTCTAAATATTAGGCTGCTATCCTCTTGAATCTAAATGAAAGTTTATCTGTTGCCATTAGCGATTTTCGTCGTGATTTAGAAATAACATTGATTACGAGACCCAGTCGCGTATGGAGGGTCGAGGCGGAGATTGGGAGTTTATTTTCACATCTGATTTTCACTTATGAACTGGACGCTATGAAACAATAGGCTATGCAATTCAGTGCTACTGCTCTGTTGCTACAGTACCTACCATAGGTGGCCCGATATATAGTGGTCTGCGAACCTTTGCCCATTCACAAGATAGTCCAAGTTACCGCAACAACAACGACGACAACAGCAACAAAATATATTTGCTCAAACTTGGACTTGCAGACTTTCACATAGAAAATTGAGGTGGAAAGGGCACAGATTTTTCGGTCCACTATGGAACGAGGTTAGTGCGTAATGATAATAATGATAATAATAATAATAATAATAATGATAATGATAATGATAATGATAATGATAATGATAATGATAATGATAATGATAATGATAATGATAATGATAATGATAATGATAATGATAATGATAATGATAATGATAATGATAATGATAATGATAATGATAATGATAATGATAATGATAATGATAATGATAATAATAATCGATTTATTCAAAGTTGGCGCTACATAGCTATGTAAAGTAAAAATCATAGATAATTACGACACTAGCTATTCCAAGCCAACTCCTAAAAAGTAATACAAGTCCATATACATACCGGGTGTCCCAAAAAAAAGTATACAGATTTGGTTGACTCCAGCGAAGTGAATTTAGCTTTAATCAATAGCTAATCGCTCTCAAAATGTTCCTCGATAGTTAACTGGGAACATAGATACCTCGTTTGTTGGTATTGGTGCTTTGAGAGCAGAAATATTAATCTTGAAAGCTCAAATTTGCGTCCTCTTGCAAACCAGAGCTTTGGCCTTATGGCCTAAGCAAATTCCTAAAGCACATCAAAATTTAGAACTGAAATTAATGAAAAATTAAGAAACTTCCCAATGGGTGACTGGGGGGTGACTTCTGGACAACAGAATGAAACAAGATCGAATATTGTTCAAATTTTATCAAGGCTATCGTTGATTTATACGTTGTGCCTTAAGAAATTGCTTAGGCCAAAAGGCTAAAGCTCTGGTTTGCAGGGAGAGGCAAATTTGAGCTTTCAAGATGGATATATCTGCTCTCAAAGGATCAATACCAACAAACGAGGTATCTATGTTCAAGTTAACTATCGAGGAACATTTTAAGAGTGATTAGCAATTGATTAAAGCTAAATTCACAGCGCTAGAGTCAACCAAATCCGTATACATTTTTTTGGGACACCCGGTAGATGATTAAATGAATAAGATTTCAAATACAAGGTATAAAATTTCAAAACAGAATTAATAACGTAGCAATATAGAATTCCCAGCTGTTAAAAATCCGAACTTCTATGGCATGAAAACTATATCAAAACAAGGTATCACAAAAATCTAAGTTGTGGTATGAACGTCCTACAAAATGTACATTAGCCGTCAGCACCATTCGAACTTTTGATGTTTTTCTTAGACTCATTGATAGATTGAGCATTCCTTATGTGAGGATGAGGAGATAGGCAAAAGCGCTACCCTCTATATTTGATACTCTCAGATCCGTAACTTTTTTTGTTATATATAATCAATTGAAAGGAGAAATATACTCAAATACAACAACTGTGCCTATCATGGCGGGAATAGACACTAGGTCATCGGAGTTCCCACCATCAAAGGCACTTACAACTCAAACTTCAATAAACAAGGAAAAACAACAGCACTACTAAGAAAAAGTTAATGTCTGTCTCACATTGTCAGGCAACGATATCTTCGAGCATCGAAAATTTGGGAGAAAGCAAATGCACGGTAATTAGAAGAGGGCCCCCACGCGCCAATGGAAAGCCGCCGCCCAATGCTATATGTGCCACCCCAATCGGGATAGCACACCAAAACCAGAGGGCAGCAGCCACCCATCCGTACAGCAGGGATCCCATCCACCCACTATCCTGCACCCGCACCCGCACCCGCACCCGCACCCGCACCCGCACCCGCACCCGCACCCGCACCCGCACCCGCACCCGCATCCGCATCCGCACACCTGCACCCTAAGATAACTAATATAAAAATTTTCAAATATCACTTGACATCAAATGCGAGACAGAAATTATCCACAAAAATTACTACATATGAGGTGTTGGGAGGGGATCTGTGTTTCACAATCATTATGAAATTTGTGTCATGCAAAAACGCAGCAAAAAATTTGTGTCACACAAAAACACATTCAAAAAATTTGTGCTACACAAAAAGCACATTCAACAAATTTGTGTTACACAAAAAACACATTTCAAAATTTTGTGTCACGCAAAATTATCAGATTGATTCTCTCATCCGGGGGTTACCTCCCCCGGAGGTTATCTCAACCGGGGTGTTACCTCCCACGATGTATTTTCAAGCCGGAGGTTATGCTCTGTTAAATA
This sequence comes from Aurelia coerulea, assembly GCA_039566865.1. Taxonomy (NCBI): domain Eukaryota; kingdom Metazoa; phylum Cnidaria; class Scyphozoa; order Semaeostomeae; family Ulmaridae; genus Aurelia; species Aurelia coerulea. The sequence continues at coordinate 13,796,495 of CM076949.1, read as the reverse complement.
CCATAAACAAGCAGAGGCATTTGTATGGAGTCAGGTGCTCGACAAATTGGGTGACTTCACTTCGTGGAGTCGAATTGCAGATCGGGGAGGCAGGATTCATAGATCGTTGGGGCATTCCCCTCTTCGTCGAGTCGCTTTTGACTTCGTCTCGGCAGTCTACTCTTCGTCGAGGGGGTGGAGCAAGTCTTTTCGTCGAGGCACTTTGCTTGACATGACTCTTCGTCGCGGCGCTGCGATTGACATGACTCTTCGTCGAGGCAGGCGCTTTGAATGATATGACTCTTCGTCGAGGCGCTTCGCTTCACATGACTCTTCGTCGAGGCGCTTTGATTGACAGTATTGCTGCATCATTGACTTCATTTTTATGTGCTCTAAATATAACATTCGAGATCATACATTGAAGTTTCAAGAAAGATTTAGAACAATATTGCCCTGTCCTGGGTACAAACGGCTCTTTCAAAAGATTTTCGTAGTCGGACCTAAGGGTAGGGGAAATAAGTAACAGGAAAATACGAGAAGTTCTGTACTAAAGTTTGAGCCCAGGGGGAGGGGATAGAGGTTTAAATTTATTCATTGTATATTTCGTGATGTCTGGTATAACGAACAGACATACCATGAAAGCTCTATTTATTGAGCCAGCTTATTTAATTTCAGACACTCCAAAGGGGGCCTTAGAAGAGAGGGGGGGGGGGGCTTATTTAAAATCTTTGCTCAGAGGGGAGGGGCTATTAGAGAGGGGGCTAAAAAGACCTTTTACGGTATTGTATCCGATTGTTAGTGAGTTGAGTGTTAGTAAAGAAAAGTAAAACGTTATCAAAACATGCAGAACAATATCATCTTCTTCGAATCTTTTCCTTTAAAGCTTTTTATCCTTCAAGACTCAAGCAACTCTTATGCGAATTATACGTATTTTTTATAAGAAACCGCTACTTATAAGAAACTCAGACTCTCAGATCGCCAAAAAATTAAGAAACTCTTGCATGTTTTTCTTTATTCTCACTTGTTTCCTGTATCATATTATTCGGAAAGCACTCGAGTAAAGTCTAAACATTGTTTTGATTTTGAAATGTTCAGGAGGGCACAGATCTGATAATTTAAGAAATACGTGTTTGTATTTTTGGGAGCAACTTTACGGCTAATAATTGTTTATGTTAGCAACTATCAAGAACTATTCAAATCTATCATCTCCACAGAAATCGCACAATGAAGTGCGTCTAAATATATCTAATTACATCAGCAACTACTGAAACACAACAAGACGCAAATGATAAACAGAATCTGGGAGATTGTTTGGTATATCATAAAAGCAGGACTCATGGGACCGGACCCACGGGTGTGGGGGTTCTTGGCCAAATTTTGGGTAGGGGTCTGCCGCGAGCATCTTCAAAAGGGTACCGTTAGCTAGACCAACTTTTACGAAAATGGTACCCTTGGCTAGACCAATTTGACCATTTCCTCGACCAATATTGTCAAATTTTTGTGCCAAATATGATATAATGACCGTTCGCTAGACCAATATTGTCAAAAATGATACCCTTGGCTAGACCGTTGCTGGCCAGGCAGTCGTTGATTCTGTCTATTCTGTCTATTCTTGTTGATCATCCATAAAGAACCATCTTTAATCCAGACAGGAACGTAGGAAGCATCTCAGACTTGGTGGAGGGGCACGACACTTCAAGGGCACCTTTTTCATTACCCTGAAAGGGCACTTCCTGAAAATAAAAAGGGCACTTCTTTGTTTATTGCAAAATCTTTGGGGGCACGTGCCCCCAGTGGCTTCCCTCCGGTCCCTACGTCTCTGAATCCAGACCAAAAAGGGGAAAGACGAAGAAGAAGCTTTTCTCCCAGTGAGCTTCCTGCAGGTAAACTGTTAAGAAACTTTGAATACTCAAATCTGATAGTTTCAAGAAACTTCAATTTCTTAATTTCTTTTAAAAATACTGCTAAACTGGCTGGTTAGCCACTGGGGGAATGGGGGAATGGGAGCCCCCCCCCCCCACTTTTCTCTATGGTCACTGTTCCACTTCTTCTAAATCCGTTGAGAAAATGTCGAAGGAGGGGTGAGGTAGGTACCTCTAGGGTACCTCTACAGTTTGATAGACACATAAGAGTGTTTCATGACGGTTAGAAGGACGTTTCCTGAGTATATGAGTAAAAAGGGCGTTTGCATGATCAGCTGTGTTCCGGTGAACCAACGAGGAATTATCCAAATCTCTAAAAATTCGTCTTAAAACTTCAGGGATGTAGGGTCCAAATTTTCTTGTGGAGGCAACTCTGAAGACGCCATTTTAAATCTGGAGCATATAAAAATGAAGTGAATGTTGCAGCAATACTGTCAATCAAAGCGCCTCGACGAAGAGCCATGTGAAGCGAAGCGCCTCGACGAAGAGTCATATCATTCAAAGTGCCTGCCTTGACGTAGAGTCATGTCAATCGCAGCGCCGCGACGAAAAGACTTGCTCCACTCCCTCGACGAAGAGTAGACTGCCGAGACGAAGTCAAAAGCGACTCGACGAAGAGGGGAATGCCCCAACGATCTATGAATCCTGCCTCCCCGATCTGCAATTCGACTCCACGAAGTGAAGTCACCCAATTTGTCCAGCACCTGACCAGGGGCGCACATCATGGGGGGTGAGGGGGGTGAGACACCCCCCCCAATAATTCTGAATATTCGGTCCCAAAATTTTGAAATTCGGTCCCGCGACAAATTCAAGACCTCAGTTGTTAAAGAGGTCTTCCGGCAAGGGCAATTTTCATTTTTCGGGCCGAAATTTTGATCGAAACATCTTGCAATCAAGGCGTTATTTAGTAGTAAATCAAAGAATTTTCTTTTAAAAGCGTCAAAAAAATTTTTGCGCGCCTTCGGCGCGCTCATTTACCATTATATCGTTGACGCCATCTTTGCAAGTATTCCCCCTTCAACTTCAGGCTGCATCCGCCACTGGGAAGCTTCGATGGCAATGCAGCATATCCTGGGACCGCGCAGCCATTGGGCTAGGGGGGGCCAAAGCCCCCTTCTTTTTTTTCAAAAATAGGCCTAAAAACTTTTAAAAGATCAATGACAACGAAGAAAAACAACCTGTATACAATTTATGTGTCAACCATGGACAATTTTGCATAGTAATTGACATCTTTTCTAAACCGAACTGTATATAAATATAGACGTAAAGACGCAAGTCTTTTTTGAGAGGGGCGTTTTCCGTTGTTCTAAAGGGCGTGGTCTCAAAAAAGTTTCGGCTCGCTGCGCTCGCCGTTCAGCCCCCCCCCCCCCGCTTTCATTTTTTTTCATTTTCATTTTAAATTATTTATACACAATATCCCTTCAGCATAATAAAACTACAAAAAACATACAACGCAATTAATCAATATATTTATACAAACAAAAAGAAAAACATCGAGGGCTAAAGAATATATTGCTGTTCTCCCAGGGAGTTGTGTTTCAAATTGCTTTCAGCTCATCAAATGTATTTTTAGTTGTTTTTTGAATCGGCACAAGGTAGGTAGTTCCCTGATATTTAAAGGGATTTCATTCCAGACCTTAAGAGCTGAATAGGAAAATCCTTTTTTGGCATACTCCAGATTGTACCTTGGAATCTGAAGATCTCTACAGAACTGCGTGTTATAACTGGAGTATTGGGATCTTTGTTGAAATTTGTTCCAGATATTTTCCGGGCTGAGTCTGTTCATGATCTTATAGGCCATAACTGCACGATCAAACGTGACAAGTTGTCCAACCTGAAGGAAATTATTCGACCATTCATCTTTTATCCTGGACGTATCGATCATGGAAATGTCTCTGTTTTGAAGACGTTGAAGGGACTCCTTTCTTGAATTAGAGAGGCTAGGCTACCCCAGATTACATCTGCATATCGCATGTGACTTTCTACAAGAGCACGATATACATTGCTTAACTGAGATTGTGGGAGGATGTTCTTCAATTTTTTTAAAGATGCGAGACCTCCGCGAACTTTCCCTTTGACAGTTTTGAATTGTTCTTCCCAGTTAAGCCCTTCGTCTACAATGACTCCAAGTGATTTGGTTTTTTTCACTCGTTTTTATTTAGTCTGAACCATTCAGTCTCAATGTATCTTGTATCTCCACTTTATTAGTTTTACGAGGGTGCCCAATTACCATATACTCTGTTTTTTGTGGATTGGCACTTAATTTATGTATCCGCATCCATTCAGAAATATGGGTCAACTCCTCTTGAGCCTTATTGAGTTCTTCGACATCTTTTTATGTTAAGGTCACGTGAGTATCATCAGCATACATACCGGCCTTCGAGACTTTCAAACATTCTTCAAAGTCATTGAGGTACCTTATGAAGAGAAGGGGGCCAATACAGGAACCTTGGGGAATGCCACATGTAACTGTCATAGGCCTTGATTCATAACCGTTGGCGGCACAGTACTGCTTTCTGTTTTCAAGGTATGATTTAAACCAGTCTCCGGAAAGTTCTCGAATACCGTATTTCCTCAATTTTTCTAACAAAATCTTATGGTCAACAGTATCGAAAGCCTTTTTGAGATCTAGGAATATTGCTAAATTAAAGTGCTTGTGGTCAATATTCTCATACCAATAGTCAGTACTACCAATCAATGATGTTATTGTTGAACAAAGTTTTTGAAAAGCTGATTGACTCATTGCCAGAACCTTGTTTGCTTTGAGATATTCGTAAACTTGGTCATGTACAATCCTTTCAAGGATTCTCGAGAACACAGAGATCACCGAGATAGGCCTATAGTTGTTAGCCTCACTTTTAGAACCTGATTTGAAAATGGGGGTGACCTTCGCCAGTTTCCAGATGTCAGGGAAAATACCCTTCCGTAAAGAAGAGTTGAAAACCATTGTCAACGGTTTACATATGAGATCCGCAGCGTCCTTTATCAGCATTGTCGGAATCTTATCAGGTCCTGGGGCCTTGCCATTTTTAGTTGCTTAATGGCTCTAGGCACGTAATCCTCATCAACAGGGGTGAGTCTCATTGTGTTCCGTTCATTATCGATATGTTTAAGAGGATCATCATTTGTATTTTGTTCAATTTTACTTGCTAGTTTTGGTCCAACTGAAACAAAATGATAATTCAATGCTTCTGCCATCAATGTCCAAACTCGCAGGAATTGTTGACTTAGAGGATCGATCTAAGACTCTGTTTATAGTCTGCCACATATTTTTGGGGTTGTCTTTATTTTCGTTAATTAACCCGTGATAGTGTGACTGTACAGCAACCTTTATTTCTTTCGTTACTTTATTTCTAAGTTGCTTATAGACACTCAATTTCTCTGGAGCTGGAGCACCACTGGAGCTGGAGCACCACTATAGCTGCACGGTCCCTGAATATCGTAGCTTGCGTCTTGGTTCAACTGATAAAAATTCGGTCCCAAATGCATTTACAACCCCCCAATGATTTTCGGAATGTGCGCCCCTGCACCTGACTCCATACATTTGTGATGGAAATATCCCTTCCTTTCCCCGTCCTTTCCTTCCTTCCTTTCAGTCTTCAAACATGGTTGAAATTGAGAATGTTGCTTCTGTTCTCACTGAAATTTTTCAAATTTGCCAGCGAGGCTAGATGCTTACTTTCTGGACTTCCCAACGAGCGTATTTCAAACAGATGCCTGGCTTTTCTTATTGAGCTCATATCGCCATAAAATTCAAAGGCTGACTACTGAGGGTCAACGAAGGTTTGAGTGCAAGAAGGAATATACTGGTACGTCTGGACGGCCAGCTTATCGCATTTTTTATGATCAAATGGACGGTTTGTCTCACTTGGATTTACATGGAAGAGAATTGCAGAGCTTTTATGCGTCTCTGAGAGAACGTTGCGCCGTTGGAGGCAAGATTTTGTTTTCGACGTCCCGTTTTCAGAAATGGAAGATGAAGTACTTGATGATATTGTGGCTGCTCAATTACAGTCATGTCCATCTATGGGTGAAAGATTGCTTGCTGGTGCTCTGCGATCTGAAGGACTGCGGATTCAAAGGCAAAGGCTTCGCGAATCTATCATGCGAGTGGATCCTTTGGGTAGAATTTAATTCAAAGAACCTAATCCAAAGCATTGCATTACAAAAGTATCTGGTCTTCGCTTTGCAGAATGACCCCCTTCAATCTGCAAAACGAAGACTTTCTTTGTTTTGCAAATTGAGGGGGTTTTGCAAATTTCTTTGTTTTGCAAATTCTGCAAAACGAAGACCAAATATTTTGCAATCATTGGCGTGGTTAAAGGGGGGGCCAGGGGGATATGGTCCCCCAGTGAGACTTCTTGAGGGGGCGCCAAAATGATCCACAAGGAATTTGAAAAACTTTGCGATGAATGGACGCGATACATGTAGAGTTTCAGTTCAGGTCGCTTTTGGTAAAGGAACCGACTGTCTTTACATGACAAGAAAAAAACGAAAATGACTTGAAAAGCTTGAAACGAGACAAAGGATATGCCTCACTAAAATAATTAGTTTCTTGTATACTTCTTTCCCAGTACGTATTGGAGTTTCTAATTTGTTTAACAATTATAGAGGAGAGTTTATAAAGAAAAGCAGTTTAATACGTGTTATTTTTTGGGTTTCTGCAGTTCTGGTTTACTTTTCTGGGTCTCAAATACGAGAAAGGTAAAGAAATTGCGAAAAATATAATTTACAAACAAGATTAGATTCAAGTAACATTACTAAAACCCAAAAACCTATATATCAAAATGCATTCTGATCAGCTATATTCTTCTCTCATGCTAGAAATAATTTTTTGGGTCTATTTTCATGCTAGAAATTATTTTTTGGGTTGATGCGTTCTATCCCTAAGCCTGAGCACCCCTATCCTGAATATACCTGAGTACCCCCCCCCCCCAAGCCTCTAGCCTCTGGTAACAGTCGCTGGCAAATTTGAAAAACTTCAGTGAGAACAGAAGCAACATTCTCAATTTCAACCATGTTTGATGACTGAAAGGAAGGAAGGAAAGGACGGGGAAAGGAAGGGATATTTCCATCACAAATGCCTCTGCTTGTTTATGGTATTTAACAGAGCATAACCTCCGGCTTGAAAATACATCGTGGGAGGTAACACCCCGGTTGAGATAACCTCCGGGGGAGGTAACCCCCGGATGAGAGAATCAATCTGATAATTTTGCGTGACACAAAATTTTTAAATGTGTTTTTTGTGTAACACAAATTTGTTGAATGTGCTTTTTGTGTAGCACAAATTTTTTGAATGTAGGGGATGCTACTTTATTTACTCATGAAGCGCGCCTCAATAACGCGCTTCAGTCGAGTCTCTTTGTTGCTATGATATAGTTAATTGTTGCTTCCATTATCATTCTGTTTGCAATTAGGGTCAGCTCTGGATTTCCAAATAGAATTATATGACATAAGGATTGTCTGTCCAGTCCTGCTATATCTAACCCCGGAATCTCTATAAGTTGCCAAGGAGGCCTCGTCGTGCTTCTTAAAAAATAGGGCTTCTTAAAAAATAATTCTCACATGCGATATGCAGATGTAATCTGGGGCAGCCTCTCTAATTCAAGAAAGGAGTCCCTTCAACGTCTTCAAAACAGAGCCATTTCCATGATCGATACGTCCAAGATAAAAGATGAATGGTCGAATAATTTCCTTCAGGTTGGACAACTTGTCACGTTTGATCGTGCAGTTATGGCCTATAAGATCATGAACAGACTCAGCCCGGAAAATCTCTGGAACAAATTTCAACAAAGATCCCAATACTCCAGTTATAACACGCGGTTCTGTAGAGATCTTCAGATTCCAAGGTACAATCTGGAGTATGCCAAAAAAGGATTTTCCTATTCAGCTCTTAAGGTCTGGAATGAAATCCCTTTAAATATCAGGGAACTACCTACCTTGTGCCGATTCAAAAAACAACTAAAAATACATTTGATGAGCTGAAAGCAATTTGAAACACAACTAACTGGGAGACAGCAATATAATCTTTAGCCCTCGATGTTTTTCTTTTTGTTTATATAAATATATTGATTAATTGCATTGTATGTTTTTTGTAGTTTTATTATGCTGAAGGGATATTGTGTGTAAATAATTTAAAATGAAAAATGAATAGGGCAATGCAGGAGGAAATTTTCACTATCTTCTTTAGCAATACCACACAGGCATACAGGATCTAGGCAGTCAAAGTTGTGGCTGAATCTGTGCTCATTTAATCCACTAAATTTTAGTCGCAATTTTGACAAGGGCCTAGCACCGACAGTATCATTTACACCGTAAATTGAATTTTTACTGGGTCTTATCATAGCAAGTAATTTACGTTTAAACTCAGAAATTGACGACGAGTTTTTTGTGTCATCATCGAGCAAATTCCACTCAAAAGGTGCATTTTGAAAAAAGGTGTTCGAGTATCGCGCATTTCTTCCAACATTTTAGTCATAACTTCTCTTATTTCGAAGATTGTACCTTACATTGCGCTCAGGGGGAATTTCAGCAAACAAATAATTTGGGGAGTGGGATTTTATTAAATTATAAAAATGACACAGTCGTCTATACCGTCTTCTGTGATACAAGTCCTCCCAGCAAAGTTCCCTGTAAAGACGTTCCCTACTTGTTCCTCTCCATGCACCAACTACCGCTAGGGCAGCACAATACTGAGTCTGTTCAAGTCGCTGTGGAAAGTTTAGACGCAGTTGGGGATCATATATATGATAAACAATATCTCCATAATCAAGATGCGATCTAACATAAAGCTTATATATTTGATCTAAAATATCTCTTGAAAAATATTTGGAAAGATATCGTATCATCCCAATGCCGCACCTCGCTTTTTGTATTGCCTTTTTGATGTGACTTTGGAAATCCAGCTTTGAATCAAGAATCATACCAAGATTCTTGTGCTCACTCTTTCTTACTACATCATCATTGCCAAAAGACAAAGGGGGGTGGATTTGTTTAACCCTCTTGGCAGAGAAAATGACTTCTTCTGTTTTTCAGTATTAAATTTCATTTTCCACTGCTACGCCCATAGTCACACCCTCTCCAAATCCCTATCTAGTTCTTCTGCAATTTTAGACTCATCATAGACAGCTGAAAATAGTGATGTCATCAGCGAAGATCTTAACATCACATCCTTCATTCTCAACAAGATCATGAATGTACACAAGGAAAAGAAGAGGTCCCAAAACTGATCCTTTGGGCACTCCCGCCGATTTGTCTGCCCATTCAGAATTTTTACCATTCAGCAAGACCCATTGTTTGCAATTAGGAAGGAAATTTCGAATTAATTTGAGGAGATTCCCAGATATACCGTTACACTCAAGCTTATATAGTAATCCCTCGTGCCATTTCTTATCAAAAGCCTTAGAGAAATCTAAGAAAACAGCACGTGTTTCCCTGATAGGAGTCTCTTCAAATCCAGTATGAATTTTATGAGATATGGATAATAATTGATTTATTGTTGAGTCACCAGGACGAAAACCCGATCGGTGGGCAATCAGGAGACTATTCTCACGAAGGTGATCGTACATTGAATCCGTAACTTGTTATTATTAACCTTGGTAGCACAAATTCATTATTGTTTCTCTGATTAGAATTAACACGACGCTCACAGAAAATCTCCCTCGTGAAAGGGGGGCTGATGTTCTCCTTAGTTTTAAACATTTCGATCATAGGAGTTTGCAGGTTCCTTGCATGAATATTAACCGAGTCATCTTTTCCTAGCAGGGTGTTGAAGCTAGATTCATGATCCTTGTATGCGATTCTCAAGGCTCTTTCGTGTGTTCTATTAATCTTATTATTCATGTGCCTACTGGGAAACATCCATACTAATGGACAGTATTGAAACTGGCTAGTTACAAATGCTCTCGTTAAGATTCTTAGTTTATTAGAGTCCATGTATCCAGATATGCGAGAGAGAGCGAAGAGTTTAGTACCAGGTTGGTACCTTCTTACACAACTTATTGATATGCGTCTCAAAATTGAGTTTTTTGTCGATCACAACGCCTAGTAGCTTTTCCTCGTAGTCATGACAACCTTCGGCAGTTGGCAAATCTCGTTGCTGTGATGAGCTCAGGGAAGCTAAGTGACTTTCAAAATCAGGTTATCCTGATTGAAAGTGAAAAGTTTGTTGATTCTTGGATTGAGGATACATTGATCTCGATACTTGTAGCTCTTGTTCATTGGCAACAGCACTGAAAACTTGAATTTTGAGACGTCTTATCATCTGAGGCTTGAGCCGACAACTTTGGTCCATCCGACATTGACTGGAGCACTCGGCTTTTCGTACAGTGTAATAATAGTAATATAATAATCTACTATAACTAAGGCCTAGGTCAAACGTCGAGCCTGTCATGTGCTGAACCTAATAGCAATAATTTTGACTGGGGCGTGACGTTGGCACGACACTGAATCAAACGTCGAACAATGGTCGAACCAAATTGGTCGAGTCAATTAATTTTTCCGACAGTTACATGAAGTACCAGAAATTGGCAGGCTTTTTGCAACTTGGTTTTCTTGCATCAAAATGGCACCTCGAAGCAACAATTTAACAAAATCATTCATAATCCAGAAAATTCTAGAACGACATGATAAACAGAGGAGATTGTTTGAATGTTTTGCAATTGTGTTGTCAAGACGAAGACAATTGATTCAAGCGTACTAATCTCACAGAATAAAAAAGAATGCACCCGTTCATGTAGAAGGTTACCAAGAAACAGTGGTTGGTGGAATGGTGTTTGGAACATTTATTCTGATGAGAGGGTCAAAAGGACATTTCGCGTATCTCGCAAGTCTTTCAACTTTATTTTGTCTCGAATTCGTCACAAACTAGAGCGTGAAATAGTTTCTGAAGATCCAATCTCACCCGAGTTGCGCTTGGGATTATGCTTGTATCGCTTAGGCCGTGGTGACTACATTTACACTATCGCAGAATTTGCAGGGCTTGGCCAATCGACAGTCTCCACCATTGTTATAGAAGTAAATGAAGCAATAGCTTCGTGCATGTGGGACGAATGCGTTTCATTTCATTTTAGGGTTGCCCTCCAACAGAGTTGATTTACGAGGGGCCCTCTAACTAAAAAAGGAATAATTTACAATGAATAGTACATACTAAGGAACCATAATATTGAAACCCTATTTACAGTAATATACATATTTACATAAAATAATACAAAATTTTAGTGAAAATAAAAACAAATCATCTCTAAATAGAGTGTTTAAAATACTACTTAGTGATGATGCCTGTTTAGACTCAGCTGAGAGGCTATTCCAAAATTTTGCTCCTCTATAAGAAAAGCATTTTTGCAGATTTGCTGTTTTTTTCTTGGGCAGTCTCAGGTCTGTCTCAGTATTACGGAGGCTGTGGGAAGCACATAGCGAGTTACGGGTGAAAAGGCTACTCAGGTATTCTGGAGCCAACTCATGCAAGGACTTGTAAACCATTGTTTTAGTTTCACAGCTTATAAGTTCTTCAATGGTCTTCAATCCAAGTTCTTGGATAAGTGGTCTGCTTGGGGTATCAAAGCTGCTATTTGTTATTACTCTTGCAGCACGATTTTGAAGTTTTTGCAACTGGTTAATTTCCATTGAACCACAGCAGCCCCAAACAGAGCAGCAAGATCAAAAGTGAGGCTCCACTATACCTGTGTAGAGAGTTTTCAAGGTTGCCATGGGCATGAAAGACTTGGCATATTTTAAGAAGCAAACAGCTCTTGAGACATTAGTGGAAACTGCTTTGATTTTTTCTTTCCAATCAAGAGAGCTTTCAATCTGTACCCCAAGGTACTTGGTATTTTGGACTTCCTCAAGCCTATTATTGCGAATTTTCAAATCCAAACCCTCATTTCGAATTTTAAGCACTTTATGCTTTTGTTTAGTTGAAACAAGCATGGACTGAGTTTGGTAACATTCAAAGTAAGTTTGTTGCCTTGCAGCCAAGTGTCCAATTTACTGAGGTAATTGTTAATAGCCTCATTCAACTGAGTAATGTCAGAGGATCGATAACACAGACTGGTATCATCAGCATACATAGATACAACGGAATCTTGGACAGCCTGTGGGAGGTCATTGATATATATGAGGAAAAGTAGGGGGCCAAGACATGAGCCCTGTGGCCCACCAGTTTCTAGGTCCCCAACTTCTGAATCAATGCCGTTGACCCTACTAAACTGTATACGCCCAGAAAGGTAAGATTTGAACCAAGAAAGTTCTCGATTATTTATACCATAGTGCTCAAGCTTTAGGCAGAGAATTTCATGGTCAACAGTGTCAAAGGCCTTTTTCAGGTCAACAAATACCAGACCCACAAAAACTGTCCAAGATCCAACCCACCGTACCATTCATCAGTATTTTGAGCAAACATGTTACTGTGGAAAAAAGGCGCAAAAAGCCAGATTGGTTACCTGAGAACAAACCATTTTCCTTCATATACTGGTACAGTTGGTCAAAGACAAGTTTTTCAAAGGACCTTGAGATGACAAGTAAGACCGATATTGGGCGATAGTTAGACTTTTCAGTCTTTTCTCCATCTTTGTAGATTGGAGTAGCTCTAGTTACTTTCCATGAGTCTGGAAACTGGCTTGTTTCAACGGATGTGTTAAACAAGAGAGAGGGAGTTTTCAATAAATGGCAGAGCTAGTTTCAGAAAGTTGCTAGAGATGTTGTCAACCCCAAAGCTCTTTGCTGTTTTTACCTTGGCAAATGCATCCCTGATCTCCTGCACTTCGATGGTTTTAAAGTGGAATTCTGCCCTATTTGTGTTGATGTCATAATCACCTGACATCAATGTTGCAGAGTCTCGTATATGCTTCGGGATCTCCTTCCAGGTACTTGCTCCCTGGTATCCAAAAGACTTTTTGCAGTATTCAAGACGAAGCCGAGGAATTTCGAAATCATCAATTTTTCTTGTGTTATATCTCGAAATATTCGACCTAGGAGTGAATTTATTTTTGAGGTTCTCTGGGCAGAGTCCATTGTTAATTTTGTATGTAGTAATTAGCCTGTCATATTTTATTAGATTGCGTACATCGAGCCAATCACATACCCAGCCATCTTTGTGCCTTGCGCATTCGATTAGTCTGCGTGCCCTGTTTTGCAACCTCTGTAGGGATTCCAGTTTTGTGTTTGACAGACATCCCCAAATGACACTGCAATATCTCAGATGGCTTTCAATTAATGCTCGATAAACAGTTGCCAATTGTTTCTGGGAAAGGATGTTTTTGAGTTTAAACATCGCCCCTAAACCGTTTTTTATCTTTCGCTTTACGGTTTTGAGTTGTTCTTCCCAATTCATGCTTTCGTCTATTATGACACCTAGATATTTTGTTTTTTGAACTCTGCATAATTTTTGATCTTCTACTTCGAGGTCAGGGAAATCTTTGGCTCTGTTCAATTGTTTTGGATGCCCTATCAACATAAATTCGCTTTTTTCAGCATTTAGGCTAAGTTTGTTTTGCCTCATCCAGGATGATACAAGATCAAGTTCGCCCTTTATGTCATTAAAGAGCTCGTTGATCTCCATGGAGGCATAAGAAATGCTCGTGTCATCCGCGTACATATTTGGTTTAGATTTTTTCAAACATTTTTCAAAATCATTCATATAAATGATGAAAAGTAAGGGACCCAAACACGACCCCTGTGGTATTCCACACTGTACTAAACGCTTGTTTGACGATTTACCTTCTACATAACAATACTGCTCTCTCCCGGCAAGGTATGAAGTGAACCAACCGTGTGCAAGATCAGTGACTCCATAGGCTGATAACTTCGATAACAGAACATCATGGTCGACGGTATCAAAGGCTTTTTTTAGATCTAAAAATACGCTTACATTCGTTTTTTGCTCATTGATGTTCCTGAACCAAGTCTCTGTTATGTTCAGTATCGATGTTTGCGTGTTATGTAATTTACGGAATGCGAATTGGTTGTCTGAAAGAAGACCACAATCTTTCATATGAGAAAAGAGTTGATCATGGGCCACCTTTTCCAGCAATCTTGACAGTATCGAAACGACAGAGATTGGTCTGTAATTTGTTAGCTCTGATTTTTGACCTGCCTTATAGATTGGTGCCACTCTTGCCAGTTTCCAAAGGTCTGGAAAAATGCCAGTGTCGAGGGATCTATTAAAGATTGTTGTCAAAGGCCCGCTTACAATCTCCACAGCGTCTTTTAGTATTTTAATAGGTATTTTATCTGGACCTGGCGATTTTGAGGTCTTCAGTTTGTTTATCTCTTGCTTGACATAAGATACTTCAACATGTTTGAATAAGAATTTCGGGAGACATTTGTCTTTCACCACATCTCGCACGTAAGCCATTGGGTCGGCATCAGTAGGTGCCTCAATTTTGCTTGCAAGCTTAGGCCCAATGGTCACAAAATGCTCATTGAAGGCTTCAGCTATTTCATCTGGACGAACATACTCTCGACCGTTCAGTGTGACTGAATTTAAGGGAGCGGAAGTTTTACATTTGTTTAACACTTTATTTATCGTTTTCCACATCGCTTTTGGATTACCTGAGTTTTCTTCGATTAAATTGTGATAGTAATCTTGCACACTGTTTCGTAGCTCACTTGTTACCTTATTCCTCAGTTTCTTATACCTAGGCCATACGTTATGATCTTTTTCGGCTCTTTTCTTTGCCTGGTCACGCTCTCTCATCAAATTCTTGATTAAGGGTGAAATCCAGGGGGTGTTGTTACTCGAAACTTTCCTACGTTTTAATGGAGCATGCACCTCAAGAATTGAGCCGAAAAGATCACGAAAAGAGCGCACCATGATGTTAGGGTCACCAGCGGCAGCTTCAAAAGCTAAGTCCCAATCTATTGATGCTAGATCACTTAAGAAGAGGTCCTTTTGATAATTGGCTAAGCTTCGAGTTTCTATAAATTTTGTTCGTTTATTCAAGAGCCTCTTAGCATTAATCTTTCGTTGGATGAATGGAAGGTAATGATCGGTCATACCGATTTTTAGTACCTCCGCACTTAAAATATAACTGGGGCGGTTAGTTGCTATGTGATCGATCAATGTTTTTGTTACTCGAGTTGATCCATCCTCATTAACCACACTAGCAACTCTTGTGGGCTCTTTTATTTGCTGCTCAAACTGGAACTCTCTGTAAATTGAATTTAACTGTCTCGCAGGGCCTTCGTTTGGCTTTTTAAAGTCACAATTGGTATCCCCCATCAGATAAATTTCTTTCCCCTCTGCATCAAGTTTTGAAAGCAAGTTTGTAAGGGCTTCAAATGTTTCCTTGTCATTATCCGACGTTGGGGGTCTATACCAGAAGGGAGTCGGGAACTGGGTCAATTTTATCTGCAAGATCCTTCCCTACAGAGCAAAAGAAACAGTTCATAGCATTAGCAATATCACCTTTGTGAACTATCTCTTTATCAGAATCCTTAAGGCAGTCAATGTTACTGGACTTGGACCTCTTATTGCGAAGTTCATTTATGGCCTTCCATGATTCTTTCATGTTCCTTTCACATGCAGAGATCCTATTAGTACAGTATTGCCTTTTTAACTGGATATTGATCTGCTGACCTTATTATGGATCTGCCTATATGAATCCATAAGGAGTGATGACTTACTTGCAACTGCTGCCTTTTTAGCTTATCTCTTGACCGCATTAAATCCTTAAGATTCTTGTCAATCCAGGGACAGTATTTTTCAGAGACGCGCATTTCACATATTGGAGCATGGTTTTCAATGATCAGGGAAAATAGGCTGGACCAATAATTTACTAGCACGTTAATATCATCAGTGTCAATGAGGATTTGCTCCCAACATGTGGCAGAAAAATCAGCAAGGATTGCTTCCTCATTCAAATTTTTCATTTTGCGTGTTTTGATCATTTTATGGTCCTTCTCTACTGCGCCATTAAATTTTCTAATGCAGTAGACCAAATAATCATCACTCAGAGAAACTTCATGCACTCCTGACCTCATTATGCTTCTGGCATTTGTTGTGGCAATGTGGTCAATGATAGTAGAAGTGTTTAGGGTGACCCTTATTGGTTCCTCAGTAAGCTGTTTGGGGCTGAAGAGCTCATAGACATCGCACAAATGTTTTGTGTTGTTGTCTATGGGCCGATCAGCCTCATTTCTTGTGAGATCACAATTTGTGTCTCCAAGGAGGATGATCTCTTTTTCCTCTCTGTCCAAATAAGAGAGAACATGTTCCAGCTTATAGAAAGAATCAACAGGGTCACTAGGTGGTCTGTACCAAACTATAATAAGAAATGACTTGCTCTTGGGTGGTTCAACCTCAATACAAATGAGTTCCATGTCATCCTTCGGGACATCGGAACGTGGTTTGCATTTGATAGAGTCCCTAATATGAATAGAAACGCCACCACCACTGCTGGTTCTGTCCAAACGTTCTTGTTGGTAGCCAGCCACACCAGTCACTTCCTTAGAAAAGTTAGAATCAAGCTTAGTTTCATTCAAGGCAAGGATATGTAACCCTAGGTTCCTAATCAATAGTCTAACTTCATCAAGGTGACTACGAAGGCCATTAATATTCAAGGATGCAATTGCCATTTTCTTTTTGTACCCAATATGCTGATGAGACCCTGCCGCATAGACACCATCCCCTGAAGGTGGAACGTTAATTTTAGTTTGTAAACAGGCATCATCACTGCGTTACTGTATACATGCCAAAAACACCTGATGATTTTACAAGTAAAATCTTAGACATGGAAGAATTGTAGCAATTTCTCTTCAGCTGGACAGCAGTGGATGGATGTCATATCTCCATCAAATGTCCTACTGGGGGGGGGGGGGCTTGAAGCATGCAAGGAATACCACAACTTCAAGAATTTCTATTCAATGATCCTAATGTCAATGGTGGATGCAAAATACAGGTTCATATGGGGAAGTTGTGGTTTTCCTGAAAATTCCCACGATTCCCTCATTTTACAGTCAACAGACCTGTGTGGGATATGTGGGATAAAATACAAGGAGATAATTGTTTGCCCAACTTCAGTCAAATTGAGCAAAATGTATCTATCTCTCCAATTGTGCTGGGTGATTCTGCATTTCCCTTTGAGACATGGCTAATGAAGCCATTCACCAATGCAGTCCTAACTCCAAAACAACGCTACTTTAACTATCGCCTAAGCAGAGCCAGAATGATTGTGGAGGGGGCATATGGCCAATTAAAAGGGACGCTGGCGGTATCTCATGCGAATATCAGAAAGTAACCCATTTGAAGCAAAAGTTGCAACACTAGCCTGCATGGTACTTCATAATGCATGTTTATAAAATGGTAACACTATCCCTACAAAGTTAGATTTGACGGTTGATCCCACCTTAAACCAGAAAAGAGACCGCACAGCAATTCAGAAAATATTGCTGATGACGAGAAGTTCAAGAACGGTTAATGTAGCAAAAACTCAAGCAACTAAAGTGCGTAATGTGATAATGGAAAAGGTGTGGGAAGAAAAACAGAACATGTAAAACAATGGAATATCATGTCTTAAGTGCATCTATAACAATTAGCTTTCAAAAACGTTCAGTTCGCTTGGTTAAAAGCACACTGTTATGGCACTGATTGGGTGAATGAAAATGAAAATAGAATGGAATTAGGCAAACTTCAGTAAATACGCTGTACACTGAAATCATGAAGGTGATAACGATCCGACACCATTTATTCTCGAAACAATGTATGATCCAAGAGCATAAAGGCATTTGTAATTATTCAGAGGACAGGTTCTTTGTTAGTGATTTTAACATTAAGACTAGCCAATCACAGCCACAACAAATTGCCTTTAATGTAGACTTCCTCTGACCCTGCAAATAATTGCGTACAATTTCAGTAGATTTTATACTCTTTGACTGTTTTGTATTAAAAAAATTGATGGCCTACATGTACTTACAAGTGCTTATAAAGTTAAGCAGCATGAAGGAAGAATTCATAGGAAGTCCCACATTCTGCATCCTTCCAAAAGTTCACATTTTGGGAGAAATGTTTATTGGAATGATGCACTTATTGTATATGCAGCATGGTAACAGGGTTGCAGTAGATAGTTTCAACAAAACAATTAATTTGTCTTATAATCATGATTAGTTCATTGTTTATCTAATGCGAGGAGGTAATTTTATAGATTTTGATAGAATAAACGCTCAATCGTCTCAACACTCTGGTCATATGTCATGTTCTGCTGGTTATTTTGGAGATTTGGTGGTTTATATGGGTAAACTGCTTGACTCTGATGAAAACCTGGATGACCTTGATAGCCAGCAGTGGGAACTTGATATGATGTGCTTTGTAGTTGAGCTTGACTTCCCATTAGCATTTGCAATAATCTCATCTCATGCTCTCTTGCTTTTTCAGCTTCTTCTTTGGCAAACTTCAAAAATTCTTTCAACGGATCATTTTCTACTAAAGTTCTCAGCATATCAACAGCCTCATCAGTTGATCCTTTTCCTTTTTCCTTTGATGTCTTTTTTATTGGAACAAACAATGGTGGACTTGTATCTGATTCTGGAGAATCATCTGGCAAACTTGACAATGCAGCTTCATCTACTGCTTGATTCATGGAAGGCTCTCTGGCCAATTCATGCTGGCAGGAAACTCTGGTTTTAACCAATGCATAAAGCTTGTCAAACCAGGCCCCATACCCTTTTTGATCTTGAAATCTTTTTATGCCTGAAGCACTTTTTATTGTTAATGCAGATTTCTTGCATTCAGACACAAGTTTCTTGAAGTTATTGCACAATTCGACTGGGGTGAATGAAATTTCTTCATCTCTTGTAGCTGCCCTCTCCTTCAACTCCTTCAAAATTCTAGAATACAACTCAGAGTTTTTTTGGTTCTTTTGTATTCTGAAATATCAGCCTTCTTCGGAATTATTCACTTGACACAACAATATCCGCCACATCATTCAAGGTGCTTTCATGCCATGTAGCTTTCCTACCAGGTTTTTTAATTCTCTTCTTGGCAAAGTTACCGATGACCCCCTCCATCTCATCTTGATCATCATCATGGACTTCATCGCCAAGGTCAGATTCCAGTTCTGTGTCATTGTCTACCAGATACCGCTCTGCAAGATTTGTCCTGAAGAGAAAATTGAATACTTTGTAATAAAAAGCTTGGATCAGCATAGAGTTGCCAGATTTTATTTTCATCTGAATAAAATACTGTTTAGCTAACTGATTTCTTATGTTCTGAGCGAGGCAGGTTTTTGAAGTGCTATTATGGTATCAGTTCAGTTTACATTACAATTTCAAACAAGATAATTTATCAATTAACTAAAATAACAAGAACTTTTCGGAATTTTTGGATTTTCATTTACAACCCCTGGCTAAAGGTGTCCGTTCCTATATCAAGGACACAAATCATTTCTTGCAAAAGATACAATCCTTAGGTAGCCTTCCAGAGGATGCCATTTTGTGTACGATTGATGTGGTCGCACTTTATCCGAGCATACCCCACGATGAGGGATTGGGAGTGTTACGAAAAGCCCTTGATTCTAGAGCAGATCGGTCGGTGTCTACAGATTCTTTGATAGACCTAGCAGAAGTAGTACTTAAGAATAACATGTTTGAGTTTAATGGGAGATTCTATCATCAAATAAGGGGTACAGCAATTGGCACCAAATGTGCGCCACCGTACTCTATTCTTTTTCTTGCGGACTTAGAAGAAAACCTTCTCCGCTCTTACGATTGTAAGCCTAGTGTATGGTGGCGTTACATTAATGACGTATTCATGATTTGGACGCATGGTGAAGAAGAGCTTCAAAGGTTTATAGACTATTTGAATGCATCACACCATTCGATCAAATTTACCGCAGAATGGTCAAAGGAAAGCATCATAGTTTTTTAGATACAAGGGTTATTAAGAAGATTTTAAGTTATGAAGCACTCTTGTCACTGATTTTTTGCATACACAAAACCAACAGACACCAATCAGCTCCTACATCGCTCTTCCTGCCATCCTTATCATACTAAAAAAAACCAACAGGGCTCTTCCTGCCATATACCTTATTGCCAAGCCCTTCGTATTCGATGAATTTGTTCGGAGGATTCTTCGTTTAACGAACACTTGGCTGATCTAAAATCTTGGCTTATTGATCGGGGATATAAGGGTGGGGAGATTGACACTCAGTTGGAGAGAGTCAAATGTTTGCAAAGGGATACCCTTTTAAATAGGGAATCTAAATCTAAGGATGGCACGAGGATACCCCTCGTCCTTACCTTTCATCCTGCACTTAATGGGGTTCATGAGATCTTGAGGAAATGTGAAAATATTCTTCTTGTTGATCGTGAGCATCGCAGGATTTTTTCGGGAAAACTTTTCGTCTCATTTAGAAGGGCCAAAAACTTGAAGGATACCTTGGTACGGGCAAAATTGAAACCGGTAAACGAGGAGCTGGTGTAAAAGGGTACGCGTAAGTGCAATGGTAGAAGGTGTCAAATATGCCCTATGATGCGAGAGGGGTCCACGTTATATAATGCAGATGATTCTCGGTTTTTTAGGAACTTTTCAGGGGCGTATGACTGCAACTCGGATTATGTAGTATACTTGCTACAATGCGAATGTTGCAATAAAAGGTATGTCGGTAGTACGAAGACTAAATTTCGCCAGAGATTTAACGTCTATAAATCGTATTTTCGGACCTACAAACAAAAGCGTCTCAGTGGTAATCTTCATACGGGTAAGCCGGTTCCACAGGCAAGTTTTTTCTCTCACTTTTTTGAACAAAATCATCGGGGTGAGTTTTTGGTAAAAATAAGCATCATCGATGGTGTAGGTGACGTATATTCGCTCCGTAGAAAGGAGCTTTTTTGGCAGTATAAATTGGGTTTATTTTCTCCACAGGGCCTAAATGAAAGGGTAGCGGATGTCGAGTTGGACTTGTTTGCCTGTCGGAGCGCTTAATCCTTCTACCGTTGCACTTAGATCTCAGGGGAAGGGGAGGGGATGCTGGCTGGTTAACTTCGTGCAATTTGCACGTGGTGTTGGGGTGGAATTCACCATCGGGCCATTCGGGATTTAGCAACTTAAGCAAATCCTTGGAGGGTTACTGGCTGGCGTCTGTTTTCCTGTTTCCTTGTAAACATTTATATTTCGGCTGACACTCTCAATCCCATGTGGGTAAAAGGTTAAAAGATAGGCTGTATGATTGTAATTTTATGGTTTGGAATGTGTCTAGGGTATTTTTGTTTTTATCTTAATAAGTTTATGTTAATTTTGTTTACGCTGTAAAACGTCTGTATTATTGTAAGTCTATAGTTTGGAATGTATCAAGGGTATCGTAATTTTGATTTTATGTAAATTTTATGTTAATCTAATTTCATTTACATTGTATATAAACCTGGCTGTCCGGAGTTGTAAAGTAAACTGATGAAGATTTTAATCGAAACGTTTTGGACAAATAACAGTGTATTTTTTCACCTAAAATAACAAGACTAATATATAATAAAAAGGCAATGGTATATGCAAGACGAGTGAAGTGGCAACCTCCCCCTTTAATCTGATATGCTTGGATAGTGGACATAAAAATGTGTATTTGCATAACATACCGAGCCCCAATTTGTATGCTGGTTTGGAATATCTAGGTATCAAGCGTTTGACGAAACTTCGTGTGGAGTTTAACTCACTCAATGCACACAGATTCCGTCAAAACTTTGACTGCGTCAGCCCACTGTGCTTGTGTGGTATGGGCAACGAAGATAGTGCACATTTCCTCCTGCACTGCCATCGGTTTCGTGTGATGCGTCGTGATATCCTTGGTCAGCTTTCTGAAGTCCCCGGTCTCGATCTTACAAATATGGACTCCAAAGCATTCTGTGAGTTGCTTCTCTACGGCAGCCCTCAGTTCACTATAATCGACAATAGAATAATCCTAGAGGCAACCATGTCATTCATTGAGAGGTCTATGCGGTTGGACTAAATTCCGACATTAGCAGCAATCCCATTTCGTCTGTAGTGTAATGTGAGAGATTGTTGTACTGTATTGTCGTGTGAATTGCAAATTGGGGGTATGTAGAGTGGGGTTGCCTTCTTCTTTGGAATGACTATAATTTGAACGACTATAACAGTACATTAAATATCAATTTAATTCAATGTAGCAAAACTTAGACGAATGTCCTCAGTCTATGAGCCGCTCTGCTCTACATGGTTTCTCGTTGTACCTAGAGTGTCTTCTCGTTGTATAGTTTAGTGTCTTTTGGTGTGGAGTAGTGTGGTGTGGTATTGGGTTCTTTTGTTAGTTAAATTAGATTATTGTTTATATTTATTGTAAGAGTCATTCATAGAGGGGACTAGATGACCATGTGTCTTTTCCCGCTATGATTGGCTCCAATTCTTGTATTGTAGATTTTTTCTTAGAGATTGATATAAATAACAAAAAAATTGAATTGTCATCTGCTGATTGTTTTCAAATGCCACACATAGCTAGTGGCATCATGTCTTCATGATGTTTTTGATAAGAGTTCAAGTTTTATATTTTAAAATTCCAGCTTACAAATTCCATCTAACAACAAGTAAAAATCTACATTAACAACAACAAACAATTATCAAAGTATACACCCCCTACTTCTCTGAAGTCTTTCTTTGTAAGGATGCACTCATGATCTTAATTATGACATGATTCTTCTTTCCTGACAACACCAAAATCACACAAACAGGAAATCGTTGACAGCATTTTCTGCTTTGTATCATCCGATGTAGGTGTATAATCCGGAGCAGTGGAACCAGAGTATGGAACGATAGGAGCCTTGGATCTCCGGTTCCGTGCTGCTGAGGATCCAGGGGGGGGAGGCACTCAGCACATGCACATAAGGGGATGTAAGTCGATATTTTTGGGTCAGAATATTGCTGAAAGTGATATTCTTGGGTCCAAATAAACTAAAATTATGTGTTCGATATTTTTGGTCATCAAATATTTGACAATCCTGGTCTCAATTTGCACTGTTTCCAGATCTTTTATGCTCGTTTACAGTTGTCAAGGTATAAAATGAGCTGCTTTTTTTGGGTTGTAATGAAGCTAAACTGATATTTTTTGGTTTTCTTGAAAATTCCTCGGCGTATATGAAGACCCATTTGCGTATATGAAGAGTTTCCCCCCTGCGCTAAGAATGGTCTCCCTTTCTCATTCAAACCTCTCCTTTACTCTCCTCTCGGGCCAACAAAATTTATGCTGGAAAAATAAGTCGATCTGTATAACCCTGCCCTCTCCTCCTGTCAAAAAGAGAGTCTGAGTAAAATAAAGCTCCAATCATTTCTATGGCTCCAATCTATCATTGGTCCGGCAATTGTGATATGTATAAAGGTCATTCCCTTGTACACAGAAAAGTGAAAGGGATTCCGCCAATCCTTTGATGTCACCGAATTCACCCCTTACCCTGATTTGGGGGCGAATTTGAGAAAAAAAATCTCTATTGCACCTCGTAGAGGGAAGATGAAGATATTTGGAAAGTTTCGCGAGGATCAGCGCAACGGTGCTCGAGTTTTACGCCACACAAAATTCGCTTCACGTTTTAATAATATAGATTTTTTACCAATATCAAACAGAAAAGATATAAGAAAATATTTGTTAATAGAAAACGAGGTTCGGTGCGTTAGTGACGGGCAAATATCGGCACAAAATTTTATTCTTACGTTACTTAAAGCAGATGTCAGCACCTCCTCCTAGGGTATACCAAATTGCCATCAGTTACACGTTAGGGAGGCAATTTCTAAGGCAAGAAAAAGCATTGTCATGATAAGATACCTCTCTAGATACGTTTCCAGAGACAGATTTTTTTTCCAGAGACAGTTTCCTTGAACAGATTTATAAACTATATGTGAGATCACACCTCGATTACGGTGACCTTATCATAGGAATGATCCGGAAATAACGTAGAGTATCACCAAATGGTTGGGAGAGACCCAATACCTGGCAGCATTGGCAATGACAGGTGCGTGGAAGGGTACACGAAAACAGAGGCTCTATGAGGAACTCGATTGGGAGAGTCTCTACCAGAGCAGGTGGTAAAGACGCTTATGCTAGTACTTCTTCAATTTTACAAAATCTGCATCTCCAGGACATTTATTTGAATTAATTCCTCCTGAGCGAGTAGTAACACTGTTTTCGCTGCATAAGCAGTTACCCTGCAGGGATCAAACATTTTCCTTCATCAATTTCCTTTACGTTACTCTATTTTCCTTTATCTACTTTATGCTAAGAAAGTTGTATTTTGTATAATGGTTAGCACCATTCGCAATGAGAGCTCGATGACGTCATGTCTTTTGACTTTTCCCGCTGTGAATGGTGCAGGTAATCGTATCATTGCTGATTTTAGTTTAATATATATAAAAAATCATCAATCTTCACCTGTCTTTAAATGCCTAAGTTTCTTGATAATGATGTTATTCGAAACGATTCCAGCCATTGGTACAATAAGCTCCCCAAAAGACTCTGATGTCAGATAGCATCACTTCAACAGTTACTTGGAGCAGGTTACTCCTAACCCTATTTTAACCGGGTAAAAAAAAGTGATTTTCCACCGGGGGCATTTTTGCCCCCCTCCCCTGTTTTTCTCTGCAAGTATAAATAACAGCTATGACAATGAAACTTGCACTGTGTCATAATTTAACAAAGAAGAATCTGAAAATAGTACCAATCAATCAATAGTTACGTGATTGGTTGCTAGGCAACCAAAAACAATGCAAATTTTGTTAAAATCGAGCTATTTGCAAGAAAGGGCCCATTGTTGGCAAATAGCTTGATAAAATTGGCAAAAAACCATCCAAATACCTGCTTGACATCATTAATTTGTATTTTCACTATGGTTTCATGCGGATATTTTTGGTTTCTAATAACTTAACTAATTGAATAATGAAAATTTGATTCAATGCAAAATTGTTTGCTCAATAATTATGATTTAAAACCATTAATTTCGCATATTATTGATGAAATCAAGTAGCTTCATCGATATTTGAGGTAATTACATCAGTTTTGCATGCACAAAGTACTCATTCACTAGGATTATCACGTCATAAAGATTGATGACGTCATAGAAATAATAAACTGCTGATGTCAGCAAATATGAATAAACTGTATATCAAATGAAAGCACTCATTGAGACAAATCGAATGGTATATATATATTGTTGAGATTTAGCAATAAAGAAAGAAATTAGAGCCGTTTTAGAGAATTTCTTTGTGATCACTCTCCAAATATGGGCATGTGGTGGTCACGTGGTCGAGCAATATGTCTTGAAATCTCTATTTTCTGATTGCCAACTAAATTTTAAGAAAAGTCAAGACGTTTCAGCATTGTAGGTAGCATTGTTTGGGAGCTATTAAAAAGATCCGTTGGGGGGGGGGGTGAAAAACGCCCTCCCCTCGGTTAAAATAGGGTTAAAGGAAAGATAAGAATGAAAAAATTTTGTCTGGCATTCGCATGAATGCATCCCATCTTTCACGATTCCGAATTTTCTTGCACATGAACGTGCACCTCGTTTCTCATTCCAAATTCAGACACATCCGTTGGCCATTGCTAGTTATATTGTCCAATGCATCTCGAAATCGAAGTTCGGGATAACTCACGGATGGGGTGCCACTAATTATGTGAAAGAGAAAAGGTCACTAAACTAGAAGCAGACTTTGGGGGCAACTGTGGGCAAATGAAAATTCACGATGGAAATTTAGCTTGGAGAGTACAGCGCCCCTCTTTTATAACTGTTTCAATCAGAATGTGGGGAAACATATAAATCAAGGCGATGCTTAATAGGAAAGCCAAAAGACTTTCTTGAAATAGGGTAACAAAATTTTAGCATGCCTCTGCGCGCTTGCTTTCTAATAGGATAATAGGATAAACAGGGGTAACGTAAACTACGAGGTAAAGTGATTTACTCAGAAGATTAGCACTTCTCTCCGAAAGTTAACATGCACTGATAAAACATGATTTATGCCCAATACTTTCTACATGTGCTCAAAGAAAATCAAAATAGTTTCGCCGAAGAGTTTTTTCTTTTTTTGCCAAAAAATGCTCTTATCCGTGGTAGTGGAAAAAACATCGGGAAATTGCGGTTCCTAGGTTTTGCCTCTTATCTTTGTTCTTAACTCTCGACTCCCAAGCCAAAATTAATTTCTGTACTGTTTTCAATTGATTCGAAGTACACACCATTTATTTTTTTTTCCAAAAGGAAAAGGACAAAGAAAGGACTCTCTTGTCAGCTAACGTGGTATTCTAAAAGATGTACCGTTCAGTCAAGATTTTGCTTCAACCGGGGTAATGTGAACTAACCCCGATTTTTGATTTTCTTATATGAGCATAAAGTCAGATGAAGAAGACCTTTTTAGTCTCATTTCCATCATACTTCTGCTTTCATAAAATCATAATTTGCAGGATAAGGTTTCGTTTTGATGATACAGAAAAATATTTTTGGTTTTTTTCTGGACGCAAACTACCTTGGAAATATTACTTCTTTTTGTGTTGATATCGTATTTATATCCAATAACATTCTCCGAAATGTATTCCCATGATTGTTCATCAAGTTGTATTCAGGTCTCGCAATCTGACTCGCATTTATGACTTTAGAAATAGTTTTTGGTAAATATTTTATTCTCCAAAGATCGTTCTCAACATACGTGACCATTTAATATCTCTCGTGGAATTTTTGATATTTTTCGTTTTGGCATTCTAAGGGCCTGTTTATATGAGGCGGGCTGGCCCGTTAGCGAGCTGGCTCGCCTTCAGGCGAGATCCTACTTACCTGGTCACAGCTTTGTAAACAGCAGTTTGCGTTAATATGTATCCCGGGCTGGCCCGTCTTGCCGAGATCCCGGTTATCGAGTGCCTGGATCCCGCCTCAAACGGGCTGACTTTTCTCATATAAACGGAAGAAACGGGCGAGCCCGCCTATAACGCACGCGCAGAACACAGCAGATATGTTAAGTTTCTAAAAATGGAAGACCCTTTGTCACATTTGGCGCCAAGGCTGTAATCTTTCTTTTGTAAAAATGAAAGAACAGGAAAATATTTCCTCATTCTTTCAAATTTACACAAAAGAAAGACGGCACGTGGCACCCAAGGGCCGGGCTGGCTCGGGGCTGGCTCACTATCTAATTTCTCATATAAAACCGAGCTAGCTTGAAGGCGAGCCAGCTCGCTAACGGGCCAGCTCGCCTCATATAAACAGGCCCTAAGGGCTCCTTAGAGTTGCAAAATAAAAAACGTTTTTTCCGGCTCTAACCGCGTCATTTTGGTTCTATTGATTAATTTGCTAACACTTTACCCCGTATCGGGGTAAAGTGAACTAGGCAGAGCAGTCACCAAAGAAAGCTTTTGTGTGAGACAATGGACAAATATTTGAAAATTCTCTTTGCTAGATAAACTGGCCCAAACACATAGTGTCAAAACAACGTGAAAAAGTTTGCTCTCAGCTACAATCTCTTTCGGGTATCTTTGAAAAACCTCCAAAATAGTTCAATTCAACCCGTCTTACCCTACCTTTTGGTGCCCTCTTTGAAAGTGGCCCAGCCCCCTTCAATTCGACCTAGATCCGCCCCTGCACCGAACAGGTGCTAACATCCATTTTATGAAAAATGAGTTGGTTTTTCTGTTAAGTAGAACCTGTATAGAAAGCTCCGTCTGCAGCAGATAAAAGCAGAAATATGGCCAACTTTGTGCCTAGAAGGGGGCAGCAAGAACAGTTCTTTTCAAAATAGGAGCAATTCTCCATTTGCCCCTTTAAAATCACCACTGTCTCCATGCAAACTGAAGTTGCTACGCCGTGAAAGAGTTTTTCTCAATTATTTATGGAGATATTTTAACAATGCCCTGCACACATTCTGTTTGTAACCGCTACAGTTTAACCATCTTTTCGTACCTCAAACAAATTTGCATTGTGATGATGTCATTAACTTTTGCAGGAATGCCAAGAGGAAACAATCACTGAGGTGACATCAATTGATGAGTCTCCGAGCTCTCCAAAAAGACGCTGTGCGGTAAGATATTTAGTAATAGATTTTGTAATTAAGAGCTTGGTAGCATTTCCTTAAACATTTTCAGCCATCATACAACCATTTCAGGGACTGGGAACCAATTCTTTTACCGCTAAAAATTTGTTTATCGACCATGCAAACAAAGAAAATTGAAAATTAAGAAACACTGCAAAATAAACATGTTTTTATATCAAACCTCAACTTAGCTGCGAGGAAAAAGCAACCAAAGCAAGCATCCTAACTTAGAAATTATACTTAGAATATACTTCCAAATAATTCGTTCACTGGGGTAGTATCACGTTGTGAAGATATATTTTATCTGACAGAAAATTCCAGTCAGATCTCGACGACTTGAAGTTATAAATGAAACAAGCAACAGTTGCTGCTATCGAGGTAAGGTCTCGTCTGATCAGATTGATTCCCCTATCTAAGATGTGCACATTGGTACCAAATTTAGGCCAGGCATCGACGTAAATTATTTGTTTTATTTGTGAGACTTTGATGCAAATTGAAACGTACCCTGGCAAGAACGATGTCCCAACCAATCATTGGAGATTTAGATTTAATTTTGTAATTTCCTAGCTGTAGTGTAGAGACTAACCCCCGGTTTTGCGGTCACTAGGACCCAGCCCCCTTAGGTTGGGACTTCGAACACGAGGAGCTAAGATGGCGACCACAGTTTATGAATACAAAGTTTCAAGCCTATTTGCAGCACTATAATTGGCGACGAGGATGTCAAAAGAACTCTAAATCACAGGAAAAACGTCTGTAAAATTGTTTAGTGGCGTGTAGCAGCCATCAACGTTCCTGCGTGGAATGGCAATGTCCTCATTAGCTCCGATGGTCATTATCGACACAAGCGTAGAACTAGCAGCCATCAGTGTACGATGGAAAGATTGGCTCAATCGTTTCAACAGATTCTTAGTGGTAGCCAATATTGATAAAATGATCAGAAAACTCGCTATGCTGTTGTATCAAGCTGGCCCTGCTGTCGACAAGATTTTCCAGACCCTGGAAGACACTGGCAATGAAGACGACTACGACACGGCTGTAGCCAGACTCACAGACTATTTCGAACCCCAGAAAAATGTATTGCATGCCACATACATGTTTAGGCAGTGCAAACAGGCCTCTCAGGAATCCTTCGCTGAAAATCACGTACGTTTACGAACTTTAGCAGAGAAATGTGAATTCGAAGATCGTGTAGACTTTGAAATCAAGTTAAAAATCGTTACAAATGGTACATCAACACATTTGAGAAAGAAAGCTCTTCTAAGTCCAGATTCCACGTTGAAACAAATGCTGAAAGAAGGTCAACGAATGGATGCCAGTACTCAGCAGACAGCTGAAATTGAAAGTATATTGTGCAGCTGCAGATCAAGTCAATTTAGTTAAAGGGAGGAAACAACCAGCCAAAAAAAGTGCAGAAATTGTGGAGGATCATACCCACATCAGTCCAGCTGCCCGGCTCAAGGCAAGAAATGTTATAAATGTGGTAAGAATAACCATTTTGCCAAATTTTGCATGTCAAATTCAAGTCATGGCTCTGTCAAACCTAATCAAACAAGGCAATTTAGGCCCAAACAAGTCAGAAAATTAACTAAAGAGGAAAATTCCAGTGACTCAGAAGACAATTTGTATGTTTACCCAGTTTCATCACAATCTAAAACAACCAGCAACATGGTTAATGTAACCATAAAAGGTCAAAACTTCAAGATTTTGATCGACACTGGGGCATGTATTAGTGTGATTGATGAAATAACTCATGCAGAATGAAGAATGCACAGTTACGCGCAACAAAAACAACAGTTTTCCTTATCATGGTGAAAGTCCAGTCAAACTTTTAAGATGTTTTCAGGCAATAATTGAAACAAAAAGAAAAAAATACAGTTGCCGCTTTTTATGTTGCTGAAGGTAACTCTGGTTCTCTCCTTAGTTCAGCTACTGCACAAGATCTTGGTTTGATTAAATTCAATTTATGTGCTGTACAATCAACAAAGCCCAAAACAGAAAAAGGGAATCTTCTGCCAATTCAAACAACATTCCAGCAGCTAAGGAAGTAAATAACATTCCAGAAATTTCAGAAAACTCTAAATTGTTTGAAGGCATTGGAAAATTGAAAAGTTATCAATTTAATTAGACATTGATGAGACTGTAAACGAGTTGCTCAAAATCAAAGACAAATCCTCTACCACTTAAGAAAACAAGTGAAAAAAGAGCTCAAAAAGTTGCAAGATTTGGACATAACTAGGCCCGCTCGGTGCGGCTTCGCCGCGCCTCCGCGTTCCCCTTAGCTTCGCTGTAGTTCATCTAAGTGGCAGTAATTAAGGGGAGAATGTATCTTCGTTAGTTCATTCAATAAAGCAGTACTTAAAGGCACACTACCCCCTTGATGAATGAAAGAAATCGATAAAGATCTCTATTGAATATTCCACAAATTTACTCTAATTTCCTTTATCCAACGAAGGCAGGGTCATTCATGCGTAATTTTCATGGCCATGAAAATTATGCATGAATGACTTTGCTTTCTTTGGATGAAGCAAATTATCAAGGGGACAGTGTGCCTTTAAGTGAAAATTCAAGGAAATGTATATAAGTGTATTTTGGGACTTGCTTCTTCGGTGGAAGTTTGGACGTTAAAGAGATGAACCTGCTGAAAAGTTAGTTGTCGTCGTCGTTGTTGGTGCCTTGGTTGTTTCAGTTGTTTCAGTGGAGTCAATCTAGCGGCGTTTGTTGCCTTAAGGAGTCAGCTGCCTTAGCGCCCCAGGGGGGGGGGACACTCGGCACATACACATACGGGGAGTCAGTCCGAGAAATTTTCAGGGACCCCAAAAATATCAGTTTAGCTTCATTACAACCCAAAAATATCAGCTCAGTTTGTACCTTGACATCTGTAAACGAACATAAAAGATCCTGATCATTTTCACAATATTTGATGCCCAAAAATATCAAAAACATAATTTCAATTTATTTGGACCCAAAAATATTTCTTTCGGCAAAATTCTGACCCAAAAATATCGGACTTACCTCCCCGTATGTGCATGTGCTGAGCGCCCCCCTGGGCTTAGGCGCTTTTAGTTGCGTCAGTTGCCTGACGGCCCGGGGGGGGGGTACTCATATATTTTTCAGTACGGGGACGTGCCGCTGAACAGGGTATCATTTTCAGGATTCCTACTCCGGGACAAGGTATCACTTTTGTATGGTCGGCTCCATGACAGTGTCCATATTTTGTATAATTGACTACGTATCGTCGTTGTAAGCCATTTGCACTCCGCGAATATGATTTAAATCGTTTGGATGGCAACATTTCCGCATTTTCTGATAGATTTCTATCAAATTTCTATCAAATTCCCAGGGCAGGCTACAATTTTGTATGAAGAAACCCAAGAATAGGGTATTGTTTTTAAAGTTTTACTCCGGGACAGGGTATCGTTTTCGGGAATTATACTCCGGGACAGGGTGCCTTTTCAGATTTTCCAGCGGCACGTCCCCGTATTTTCGTAA
Source organism: Aurelia coerulea (assembly GCA_039566865.1). Taxonomy (NCBI): domain Eukaryota; kingdom Metazoa; phylum Cnidaria; class Scyphozoa; order Semaeostomeae; family Ulmaridae; genus Aurelia; species Aurelia coerulea. The sequence continues at coordinate 13,765,118 of CM076949.1, read as the reverse complement.
ATCAAGTTACCCCCCCCCCCCGGGCCTGACGGGCCTCAGTTGGTATAGTGGCCTTACTTACGTTAGTGGCTTCTTGTTTTAGTTGTTGAGTGGACTTGCCCAAAGACGACTTGGGCAAGTCCAGTTGTCGAGTAGATGTAGTTGCGTTTCTTGGCTTAGTGGACTTTGTTGTTTCAGAACCTTTAGTGCTCTTAGTTGCGTTATTGGCCTTGGTAGCTTTAGTGGGCTTTCTTACGATAGTTGGCGTCTTGTTTTAGTTGCTGAGTAGATCTGGTTGCATTCCTTGCCTTAGTGGAGTTGATTATAACTTGGTGCTATGGGATGCTATATGATTTAATTTTATCTTTTTTACCGACGGCAGCCCTCAGTTATAATAACTGATTTACAGGGGGCAATGGTAAAACTTAAAATAAGTAATGCATTACAATATATACAATAGTTGTTAATCTAACGAAACTAAATTACAATTTTTCATTTGATGATTCAGTTTTGCACCTCTTTTTTGAATGCGTTCAGGGTTGAAGAATTTCTAACCTCAGCGCCTTTTGTGGCGTTAGTTGCCTTATTGGCCCTCAGTTGATTTAGTGGACTAACTTACGTTAGTTGTTGTCTTCTTTCAGTTGTGGAGTTGGTTTTGTGTTGTTTCTTCTCTTATATTAGTGGACTTAGTTGCCTCAGCGCCTTTAGTTGTGTTAGTTGCCGTATTGTCCTTGCTTTGATGACCTTACGTACGTTCAGTGATATAGAGGCGCTTTCGGTTATATTATTGTATACGTTAAGTAGGGTGATTGCTGTGGTTGCCTTACTCGCTGTAATTGCTTTACTTGCCCCAAATAGTTTGTTAGAAAAGTTATAGGGGGAAATTAGTTGGTATTGCCCTAGTAGCCTTCGTTGCCTAAGGTAACCCTAATACGTATGGGCTTTTTTGAGCTACCATTTATAGGGGGGGGGGGTTCCACCCCGCTGTGAAAACTCCCTTAGAGTCACCAGAATTCAATACAAGTTGGTTCAGTGATAGAGCAAGTAGTTTGTAGCATGTAGTGCAGCTTGGGTATGGCTGCCACGTCTTATGAGGTGACAGTGACATAATGAAGTTGAAAATCATTAAAAATTAGGCTTTCAAAGTTAAATTTGTGTTTAAAACAATGATTTTGCTGCTACCTGCTTCCAAATATGGGCATGTCACGTGACTTGTGAGCTCCATTGTTCAAACATTTTTCCGTCAAAATGTAGCAAATCAATAATTGGCAAAGTCAGGGAGGTGGGGATGACATAGCTGATTTCGTTTAACAATGTGGCAAGGAAAACCTCGAAGTGGGTGGAAAAGCCCAGCTCACATATGGATTAGTTTCAAGATAATTGGCTTTACTTGCCTGCTCGATTTCTTTAGTTGTATCATTTACGTTGTTCTTAGTTAGTTAGCTAGCTACTTTGTTGCAGTAGCATTTGCTGCGTTAGCTGTCCTAGCTGGTGCCGCCGTCACGTGTCCTGGTGGCCTTAGTAACGTTAGCTTCATTTTCTGGTTTTTAGCAGGTCAGTAAGCATTGAATCTCCTTATGCAAGGTAGCTTTTCAAATAACCATCAGGGGAATAAGCTGCGTGTCATCAGGGGGCGAATTTAGGGGAAGTTGGCAATGTGCCAAGTGACGTCACATAACTTGGCAAGGTGCCAAGTCACATGTTGGAAACCTGGCATGGTGACAAGTCACGTGACCTACATTGGCAATTTGCCAAGTAAGTCACATGACATGGGGGCTAGGCACGTGACTGCCCCTAACAACTAAAAGTATCATTACCCCCCCCACATCTTCATCCGTAACTATGTTATATGCCCTTCACTTGGTGTCATCCCTTCACTTGTATACTCTTAGAAAGAGCACCATTGTGAAGGAGAAGGTATCACGTGATATGGGTATGGTCACCTGACAGCACCCAATTGGTGGTAATAATCGCTGGCATCGATCATGCACCCCACCACCCTACAACCTCGTCCATACTTACTGCGGGATGATGAAACCCTATAGAGTGCCATTATGAAGGAGGATACCCGGGCACAGGCCTGCCAGCCCCTGCGAAGGTGAATGTGCATGTGACGTCCGATGTTACGTCTTTGGTTGTTTACCATCGACCACAAAGTGATTTGTTCGTTGATGGCCCTTGATAGCACCATCAAGTGTCGTTAGTAACAATGGGCAGTCACTCAAAAAACAATAGCCTGCTGAAGAAGGCTGCCAACAAATTTCCCCCGCTGATACCCCAGCAGCAGGAGATCACCCCAAAATATGAACATCCTCATGCACATATAGATTTTCCCGGCGATTTTTTGAGACAAAGAGCGAGCTTCTAGGCGACGGGAGAGCTGAGGAATGAGTGCGGCAGACAAACAAATTCAGCGTTTGATCTCACCGTCTCAGCGAGTAGTTATATAGACTAGGAACCGCACTGCGTGCGGGTTCGGAGTTCCTAGCTCCTGCGGAGGGCTTGGGCGCCTTTGGCGGCCACTGTCGCGCTTTCGCACGACACATTATCAGTACTTCCGGTCTTATTTTCGTCGTTGGTGTGGTTGTTTTATACTTGCTCTTGTTATCCGTCATTGTTATAGTTACCTTAGCTGATTTAGTTGCATTATTAGATGAAGTGAGAATAGTTGCCGCAGTTCTTCACGTACCTGATGTGTGTTAGTAGTAGGCCTTAATTAGTAGTAGGCCTTCTTAGCAGGCCTTCTTAGTAGGCGTTAATTAGCTGTCGTAGACCTTAATTAGCTGTAATTTTTGCTATTTGTTTTCTAGCCTACTTTAAACAGATTTTTAATTATGAAAATAATAACAAAAATAATAATGTCTATAGTTATTGCCGTTAAGTTTATTCTCTTCTTTTTTCATTAATTCACATTTTTTGTTATTGTTTTCTAGCTAGCCTCTTGACTTTTGTGGCGTTAGTAGCCCAACGGCGGGGTGGGGGAGCGGTAGTTTGCATTTAATGTAATCCATAATTTTTTTAAAGAGAAATCCATAAAAATTCCCTACAAAGCCCATTGTTTTCAAGAGTCCCGTAGGCTTTTTGGAAAGAGAGATAGACCCCTTGGCTTCCTCAGGCGGCTTTGTGTCAGTAGGGTCTATTTAGTTGCCTGGTATTTGTTCACTTAGGTGTTTGTTTCTTTTGTGGCGTTAGTAGTCTTCGTTGTTTGCCTTTGTTTTAGTGTATGCGTTATTTGTTTGGTAGAAATGAATAATGATGTAGTCGCAATTCTTAGCTTAGGGGCCATAGTAGCTTTTTGCCGTTATTGACAGTACCCTTGTTCTTGTGGTAGCGTTGTTCATTTGGTTGCTCAAGTAGCGTTTGTTGCGTTGACCCCTTGATTTAGTGAAGTAGCTATTCTTGCCTCATTGCCGTAAGTTGCAGTTGCATTTCGTGACGTTGTGATTATTATGACAGCTCCTGTATATCTCCAGTCTCCCTACTCGTAGAGCTTTATTCGTTTCAGTAGAGTTGATTTCGATTCCTTCGTTGCCCTAGTTTTCTTTCTTTCTTATGTGGCGTTGGTAGCGTTTGTTGTGGGAGAAATTAGTTGTTAACTTCGTTTCGGTGTGTGCGTCATTTGCTTAGTAGAGAAGATGTAGTGGTAATTGTTGCCATAGTGGCCATAGTAGCTTTTGTGCCCTTAGTTGCCTTCCTTGCGTTATTAGTGTTAGTTGTGCAAGGTAAATCTCGCTGTTGTGGTTGAAATCCATAAAAATTCCCTACAAACCCCATTGTTTTAAAGTGTCCCGGAGGCTTTTTGGGAAGAGAGATAGACCCCTTGGCTTGCTCAGGCAGCTTTGCTTCAGTAGGGTCTATTTAGTTGCCTGGTATTTGTTCACTTAGGTGTTTGTTTCTTTTGTGGCGTTAGTAGTCTTCTTTGTTTGCCTTTGTTTTAGTGTATGCGTTATTTGTTTGGTAGAAATGAATAATGATGTAGTCGTAATTCTTAGCTTAGGGGCCATAGTCGCTTTTTGCCGTTATTGACAGTACCCTTGTTCTTGTGGTAGCGTTGTTCATTTGGTTGCCCAAGTAGCGTTTGTTGCGTTGACCCATTGATTTAATGAAGTAGCTCTTCTTGCCTCATTGCCGTAAGTTGCAGTTGCATTTCGTGACGTTGTGATTATTATGACAGCTTCTGTATATCTCCAGTCTCCCTACTCGTAGAGCTTTATTCGTTTCAGTAGAGTTGATTTCGATTCCTTCGTTGCCCTAGTTTTCTTTCTTTCTTATGTGGCGTTGGTAGCGTTTGTTGTGGGAGAAATTAGTTGTTAACTTCGTTTCGGTGTGTGCGTCATTTGCTTAGTAGTGAAGATGTAGTCGTAATTGTTGCCATAGTGGCCATAGTAGCTTTTGTGCCCTTAGTTGCCTTCCTTGCGTTATTAGTGTTAGTTGTGCAAGGTAAACCTCGCTGTTGTGGTTGAAATCCATAAAAATTCTCTACAAACCCCATTGTTTTAAAGTGTCCCGGAGGCTTTTTGGGAAGAGAGATAGACCCCTTGGCTTGCTCAGGCAGCTTTGCTTCAGTAGGGTCTATTTAGTTGCCTGGTATTTGTTCACTTAGGTGTTTGTTTCTTTTGTGGCGTTAGTAGTCTTCGTTGTTTGCCTTTGTTTTAGTGTATGCGTTATTTGTTTGGTAGAAATGAATAATGATGTAGTCGTAATTCTTAGCTTAGGGGCCATAGTCGCTTTTTGCCGTTATTGACAGTACCCTTGTTCTTGTGGTAGCGTTGTTCATTTGGTTGCCCAAGTAGCGTTTGTTGCGTTGACCCATTTATTTAATGAAGTAGCTCTTCTTGCCTCATTGCCGTAAGTTGCAGTTGCATTTCGTGACGCTGTGATTATTATGACAGCTTCTGTATATCTCCAGTCTCCCTACTCGTAGAGCTTTATTCGTTTCAGTAGAGTTGATTTCGATTCCTTCGTTGCCCTAGTTTTCTTTCTTTCTTATGTGGCGTTGGTAGCGTTTGTTTTGGGAGAAATTAGTTGTTAACTTGGTTTCGGTGTGTGCGTTATTTGTTTAGTAGAGAAAATATAGTCGTAATTGTTGCCATAGTGGCCATTGTAGCTTTTGTGCCCTTAGTTACCTTCCTTGCGTTATTAGTGTTAGTTGTGCAAGGTAAACCTATCTGTTGTGGTTGCGTTAGTTGTTCAAGTTCCTCTCAGTAGCTTTAACTCCGGCTATTAATGTAGTTGCTCTTCTTGGGTAATTTCTCTTAGTTGCATTGGCTGACGTTATTGTTATTTTAGAACGTTTCCGTAGATCTCAGCCTCCAGGAACGCCGGAGAGGGGGGGCGCGGGGGGGGCAACCGCCCCTCCTGCCCTCTTGAAAATGGCCTAAATATGTTATTTTCCTATTGTTTTGCCCTCAGATTTTCAGTTTTGCCCCCCTAAAAATGTGCCGCGTCCGGCGTCCCTGTCAGCCTCCCTTGTGGAAGATAAGATCAGGTAGGAAGACTGCAAGAGTTATACTCAGCCCTTCGAGGAAAGTTGTATGGCGACAGTGGAAGAAATGGACTGCTCATGCGCAGGGGAATTTGTGGGGGGAAGTTGGCACATTGCCAAATGACGTCACATAATTTGGCAAAGGGCCAAGTCACATGACCGGAACTTGGCACCGTGCCAAGTCACATGACCAATTTTGGAACTTTGCCAAGTAAGTCACGTGACATGGGGGCAGACACGTGACTGGCCCCAACTAAAATGAGATAGTGTGACAGCCCTGACAATGTAGCCCCCTTTTGTATGGGATAGGTCATTTGAAATTAGCCAATAAGAGTCGGCTGTTATGTTTAGTAAGTTCAGTATGGAGTTTGTACCAATTGAAATTAGCCAATGGCAATCTGCCTATGCTAGATGGGCTGGGTCATTTGAAATTAGCCAATAACGGTCAGCTTTCATCTTTAGTAGCTTCACTATGGGGTTTGTACCAATTGAAATTAGCCAATGGCACTCTGCATATGCTAGATCTGTTAGGTCATTTGAAATTAGCCAATAGCAGTCGGCTTTCATCTTTAGTAGCTTCACTATGGGTTTTGTACCAATTGAAATTAGCCAATGGCAATCTGCATATGCTAGATCTGTTGGATCATTTGAAATTAGCCAATAGCAGTCGGCTTTCATCTTTAATAGCTTCACTATGGGTTTTGTACCAATTGAAATTAGCCAATGGCAATCTGCATATGCTAGATCTGTTGGATCATTTTAAATTAGCCAATAGCAGTCGGCTTTCATCTTTAGTAGCTTCATTATGGGTTTTGTACCAATTGAAATTAGCCAATGGCAATCTGCATATGCTAGATCTGTTGGATCATTTTAAATTAGCCAATAGCAGTCGGCTTTCATCTTTAGTAGCTTCATTATGGGTTTTGTACCAATTGAAATTAGCCAATGGCAATGTGCATATGCTAGATCTGTTAGGTCATTTGAAATTAGCCAATAAGAGTCGGCTATTATGTTCATTAAGTTCAGTATGGAGTCCGTACCAATTGAAATTAGCCAATGGCAATCTTCCAATGCTAGATGGGTTGGGTCATTTGAAATTAGCCAATAACATTCGGCTTTCATCTTTAGTAGCTTCACTATGGGCTATTTTACAAATTGAAATTAGCCAATGGCAATTTGCATATTCTAGATAGGTTAGGTCATTTGAAATTAGCCAATAAGAGTCGGCTATTATGTTTAGTGAGTTCAGTATGGAGTTTGTACCAATTGAAATTAGCCAATGGCAATCTGCCTATGCTAGATGGGTTGGGTCATTTGAAATTAGCCAATAACAGTCGGCTTTCATCTTTAGTAGCTTCACTATGGGGTTTTTTACCAATTGAAATTAGCCAATGGCAATCTGCATATGGTAGAGAGGCTAGGTTATATGAAATTGTCTAACAGGAAGTACCCTTTGTCTTTGCTGGATAAGTCCTGAATGCTGCGCACAATAACCTCTGTGCAGGTGGACATATTCATTAGGAATTGAAGTAATGAGCAACTAATGATGTGATCGTTCTTATAAACGATTGTTTCCTGGAGAAGTGTCTTCCTGATGATCTTGGCACGATTAACTTCCTACCTAATGATCTTGGCACGATAAAATTACCTGCAAAATCTGTTGCGACATAAGATTTGGTCTTGCAGATTCTCTGTAGTTGACCGATGAATGTTAGGATAATGATTCGTGAAGTTGAAATATCTACAGGAGACCGCTGAATGTTAGGATAGTGATTCGTGAAGTTGAAATATCTACAGGAGTGTTTGTTTGGGGAGTAAATCTTCGAAGATAGCGATTATGAAATTTAAATTGTATGAAATTACCTTGGAGAAATAAAAGCAAAGGGAATTCAACGGAAGTTTCAGAAAGCAAGAGGATGGAAGTGAAACGTAAGTAGGCTTATGTTTTCGCTGAAGCAGGAAGAAAGCTGGAGTTATTTGCTACTTGCGTATTTTTCATGACGGAACAGTTTTACTTCTTGCTTCAGATGGGAATAGGCCTAACTATACTCGTTGTTGACTTCCATATTGAGCTCACTGCAAACGTAGGGACTTGCAAAGTCACATGATAGGAACTGGGGGGGTTGTGCTGAGTCACATGATCGATTTTGGCAACGTGCCAAGTGAGTCACGTGACATGGGGTGCCATCACGTGACTGCCCCCAGTCAGTTTTCCTATTGTTTCTGCGGAAGTGAGCCCCAACTGTTACGGAGGAGGACCTGAGCCCCTGCGAAGTTCATTGCGTGACGTCGGTGTTACGTAGCCCCTAGGTTGTTGACAATCCAGCATTGTTTTCTGTTGACAAACCCATTTTGTCCGTTGACGACCCTTGATGACCCCATCAAGAGTCGTTAGTGACTCACCTCGATTGTTCCGTGACGTTCGACGTACGTCAAACTGGAAAATAGGACGGCTGCCAAAAAGTTCCCCCGCTCCTACCCCAGCTCGAGTGGCTGCCCCCAACTTCTCACATAGATTCCACAAACTTAGATTTTCGGGGCGATTTTTGGAGAGGAAGAGCGGCGGCGAGGGGGCACGGGAAGGTGGATAGCCCGGCAGAGCAGACACATTAATTCGAGAAAAAAAGAACAATCTTAGCCGACCTCTCACCCGTTATATATAAGACTAGGAATCCGAGCCCGCGCTGCGCGCGGGTTCGGAGTTCCTAGCTCCTGCGGAGGGCTTGGGCGCCTGCGGCGGCCACTGTCGCGCTTCGCGCGCCACAGTATCAGTACTTCCAGTCTTATTTTCGTCGTTGGTGTGGTTGTTTTATACTTGCTCTTGTTATCCGTCATTGTTATAGTTACCTTAGCAGATTTAGTTGCATTATTAGATGAAGTGAGAATAGTTGCCGCAGTTTTTCACGTAGCTGATGTGTTTTAGTAGTAGGCCTTAATTAGTAGTAGGCCTTCTTAGCAGGCCTTCTGAGTAGGCGTTAATTAGCTGTGGTAGACCGTAATTAGCTGTAATTTTTGCTATTTGTTTTCTAGCCTACTTTAAACAGATTTTTAATTATAAAAATAATAACAAAAATAATAATGTCTATAGTTATTGCCGTTAACTTTATTCTCTTCTTTTTTCATTAATTCACATTTTTTGTTATTGTTTTCTAGCTAGCCTCTTGACTTTTGTGGCGTTAGTAGCCCAACGGCGGGGTGGGGGAGCGGTAGTTTGCATTTAATGTAATCCATAATTTTTTTAAAGAGAAATCCATAAAAATTCCCTACAAAGCCCATTGTTTTCAAGAGTCCCGTAGGCTTTTTGGAAAGAGAGATAGACCCCTTGGCTTCCTCAGGCGGCTTTGTGTCAGTAGGGTCTATTTAGTTGCCTGGTATTTGTTCACTTAGGTGTTTGTTTCTTTTGTGGCGTTAGTAGTCTTCGTTGTTTGCCTTTGTTTTAGTGTATGCGTTATTTGTTTGGTAGAAATGAATAATGATGTAGTCGCAATTCTTAGCTTAGGGGCCATAGTAGCTTTTTGCCGTTATTGACAGTACCCTTGTTCTTGTGGTAGCGTTGTTCATTTGGTTGCTCAAGTAGCGTTTGTTGCGTTGACCCCTTGATTTAGTGAAGTAGCTATTCTTGCCTCATTGCCGTAAGTTGCAGTTGCATTTCGTGACGTTGTGATTATTATGACAGCTCCTGTATATCTCCAGTCTCCCTACTCGCAGAGCTTTATTCGTTTCAGTAGAGTTGATTTCGATTCCTTCGTTGCCCTAGTTTTCTTTCTTTCTTATGTGGCGTTGGTAGCGTTTGTTGTGGGAGATATTAGTTGTTAACTTCGTTTCGGTGTGTGCGTCATTTGCTTAGTAGAGAAGATGTAGTGGTAATTGTTGCCATAGTGGCCATAGTAGCTTTTGTGCCCTTAGTTGCCTTCCTTGCGTTATTAGTGTTAGTTGTGCAAGGTAAACCTCGCTGTTGTGGTTGCGTTAGTTGTTGAATTTCCCCCCAGTAGCTTTAACTCCGTCCATTAATGTAGTTGCTCTTCTTGGCTGAGTTCCCTTAGTAGCATTTGCTGACGTTGCTGTTATTTTAGAACGTTTCCGTAAATCTCAGCCTCCCTTGTGGAAGATAACATCAGGTAGGAAGACTGCAAGTGTTATACTCAGCCCTTCGAGGAAAGTTTCATGGAAATAGTGAAAGAAATGGACTGCTCGTGCGCAGGGGCATTTGTGGCGGGAAGTTGGCACATTGCCAAATGACGTGAAATAATTTGGCAAAGTGCCAAGTCACCACTTATATCCGAGCAATGGTACAAGATACGAATGTTTGGTTTGTTCCTTAGTGAAGTACAATGATTTATGTCCAAACGGCAACCTTCATTTTCAAAAAAATATGAAAATCCTATGTGAAGACCTTTCAGAAAAACTGCGAAAATCATCGTTTCGTTTACATAGCTGCCTTAGCGCTTTTAGTTGCGTTAGTTGTCTAACCGGCCTCGGTTGGTTTAGTGGCCTTACTTATGTTAGTTGGCTTCTTAGTTGTTGAGTAGATGTAGCTGCGCTTCTTGCCCGTGGACTTAGTTGAGCCAGGACCTTCAATGCCCTTAGTTGTCTTATTGGCCTTGGTAGCTTTAGTGGGCTTTCTTGCGTTAGTTGGCGACTTGTTTTAGTTGCTAAGTAGATCTGGTTGCGTTTCTTACCTAAGTGGAGTTGGTTATAGCTCGATTTGATTTGATTTTATCTTTTTACCCATGTTAGCCCCCACGTGACCTACATTGGCAACTTGCCAGGTAAGTCACGTGACATAGGGGCTAGGCACGTGACTGCCCCCAACAATTAACCGTGGTAGCACCCTATTGTTCCTTAGTAACAAACTTGTATTGTCTTAACTTACTATAACCGGTGTCATTTAAGCATTTTCATAAATGGAGCTCCGTATATTCTTAGAAAGAGCACCATTGTGGAGGAGAAGATATCACGTGATATGAGTGTGGTCACGTGAGAGCCCCCAATAGGTGATAATAATCGCTGGGACCGATCATGCACCCCACCACCACCCTACCACCTCGTTGATACTGCGGGATGAAGCCCTGACAGGGCGCCGTTGTGAAGGAGGATACCGCTGGCACCACCTTGCCAGCCCCTGCGAAGGTGAACGTGCCTAATTTAAATGGATTGTTAATAATAAAAATAACAACAAAAATATTAATGTCTATAGTTATTGCAGTTAACTTTATTCTCTTCTTTTTTCATTAAATCACATTTATTGTTATTGTTTTCTAGCTATCCTCTTGACTTTAGTGGCGTTAGTAGCCCAAGGGCGGGGTGCGGGAGCGGTAGTTTGCATTTAATTTAATCCAGAATTTTTTGAATGAAAAATCCATCAAAATTCCCTACAAACCCCATTGTTTACAAGAGTCTCGGAGGCTTTTTGGGAAGAAAGATAGACCCCTTGGCTTCCTCGGGCAGCTGTTTTAGCTTCAGTAGGGTTGATTTAGTTGCCTGGTATTTGTTCACTTAGGTGTTTGTTTGTTTTGTGGCGTTAGTAGCCTTCGTTGTTGGAGAAATTAGTTGTTGCCTTTTTTGTTTTAATGTAGTTGCTCTTCTTGGCTGAGTTCCCTTAGTTGCATTTGCTGACGTTGTTGTTATTTTAGAACGTTTCCGTAGATCTCAGCCTCCCTTGTGGAAGATAACATCAGGTAGGAAGACTGCAAGAGTTATACTCAGCCCTTCGAGGAAAGTTTTCAGGAAATAGTGAAGGAAATGGACTGCTCATGCACAGGGGCATTTGTGGGGGGAAGTTGGCACAGTGCCAAATGAAGTCACATAATTTGGCAAAGTGCCAAGTCACATGACCGGAACTTGGCACCGTGCCAAGTCACATGACCAATTTTGGAACTTTGCCAAGTAAGTCACGTGACATGGGGGCTAGGCACGTGACTGCCCCCAACAAATATACATTTTAGCACCCTACATACTACTCCTTAGTTATTAACTGATGTAGTCTTTACTTACTATCACCCCTGTAATGAAGCATTTTCATACAGGGAGCCCTGTATATTCTTATAAAGAGCACCATTGTGGAGGAGAAAATATCACGTGATATGGGTGTGGTCACGTGACATCCCCCAATAGGCGGTACCAATCGCTGGCACCAACCATGCACCCCACCACCCAACGACATCGTCCATACTAGGGGATGTAACCTCAGAGAGCGCCGTTGTGAAGGAGGATACCGCTGGCACGAGCCTGCCAGCCCCTGCGAGGGTGAATGTGCACGTGACCACGGGCGATGTGACGTGTTAGGTTGTTTACCACCGAGCACTGACTGGATTGTTCGTTGATAGCCCTTGATAGCACCATCAAGTGTCATTAGTTGGGAAGACAATCGGCTGTCAATCAAAAACAATGACCTGCTGAAGAAGACTGCCAGCAACTTTGCCCCGCTGATACCCCAGCAGCTGGAGGTGACCCCAAAATTTGGAGCTCTGATGACACGCATAGATTTTCCCGTCGATTTTTCGAGACGAAGAGCGAGATTGCCGAGAGCGGGAGAGCTGAGATCTCGCTGTGGGAGACAGACAAATTGAGCGTTTGATCTGACCGCTCACTCCTTATGCATATAGACTAGGAATCCGAGCCCGCGCTGCGTGCGGGTTCGGAGTCCCTAGCTCCTGCGGAGGGCTTGGGCGCCTCCGGCACCCGGGCCGCCTGCGGCGGCCACTGTCGCGCTTCGCGCGCCATATTATCAGTGCTTTCAGTGTTATTTTTGTCGTTGGTGTGGTTTCTTTATACTTGCTCTTGTTATCCTTCATTGTTCTAGTTACCTTAGCTGATGTAGTTGCATTGGTAGATGAAGTGAAAATAGTTCTAGCAGTTCTTCGGGTACCTGGAGTGTGTTAGTAGTAGGTCTTAATTAGTAATAGGCCTTAATTAGTAGTAGGGCTTCTTAGTAGGCCTTGTTAGTAGGCGTTAATTAGCTGTCGTAGACCTTAATAAACTGTAATTGTAGCTATATATTTTCTAGCCTACTTTAAATAGATAGAATAACAAAAATAATATAAAGAATAGCGATGTCGATGTCTTCTAGGCTGAAGAGTAATTCCGTTGTTTTTCATTTATTTTTTTATTTTAGATTGTAAATATAGGTAATTTGTTAGTAATTTTTAGTAATATTGTAAAGTTTGACACGGCACCCTGTAAAGCAATCCTCTCGATTGACGGGGCTACCGTGTAAAAATAATGAAAAATGAAATGAAATATTGTTATGGCAGTTAATATTATTCTCTTCCTTTTTCATTAATTCACATTTTTTGTTATTGTTTTCTAGCTATCTCCTTGACTTTAGTGGCGTTAGTAGCCCAAGGGCGGGGTGGGGGAGCGGTGGATTGCATTTAATTTAATCCATAATTTTTTAAAGAAAGATCCATAAGAATTCCCTACAAACCCCATTGTTTTATAGAGTCCAGGAGGCTTTTTGGGAAGAGAGATAGACCGCATGGCTTCTTCAGGCAGCTTTTTTTGTTTCGGTAGGGTTGATTTATTTGCCTGGTATTTGTTCACTTAGGTGTTTGTTTTTTTGTGACGTTAGTAGCCTTCGTTGTTGGAGAAATTAGTTGTTGCCTTTAACATGATTCTCTCTTTTTCATTAATTCGCATTTCTTGTTATTGTTTTCTAGCTATCCTCTTGACTTTAGTGGCGTTAGTAGCCCAAGGGCGGGGTGGGGGAGCGGTAGTTTGCATTTGATTTAATCCATAATATTTTAAAGGGAAATCCATAAAAATTCCCTACAAAGCCCATTGTTTTGAAGAGTCCCGTAGGCTTTTTGGAAAGAGAGATAGACCCCTTGCCTTCCTCAGGCGGCTTTGTGTCAGTAGGGTTGATTTAGTTGCCTGGTATTTGTTCACTTAGGTGTTTGTTCCTTTTGTGGCGTTAGCAGCCTTCGTTGTTTGCCTTTGTTTTAGTGTATGCGATATTTGTTTGGTAGAAATGATGTAGTCGTAATTCTTTGCTTAGCGGCCATAGTAGCTTTTTGCCGTTATTGACGGTACCATTATTGTTGAGGTAGCGTTGTTCATTTGGTTGCCCAAGTAGCGTTTGTTGCGTTGACCCATTGATTAAATGAAGTTGTTCTTCTTGCCTCATTGCCGTAAGTTGCAGTTGCATTTCGTGGCGTTGTGATTATTGTGACCGCTTCGGTAGATCTCCAGTCTCCCTACTCGCATAGCTTTATTTGAGTCAGTAGAGTTGATTTAGATTCCTTCATTGCCCTAGTTTTCTTTCTTTCTTTCTTATGTGGCGTTCGTAGCGTTTGTTGTGGGAGAAATTAGTTGTTAACTTCGTTTCGGTGTGTGCGTTATTTGTTTAGTAGAGAAAATATAGTCGTAATTGTTGCCATAGTGGCCATTGTAGCTTGTGTGCCCTTAGTTGCCTTCCTTGCGTTATTAGTGTTAGTTGTGCAAGGTAAACCTTGCTGTTGTGGTTGCGTCAGTTGTTCAAGTTCCTCCCAGTAGCTTTAACTCCGTCCATTAATGTAGTTGCTCTTCTTGGGAAATTTCCCTTAGTTGCATTTGCTGACGTTGTTGTTATTTTAGAACGTTTCCGTAGATCTCAGCCTCCTTGTGGAAAATAAGATCAGGTAGGAAGACTGCAAGAGTTATACTCAGCCCTTCGAGGAAAGTTTTGTGGCAACAGTGGAAGAAATGGACTGCTAATGCGCAGGGGTATTTGTGGGGGGAAGTTGGCACATTGCCAAATGACGTCACATAATTTGGCAAAGTGCCAAGTCACATGACCGGAACTTGGCACCGTGCCAAGTCACATGACCAATTTTGGAACTTTGCCAAGTAAGTCACGTGACATGGGGGCAGACACGTGACTGCCCCCAACTAAAGTGAGATAGTGTGACTGCCCTGACAGTGTAGCCCCCTTTTGTATGGGATAGGTCATTTTGAAATTAGCCAATAAGAGTCGGCTGCCCGGGGGTGAAGCTACCCAAAACCGGGGTACGGGGACTTGTGGACCCCGGTTTTGGGTCATAAATTCCGATCAGTCCCCAGTTTTGGGTCAAAAATTTCTCACAATCCCCGGTTTTGGGTTATAAATTCATACCAACACCTATTTTTCAGGAACATCCTATCATCCTCAGTTTTGGGTAGGAATTCTACCACTCCTTACTTGTCGAACGCAAATTAAAGTTTAAGCTCATCTCTATAAGAGGTCTGATTAGTTACTGATGCTTATTGCTTGACAACTCACGCCAATTCATTTTTGTTTTTATTAATAAAGCAGTTTTCGAAGTCTTTTGAAGTTCATAATATCACATGGTTTGACACTACTGGTGAAGTGGAGCATATACTCCCTGTTCTCTTTGATACAAAGTCTTTGCTTTTTAGTAACTTCTCCTGGAGCATTTCTGCTCTTGTTAATACACCACATTATATGCACTCTACTATAAATTAGTGACTGTTATCTGCCTGCTCTGTCTGATGCTTCGCCATCCATCGTTGTCGTTCTACCATGGCATGAAATCATATCAATGCTGGATGGGATATGTGTGTTTGACACATACATACCCCAAAGGCCAAGCCAACAAGTCTCTACTGTGGTTCTCTGTGGGTTCAGGTTGATAGTATTATTAATCCACACTATTTTCAAGTTCATTGAAATATTCAAGATTACTCCATCAAATAACATCAGATGAGATGAAATCTTCAGTAAAAGCCTTCTTTCGTTGCTTTCAGACAATTGCCTCAATCAGCTGTGAAAAATTCTGAAAAATTTTGCTCGGTCATTTTCGAATGACCTCGCTTTCGCCCTAAAGGGCGCGAAACTAAACTTGTTGTTGTTGTTGTTATGTTGTTGTAAATTTTGAAAACTTGAAAACTGGAGAGATGGCAAGATTACAAAAGGCGAAAGATAGCACTGCCACACACCAGGGAGGGTATGTCTCCGCTTTTATTGTATTATAAGTTCAAATTATGCCATAAATCAACAGGATTTTTGCTGTTACACTCACATTAAAGGGGAAGTATGTAAATTATTAGGCCTCCTCTACTAGCCTATAGGCCTTGGGCGTTACCTCAACCTCAGATTTCTTTGGCTGCCAGATCTTGCCTCATTATTGATTAAGCAAACAGAGAGGCGAGAGCTCAATAATTGTTGTCAAAACAGTATAACAGATGGTTATTATCTTGATCAGCAAGCATGGTGAATCCCTCTCCATCTCATCAAGCTTATTCATGAAAGGCACACTACTGATGACGATTTCTTGTGCAGTTTTTGTACACACATGGAATAATCTTGCAGGTTGCTGTGTTTGTTGTGATATTTAGACATTTAGATATGCACTAAAGCACTAAAGTAACCATTAATCAAGCAAATAGAAAAAACGAATACAGCATAGCGTTGACCAAAGTGGCCCACTGTCACTGATTAAGCTCTGCATTTGCTCATAATTATATTATTGTATATAGATTGGGACATACCTGTTGACCCAAGAATTTGCTGTTTTGTTCTATGTATGTATGTGTTTTTTAGAATTTGGCCTTGTTATGAATTAAAAATTTGATGTAACATGAATTTAGGAAAAAATAATCAGTTTAATTACAAGTGTACCATAAAATATAAAAGTTAAAACTTGAACCTAAAAATACCCCAATTGAAAATGGCAGGGATAAGCATTAAAAGATCAGTGCAACCTTGTTTCCATAATGGTCCCTCATAATGGTCCATAATAGTTTGGCTCCAGCACATTACTTTTTGTACAGAACACATTTGTAGAGCTTCTACACAGTTTGAATCTGTTTGAATTAGGAAGAAAGGTTTTTTCATGTGAAATATGTTGCAGGTGCGGGATTACAGGAATTCCACAATTTTTGGTATTTCATCATAAAAGTTACCCCAGTTTTGGGTGGTCTTTTCAAAATATTCTCCCCGGTTTTGGGTACTCTTGCCTAGATGACCTACTCAAGTCCCCGTCCCCGGTTTTGGGTAGCTTCACCCCCGGGGTCGGCTGTTATGTTTAGTAAGTTCAGTATGGAGTTTGTACCAATTGAAATTAGCCAATGGCAATCTGCCTATGCTAGATGGGCTGGGTCATTTATAATTAGCCAATAACAGTCAGCTTTCATCTTTAGTAGCTTCACTATGGGGTTTGTACCAATTGAAATTAGCCAATGGCAATCTGCATATGCTAGATCTGTTAGGTCATTTGAAATTAGCCAATAGCAGTCGGCTCTCATCTTTAGTAGCTTCACTATCGGTTTTGTACCAATTGAAATTAGCCAATGGCAATCTGCATATGCTAGATCTGTTAGGTCATTTGAAATTAGCCAATAAGAGTCGGCTATTATGTTCAATAAGTTCAGTATGGAGTCCGTACCAATTGAAATTAGCCAATGGCAATCTGCCTATGGTAGATCTGTTGGATCATTTGAAATTAGCCAATAGCAGTCGGCTTTCATCTTTAGTAGCTTCACTATGGGGTTTTTACCAATTGAAATTAGCCAATGGCAATCTGCATATGCTAGATCTGTTAGGTCATTTGAAATTAGCCAATAGCAGTCGGCTCTCATCTTTAGTAGCTTCACTATCGGTTGTGTACCAATTGAAATTAGCCAATGGCAATCTGCATATGCTAGATGGGTTGGGTCATTTGAAATTAGCCAATAAGAGTCGGCTTTCGCCTTTAGTAGCTTCATTATGGAGTCTGTACCATTCCAAATTAGCCAATGGCAATCTGCATATGGTGGAGGGGCTAGGTTATGTGAAAATAGCCAACAGGAAGTACCTTTTGTCTTTGCTGGAGAAGTGCTGAATGCTGCGCACAATGACCTCTGTGCAGGCTAACGTATTCATTATGAATTGAAGTAATGAGCAACTAATGATGTGATTGTTCTTATAAACGATTGTTTCCCGGAGAAGTGGCTTTCTAATGATCTTGGCACGATTAACTTCTTACCTAATGATGTTGGCACGATGAAATTACATGCAAAATCTGTTGAACATAGGGCTCAAATCTTTAAAAAGGTCGGTGTAAAATTCTATTGCCGTTTTCTTTGAAATAAATAGCTTGGAAGGAACTTAGGGTTTTTTGCTGTAAATCTGCCGTGGCAATTTATTGATATCTTGATTAGTTTCAATATGGCGGCATTTATTAAATTTGAGGCTATGACGTCATCAAATTTCTAAATCCTAAATTACAAAAGCTACAAATTTCTGCTTGCCACCATATTGTAGACCTCCATAAACTATGGTTTTCTTGAATGTTATGCAATGTTTCCTCTATTAGTTTAGGATTTACAATGATTTAAATTTTTTCAAAATTTTCCATGAATTTTTTCAAAAATTATCAAATTGCCGCCATTTTGAAAAAAATAAAGATATCATAAAATTTCCACGGCAGATTTACAGCAAAGTACTATAAGTTCCTTTCAAGCAATCCAATTCAAAGAAAAATATGATAGAATTTTACACCGACCTTTTTAAAGATTTGAAAGATTTGAGCCTTATGCTAGTGCCCCCAGTCAGTTTTCCCATTGTGTTTGTGGAGGTGAGCCCCACCCTCTTCGGAGGAGGAACAGAGCCCCTGTGAAGGTGACTGCGTGACGTCGGTGTTACGTAGCCCCTAGGTTGTTGACAATCCTGCATTGTTTGCTGTTGACAAACCGACTTTGTCCGTTGACGACCCTTGATGACCCCATCAATAGTCGTTAGTGACTCACCTCCATTGTTCCGTGACGTTCAACCTACGTCAAACTGGAAAATAGGACGGCTGCCAATAAGTTTCCCCGCTCCTACCCCAGCCCGAGTGGCTGCCCCCAACTTCTCACACAGATTCGGCTAACTTAGATTTTCGGGGTGATTTTTCGAGAGGAAGAGCGGCCGCTAGGGGGCAGGGGAAGCAGGCGAACGTACAACGGAGAAAAACTTTCGTCCCGTCAGCGTGTTGAGCGCTTTTTCGAAAATCTATGAAAAAATAATCAAAGATCAACTCATTCCTCATCTTGATCTTTGTCTTTCAAAGTTTATAGCGGCATATAGACAGCAATATAGCACACAGCATGTCCTGATAAGAATGATCGAAGAATGGAGACTAAACCTTGACAATGATAATATTGTGGGGGCCGTAATGATGGACCTTTCGAAAGCATTTGACTGTATCCCACATGATCTACTTGTTGCAAAATTATCTGCGTATGGTTTTCATGAAGATGCACTCGTTTATATCTACTCATACTTGAAACGTAGACAACAGTCAGTGCGTATTAACAACACGTATAGTACTTTCCAACTCGTGCTTTCTGGTGTACCGCAAGGATCTGTTCTTGGTCCAATCTTGTTTAACTTATACATAAACGATCTTTATCTTTATATAGAGAAAGCTACTTTACATAATTATGCAGACGATAATACCCTTACGGCTTTTTCAAAATCATTCCCAAACCTGGTTAGAATACTGGAACAGGAATCAAATGTTGCTGTAGATTGGCTTGAAAGGAACCAAATGATTGCAAATCCGGACAAATTCCATGCCATCGTAGTAACAAAGGGTAGAGATGACACAATTGGGGAAAAACTAACCATAAAAGGCAAACAAATTCAATCTGAAAATGCAGTAAAACTTCTGGGGGTAAAAATCGATCACAGACTAACCTTTGACGACCACATTTCCGATCTATGTAGGAAAGCCGCTGCGCAGCTAAACGCACTGAAAAGACTTAAGGGTTTTATGGAATTTAAAGCCAAAGAGATATTGGTCCAAAGCTTCGTTTTTTCAAATTTTAATTACTGCCCTTTGGTCTGGCATTTTTCCTCTGAAAAATCAGCGAAAAAAATTGAGAAGATCCACGAGCGAGCTCTTAGATTTCTTTACAATGACTCTACAAGCTCTTATGACGACTTACTTTCCAAAGCTGGGAAATGCACGATGAGAATCAGCCGTCTCAGAACTCTTTGTATTGAAATCTATAAAACTGTCTCAAAACTAAATCCTCCTTTTATGCGGGATATTTTCAAACTAAAACAACCAACAAGGTCAGCAAGGAACCAAGCGAATTAATCCATCATAGACCAAACCAAGTTACTTTTGGTTCAAACAGTCTCTTATCGTTAGGACCACAAATTTGGAATGCTTTGCCCAAAAATATTAAATTAGCCGAAAACATTCAAACATTTAAGAGACTAATAAAACAATGGGATGGGCCAACTTGCAGCTGTAGTGTTTGTAGCTAACGACCTAAATATGTATATCAATTATTGCCAGTAGTTTATTTAAATATTCGATTTAGATTAGTTTCTATTTAGAAGCTAAAATTTGATTGAATTAAAATAAGATGACAAACAAACAAACAAATTAATTTAAATGGATTTTTAATAATAAAAATAATAATAAAAATAATAATGTCTATAGTTATTGCAGTTAACTTTATTCTCTTCTTTTTTCATTAACCCTATCCAGACTGGGGGGGGGCTCATTCAGCCCCCCCACCTACTTAACTGAGCACTGCTCCAAATTGGTTCAACGAACCAGGAAATTATTTTTTGACTTTTAGTTTCTATCCTTTTGAAGTGTGAATTTATGTGAAATTTTGAAAAAAAAAATTTAGGGGGCCGGGGGGTGGCTGTTTTTTTCAGAGTGGTCGGGGCCAACTTTTAGGTAAGCTGTTTATGGGTGTAATTCCAGATCACCTCATAATCCTTTGATAATATCCATTTTCATTTGTGAACTTATAATTTGTAAGGTCTCTTTAATTTTTTCCAAGATTAATAGAACAATTATGTGTCACGTGACCTCATCAATGACGTCATCTTTAAGAAAATGGCAAAAATTAGTTCGCGGACTTTCTGCAAGGATATTTCGACCCCAAATGTTTTACAGCAGCAATAAATAGATTAAAACTGATCAGCAGGGTTGTTTCCACCTAAGCTGTGTAATTTTGTTTGAATTTTGTGCATCATTGGCCGCAAACGGTATAAGATTCCCCGGGGGTATCCTCACATAGTACAACTAACGGTCAGTTTGTTTGCATATCTTGAGAATCTGCTTTACAGTGAGACTTTTTTGACTTGAAAGTGTTTAGTTTGTCAAGATATTATCAAAATTCCACCAAATAACTATCCTCAATCCCCTTTTTCCCCCTTCCTTCTTCCTTACAACTCATTTGCTTACTACTGGGAAAAAATGCTGATGTCAGCATTTTTTGCAATGATCAAAACAAAAGTTTCAAAAGGAAAAATGAAGTGTGCAACGATCACTTATCATCGAAGTAGTTTTCATTGTAAACTATGGAGAAATTCTCTAATATGGCTGCATTTGTCATTTTTCTGAAAAACAAGATTTTTAATCTCTTTGTCCGCCATCTTGAATTTGCGAAAATCAAATGTTTCACTTTATAAGTATATTTTCACCTTCTAACAATGCTTTGATAGGCATAATTTGGTTTCATGAATCATTCTTAGAAAATTATAAAGATTTAAAAAAAAGTTGTTTTTTTCATTTTTTTCGTGGACACGTGCCAGTTGGTCCTGAATAATTATGACGTCATATCTATTTTTAGAAATTTTTTTACTAGAAATGATAGATCATAAGTACGGCTACCTGCATGGTGAGTTTCGTCTTCGTAAGTGAAGGAATGGCGATTTTAGAGAGGGGGGGCTGAATGAGCCCCCCCCAGTCTTCTAGTAGCTAAAAAAGCCCAGTCTGGATAGGGTTAAATCACATTTATTGTTATTGTTTTCTAGCTATCCTCTTGACTTTTGTGGCGTTAGTAGCCCAAGGGCGGGGTGCGGGAGCGGTAGTTTGCATTTAATTTAATCCAGAATTTTTTCAATGAAAAATCCATCAAAATTCCCTACAAACCCCATTGTTTACAAGAGTCTCAGAGGCTTTTTGGGAAGAAAGATAGACCCCTTGGGTTCCTCAGGCAGCTTTGTGTCAGTAGGGTTGATTTAGTTGCCTGGTATTTGTTCACTTCGTGACTGCCCCCAACAAATATACATTTTAGCACCCTACATACTCCTTAGTTATTAACTGATGTAGTCTTTACTTGTTATCACCCCTGTAAAGAAGCATTTTCATACAGGGAGCCCTGTATATTCTTATAAAGAGCACCATTGTGGAGGAGAAAATATCACGTGATATGGGTGTGGTCACGTGACATCCCCCAATAGGCGGTACCAATCGCTGGCACCAACCATGCATCCCACCACCCAACGACATCGTCCATACTGGGGTATGTAACCTCAGAGAGCGTGGTTGTGAAGGAGGATACCGCTAGCACAAGCCTGCCAGCCCCTGCGAGGGTGAATATGCACGTGACCACGGGCGATGTGACGTGTTAGGTTGTTTACCACCGAGCACTGACTGGATTGTTCGTTGATAGCCCTTGATAGCACCATCAAGTGTCATTAGTTGGGAAGACAATCGGCTGTCAATCAAAAACAATGACCTGCTGAAGAAGGCTGCCAGCAAATTTGCCCCGCTGATACCCCAGCAGCTGGAGGTCACCCCAAAATTTGGAGCTCTGATGACACACATAGATTTTCCCGTCGATTTTTCGAGACGAAGATCGAGATTGCCGAGAGCGGGAGAGCTGAGATCTCGCTGTGGGAGACAAACAAATTGAGCGTTTGATCTCACCGCTCACTCCTTATGTATATAGATTGAGAAAGTTTCTGATGACGTAGCTACCCTATTTGTTTCACCTATTGTTGTTGTGCCGAAAAAGAATGGCTCAATTAGAATTTGCTTGGACATGCTTTGTGCCGATAAGGCCATTAAACGAGTCGAACATAACATTCCAACTGTTGATGACATCACAATGCAACTCAATGGTGCATGTTATTTTTCTAAGTTGGATCTCAATCAGGGCATACCACCAAATCGAGCTACATCCTGATTCGCGTTACAAACAGACCACAAAACGCGTCTGAAGTTCGAAGCATTTTAGGAATGGCCAACTATTCGTCTCGATACATTCCAAATTACACAAGTTTCACAGAGCCCCTACGCAGGCTCACTCGAAAGAGTGTAACTTTTGTTTGGAAAACGGAGTACACAAATGCATGCAATAACCCAAAACAAGCGCTAGGCGAAAGTCCAGTTATGGCTTACTTTGATGTCCAAAATGATATTCAAATAGTAGTGGATGCGAGTCCGGTGGGAATTTCGGCAATTCTTGTCCAAGCACCTAAGGAATCAAATGAGTTTCGCATCGTTACATACGCTTCCCGTGCACTCACGGATGTCGCACAGTGCTATTCGCAAACAGAGCGTGAAGCACTCAGTATAGTGTGGGGCATAGAACATTTCCATTTATTCGTATATGGGGCACCCTTCACCCTCGTCACGGACCATCAACCCTTGGAATGTATCTATGGTAACCCACAATCACAACCGCCTGCGCGTATACAACGTTGTCTATTGCGGTTGCAGCAATATGAATTTACGGTGAAATATAAACCAAGAGCAGATAATCCAGCAGATCACCTGTCGCGACATCCGGTTGTACAACCTACCAAAGAAAATAGTGCTGAATTGTATGTCAACACATTAACTGAACACTCTGTACCAAACAGCATGTCATTAGCAGAAATTGTTTCAGCAACCAATGTTGACAAAATATTACATGAAGTCAAACAAGCAATTACATCCGGCAAATGGAATTCACCCGCAGTACAATCATTCAAAGCAGTGAAGGATGAGCTGACCATCAACCATTCAAACGGAGTTATCTTACGCGGTACAAGAATCATCATGCCAACACCCTTGCAAAAGCGTGCTGTCCAAATCACACATGAGGGTTAACCTTTGTGATAACCTTTGCAAAAACCTAATGCATTACGACGTTCGTCACAGAGAAATGAAATGGTTTGAATCATATCTTTCGAACAGAAAACAGTTCTGTCGGGTTGGTGGAATTGACTCAGAAATTGACAATATCGAAGTTGGTGTACCGCAAGCCTCATGCCTTGGTCGCCTTCTCTTTCTTGTTTACATCAATGACCTGCCATGTGGTATTTAAAGCTCAACGGTGTCCATGTATGCTGACGATATCAGCCTTTCTTATCAATCTAAGAATTTGACTCAGCTGAATGAGGCCATGAATAATAATCTCAAGAGTCTTGAATCATTGTTAAAGGGAAACAAAATATCGCTAAATGTCGCGAAAACTCACTCCATGCTCATTTGCTCCAAATCTAAACAGAAGTCCCTAATAAGATCCAATGGAAAACTTGATCTTAAAATTCAGGAAGATAGTTTAGATGTAGTGGACAAGACAAAACACCTTGTTGTGCAAATTGATCAAAGCCTGGATTGGAAGGAACACATTAAATATGTCGCGTCGAACGTTTCGAGGGCTATTGGTTTTCTGAAGCATGCGAGGAGCCTCGTCCCTTCTACTTCCTTGATTAATTTGCACAGAAGTATTGTAGAACGGCATTTTCGTTATTGTTGCTCTGTTTGGGGCTGCTGTAGTTCCACAGAAAAAAGCCGCTTGCAGAAGCTACAAAACAGAGCTGCTAGAATAATCACTGGTAGTCGTTTTGATGCCTCAGCCATACCCCTTATAGAAAGTCTTGGTTGGCAAACGATTGAGAAATTGATTGGCTCCGAGACCAAAGCCATGGTGTTTAAGGCATTAAATTGTCTTGCTCCTCAGTATTTGACCGAAATTTTCTCGACAAAACTCTGAGGGCTCTCTTCACACCCTCCGAAATACTTCAACTGACCTAAAGATACCATTAATGAAAAGTGGAAATGGTCAAAGATGTTTTTCATTCAGAGGAGTAAAATATCAGAACAGCCTCTCAGTTGAGTCGAAGCAAGCCGTAAAACTCAACAGTTTTAAACAGCTATTTAGGAAATGTTTCTTTTTGGACTTACTTTTCTTCTATAAATTCGAATAATTTTGTATTTTAGAATTTTATTTTAACATCATATATTGTAATTATCTTAATCGTAGGCATTTTCCGTAAATTGTAAGATTTTGAAGGAGGGCCCCTTGTAAATCAGCCTTTGCTGAAGGGTTACTATAAATAAATCAAATGAAAATAAATGAAATGAAAAAGGGCCACCAAGGTATCGCTAAAACCAAAGCTTTAATTCGGGAGATATTATGGTTCCCTCTCATATACCAGTTCGTTCAAGATGAAATCGGAAAGTGCCTCGCTTGTCAAGCAATTGGTAAAGACAATCCACCAGAGCCACTGAAAATGACAAAGTTAGCAGATGGCCCATGGCAACGTCTCAACATAGATTTCTTCGGTCCGCTGCCGAGCGGCGAGTATTTACTTGTGATAATTGACGCGTCTTCACGCTTTCCAGTCGTTGAATTTACTCATTCAACTGCAACACCAACAATACTACCTATCCTTGACAATATCTTCGCAATGCATGGATTACCTCTCTCTTACCGTTGAAGCGGAAGGAGGACCGCCTTTTAATGGCAATGACTTCAAGCGCTACATGAACACGCTTGGAATTGATTTTCGTCCACCAACACCATTATGGCCGCAGGCCAATGGCGAAGTAGAACGTTTCAATAGACGGCTAGGAAAATCCATCGGCGTGGCATTTGCAAAAGGCCGCAATTGGCGGCAGGACATTCAGTGTTTCTTACTCGCTTATCGCACGACCCCACATTCGTCAACAAACGTTCCGCCCACTAAACTTCTATTTAATCCCACCGTAAACGGAAAGCTACCAGGTCTTATGTTGAAGGAACACCTTAACAGACACAATGAAGCAAAGAAGGATGACGAAGTCGCGAAACGTAAACACAAAGAGTATGCTGACAAAAGGAAACACGCACAACCTTCCGATATTGCCGTCGGTGACAACAAGGGCAGATTTTGAAACAATAGAACCTTTGGTTTGTTTACATATGGCGCCATCTTGGTTGACTAGCCAATCAGAGAGCTCTATTTCTATGGCGTCGTCTGATGATAATGGCGGAAGGAGGGGTTTGCTGTGGTGAAAACCACATCCTCATTTTTTCCTCGCGACGAAAATATACTTTCGCAAAAACTCAAACTTTTTTGCACACCTATAGAGCGATAAATTTCACATACTTTTTAATGGCACTAAGCTCTGCATCTTCGGCTCTTCGCGCGATCGTTCGCTGTTGACAACACTTTTTGCACGTCTTCCACGCCCCTCCGACGGCTTTGCCCAAACCCAACAAATCACACTTCTCGATCAAATACAACATTGTGACTTTAATTTGTCCTGCCATCAGATGAAAGAAAATTTCAGAAAAGGGTTTCAAAATGTTTGAAAATCAATTTTCATCATCAACTTTCCGAACCGGTTGACATTGCAGCCACCCTCTTCCCATCCCCGCAACGACTAATCGTTTCAGGGCGAGAGGGCGAGACGAGCAGGGGACGAGAGGGTTCATGTTCTGAATACATGTAAATTACAGATATTTGAAAATGGTAAAATACCAACCTTCCAGAAAAAAGGAACGTTATATGCAAAGTATTAATCCTCAAAAATTAGGTGACTTCCTGCTCCAATCGTCATGTATTGTCATGAATTGTCACGAATCATCTTGGTAAGATAAGTTAGTTGAGCATTGAGGACTTTTTGTCAGGCCCGATCTCTCTTCTATTTGACTACTGTTTGATATTATCCCCTGTTGAAAGTTTGCAAAACTTGATTAGCAAATTGTTGCTGTAAATCACACTCAGAAGTATACTAATGTAAACTCCATCACTCTATAATCCAGAAATGATTCTCCTTTCCGAAGTTGGAGTCAAAACAAACCTTTAAATGGAAACATTTTGCTCGTGCGGTTTCTGAAAGTGATTGCAATCTGCATGTCAAGTGGAGAGTGGCCGAAGAGTGGCAGAACCCAATGGTTTCAATGTCAAAATTGAGCTGTTTACACGCATTTTTGATAAAAACCCAAGTCTCAGATCGCCAAAAAATAAAGAAGCTCCAGTAATGAGAAACTAAAAGTTGAGAAACCATTCATTCTTATAAGTACTGAAGGAAATCTTTATCATAATTATGCTATTGTTCACGTGTTTCCGGTATCATATTACTCAAAAGTTACTTGAGCAATGTCTAAACATTGGAAGTTTACTTTTGAAATGTTCACGATGGCAAAAGTAGTGACCTTGAAGTTTGTTATGAAACCTCTACAAAGAATTGAGCATACCACTCGTTCGCTGTTACTTACGGGATTACATTTTTGAGGTTCTCCTCTCGAATCCAGCTTGTCCACTGATTCGGAAGATTGATGTTGAAAATTAACTTTATGGCATTTTAAAACTTCTCTTAAAATATATTATTTTCATCTGCTGGCTTCGCGATTGAAGTCACATTTTTGTTTTTGATCGAGAAGTGTGATTTGTTGGGTTTGGGCAAAGCCATCGGAAGGGCGTGGAAGACGTGCAAAAAGGGGTGTCAACAGCGAACGATCGCGCGAAGAGCAGAAGACGCAGACCTTAGTGCCAATCAAAAAGTATGTAAAATTTATCGCTTTATACGTGTGCAAAAAAATTTGAGTTTTTGCGAAAGTATATATTCGTCGCGAGGAAAAAACGAGGGTGTGGTTTTCTCCACAGCAAACCCCTCCTTCCGCCATTATCATCAGATGACGCCATAGAAATAGAGCTCTCTGATTGGCTAGGTCAACCAAGATGGCGTCATATGTAAACAAACCGAAGGTTCTATTGTTACAAAATATGCCCTTGTTGTCGGTGACACTGTTCTCGTGAAGCAGGACAAAAAGAATAAATTATCGAAAAGATTTAACATGACACCTTACATCGTAATATCGCGAAAAGGTTCCAAGGTGACTGCGGAAAACGAATCTCATCGCATAACTCGAAACGTAAGCATCTTCAAAAGATTACATGGAAGAGAGGATATTGAGGAGTCAAACGCCGTTCAAGTAGAGCGTCATGACGCTGAGGATGAACGCTATATCGCAGAACCATTTCTTGTTGTAGTTCCTGAGGATTCGGAGACAGGAAGACGACGCTGCTAGACGGTATCCAGTGAGAAGGAGAAATCGAACAGAACTATTCGGACCAATAATATATTAAGTAATCTAGCTAGTAGCATTCGTTTGTAGTCTTCGGATTCACTTGATTAGTTTTGCTTTTGAATGGACGCTTTAGCAGTATACTCATTTTGTTGTTAGAGGACACCGCGTATCGTTAGTCATAGTTCATTTTTCTAAAAAGGGAAGCATTGTAGTGTAGGGACTAACCACCGGTTTTGCGGTAAACTAGAACCCAGCCCCCTTAGGTCAGGACTTCGAACGCGAGGAGCTAAGATGGCGACCACAGTTTATGAATACAAAGTTTCAAGCCTATTTGAAACACTATACTAGCCAGGTGTCGCTTCGATCTCATTCATACGATTTTTAAAATGGCAATCTTTTCTCCTTCATTTGATATGAGAAACAATCATCCCTTGTCATTTAACAGCCTCAGGGACAGGCGATTTGTACAGCATACTGTTTTGTTTTCGGTTGCTTTTCTTCCCCAGAGCTAACGTAATGTCTTGCCAACAAAAACGCTTATTTTACTTTGTTTTCAGGACTTTATTTCTGCCTTGCCTGCGTGGTCGATCAAAAAAATTTTGGTAGTGAAATTATTGATTTACTTCGGCGCTCTCTGGTTTCCAATCCATGAAATAGCAGAATACCTCTTAACCCTTTGGGGTCGAAGAGCCATTGGTCAAATTCAATGAATTTTTATTTCGGCTCTCCGTATGCTTTCGTTACAGGAGTGTAGCAAGATTGTTCAACTAACAAATGCAAGCATTTAGAAAATTTCAATGAAACATTCTACCATGCCACAGTGGGCCAAGAGGTGGAGATATGCAAAGTGAAATTTAAGCCATTATAGCTTGATGACAAAACAGCTCAGTCTGTCAGGTGTTCAATACTCTTAAAGCCTTGGCTCACTGACTGCGTTCGTGAGTCATTGCCATCAATTGAACATTTCTTTTCTCAGGTCACGAGGTTTGCTATTGTTAATGATAATAATACATTCTTTATGAGGGTCGTATAGGGGTTTGGGGGAACAGGGGAATATGCCTAAAAATGATTGGGGGAACAGAGAGCAAGCAAAAGTATGTAGAGGGAACAAGGGAACAATCAGTTTCCTTTCAGGGATCAGGGAACACTGTAGAAGATTAGGTAAAGTTTTTGAGAAGAAAGTTGATTATGATGAAACTTGTCAAAATTTAGGAATTTTCGTTCCTCTTTGTGTCTCACAATATTTTTTATGCGAATTGGATTTGGTGTCTGAATCACACTCAGAGCAGTGGTCACACTAATCCATTGACCTCGTTTTGGAATCGGTTTCATGAGGTCGAAAGAGCTGCGCGTGCATTGGAGGATTTTGGTGCAGGATCGGCGTACAACCTCTACAAGCTCAAGCATGAGAACTGTGTCTTTGGATAACGAGTCGCTACTCACTGTTGCAATGGCGTACCCAACGGGGGGGGGGGGGATGGGGGGTCTGGACCCTTCACTTTTCAAAAAAGATGGTCCTCAAGATTCATACAAAAAATCAATAAAATTTGTACCTCGGGGGGGGGGGGGGGGTCAGGCAGATCTGTCAAGCGGTGGTCTTTGAGGTTCTTGAAAAGCAAGGAGAGAATGGTTTTTTCAAGGCTTTGTAGAGCACTGTTTTGGATTTCTAAGAAATGTTTGAACGATGCTGGGAGAGACATTCTATGCCAAAGTAGAATGCATGTTCTCAAAATTCTCCTGATGCCTTGGCCTTCAGACCCACACATTTCGAGATCCCCTAGACCCCACTCGTCTTCTGTACGTGCCATTGGCTATAGGGATCCCTACTTGCTGCTGCTCCTTGAACAATCTCATCTAAAATGTTTTCAAGAGCTGAACTCTTACCTTTTTGAAATGATTCAAATTGCCATAACAATTTCTTTTGCAAAAGCTTCTGACAAAAGATGACTGACTAGACAATGATCAAGTGGTGAAAAAAGGCATTTCGTCGAAAATCAAGATCGAACAACCAGCGCTAAACCATTTTAGAGTAAAGGCTAAGAAAGGCAATTTGTAATTTGCTACTTGATATGCTGAAATGTTTGTTTCGAATAACGATTCTCCGTTTACTTTCCTAGATTAACTTGCTATGATGGTATAAATTCTCAAAATAAATGCAACAAAACGCCCTGCCTATTTTTTGTTTATTGGAGCCATGATGCAAGATATAACTGAAAAGGGCGCTCCCCTCATTTTCCAACCGTCTGAAGGGTGTGGTCCAAGGAAATTTCTGGTGCTACGCCCCAGATACCCTCACTTCTCATATGCTGCATACTCCTCTGAATGTTGTACTGCCCGTCACTGCAGCCATTTACAGAAATTGAAAGGAGAAGCCATAGTTGCAGGCTCTTACTGTTGTGGCTGTGGATGTTCAGTTTTTGATAACAGAACGTAGCTGTTCAGATATGTTGATTTTGTTTTATTCGTTTTTATTGTTGCTTTTTTTATGGTTTGTTTTATTCTCTCTGGCATGTTAGGATACAAAAAACAGTTTTTTCTAAAAGTAATGATTTGAAGATGCCAAAAAGGAAGTTTTACGAGGGATCTTGACAAATTTTGTTTTACATACATTTGTGTGGGGAACTTTTTTAAAATTCGCTAGGGAACATGGGAACGAATGATAATTTCATAAGGGAAGAGGGAAATAAGGACCCCCCCCCCACTTATACAACCCTCCTTTAGACATGGTCATTCAATCAGCTATAATACAAATGGTTAACATCATCCAATGGTTGACATCATTAAAAACACTTGGGCTAACCCTGGGACTTCTAGTAAAGCATATTGGTCTTTAAACAAGTATGTACAATTCTTTATACTCACATCTCGTTTCATGCAAGTTACTCAATCCGAATCAATCATGCTTTTGTCCCGGTGACTCAACTGTTAATCAGCTGATTTCCATAACTCACCCGGTTGTAACCCACCTCTTCATGTTTGCTCTGTGTATCTTGACATCTCTAAAAGCATTTGATAGGGTATAGCACGACGGTTTGATTTATAAACTGAAACGATGTGGCGTTTCTGGAGAGCTCCTTTTTCTGATCAAAAATTTTCTTAAGGATAGAAAACAGCGAATAGTTCTAGACAGAATTCTGCTTGGGGAGATATTTCAGCTGGGGTACCCCAGGGCTCTATTCTAGGACCCTTGTTTTTCCTTGAATATGTTAACGATCTAGCTGTTGATGTGAAGTGCAATGTTAAGCTTTTTGCTGATGATACATCGTTGTTCACCGTAGTAGAAAACTCTAACTCGGCTGCCAGTGATGTGAACCATGACCTAGAGTTGATAAGACAGTGGGCCTATGATTGGAAAATGTCCTTCAATCCTGATCCGCAATAACAAGCTGTTGAACTGATATTTTCTACCAGGGACGTAGGCAGCATCTCAAACCTGGAGGGGCACGACACTTCAAGGGCAATTTTTCCATTAAGCTAAAGGGGCATTTCCTGAAAATAAAAAGGGCACTTCTTTGTTTATTTCAAAATCTTGGGGGGGCACGTGCCCCCAGTGCCCCCCGGCTCCTACGTCTCTGTTTTCTACGAAAAGAATTGAAATCAATTATCCAGAAATTCGTTTTTAATGATATTCCAGTGATGAAAGTGGATAAACATAAACATCTAGGAATTATCATGGACTCAAGGCTTTCTTTTTCGGCTCATATCCAACCGGCTATCTCTAAAACAAGGAAATGTGTCGGTTAGCTGAAATATCTCTCCAAGTACCTACCCAGACATACCCTAAACGAATTATTTAAGCTCTATGTGCGGCCCCACCTGGAATACGAAGATGTTATCTATCATATTCAGGCCAAAGTATGCGAATTTCAGGGGCGGATCCAGCCCTGAATTCTGACCGGTTTATAGGGTGCTAAGAAGGGGTCTGGGGGCGAAGCCCCCAGAAAAATTCTTCGTGACCACGCCCTTCAGACTCTCGGAAAACAAGGGCAACGCCCTTTTACATAAATAATGATGGGCTGCAGGTCTAGAGCTTTTCCATGTGATTTCTACCCCCCATCCGCTGCATAATAACTTTATCGACGAATGTCTGGGCACATCGATGTTGGTCACCCCTCAGACCCTTAGAATTTAAGTTAAATTCTCTTACGCCTTCCTTCAACTTCAAAACTTCCTAAAATACACTCGTATTTTTGTTTTGTGTGCTATATCTCTCCTTCACTCTTCTCTTCGATGGCACTGTGAAGTCGATAAAGATCTTCCTTTTCTGGGTCAGCCATTGCCGTCTGCTGGCCCTTCTCGTTCTTTTTCTATTCGATGAAAATCTACTTCCTTTGCAAACATATTTTACTTCCTTCAGAAACGGTCTACTTCCTAATCAACACAGGTTCACTGATTTCAAACAATTGTCGACCGGTTCACGGAAGTCGCTGGACAGGTTCACTCAACCCTTATTGGTTCATCAGATTACAAGGACTTGATATCAAAACAATTGCGAAACGTCACAGCCATTCAAAGTGAATCAAATGTGCAAATCTGTTGCGCAACTTGAAACTGATAACGCAGCTTTCGAATCACATACCTCCTGGAGAACCATAGCAAATAAAGCCAAATGACTGCCATATGTAGGTTGCTTATTGTTTATGAGAAATTTTGTGCAGAAGTACCCTATGTCATGCCTATGAAGACTATCACCTTTTGACTTGAAACTGGTTTGCGGAGTGAAAATAGGTTCAAGTTATTTTACTTTTCTGTAAAGTTAGGCAGATACCCAGCAGATAATACAAATTTATCTTAGGTTTGGAAATCTGACCGATGCACGGAAACCGGTGAAACCGGTCTGGATCCGCCCCTGAATTTAGCAGTAACAGTATTTTGTCAAGTTTCATGGAAAAGTTGGAATCAGTTCAGTATTTTGCTGCTGTAGCCGTTAGAGGAACGTGGAGGGGGAAATCGCGAGAGAAGTTGTACGCAGAACTTCAGCGGGAATCAATGACTTCCCGAAGATGGAGTAGACGCCTTACGTTGTTTTACGAAATGATACATAATCTGATGCCTGAATATACAACTGATCCAATCCCTCAACTTCAGCAGCCGCATTACTCTCTTTGCAATCAGGATGTCATTGGGCGAATAAGGGCTAGGACAGAAAAATTCAAATCTAGTTTTTATCCCGATTGCTTGTCAGAATGGAATGGCTAGATCCGGAGGTTAGACTTGCACCATCGGTCGCTATCTTTAAGAGAAAGCTGATTTCAATTATCGGCCCCCCCCCCCTGCTAAATCTATCTTTGGGATTCATGATCCAATAGGATTATCTTATCTGACTCAACTTAGAGTGGATCTTAGTAAGTTTTGCTTTCACAAATTCAAGCACAATTTTAGGGATTCCATAAATCCAATGTGCCCTACAAACAATGGTATCGAGACTACGGAACACTTGACTTTTTGTTGCTCTGCCCCTCCTTTGAGGTTGAACGTCGAAATCTTCTCGCTATAGTGTTTGATTTGCTGCGTGCTGCGATCAATTGGACATTTCGATCTTTCAAATGACGTTTTGACACAACTTTTATTATATGGTGATAAAGACCTTCCAAAGGCCCTCAACAGAAATATACTCGAGTTAACTCTACATTACATCCACGCAACTGGTCGATAGCCCTGTCCACAAGTTGCTCGGCAACTTTCGGGCAACTTGAAGTCTTTTGGGCAACTTTTAGGGATGTTGGCAACTTTTGCAACTTTGAGAAACTTGTCCTTATTTTAGCAATATTAGAACTATTTTTATATTGTGCTTATTCTCTGAAACAGTAATGAAAATTAGACATGGAAAGGATCTGTTTTCTGGTCAGGCTGGGATTGAACGTCTTAGTTTGTGAAGAACTGCTCTTTGAAATTAATGATTTGTGACTATGATCAGTATGATGACGATGACGATGATGACAACGATGATTAATGTTGCTGTTGTGGTTGTTGTTGTTTATAAGCAACAAATGTTCAGAAGACAAACAATCGATACACTCATTTTTGTAATTGTCCGTTTGGGACAATACTTGTTTTTCGAAAAACTTGTTTACGCGTTTAGAAACAATAGTTGTTTACGCAAAGTTGTTTTTAATTAAAGTTCTTTGCCTAAAATCGGACAAAAGGTGTTTTTGCCTAGAAAATGGTTTTGCCTTAAATTGGACAATGGTTGGTTAATAGATAGTGTTAATGAGTCTTTAGAGGACAGTATTATTAATCCCTTGCGTATTGGACAACGAAACTAGTGACAATATTTTGAAGTTGTTTACGTCGTCAGAACGGTATAAATTAGGTTCGTATTCGTAGTTAGTTAGTTTTTAGCCTTCGGGCTGAAAGGATCAAAAGTCGCGGACGGTCTTCCAAACAACAAATGGTTCCTGCTGAAATACTGAAGATGTGTTACATGGTTTCAACACTATTAGAGTCAAAAGGGGGGCTCAAACTTTTAGGATGCTGCAGTTGCCTCATAAGAGAAAATGGTGAAATGAAATAAAAAGACACTTTTCGAAGCATCCTTGGCGCTAATCTTATGCATATTTGCCAATTATTCATACATCTATAGCACTTGGCCTTAAAAAAATTGACAATAGATTAGCAACTTTTGAGCAACTTTTTGAAAAAGTGGCAACTTTTGAGCAACTTTTCAGGCATTTGTGAGCAATTTTTCGAGATATTTCGAGCAACTTGTGGACAGGGCTACTGGTCGATTCAGTTGAGATCACCGTAAATCTAGTTAAACGTCACTAAACCACCAAGTCCATTTTTGAAAGTTTCTTGTCGTAGAGTCCTGTCCATATATTTCTTTGCAAGCCTGTTTCACATTAGATGTTAGGCTTATCATTACAAATCCAGGCCCGATAGATGTGTCTTGAGCGATGGGGACCTTGGGTGGGGAGCAGTGACAGGGACGGTTGTTGTCGTCGTTGTTTCCTCGGCCAGGGTTCCGATTGTTCACCATTATATTTTGGCCTGACATCTAATGTGAAACCGGCTCAACTATCTATTTGTAAAATGTTTTTATAATTAGCATTTATATCCGTATTCGTTGTAGCGTGGTATGTATAGTAGTTTATATTAGTTGTATTTTAGTTTATATTAATTCCAGGGGGTAGACATGACATTTTGCTCCTCCTGCCCCCGTCCTTGTAGTGTGGTAAAGTAGATTGTAGGTAGTGTTTAGGTAATTTTTGTTGCAAGTTTTTATATTGATGTTGAATATAAAAAAACATCATGAAATAGGATTCATTGCAGTATCAAGATTTTTTTCCATTCACATTTGACATTAAAACACATGAAATTATGCATCATTATTTACATATTTAGACCTTTACTGCTTATAGACCTAGCAAACTCTTTTAATTTTTTCATGAATCTTTTCAAAACTAATTTAATTGCCACCCTTTTTGGAAAAGTCAAAATATCGAAAAATGTCCACGGCAGCTTTACATCAAAGTACCATAACTCTCTTCCAAGCCATTCAATTCAAACAAAAGATGTCATAGAATTTTACACCAACCTTTTTAAAGATTTGAAAGATTTGAGCCCTATGCCATGATATGAAGCAATTGTTATGTAACGGGCCTGACAATGTCCTGCACGGCAGGATGAAATATTATTAGCCATGAATAAATTCAAGCACGTCGTGTTGTGGTGTTTCAGCCTTCAAAAAACTATTCATTCATTCGTATTCACTAGTTTTGGCAAAGATAGTTTATCTTTTCATGGTAGAATATTATGGAATTCCCTGCCTAATGATACAAAAATTGCCGCCTCCATCAGCTCTTTCAATTCATGCACACACAAATTGGCATGGAGAGAATTGCCGTTGCAAAATTTGTAACTAGGGTATTTTATTTTACGTTATTTATCATGAACTGTAATTCATTTTGTTTTTGTAAATAGTTGGTCTTTATCAGTTCTTATAGTAGAGCTATGTTTTAAGAACCACCTTTAAAGAATTTTATAATGATAATAAAATAATAATAATAAATTCGTCACCGCAAGCATCTTCGGATCCGATGATCGACGCATATGGCACGCAAAAATCACAAAAACCTGATAATCCTAGTTTATCACTGATAAACTAGGATTATCATTTTGATAAATTAGGTTTATCACGATAATCTGGGATTATCAACTGAGAAACTGAGATTATCAACATCTCTTCGATAAACTAGGTTTATCAAAGAGAACTTCATTATCACTTGATAATTCTATTTTATCAGAGGATGGAGACAAGTAAAATGTACCACGGTGCCAAGGGGGCAGTACCAGGTACCAGGTACCAGAAGGGCAAGGGGGCAGTACCCAGCACCGTTTTGGTTGGTACCCGGAACCATAAAGCCAGGTACCAAATACAACTTCAAAATAGCCAGTACCAACAATAGAAAATTCGAGATGAAAGAAATCGGCTAGAGTCTGAATAAAAGTCAAGAAATTATTTTCTTCGGCAAGCCCTTCTTATAGTATGCAGGATATGTGGTGAAATCCAAACAAAACTGACGTCAATACCATGAATATATGTCTGCATGTTACAAGGATATGTCTGCATGTTCACGAATCTCAAAGGAAATCTGTAAGGAAGTCATCGAGACTCAGGAGACCCCCAAAACGTTTCGTCCCTGGTGACGCTTAGCTGGCGTTTTCAGTTTTCTGCATGCAGTTTCCTCGTGTGTTGGCGGTGTGCGCCGATTCGTTTCCCTTTTGTGTCTATGGGCCGCACGTCAAATCCACTACATGGTAGCAGAGGGTAGTTGAATTTTAGTATCAACATTGAGGTATTACGTGAAGTTTCCTCCCGAATTTAGCTTATTACGCTGGTATTTGCATCATTTTGACATGATAAATTACATGCTAATATTTGCATGGGGAACTTTGCGTATTACATTTATGTATCTTTTTCCTATTTGTTTGCATTTGCATGATGTATCTATAGTCAGGGCTGTTAGCAAAATTGTTGTGCAAAATCGGATACCAGCATGAAACTTCGGTCACTGGGGTAGTTTTGAGCGCTGAAAAAGATAAGATGCAGACCCCAGCTGAAAAATGCCCCCAAGTGCTATTTTCAGACGGGGGTACTAGGTCCCAGGCCTCAAAAAGTGATAATCGTTATAATTCTGCTGCAAATTATGATACCAACATGAAAATTGGTAGACATGGGCAGTTTGATATGCTGAAAAGGATTAGATGCAGACCCCAGCTGAAAAATGCCCCCAAGTGCTATTTTTAGACGGGGGTACTAGGTCCCAGGCCTCAAAAAGTGATAATCGTTATAATTCTGCTGCAAATTGTGATACAAGTATGAAAATTGGGACACATGGGCAGTTTGATATGCTGAAAAGGATTAGATGCAGACCCCAGCTGAAAAATGCCCCCAAGTGCTATTTTTAGACGGGGGTACTAGGTCCCAGGCCTCAAAAAGTGATAATCGTTATAATTCTGCTGCAAATTGTGATACAAGTATGAAAATTGGGACACATGGGCAGTTTGATATGCTGAAGAGGATAAGATGTAGACCCAAGCTGGAAAATGCTCACAAACTCCACTTTTAGACGGTGGTACTAGGTTCCAAACCCCAAAGGCGGTTCTTCTATTTAATGGGCAACCAATTGTGATACCAGCGTGAAAATTGGTAGGGGCAGACACCTCGATACGCTGAAAAAGACTGGATGTACATGCACGCTAAAATTTGCCCCTTGTGCTATTTTCAGACTTGGGTACACTGACCACTGTAACACACACAAACGTATCAAGTGAAAAGATATATATTTGTGTTGTCCTTATTCATCTACATCTGAGCATTGTCCTACACCTTTGCGGAGTTCAATACATTCGAGACGATATTGTTTGCATTTGCATCTTGAGGAGCAATTCCGCTTACAGCTGCATCTTACAAGTTCATAGCATGCTTTTGAGGCCTCCGCATTCAACATCCACCTTGGCGATATGTCATTTTCGTTTCGTTTCCATCCCCATTCATTGACATCTGGTATCTGAGCATATGCTTGAAATACTAACATCGTGGTTTAAACGTACAGCTACGCTATTTTATGATCCTACGATCGAAAAGTTATTACATTGTCACATAATTCAGCTATCTAATATAACATTGAATGAAATGTCTTACCCGCCTTGCAGTATAGCTCTCCTGGAATGATGAACCAACGCATCTCTCTTGTAGGTGGTATACATTCAATATCACGTCCTTTTGAGGTAAATAGTGCTCTTCGACACTCGTTTACGGTGTGTAGAGAACTTGATCTGTCGTATAGCAGAACTCGTTCGAGAAGTTCCATATCGCCTTCATTCAGTTGGTGTGTTCCAAATTCTGATAACCTGGACAAAGAGTTGAATAGTTTTTCAACATTGACTTTTAGCTAATGATATCTTAGCAAAACTGTACAGACGTTGAACACGAAAATAATAGAGTATAACATGAAATAAAAAGTAAAGCTACTAAAAACTCTACGAACATCTTTCTACTGGGCGTAACCATCGAGGCAAGAAATTCCTTGAAGATAGCTTTCCTCATTATACAAAGCAGAGTAGCAATATATTATTCCCGTGAAGTGATTCTGTGTGCTGCTGGAAAGATGGATTAAAGTGAAATATAATGAAACATGACAAGTTTAACTGCAGGAGTAAGTAATCTTCACAAGAATCCACTACTTTTCCCTATATATAGGTCCTTTGACTTCAATATCAAGGTTTCTAGAGCCCAGTAAAGTTATAAGCTGCCACCAATTGAACATTGCAGAATTGTGAAAAATATTTAGCTCAACAGAAATAGAAAATACCTCAAGAAGACGTTTGCTGCATCTGGGTATGCTTTCCATGTATCCCAAGCCATTTTCTTCCCACGGCCACCAAACGAAGATACTGTATCACATCCTGTGAATGCATACCAAAAAAGAATTGCAGCACAAACTCGAATTCCAAGTTTTGCAGCATACTCATGAATTGGAAGCCAACGTTTATGAACCCCAGTACCGAATTCTATCCAAAGCTCTTCTATTTGCAGTTGATCGAATACTGATAGAGCTATGACGACCACATCAGTATCAACTGTTCGTATGGAGATTTTAAGATGGCCTGACCTGGCAGCGTGAAGGGTGTGGAGGAATACCCTTGTATCGGCTTCCTCATGGTTGCATGGCGCAAGCGAGGCCAAATTGACTGAAACATGATTGCAGATTGCATTTTCAAGAGATGTTGCAATAATGATATTTTCGTTTGCATGTTGTTTTCCAAGCTCTGTTGCTAGCATCGTAAAGAGTTCCTCTTTGTTCATATCAACTCGTAGAAACTGACGCCAATTTTTGCAAATAGGTGTTGATTCACGAACAGATACCCTAATACCATCTCCTCTCTTTTCCCTTGTTTCAGACTTAAGACTTTTTGGCAAATATCGATCGAAAACGACGTCTACTCGTCGGCGGCCATCAGCTCGTAGCTCCTGTAGAACCTTTGGTACAAATAACTTTGAACAATACTCCCCGAATGTTTTAACATCGCCTGGCAGAGTCATTTGAACCAATGCTGCACCATCAATCACTGTTGCTGTCGTTTTTGGACAATCGAGTCTTGTTTCACCATATGTTTCGAGAATTTGAAGAAAATCTGCTTTGCTCCCTTTCCTTAGCTTGCCTTATTCCGATAATGATGGAGGATACGCATGATTTTCATGTGAGAAAGACTCTCCAAGATCGCTTTCTCTTGACTGGCAGGCAACATACAGTGATGCAAATAACTTGCGATCTTGCTTTAATGAAACTGCTTTTAGCTTTGACTTTGAAGTGGCGATTGAATTCCTCTGTCTGAACAAGGAGAGTTTGTTTCTTGAGATCGTTGAATAAATAGAAACTTTACAACTCACAAGCCTTTCATGTACATATTGCTGATATTGGGTCTGTCCAGTGACAAAGGCTAATCTGACCGATTCAGCAGCACCTTCATCCATTATGGTTTTACTCACAGCATTTACAAGAATATCATTCTCTTCGAAAGGATTTCCAAGCTCTTCAAATGTGTCTTTGAATAAAATGACATCTTTTCGAAAGCGTTTTTCGTGTGCATCAGTGTCTTCATTATGGCTGAGGTCGTCCTTTTCATTGTCGGTCGAGTCCTCAAATAATTGAAGTAACCTCGCAATCTCAGGACCTGCAATCATCCACTTGATTAATGCAGTTGCATTTTCTAAGATGCCTATTGCTCCACCATCTATCTTCACAATTTTGTTATTCTGCTCATGGGCCTGATCTTCGGGCATACTTGACAATTTTCTGCTAGTCTTCTTCGATGTAAAATGGCCTTTCTTGAATTCTTCATAGATTTGAGGATGCCTCTCCTTTAATCGCTTGAGGTCGTTGATGAA
The DNA here is from genome assembly GCA_039566865.1 of Aurelia coerulea. Taxonomy (NCBI): domain Eukaryota; kingdom Metazoa; phylum Cnidaria; class Scyphozoa; order Semaeostomeae; family Ulmaridae; genus Aurelia; species Aurelia coerulea. Next base: position 13,725,276 of record CM076949.1, on the reverse strand, counting down.
TATCGGTAGCCATCGTGCGTAATGGGTATGGTCTAATGAGAACATCCATGGTGCAATCTGTTCAAGGGCACTCACAAACATATCAAAGTTCGATACCCGAACGCTTTGAACCAAGAGAAGCAGAATTGACTCCAATTCTATCACTGTGTACCAATACTTGAATTGGACTGATTCTTCAAGGCGTTGAGATATCCAGCTCTCTAATGGATGGCTGGAATTACTTCGAAGGTGTGCGTTTTGGAGTAGCAAATACAGGCCTGCACAAGAAACTTGATGTGTGTATCTTGTTCGCTTTACTTGTCTTCCCGATAGAAAAGACTCTGCACGCCCAGGTGAATTGATCTGCGCTTTGACTAAGATTTCTATCCAACCACTTCCTTCCAGCCAATCACCTATCGCATCTAAAAAGGCCATCTCGATATGCAAGGTGCCGAGCATCATCAGCAAATGGTCTTCCCCGTAAATTGCTGGGTACATCCATTGAATTTGTTTTCCCAACGCATACACTGGCTGATCAGCAGTAACAACAGGTGCTTGATCGGAATTCAATCTTAGCAAAATATTCTTGATGATGTCCATTGTATGCCGTACCATTGCAGTAGAATTTACAGAATCTTTCAACAAAGGAAGTAGGGTTGAATGTGACTTCACTGGAGTGTCCAGGATTCTGTTTGCATGAAAGCCTGACCAAGATAAACGATTCTTTACGTCAATAGAGCTATTTCCTTCATTAAGTGACTTTAAATTTGAAAGCCATTCAAGTGATTCATCCGTTGCCCGTTTAGAGGTGACACTGGAAGGATTCACTGACTGCAAAGGAAATTCGGCTGCAAAACTTTTAGTTGGAGGGAGAGACGTGTAACTTTCTGGAAGCTTTAGCTCTATATTAGAAGCTTCATCCGTTTCTTGTAAATCTGGTAACACCATTTCAGTCTCTGAATCGGGGTGCTGGAAGATAGAAATACTGGTGCCATGGAATGAGTTTGTTGCAGTGACAGATGAAGGATTGTGGTCGATGTTATCGATTGCTGCAGTGGTGAATAATCCTTCTTTCAGACACGGTGGACAAACAATGCCTTGTTGCTGGTATTTCTGGCAAATTTGCTTTGCAATTGTAGTTTGGACCTGCTGTACCCGATCGTAGGAGACGCACGTTCCGTACTCTGCAAGGCGACAAACGAGTCCTTTCTTTCTTGTTTTAGAATGAATCATCAGCCCTAGATAAAGTGGAAACGGTGTTTCTTGCTCCTTGCTATGTCGTGTACTCTTGGTGGTGGTAGTTGATCGCTTATATTTCACCATATTGAACCTTACTAATTGGGCTATTGTAAGTGCAGCCTTGTGTGTTGATGTAGATAACGCATCTGTTATGCTCGTTCCGCTGATGAGCATACTTATCAAAGTGACAAGGGAGGGCGGTACTGAAGCTTCTTGAGGTACAAGGAGTTTGGCGGGGTCCTCAATCTGATGTGAAAAAACTTGTTTCCTGATGATATTGGCAGCTTTGGAAAGACAAATTCCATCATCCTGGTCATTCTGCAGGCATGCTTGATAAATCGCTGCACCAGTTTCTTCCCTGATGGTTAAGAGAACATTGTTCCCTTGTTTTTCTTCCCTAAGCTCTGGAATATGATGTATAATATCATTCTTCAAGCGAGTGCTGTGCACATTCTTGACATATTCTGAAGTAGCACCATAGGCCAGAAGGCGATCGCAAAAGAGCTTTTTCAAACTACTTAACTTGAACACGGAAATATTAGCGGAAGATTCTATCATGTCTCTAAGATAGTCAATAATCTCTGCCAATACCACCCCTTTTCTAATAGCTTCCTCTGTTTGACGAACAGACTTTGTTCGATGAAAACTTCTCTGACGGTTGTAAAGAGCAGCAAGGCATTGCTTATGATATCGGGCCTCAACTGCTACCATGTCACCTTCGCTTAATTTTGCCAAGAGTTTTTCATCGAAGAGCTCCCTTGCCGCGTCACGAACATTCTTATCAAGGCCAAGCGTTTGCGCATTTGTCAAATTTACTTCCAAATCCTCCTTTTCACAAAAAAAACATCTAACTTTAAAATTATCAGCGCTGTACCTTCTGCGTGTGCTAGGTGGGGCCTGAGAAATTTCAACATCAGCTGTTTGTTTCTTCCTTTTCTTACATACCCTTTCGTAATGGTATTCGTCATACTTGTTTTTGCAGCGCTTGTGGAATTTTGCCTCATTTTGCAAGAGATTGCCAGCTAGTACCTCGCTACTTTCTAGGCCAGTCCTTGCACGAAGGGAAGAAGGAAGCTCACCAATATCATGAAACTTTTTAAGCTGCTCTGCAACAGTTCTATATCCTGAAGCTTAGGTACTTGAAAATATTCTCAGGCAGAATAAAGCAAGCTCCTCGTTGTTTTGAAGATCTGAAATGGGTTCAAATCGATCCCCTGTTTTTGACGGCTTTTTGAGAATTTCAAGGCTGCCTTTTTCTTCAAAATCCTTAATTCGGAAACTTTCCCGTGCCCAAAAAAATTGCAAAAAATATCCATAATGTAGACTGGTCTTTTAGCGACTGAACAACGTTTGAAATATATCAATCTGTCACTTTTTTTCTATAACAGATTGCGTTGGGTCACTTTTTTCTGGGTCACCCGGTATTACTAGAGGAGCATCGCCCTAAATGGTCAGCTAACGTTTTTCATCATATCTGACCGCGCTTCAAAAACTTCGTTTCAAAAGGAGTTCGGGCCTGGATTTTGCAGGAGAGCGCGTTAAAATTATTCACTGATGCCATTTCTGAGATTCTGTCGTGTTGTTTTCGTTTTTTACCGACTATCCTTGTCCTGGAGGATGTTTCTAAAACACTTACCTGAAATGGATAAAGGTGAGAGTATTTTATGTCCTTGTTATTTTCCAAGCCCAATATTTGTTTTCTTCGCGTTGCCTCAGGATCTCGTATAAAGTACAACTAAAGTTTGTTTTCAGGCAACTCCAACCCTCCAAAGGTCATTTTTGAAGAAAAATCTCAGAAATTTGAATTGAATGTAAAAGCCGGGGGCTTTATTTCGGTTGTGGTCAGAATAGCCTACCTGCGCCCCTATTGGTCAGCCTGTTGATTCTGACTTCCCTTACTGACCCCCCTGTCAACCACACTGTTAGAAGTCATAATTCTCAAGATAATGGTAAAATTGTAAATCTTGATTTTTTGTCAATTTCTGCCTTGTTAATTTCATTTGTGTAAAGTTTCATTCACGAACTAACTTTCCCTGTAGTCAATTTCATCATCTTATCTATCAATATTTTGAAATGTAACCATATCAATTCATTCTTCTTGCAAACCCCTCCTCCCTTTGCTTCATTTTCAAAAATATCCCGTAGACCTCCCTATTCCTTCCCCCTGCACTCACAGTTTAATAATCCTGCTTCGGTTTGCTGCGTCGAGATAAGTTCAACCAGGTAACTGCAAAGGCGTCGTTATGCATTTAGGGTACGTCCAAATTAGACGCCATGCCCAAAATTAGGCCGTTCAGACCGGCTTGCGTTTGAACTGAAAATTTACCAAGACAAACAAGAAACTAGTCGTTACATTTAAGTTTAGCTTTCAGAAAGAGTTAATGAACATTTTCATCGTGATTTGCCCAGTCCTAGAGCGTTTCCTTATTTTTAAATCAATTTTGTTGCGAAACCTGACCATTTAGGGCGAAGCATCTCTATGTAAAGAACAAGAAAAAAGGTCCCACTTTCGAGAATTCGTTGCTCCACAAGTACTTCATGGATTTGAATGATTCAAATTCTAGTTAAAAGCCAAAATATGGGTAAATTCAACTTTACAAAAATTTCATGTTTCAAAATGACTGAAAAAGGGCCTAAAACACTTGATCAAATCGTTAGGACTCTCCTCGCAGAGAACAATTGTTTTTGAAAAAAGCGGTGGTTTCACCTCTCTCAAGAGTAATAAGACATAACATTCTCAAACAGATACCAAAGATTTTAAATCCCATGGCAATAAATCTGCAGACGACGTCTCTCACCTATGATAAATTGCTTTCTCTCTGTTGTTCTGAGCGAGGAGTCTTTTATTATTTGATCATATATTTTAGGCCTTTTTCAGCAATTTTGCAACCACAAAAGTTTTTATAAATTTAATTTACCAATTTTTCCACTGCTTGTAACAAGGTGAGGAAGATGACAAACATACTTCAATCTTTTGGCTGTCAAGCAAATATTGATTCATTCCAATCCATCCAGTTTTGATGCTATGAATTTTCAAAACTGGGAACTTTTTTCTGGCTCACCCGGTATATCATTACAACCAAAGATTTTAACAACAAAGCCTTTCTCCTAAAAAACTATTAATACTTAAGATCGGTAAGAGGGTGATCGTGTCTGCTCGTTGTTTATGAAAGTTTAATATCGCTAGATTGCTGAATCTCGCTTCGCCGCTTGTTTCATGCTTGAGCGAAGCCAGGTTTTGAGGCGTCTAGCCATTGAGAAAGATCTCTCAACAGATGCAGCAGTTGAGTGTTAATGACCATGTTTTACGTTACTTAAATGTGTGTATAAGTTGTTTTTCTTCGTTGTCATTGATTTATTTGAATGAATAAAATTGAAATTTTTGAAAAAAGTGGATGTATATAGCCCCCCTAGCCCAATGACTGCGCGGTCCCTGGGCCTATCGTACATATAGGCCTATCGCACACATTTACCTATCGCATATAGACCTATCGCACACATTACTGCATAGTGCATGCATCGTTATCCAATTCTGAGGTAGCCTGATAACCAGACCTGATTTCTCTGGTTATCAGGATAATTCTGACGCAACTTCTGCGCAATTGATTTAAATCCAAATTTCTCAAGAACAGGTGTCTCGATGAGTTGCTAATCACAAAAGATTTGCACTCCGAAATCTTTTCTTTCATGACATGGGAACAATTGGCTGCGTTTCGTTCTCTTGGGAATGAAACAAAAGCTAAATCGTTGGTTTTTGATCATTATTAATTGTTTACATCCATCATAACGATAAGAAATAATAAATTTGCTATTTGAATCGCTATAATCGGTAAAATTGTTTGGATTTCATTCGGTTTCGTTCCGCTTCGTTCGGTTTCGTTTCGTTTCGTTTCGTCGAATATAATAAGCCCACAATACTCCTTGTCGTTGATCTTGGCCATAAAAATAAAGGTCTTTTGGCGCAGGGGCGCATCACTCTTTCAAAAAGCGTATAAAAGGAGTGATATGCACTCCATTGGAAAAAGCGTACGAGATTTCTATGGAACAAAGGGATTTTTAGGGATTTTATACGGATTTTCCTTGAAAACAAAAGGATTTTGCCAAAGCTGCGCAAGATTTTTAGAGGATGAGTCCCCCTAGGATCGCGCCTCGGATGAGACGAAGCTATTCTCGAATCATCCAATTGGTTCATCATGGGTTCATTAATTCATGACTTCTTCCCTGTTTTATATGATGCATAGTTTTCAAGAGAAATCCCAAAAAGAGTTCGTTGGAAAATCTTGTATTGTGTGCCTTGTCGACACCAGCCAAGAGTGGTGAAATCACTCTCCTACTACATCATCAGTCCTAAATGTTTTACCTTCACGTGCACACAATATTGCTTTCGTCATTCATTTGCCTTAAACGTCCTTTGAGTTTCCGTGTTTGTTAAAGGGGCTGGGTCACGTAACCGTAAACAGATCTGTTATCTTTATAATCTATATTGTTGCCCACACGCGCTGGCACGCGCCCATTGTGTTCTGCACAGATTTTGGTGGATGGGGTGAATCCACGATAAAGTTACTTCTAAAAATCCATCAATATCTTTGCAATCTTACAAGATATGGTTGTTTCGTTTGTTTCTCTCTGAAGTTCAAGAGTTCATCTTCAAAATAGCACTTTCATTTTGAGAAAAATAGTGGAAAATCTGTGTGATATGGCCTGTCAAAAAAAACTGCAAAATCGCCGTTTCGAAAGAAGTTTGTTTACTTTACGTGACCCAGCCCCTTTAATCTGAAGGGCCATTAGTATTATGAACAAGTTTTAAATGCAAATTCCCTGTTTGTGTGCTTCATACAAATCACAGGACCTCTTGGGAATTTCTATCACGTCATGTCAGGTTGGTTTCTGCTGGGTTCAGATCGGTTCAGATGGGTTCAGATGGGTTCAGATGGGTTCAGCTGGGTTCAGATGGATTCAGCTGGGTTCAGGTGGATTCAGGTGGGTTTAACTTATATAAATCACGCCTTCCAACTTGATGTTTTATCGATCTGTACTCCAAGATACTTAACCTCAATTATCATCGGGACAACCTCGTCACCAATAAAAACGTAAGGCTAATGCCAATGGGGTTGGCAAAGCCCCCCCTCCCCACGAAGTTTTTAAGGGCCGTTCTTCGAAATTTCGCAAATAGCAGAAAATGTTTCGTTCACTTCTGCACTGGCATTGAAGATTGGCATCGTAGAGACAGAACATTCAATCTAGGTGGGTGTATTGATTCGAATTATGACTAATGGGCATTTACACATAATTTTATTATGAACTGCAGTTATTGTCAGTTATCGATTAGCTTTAATTGGCCGTTTTTGTGGGAAGTTACTGTGGGCTTAAGTAACGCAGTTCGACCAATATTTATCAAATTTGTTGTTCGCTTTCTGACAGACGGGGAAGGGACTTTGCAATGTTTTAATTTGATTTATACTTCGAAAGGATTTGGTTGCAAGAAAAACATCTAAGTCCCGCTATAAGTCCCAACATCTAAAGCTTTATTTCACCTGAATACAAGATGCGGTTTTTGTCCAATTTGTCCGAAGAAATTATACGTGCCCCACAACAACGCTGAACAATATTCTCGTCTGGTTTCACTGCTATATCTTCTCCTGGTAGTTGGTCAATGCTATAAAGCTCTTGGGTGGAATTATTTTGTCTAAAAATCGGCAAAATGACATCTCGTAAAGCTTCCATTATTTTAGGCCAGCATTACAGCTTTGTCCTTTCGCGCTCGTGCAAAACTTCCGACTGATCAAATTCTAAAGCGCGATTCCAATAATATGAATGGTACGCAAAGCATTATGGGATACTATTTCAACCCCCCCCCCCCTGGGCTAATGCCATCACTGCTAGAGATATTCTGGAGTTTTGCCTTGCTGCCGATAAGCATGGTTTGAGTTATCGCTGAGTTTAAAGCCAACTTGTTGCCTTCTAACCATAATTTGAACTTGGACCAATCATCGTTAATTGCTGAATTAATTGCATCGACCGATTTCGAGGAATAAGAGATGCTGGTATCGTCTGCATACATACTTACTTGGCATTTTCAAGTACAAGTGCAAGGTTATTAATGTACATCAGATCAGAAAATAAGTGGTCCCAAGCAAGATCCTTGGGGAACTCCATATCGAATACTTTCAATATTCGATATGTGCACTGAACCATTCAAGCTCATTACCCCTTATATCATAATTAGGATAACTTTTTCAACAGGATACTATGGTCTACTGTGTCGAAAGTTTTTTTTAGGTCGATGAAAACGACTGCATTGACATTGCCCTTATTGATGTCTGTGTACCAATCATTAGCGCTCTTAAGTAGACATGTGACACAAGAGTGCAATGATCGGAAAGTAGATTTGTGCAAATTCAGCAACTTGTTTTCATCCAAGTATTGGCACTGTTGGTCATTTAAGATTTTCTCAAATAAACGCGAAACCGTTGGTAGAACCGAAATAGGATGGTAGTTAGCTTTGATGTTTTCTGGGCTTTCTTTGAAGATAAGTGTTGTTATCCTTCCTATTTTTCAACAGTCAGGAAAAACACACTGCTTCAAAAAAGTATTAAAAATGATACTCAATGAACTAGCTAGGACGCCTATGCTATGCTATCCTTGTAGAGCCGATTGGAGGGCATGCTCTCTTTAAGGTGGCATGATTTATGTTTGCCTCACAACGTTAAACAAGTTTTAGAAATAGAAAGTTTTGCTCCGTCAGTATAATAACGGTGTTGCATTTGTCTATTTCTAGGGCCCTCTACCCGTTGTGGTTGCAGAGAAAAGCAAATCTCCATCACCAATTCCAGAAGTGAGCATTGAGTGAGTTCTATCACGGAATCTTAAAAGAGCTATCAGCAAGGCATGGATCTGTCTTGTGTTCTGCAATTCGTAACCCAATTTGGACTAAGTTAACATTTCAGCATTATTGACCGGCGGGGGGCACTTTTGGCCCCCCTCTTTTTGCTGAAACTACAAGAGATATAACAATAAACTTATCCCAATTGTTCTCTGGGCAACTAAAAGTTAATAAAATTCAAAAATTTCGGCGGCATAGCGTCATATAACATACTAACGGCAGATATATTTAAGAATGTTTGGTGAGGGGGGGGGGGTGCAAAAAATGCCAACGGTCCAAAGAAGGTTAATGAATGATTTCTCAAATTGATGATGATTTGCTGGTGATAGCTGGAACTACCTTGAAACAATTTTTGGTGTAATGTGATTGTCAAATTGCATGCAGTTTATTTAAGCATTAGTTTTTAAACGACATCTAAGCAGTAGCAGTAACTATGTCCTACACTGCAAGATTCAACATCTTCATTGCACTTACCGTCAAGATAAGGCTGAAATCCTTACTGGTTGTCAGAGCATGCGGAAATCATCCAATTTCATGCTTGTCAGCCAATGAGATCACCGCTCTCTAGCCCCTGGAGACAAAATCGCTCGTTTGAGGTAAATTTTCTAGTACCCTCACTAAAACTGAAATGGATGCTAAAATACTTCAGTTATTTGCAATTTTTTTTAATAAATCAGTTATGGGGATGTCCTTCCAGAGTTGTTTACATGTTTAGGCACACAGCTTGTTTGGGGCCGGAGCTGTGTTCATTTTCCGGTCGAAGAATATTTACCTTCGTTGAAATATCTATAGAAATCGCTACAAATGAGATATACAGATAAGAATTTCAGCAATTATGCATACTGACCTCAGCAATAACCGAAACTCTTTCACTGCTATCATATCTCAAAATTGGAGGCAACTTCTAACGATTTCTAGTAGAGATATCATTTGGGCCTAAGCTTGTCCTCGCTTAAAACTCATTCCATTGCACTTAAAAAGTAATGGTAAAGTTCTTGAGCTAGATAATGCGCTTACCCATGACTCATACACCAGTTTGACTTCGTTTGCCTTCTTTAATTTGCCAAATTTTTGTAAGAAACAACCAGTTGTGGGCGAATTGCAAAAACTTTCTTCGGTCCATATTTTTCTCTACACAGATTCTCCGCTTCAAACAACAAACAGTGAACTTTGACATTGTATCATAAAAGTCTTGCATCACAGAACATTCCTTTTGAACGATTCCATGCGCTTTAGCGAGGCACTCGTGAATTGTATTCACGCATTTCGTTCTTTTCGTTCTTATTTCAATCAATGCAAAACATAAAAAGAACAAAACATTGTTTTGGGTTCGCTAAAAAAGATACCCGGTTTTGCACTTTTGTTTGTTTGCATTGACTGATTGAACCAAATGCGTGAAAACAATTCACGAGTGCCTCGCTAAGGCGCATGGAATCGTTCTATAGGAATGTTCTGTGATGCAAGACTTTTATGATACAAAGTTCACTGTTTGTTGTTTGAAGCGGATAGACTGTGCAGATAAAAATATGGACCGAGGAAAGTTTTTGCAATTCACCCACAACTGGTCGTTTCTTATAACAATTTGCTAATGTAAAAAAGGCAAACGAAGTCAAACTGGTGCCTGAGTCATGGGTAAGTGCATTATTCAGCTCTAGAATTTTACCATTACTTTTTAAGTGCAATGGAATGAGTTTTAAGCGAGGACAAGCTTAGGCCCAAATGATATCTCTACCAGAAATCATTAGAAATTGCCTCCAATTTTGAGATATGATAGCAGTAAAGGAGTTTGGGTTATTGCTGAGGTCAGTATGCATAATTGCTGAAATTCTTATCTGTATATCTCATTTGTAGCGATTTCTATAGATATTTCAACGAAGGTCAATATTCTTCGACCGGAAAATGAACGCAGCTCCGGCCCCAAACAAGCTATGTGCCTAAACATGTAAAAAACTCTGGACGGACTTCCCCACAACTGATTTATCAAAAAAAATTGCGAATAACTGAAGTATTCTAGCATCCATTTCAGTTTTAGTGAGGGTACTAGAAAATTTACCTCAAACGAGCGATTTTGTCTCCAGGGGCTAGAGAGCGGTGATCTCATTGGCTGACAAGCATGAAATTGGATGATTTCCGCATGCTCTGGCAACCAGTAAGGATTTGAGCCTTATCTTCTTACCGTCAGCCACGCACTACTATTTAGCATGCATTAGGTGAGTAAATAAAACTTTGGAGCATTGCGAAGCTGATTAAATAGATACATCGTTATAATTTTATGTTACAACTATGAATAAAAGTCTTCTTCTAATTAGAGACAAAATTTGTGTTTGTTGTCAACCTTAAGTTTTCAAAGTAGCAATTAAAATTTTGTGTACGTTGGCGATCATACATTTGCATAGAATTCCTCAATCCGAAATAAATGGCTTTTAAGATTTCTCACCTTGTTGACAGCCTGAAGGAAGTCCTTCTGTTATGGGAGATTTAAACGAGTGTATCACTTAATAACGCCCGACAACACCTTTCTCGAGGAGTTCAGCCTCGCTTTGATGCCCCTATACAAATGTATAGGAAAATGACCGGAAGTGAATATTTTCGCCGACTTTGAACGTTTCTTGCAGTGATGCGATGTGATTTTTCCGCGTTAATTTAATCTTAAGAGGTAGTGAATGTACCTAAGAAATGTTTAAAACTAAAATCGTTTTGATTTAAACTTCCTGGTAAACTCCACGCAATTTGACAGGAGTGATGGTCTTATTCTAAGAGATTTTCATCCTTATTTGGGCAAATTTTTTGAATTCATTGTTTTAGGTGACGTAAGCAGCGCCTTGAAAACCATGACATTTAGAAAATGCCGTAGATCGTAGAAATTGTTTTGAAGCGGCGTGGTCTGCTTGCTGCTTGCTTTCAAAAAACCTTTTTAATTCTGAACGAAATGAAGAAATAAACCAATATGCAGAGCACTAGCGATCCTTTTACTACCAGTGAAGGACAAGATCTGGGTTCTTTGTTCTAGGTACTTTCATGTTTTCAAATAAGTCTCCAACCGGCAAGAAAGGAAGAGCCAAGAACAAGCAGCTTATTTAGGCTAAGAACTCTGATATTTATGGATCAAGAACTAGAATCATTTTGTTTATGATGGCAGGTGTCTTTGATGGACAAATGGATAACAAATTATAGAAAATATATCATTTGTACTGGGCAAGTTCCTCTCAATGATGGAACAACTCAATGCAGTCTGGAAATCTCCTCTTTTTGGCTCTAAAAACTGACCGACAAGGAAGATGGGGGAGGATGCTGTCTATCGAAATTGCAATGACTATTTCTGAATGGACAACGGCAATAACTGCTTTTTTGGTAATTTTCAGAAACTCATGAATAAGCATGGCAGTAGGGGCTAAAGGGTGAAATGGGTGAGCTTCGGGTAAATGGGAAGGCAAATAAATTGAATACCATTCTCAAAAATGTTAAGCTTTTGAGCCACCCCCTTGATGTTGCTTTGTGAAAGTTGACTTACTAGAAAAAAATCTACTATTTTCCAGCTGTCAAAATTTACCCATTTTACCCCCCAGTCTATCCATTTTACCCCTGCAGACCCATGCAACATTGTGTGAACAATTTTATATCTGTGACTGATTAGGAAAGCATATTACAATGCTATTGATTTGTGCATATTGTTCATGAGATGCAGCTTTTGGATAAAGAATCAATAAAGAAAACTTGTGTCGTTTTCTTTGCTTGATTTTTTACCTTCAATATCACTTGGAAGGGTATTATTTGGTAGGCAATCATGAAGTTACCCTTGATCTTCAAGTAGAATCAAATGCCAACCATCATATGTGCAGCTGCAGCCAGAAGTTAGATCTCAGGTCATGACCTGTTAACTGTTTTCTCCTCGAGTGATTTTACAAATGCCCACAACAATCATGAAAACTCAAATTCTTGGTTAAGACTTTTTACTTTTTGTCACTTGGTAGTTTTGTTCAAAAATCTTTGATTACTGCTGAGGTCAAATGAGTAGTATTGGTGCAGGAAAGTGGTTGTATCCATAATGTCAATTTAGGCTGTTTCAAAAAGTTGCAGCAAAAGAAATTGAAACTATGTGATTCATGATTTTTACCAAATAGTGTCACATTTTTCCTCTTACCCATTATCCATTATCCATTACCCATTATCTCAGGGTTACCCCTGCAGACCCTATAGAAGGTCATTTCTAGTATGTCAAAATTACCGCAATAAGAGGTGTGATGCAGCTTGGCCAAAGAAAGTGTTTGGTGGCTGAACAATCCAAACCTTGCACCTTTTACACTGGTGGCTGGTACCCCTATCTCATAGGCAAAATCCAGTAGAAAGAGGCATTTTTTATGAGAAGAAAGCTTAAGAATCCCAGTATTCTCAATGGGATACTCTCTTTAAAACTAATCAGAACACTTGTCTTTGCAGATCAAATTCAGGATAAGTTTCAGACTGTTTCAGAATTGGAAGCATCAAAATTTCAATTTTGTGATGGTTCAGTTGCGATAATCCTAACATCTTCCTACCATCAGATCAAAATCATCAGTATCAATTATTGGATTACTCAAAGTTTTTGATATATTATAATATAGTTCTTCATGGAGTGCTTTATTTAAAAACAATGTTCCATCAGTTTTGCATCAGTCTTCAGGCATGGAAAGACCAAGAATGGCAGTCTTTTGTTGTTGTTGTCAAATGCTGTTTCAAGGTTGGCTTTTGATCGATCAAATATAATCTTGCTCTTTTTGGGTCCTAAAATAAAACAGATTCTGTTTAACAGAAACAACATTAACAATCCTCCTACTAAAAACGTCTGCTGCATAGCAAATTTCACTCTGTCTCATAGAGAATTGCATGTGCAAAAAAGAGAAGCAAACCAAAATGGGAGATGTCTTTGCAAACTTAAATCAGAGCAGTGATACCCTGCTCAAGAAAAATAAAACAGATATAAGGCCAAATAAATGCAGTAAGCTTTTATGTTTATAGGCAAAATTATCAAATTTGATGATTTGTTGTACAGGTAGCCTTGATAACATTGTTTTAGTAAGCAGATCTTCTATTTCTAGGTCAGCGCTTCCCCATTAGTTCTGACGAAAATAAGGAACAATGTAACTTTATGTTTGTTTACATTTAGGCCAAGCCCGACAAACCCGACGAAAAGTTCTCTGCTGAGAGCGAAGTCAAAGTTTTGTTATTATTCTCATTGCTCTGGTGACCGAAACGGCTAGCAAGTACTCCAAAATAGTTTCATTTCTGAAAACATCAGATTAAGATCGAAAGTGATACATTCAACCAGGGTTAACGTTTGTTTTCTGACTAAAAAGCAGACAAGTATGAAAATGGAAGTACGTAGAGTTAAAGAAGATTAGATGGTCATGGCTCTCGAGTAATAATTGCCTTTGAAAATTGTGGGAAACCGGCAAAGGCTACAGCAAAACAAGCAACATTTCTAGAAACTAGATGCTTACAGCTATTGCGTTATATCTCCAAAATGAGAATTACTGTCTTAGTTTAGAAAATATTGGAATTTGAAAAAATTTCGGTTAAATTTAGGCCAACAAAAGTTCATTTTCTTGAAGCTGCAAGCAGAAGTTAAAGACGAGAAAAAGACGAGTTTTTATACTTCGTCAGCAATTGGCGAAAGGTGGCAAAATAGGACAAAATGACATCGAGGAATCCAAAACTTTCAACAAAATTTCCTAGAAACAAAGGAAAAACGTTACATTTATGATAAAGTCTGCTTACCTGCTGTGCGGAATCCTGAGTTTGAAAACAGAGTTGTCCCCTGCCTTTGAAAAATATGAAAAACCAAGAAGCTCTGAGTGCAAAATGTTCAAAGAACTTGAAAGAGCGAAGATACAGCTATAGCTATAGACCTTTTCCCTGATTACGTCACACATCTGTCGGCGCATAGTGCATTCTGGGAGTTGTATTTAACACGCGATCAGCTGTTTATGTTTTTCTATGGTGATCGTACGGAGTTCTACTTTTATCTCAATATATTCAGCGAACATTCAACGAAATTATTGAAAATCTTTCAACTTTAGCCGACCAGCACATCCCTAGTTTGTTTGAAAACTCTTGCACGGGAACTGGTGCTTCAGAACGAGGAGAAAATGAAGATTCGTCCCAGAATGGCGGTGAGAATCTGATGCGGCCTAAAGTGTCTGGAGTGGAAGGAGTAAACAGAAACCGGTGGTTGGAGGGATCACTTGCTGTGCGCTAGCGTGTTTCAGCAATAGTCAGAGAGACTAAAAACTATCATTTACACGATTCTGAATGGCAAAAATAAAGGAAAACAAGAACTCAGAAAGAGATAGCTGCATATGATTTCTCGGCAGAATTTCACTCCAGGTCCAGGATATGCTACTCCAGGCCAGGGTATGCTCAAAACATTTCACTGGGGGTCGAAAGACCTACACGATTAACGTTCCAACAATTGTTCCAAAAAAAGGGAAAAAAGAGACGAAAGGGAGGCTTACTTCAAAAGCAAGGATCATGCAATATCGTTGCTTCAAAATATGAACCTGTCCACAGAGTCACCAGCGCAGCGCCTTCTGATCAACAGTTGGAGAAATTTGCCGAGAAATCATATGCAGCTATCTCTTTCTGAGTTCTTGCTTTTCCTTGCTTTTTGCCATTCAGAATCGTGTAAATGATAGTTTTTTTTGTCTCTGTGACTATTGCTGAAACACGCTAGCACATAGCAAGTGATCCCTCCAACCACCGGTTTCTGTTTACTCCTTCCACTCCAGACACTCTAGGCCACATCGGATTCTCACCGCTATTCTGGGACGAATCTTCATTTTCTCCTCGTTCTATGAAGCACCAGTTCCCGTGCAAGAGTTTTAAAACAAACTAGGGATGTGCTGGTCGGCTAAATTTGAAAGATTTTCAATAATTTCGTTGAATATTCGCTGTAGATATTGAGATAAAAGTAGAACTCCGTACGATCACCATAGAAAAACACAAACAGCTGATCGCGTGTTAAATACAACTCCCAGAATGCACTGCGCGCTCACAGGTGTGTGACGTAATCAGGGGAATGGTCTATTGCGTTATATTTAGATATTTTGCTTTGGGACACTTGGGACGCCTGCTGACGCCATTTATCACAAAATTTTGCTTTCGCACCACAGCTTTCTTGCAAGAGAGGCCGGAAGTGACGTCAGAATTCAGGCTTGGTGTTGTCGGGCGTGTTAATGTACGATCAAAAACCTTCCAGAGTTTTTCCTTTCATCTCGGCTCTATATGCTGGATCGTAAGGCTAAGGTGTCTGAAGAAATATCGATCGCCTTCTATCCATCGAACAACGCTTCAAACGTCGCTTCGCTTCGAAAAATCGAAAATTTATCTAATCAGCCAATGAAACGCCCAGCATAAGAGCATGGTCTAACCTTGTAAAGAAAGTATCGATCTGATTGGACGCACTCTAAGCGCAGCACATTTATCCTCGTTGTAGTATGTGTTTTGAAACTGAATAGACGTTTTCACAAAAGCATGTGACGGCGCGCTACTGTTCTGCAAGATGGCGTAGAAGGTGCGAGGAGGTTGCAATGGGCGAAGAAATGCAAGATATATATTTCATTTCATTCCATTTTCATTTAAATTCTTTTAAGGAGGGTTGCCCTTCAGGAGAAGCTGGTTTTCAAGGGGCCCTCCAAAAAATCACAGTTTGTGTCACCTTTGTCGAGAACCTGTAAACACTCTTCCAGTTGACGAAAGATTTCAACTGGCGCGTCTGGAGGACGGTACAACGACACAACAAGAAACGGTGCAGCCCTCACCGCTTTCACCTCAATACATATACCGGGTATGCCAAAAAACATATATATTGATTTGGTTGACTCCAGCACAGGGCATTTAGCTTCAATCAATGTCTAATCACTCTAAAAATGTTCCTCGATAGTTATCTCGATAGTTATGGATACCTCGTTTGTTGATATTGGTACTTTGAGAGCAAAGATATCAATCTTGAAAGCTCATATTCACCTCTTCCTGCAAACCAGAGGTTTAGCCTTTAGGCCTGAGCAATTTATTTAAGCACAGCGTATAAATTAACAATAGCCTTGATAAAATTTGAACAATATTAGACCTTGTGTTATTCTGTTTACCAGAAGTCACCCCCCCCCCCAGTCACCCATTGAGAAGTTTCTTAATTTTTCATTAATTTCAGATTTTAGCAGAGGCTTTAAAGTGGGTGGGATGATTGCTGCGACTGCGAGTGAAGCAACAAGAGTGTGGGGGGTCTCGTCAAAAAAGATTCTAAATTTATAAAACTTCTTAAATCTTTGAAAAAATGGGGGAGGGGGAGTGTTAGCTCCTATTAGATGCACTTATTATCCTTTGAATCAAGTCAATGCCAATGACTTGTGATTTTCTGTTTGTGATGGACTTGAAATCGCGTAAGAAAGTAAGAAAATTTGATGTTAACAATTAAGACGCATCACGCAGTCACGTGATTTAAAGACAAATGACGGACATATAGCGCCTCGTTTAAAAATAGAACAAAAGATGGCTTAGTGCTTTCATTTGTCTAATTGATTTTGCTAATCTCTCGATATCATCAAATACAATGAAATTCAATAGGTTATATTTAGATTGCCCAGGCCCCTGATTGCTGCTTAAGCGCATGCGCGTAGCAGACATTTAGACGGGTTGATTGAAATTCCTGTGTCGATCTCCACGTATGGATGCAAAACCAAACATCAACAACAACAGAATTTCTGGCATCCTGCTTGCTTTGCTGACTGCCCAAGAAGTTGGCTCACGTTCATTGCGAGAAGAAGAAGGGGATTGTCACTGACTCTGGTACGTATCAAATAATTTTTTAAATCTCATTTCATAGTAAATATGAGAGGATTTCTTTTTATCCTCTCTGCTGTGTTGACAATTTATTGTTTTGCAGCGGATAGGCTCCAGAAGTGGAAGGAAGATTTCATCAACGAAGGCCTAAGCGCGTTTCTTACGCTTTCACAAATAAACAGCAATGACCTGCCCTTTGTGGCAACAAATGAAACGTATAAACCTATTTTGGTATCGCCACTTGTAGCAACAAAAGCAAATATATCAGAAATGCCCACTGAGGCATCCAACAACAGTGTCTTTCCCATTGTGGAAAGAAAAATAAATCACCCATTGTGGTGATAAACAGTGAATTGCCTTTAAAACCATTGTGGTATTGCCATTTGTCTTGTAGCAGCAAAAGCAAATATATCAGAAATGCCCACTGAGGCACCCAACAACGGTAACTTTCCCATTGTGGAAAGAATAAGTGAATCACCCATTGTGGTTATAATAAACAGTGAATTGCATATATTGTGGCAATAAAAGCTACTACTTTAAAACCATTCAAAACCAACTAAAACAAACAGCAAATTAAGCGAATCTGATCATTCAGGATGCTGAATTACTTTTGGAAATATTTGTCAAGGCTCTTTCTTTAGTAAAACACAAGATGATACAGCACTTGAAAATTTTTCACAGATAACAATCATGCATTTTTCTTATTAGATGGGTACTTGGTATCTATTATTCACAATCCTAACTCGGGGCTTTATGTATTTGATTAGAAATGGTAAGAATTCATCTTTTAATAGAGTATTGTTGCACTTTAGAACAGTAGTTTTCTTTTTGCTTTGAAAACTGCAAACATCTGGTGCATAAATGTGCCATGGATTGTTTCAGAACAGAAGAGATAATTTCCCATTGCATAGAAAATCACAAGAGAGGATTGCAAAAGAAAGATAATTGAAAGGATCTTTCAACCATGATTCTTTGCACCTGAAAGTATTTTGATTGGCTTCTTGATTAATTTTTCCCCTCCTTTAGCACAAATTTTTTTCAGTATATTTCTGTTATCTACTTAGGTACTTAAATCGGCTTTTTCAATTACCATACCTTGCATGTGCCATCTTTTTACTGGAGGTCATTTTTGTGGACTGTAAAATGGTGACAATGAAACGACCACAAATGGTGTATTCACAAACCATGCTCGTTGCAAAGGCCCCTTTAATATTGCCATATGACCATGCACATATATATCTCATACACAAAAGCTTGATATCTCATTTACATTTTGTTGCAGAAATGAAAGGTTACTTATTAATTTGTGACAGCCCATGTAAAGATTAACACAGCATTGGATCACTATCTGCGTATTAACTGTTCATATTCCTGTAACTGTTTGCACAGCATTGGATCAGTATTTGCTTCTTTAACCATTGACATTCAAAGACCAACGCAGCATAAGATAACTGCTGGATGCACATTCTTGCAAAGACCAAAAAGCATAGGATCAGCATTGCTTCTGTGACCATTCTTCACACCTTGTGACTTTTTAACTTGGATACAAACTGTTATCAGATGAACTTTTGAAGAATTTTTATGGACAACTGTTGTGCATCATATACCCTCAAGACTTGTTTTCATTTGAGGCATAATACAAAATCTGTTATTTGACACAGAATTGAAAAGGGGAACACTTTGTGTGTTGCCTTCATGCATCAAGTTGTTTGAATATTATTGAAAAGGCTGATTGATGCAGATGGAAGCAGATAATTGACATTCTGAGCTAATTACAAAGAAATGATGAAAGCTACTGTATTACTTCTAAAACATCAAAACTATTTTTACTTCAAAATACCAGTGTTGATCAATGGCCAATGAGAAAATCATACACTATTTGAGGTAACACCTGGGGAAAAGAAAGCCTTGCAGTCCAAGAAAGTACAAAATGAACTGACAATGATTAACTGAGTTTTAAAATTGCAATTGAAGACTTGAATTGAGATTAATATCACATTGAGTTCTAATGAGTATTGTAGTCGTGTAATGCAGTCTTGAAATTTACAATCAGCTCTCGTAGTTCTTTAATTGTTTTACCTCAAAAAGCTGCAATTTAACTTGATTTCAAACACATGCTCCGAAATATCCACTGTGACATTTATTTTTTTGACAATCTGCCGAATGTTATTATGAATAATACCATGAGCTGCACTTACTTAACTGCGTTAACAGCTAGTTTAAGTCACCTTATATCTCCGTCATTGGTCTTTAAGGTTACTGTACCCCTTCAGGACGATAAAATATTTTATCCAATCAGTTTTTGAATTTTTATAGCACACACATCTACCAACTATTTCTTATAGTGTCAAGGAATTTTACTTTATTTTTCAGCGAATTATAGGCAATTTAAAGAAAGGTCTTTTCAGCTGAGAAAATGCTGTTTACATGACAAGGAATATTTGAGAACTAAAGGTTGAATTTTCAAGTGCCTTTGATTTCCTGTTGAATGAATTTTGCGGTTATAATACCAATTATGTGATTGCAAACTCTGCGCTAAATACATACAGGATTACTCTGTTTACTCTTGTGGCCAGATTTATGTTAATCATTTACAATAGTGGAATTATACCCTAAGAAACTGTTTCAGCGCTTTTCTCAAAATCAATTTTCAACAACCAAATTGGTATTCAGACATCTCCCTGTACCCAACGGCTTGACGAAATTAGCTGAAATTTGGCAGACAGAGAGCAAAAGCATAGGTAGACTTGCCCCAAGTCTATCTCTTCCGTCCGTCTACCGTTCCCTGTACAGTAGTTCCTTGATCCGCCATTTCCTGGATCCGCAATTCCAATGTTCCGAGCTCTCTTGACGGAATGTTGGAATGGTAGATCCATGAAATAGCGGATCCAGGAACTACCGTAAAAAGGGAACGGTAGACGGACGGAAGAGATAGACTTGGGGCAAGTCTAAAGCATAGGGGGATCAAACGTTGTCTCATATGTAAGAAAGATTGCATGGTCCATATTTAACATTTGAATGAATCTCAAAACGAAACCCGGGAGGGAGGGGCAAAATTTTTATAGTAATTATTCTGAAGCTAAGGCATGCAAAGGAAATTTGAGACACCCTTTGCTTGATTAATGTGTTGAGAATGTGAATATTTTATCGAGAGTTAAATAATAATAATAAAAGTAATAATAATGATAATAATAATAATAATAATAATAATAATATCCAAATAATAATAATAATAATAATAATAATGATGATAATAATAGATAAAAACACAACTGTTAAAACCAGACGTTTCGATTATAAAAATCTTCCTCAGTGCTTTTCATTCTGAACAGTCAAGTATTTATAGGTAAAAACTCACATAAACGTAAATAAAAAGACTCCAGGGTATTACGTGAAATTAGAATCGCTATAATTTTTATAAAAAACCTTACTGTGTGCTGAAATGCATGCATGACACTTTAAAACAAAAAGAAATGTTGCTGTTTCTCAAAGGATGTTTTTTAGCTTCGGCCTTTTTAAATTTGACAAGGGATTAAAATCCAAGTTGTTAAAGTCCACGACACCGGACCAAGAAGGGAGGCTCCAAAATACCCTCCAAGGATTTGCTTAAATTGCAGGGACGTAGGAAGCATTTGAAACTTGGAGGGGCACGACACTTCAAGGGCACTTTTCTCTTAACCCTAATCCTACCGGGCTTTTTTTGATCTAACATAGCCGGGGGGGGGGGTGCTTTCCACCCCCCCTCTATAATTGGCCGTAGACTAATGGGAAATCATTGAAACTTGGCAAGGGCGTAGTCCTAACTATTCTTAACTGATTGGTAGTTTTGGGCGTGGCTACCTCATTAGGTGACGTCAATATGACGTCATAATGCCGGAAAATGTCAAAATATATGGTTTTCTAGCTTATTCGTTCTAAAAACGGAATAAAGGTAATCTGAATGACTTTTTCCATTCTTATTTGGCGTATTATTCATTTCCCTTTCAAATATGGTGCATTTAGGTGTTTTTAGACCGTTATTTTGGATGAAAATGACGAAAATTGATGACGTCATAACTAAAAACTGTGTTTTTCTGCCAAAAATTGATAATAATTGGTTCGAAATGCTTTTAAAGTATTGCATAACGCAATTCTATGCTTTTTAAACGAAATTTGTTGGAAAAATCTTCAAAATTTGCCAAAATGACCCAAAATGACGGCCCGAGTGACGTCATCATTTAAGAATGCTGACGTCAGCAAATTCCATTGTTATTGACAACAATAGAAAGCTAATTGTTTGCTGATTCTTTTAAAATACAATAGTCAACATTTGGAACTAATTCTGGTAGTAAAAATATCAAAATCATTAATTTTTCCAATACCTTGCTCCAAATATGGTAGTGTCACCTGTCACGTGACACCTATTGTTCAAAAATTTAATTGTCAAAATGTAGCTAATAGATAATTAGTAGTTGTCAGAGAGTTTGAGGGTCATAGCTTTTGTCGTTAAAGAATGCTCTGCAAGAAACCGACAGGGGGGGTGGAAAACACCCCCCCCCCGGTAGGATTAGGGTTAAGCTAAAGGGGCACTTCTTGAAAATAAGAAGGGCACTTCTTTGCTTATTGCAAAATCTTGGGGGGCACGTGCCTCCAGTGCCCCCCCCCCCCCAGTTCCTACGTCTCTGTTAAATTGCTAAATCCTGGATGGCTTGACAGGGGATTCCACCCTGCCATCACGTGTATTATACACGAAGTATGTCAGAGTGCACGCCTATTCGTCCGATGACTTGGACCAAAACTTATCCAATTAATCGATAGAATTTAAATAATACCGCAGGCAAACATATTCAGCTCAACGTCCGCTGCCCTTTCGTTCAAACCATTTGGTATGAAAGTCCCCAATATATATTGCCAAAACAACTCTTTACGTCTAACCGGAAATATATCGTAAGCCCCATCTATGATTTTTACAGTAACTGAAAATCTACCCGGGTGACCCTCGCCGAAAGAATAAGCAAAGAAGTTTGCCTGTGGGACTGGCTTACCTCTGTCAAGACTGCCGTCATTGTATATGCGGGTATAAGTGGGAAAATACGACTTATACACATTGAACCTTTTTCGAAACTTCGTCTTCGTACTGCCAACATATTTTTTTGATGCAGACATTACATTGCAACGGGTAAACCAAATTTTGCGAGTTGTAATTGCATGCCCCGAAAAGTTAGTGAAAGATCGAGATTCATCAAAATTTCCGAAAGTATCCCCCTCCACGACAATGGGGCAGATTTGACAGCTCCTTCTATCGTTACATCTAAAAGTGCCCTTCTCCATTTGTTCCTCTACCAACGGCTTGGCTTAAGTTTTGCCTTTACTAAAGTGTCCTTTAAATTTTTTGCCCTCCGAAAAGCTATAAATATTCTATTCTCAAAGAGCTTTCGATGCTCATCATTTAACAACTTTTCCTCCCCGTGTGTCCAAACCAAAAAGACGTTATCGATGTAACGCCACCAAAGCCAAGGTTTTTCTACATGTTGATCAAGGAGTTTTTGTTCCAAAGCCGCAAAAAATAGAATAGCGTATGATGGTGCATATTCTGTTCCTATAGCTGTACCCCACACTTGCTGGAAAAACTCCCCGTTAAACTAAAAAAAAGTTGTTTTTAACACCAATTTCGTCAATTCAACTAAACTATCTGTAGAAACCGACTGATCATCTCTGGGATTAAGCGCTTCGCGTATGGATTCTAATTCCTCGCAAATATTACATTTTTTGAGGATATCAACTCATTCTGGACCCCCAACGAAAGTGATAGTGTTCAAGAAAATCACGCTGATTACGAAAATACAAGGGACATGGATCAAATAAGAACGGAATTGATTGCAGATGATTTTGAAAACCAACCGTTGGGATTAGAAGAGAGATCGAGAACACACGGGGAAAGCAGTGGAAATCTTGAAAGCGCAAACAGAAACAACAGAATGGCTTTTGAAGTTAGAAGAGATGCGGATGGAAGACTGGAAGACGATTTGAAAATAATAGAGTTATTAATCTTTCGCAACGGGCTCTAAGTAATTCAGAGATTTTGGTTTTGTCCAAGGGCCTTAAATTTGTATCAACACCAAGGAAAATTGATTTATCTCAATTTTCATATTGATTTGGAAAATTTTGGAAGGAGGCTTAGGTTAAAGTGGCATTTTAAGGAGGAACAGGGTCTTTCTGGGGTCCCGTAACATAGGCCAAAAAGCAAATTTAATCCAAGACACAAAGATGTTGCTATTGAGGTATTTATTTCTAGGTTAGAGGGTGATATTATGAAATTATGGGCAAATGGTTGTAATTTTAGTAATTTAAGCACGGAGGAAAGATCAGCGTTAAATAACCTGAAGGCAGACCGTTCGATCCTTATCAGGGAGGCTGATAAGGGTTCAGGGGTAGCAGTGTGGGATAGGGAAGACTACATATTGGAAGCCCTAAACCAGCTTGGGGATTCAAACTTATACCTAAAACTTGATAGCGATCCATCGGAACGTCTACAGAATATCATCGATGATGCTATTGGCATTATTAGGGAAAGAGGGGATATTGATGAAAAAACATTAGAGTATTTTTTAGTTGATAACCCCAAGGTAGGACGCTTCTATCTCTTGCCAAAAATCCATAAAAGATTGAACAGTCTCCCAGGAAGACCTGTCATCTCCAATTCAGGTTATTTTACGGAGAATATTTCGTAATTTTTGGACCATAACTTGCAACCATTGGCTAAAAAGTACATTCTTATGTAAAAGATACAAATCGTTTTTTTGCAGAAGCTTGATGAAATGGATGGTCTTCCACATGACGCTATTTTATGTACAATAGATGTAGTTGGTTTGTATCCAAGCATACCACATGACGAGGGATTAGAATCCATACGCGAAGCGTTTAATTCCAGAGATGATCAGTCGGTTTCTACAGATAGTTTAGTTGAATTTGTTGTATGACTATTAACCTCGTTTTGGGTTCTGAGCCTCGTTGTTGTTTAAGCCGCCATCTTGAATTTTAGTTTTGCTTGTCATGGCTCGTGCCGCTCGTGCTATGATAATGATAATAATCTTATTTAAAGTGCTAGAGAGATTTATAACTTGCTTTATTAGTGATTGGCCTATTTTCTGTTCTGCTCTTTGATCTAAGGATAGATACAACATGGTGTCAGGTGTACAGTTCTATTTGGAGTAGAAGCTTCGATAGATTCAACGTTATTGAGACATGGATAAACTGGAACCTCCCTCGCCGTTTTCATTGGATGGAAATATTTCTCATGGATGGAAAAAATGGAGCAGGCACTTTGATTTCTTTCTAACAGCCACCGAATCAGATGGGAAATCTGATAAAATTAAAACTTCAATACTTCTATCATGTATTGGGCCTAAAGGTAGAGATATTTACGAAACATTTCAGTTTGATACTGAAGGAGATAACCTCAAACTTAAACCAGTTCTTGAAAAGTTCAATGAGTACTGCAATCCTCGTAAAAACATTACGATCATTCGTCATCAATTCTTTACGTTTAAGCAACAAGAAGGTCAGTCGTTTAATGAATTTGTTACTGAGCTTAAAAGACGTAGTTCTGAATGCGAATTTGATACACTTCAGGATTCATTGATTAGAGACATGATTGTTTGTGGCGTAGCTGATCGCTCCCTTCGTGAAAGATTACTCAGAGATGCAGAGCTTACTTTAGAAAAAGCTGTTGCTGCAGGTCATGCTGCAGAAGAAACCAGACGTCATGCCAAAGAATTAAGGTCTTATCAAGACAATGTAGATATTCATAAAGTCAACCGTCAAATGGGAAAGGAACACAGGAAATACAATAAAGATAAACGTGATAAACAGAGCAAGCATGAGAATGATATAATCAAGAAATGCAAATTTTGCAACTCCACTCATCCCCGTGGGAAATGTCCGGCCTATGAAAAAAGATGTAGGTCTTGCAAAAGAAAGAACCACTTTGAAGTTTGCTGTCCTCACAGAGAAGTAAAAGCTGTTGCAGAAAAATTTGATGACTCGTACTCTGAAGTTTCATCGTCCAGTGATAGTTGTGATGATGAATTTTTTATTGACTCAATTAATGAAGAAAGCCCTTCCAATTCAGCTTACTCCAAGAATATTTCTGCTGTAGATGATGGTAAATCTGATTGGTCAGTTGCACTAGAAATGAATGGAAACAATACATTATTCAAAATTGATACTGGTGCACAGTGTAATGTCATTCCAAAGAATCTCCTCAAAAAGTTATCTCCTCGTCCAAAACTCAAGCCAGCAACCGTGAAGCTCTCAGCGTATAATGGTACCGAGATACCAGTTGCAGGAAGGTGTATTGCTTCAATCAAGCACAAGAGTCAGACTGTCAACGTTTTGTTTGTTGTTGTTGAAACTGACTCAGTCCCTATCATTGGTTTGAATACCTCTGAGAAGCTGAATTTGATTAAACGGATCTACAAAATCAATGGTAGTTCTCAAACTGATGTTCCCATTGAAAAGGAGTTTTCGGATTGTTTTGGAGTAATTGGTTGCCTGGAACGCACCCATCACATTGAAGTTAAAGATGACGTGAAACCAGTCATTGCTCCTATAAGAAAAATTCCACTCGCTCTCAAATCAAAACTCAAAGAAGAGTTAGAGCGTATGATCAAGCTTGATGTGATTGAGCCTGTAGAAAAGCCTACTGACTGGGTCAACGCTCTAGTCATTGTTTCAAAGCCTAATGGCAAGTTGAGGATTTGCCTTGACCCTCGTCCACTCAACAAGGCAATTAAACGACAGCACCACAAATTACCGACTGCAGAAGAAATCATTTCTGAAATGTCTGGTGCACAGTTTTTCACCAAACTTGATGCCTCAAATGGCTACTGGCAAATCAAAGTTGACAATGAAAGTGCAGCTTTGCTGACATTTGGCACTCCATTTGGGCGCTATCGTTTCAAACGCCTACCTTTCGGAATTCACTCTGCAAGTGAAGTTTTTCAAGTTGAAGTTGCCAATATCATTGCCGGTATTGAAGGATGTGCTAATTCACAAGATGACATCATTGTCTGGGGCGCATCAAAAGAAGAACACGACCAACGCTTACGTGCATGCCTCACCCGTATTCGTAAAAGCGGTTTAAAGCTGAATCAAAGCAAGTGTATTTTTGCTTCCAAGTCACTTACATTCCTTGGACATACAGTTTCAGCTGATGGTTTAAAACCAGATCCTACCAAAATCAATGCCATCCTTGACATGCCTATTCCTAAGACGAAAACTGATCTTCAACGTTTTCTCGGAATGGTCAATTACCTTGCAAAGTTTGTGCCTAACCTATCACAGATAACAGCCCCCCTTCGCGCCTTGCTGAAGAAAGACATACAATTCTTTCTGCAAAAGCCACAATTTGATGCCATTTGAAGAGGTGGGTTGGTTGGATGTTTCGGGGGGCAGAATTGGCTGTGCAGGCGATGCTGGCAGTGGGGGAGTGATCTCTGGGTGCTGCTCTAACGGTTCTGGCTGAGGATCTGAGTTGGGGGCATGTGGATCTGGGTTGGATGCATGTGGATGTATGGCAAGCGGCAGATCAGTCAGCTGGATCGGATCATAGTCATGCTGTATGCTGAATCTGTCATGACATGGAATAAGATGGCGTCTATTGCGTCGAACTATATTGCCTTTCTCATTTAGGACGCGATATGAACGTGGCTCTTTGGATTTCTCTATGACTTTGCCTTTGTTTCTCCAATCTTTGTCTCCCGGGACACGCATTCTTACTACTGAACCTGGTCTGATTGATGGTAGATCCTTTGTGTTCCTGTTGTCTGGGCGTTTCGCTCTATTTGCAGAAACTGATGGAGGGTGTTGTATTAAGGATGGTAATAATGTTCGCGGATTGCGGTTGAAGAGGCGGATGGCTGGAGATATTCCGTCGGAACCAGGTATGGTGTTCAGAACAAGAAGTGCTAGGTATGGATCTTCTCCGGCATCTCTTGCCTTTTTAAGTGTGCGTTTGACTGTTTGGATAGATCTTTCTACAAGGCCATTTGATTGTGCAAAGTATGGGCTAGAAGTGGTATGTTTGAAGTCCCATTCCTTTGAAAAACTTGTAAACTCGTTGGCAATATATTCTGGACCAGTGTCAGAAAATAATTCTTGTGGTATACCATGGCGTGCAAAGATCTTCTTTAATTTGGTAATAACGGACGGGCTCGTTGTGTCTGCAATTCGTTCAATTTCAATGTATCCCGAGTAGTAATCTGTAACAATGACGTAATGATGTCCCAGTAGGTGGAAAACATCTGAGGCTACCTTTATCCAAGGTGAATTTGGTATTTCATGATCAATCAAATGTTCACTTTGCTGTTTGTTTCTATACGTTAGGCAATATGAGCATCTCGCAACTAACTCTTCAATCTCAGCGTTCATTCCTGGCCAGTACAACGACTGTCGGGCAAGACTTTTGCATCTTTCCATTCCATTATGACCTTGATGAATGATTTCTTTCATAGTGCTGCGTAGCGAGGACGGAACTATGATTCGTTGACCTTTGAGGAGGAGTCCTTCATGATACACAATTTCACTGCGAACACTGTAGTACGGTTTTACAACTTGTGGAATATGGTGCTTGGAAGGCCATCCATTTAGGGTGAAGTTGATTAATTGTTGTAAGATTTCATCTGAAGAAGTCTCCTGTTGAAGTTGTGCAAGGCGGGTTGTGCTGATGGGGAGGAGCTGAAATGTTGAGCTAATATGATGAATAAGATCAGGCTCTTGAATCTCTGTTGTCTGACTATTCTAATATGCTCTGCTTAGGGCATCTGAAACAACCATTGTTCTTCCAGGTGAATACTCAAGATTGAAATCATACTTCTGGAGTTTAAGGAAGAAGCGTTGTATGCGCGGTGGACAATCAATGATTGATTTGCTGAAAATTGACTTCAGTGGTTGATGGTCATTGTAAAAGGTGAAATGACGTCCGTATAGGTACTCATGGAAACGCTCTGTTCCAAATACAACTGAAAGGACTTCTTTTTCAATTTGAGCATACCTTGTCTCATAAGGTTGAAGAGCTCTAGATGCATATGCAATGGGATGCCACTTCTCTTCACTTTCTGATCCATGATTTTGTTCAAGTAGTGCTCCAAGACCTTGTGAACTAGCATCTGGTTTGAGTCGTGTTGGCAAGTTTGGATCAAAAAACTTGAGGCATGGTGAAGTGGTGACGAGGCGTTTGAGCTCAAACGCCTCGTCACCACTTCACCATGCCTCAAGTTTTTTGATCCAAACTTGCCAACACGACTCAAACCAGATGCTAGTTCACAAGGTCTTGGAGCACTACTTGAACAAAATCATGGATCAGAAAGTGAAGAGAAGTGGCATCCCATTGCATATGCATCTAGAGCTCTTCAACCTTATGAGACAAGGTATGCTCAAATTGAAAAAGAAGTCCTTTCAGTTGTATTTGGAACAGAGCGTTTCCATGAGTACCTATACGGACGTCATTTCACCGTTTACAATGACCATCAACCACTGAAGTCAATTTTCAGCAAATCAATCATTGATTGTCCACCGCGCATACAACGCTTCTTCCTTAAACTCCAGAAGTATGATTTCAATCTTGAGTATTCACCTGGAAGAACAATGGTTGTTTCAGATGCCCTAAGCAGAGCATATTTGAATAGTCAGACAACAGAGATTCAAGAGCCTGATCTTATTCATCATATTAGCTCAACATTTCAGCTCCTCCCCATCAGCACAACCCGCCTTGCACAACTTCAACAGGAGACTTCTTCAGATGAAATCTTACAACAATTAATCAACTTCACCCTAAATGGATGGCCTTCCAAGCACCATATTCCACAAGTTGTAAAACCGTACTACAGTGTTCGCAGTGAAATTGTGTATCATGAAGGACTCCTCCTCAAAGGTCAACGAATCATAGTTCCGTCCTCGCTACGCAGCACTATGAAAGAAATCATTCATCAAGGTCATAATGGAATGGAAAGATGCAAAAGTCTTGCCCGACAGTCGTTGTACTGGCCAGGAATGAACGCTGAGATTGAAGAGTTAGCTGCGAGATGCTCATATTGCCTAACGTATAGAAACAAACAGCAAAGTGAACATTTGATTGATCATGAAATACCAAATTCACCTTGGATAAAGGTAGCCTCAGATGTTTTCCACCTACTGGGACATCATTACGTCATTGTTACAGATTACTACTCGGGATACATTGAAATTGAACGAATTGCAGACACAACGAGCCCGTCCGTTATTACCAAATTAAAGAAGATCTTTGCACGCCATGGTATACCACAAGAATTATTTTCTGACAATGGTCCAGAATATATTGCCAACGAGTTTACAAGTTTTTCAAAGGAATGGGACTTCAAACATACCACTTCTAGCCCATACTTTGCACAATCAAATGGCCTTGTAGAAAGATCTATCCAAACAGTCAAACGCACACTTAAAAAGGCAAGAGATGCCGGAGAAGATCCATACCTAGCACTTCTTGTTCTGAACACCATACCTGGTTCCGACGGAATATCTCCAGCCATCCGCCTCTTCAACCGAAGCGTTTAATTCCAGAGATGATCAGTCGGTTTCTACAGATAGTTTAGTTTAATTTGTTGTATGACTATTAACCTCGTTTTGGGTTCTGAGCCTCGTTGTTGTTTAAGCCGCCATCTTGAATTTTAGTTTTGCTTGTCATGGCTCGTGCCGCTCGTGCTAGAGAGATTTATAACTTGCTTTATTAGTGATTGGCCTATTTTCTGTTCTGCTCTTTGATCTAAGGATAGATACAACAGAATTGACGAAATTGGTGCTAAAAAACAACTTTTTTTAGTTTAACGGGGAGTTTTTCCAGCAAGTTAGGGGTATAGCTATAGGAATAAAATGTGCACCATCATACGCTATTCTATTTCTTGCTGCTTTGGAACGAAAACTCCTTGATCAACATGTAGAAAAACCTTGGATATTCGTTACATCGATGACAGCTTTTTGGTTTGGACACACGGGGAGGAAAAGTTGTTAGAATTCATTGATTTCCTCTCGGGGGGGGTAACTTAATAGGTTTGAGGTACGGGGACGTGCCATTATTTAGGGGTACCTTTTTTCTGAAAAGTGCGGAATTATGGGTGTCATTTTCAGAAGTATGTGCGGAATTATGGGTACCATTTGAAGAAACATGCAGACTTTTGGGTATCATTCTGAAGAAATATTGCAGAATTATTAGGAGGCAAGTTTAGCGCCTGGGGGTGGAGGCCATGGAGGTGCCTAAAGCCAAGGATGGGTATGTGTGAACCCCAGTTGGTCTGATTTCTACCCCCTCCCAGTTTTGGGTATCCTTTTCATATAATTCAATAATGCACCAGTTTTGGGTATGGTTTCTACAATCCACCCAGTTTTGGATATGTTTTTCATTCAAACAAGATATAAGCAAGATGTACAAGAAACATTCACCTGGGTAAAGATACGTTTGTGAGCTATGCTGTGTGTGTGTGTACATGTACCAAGCCAGGTACTAAAGCTATTTTAGCCTATTTTTCGAGCCATTACATAAAAGTACATCATACAAGTCTTCATACCACCAAACAGCGCTAGACTATATCATGTTCATGTATAAAAAAGGTAGGCAATTAACTAACTAGGCCTTGCCCTCTATGAGCTTTTATGTGTGCTAGCACTATCATCAGGCACTTCTCATACAGAACATGCATTAATCTGTTTGTTTGTCAGGTGGTGGAGATTAGAACGGCTGGTAGTTGTTATAAATAGATCCAATCTTACCTGCCAGTTGATTGTGTCACATTGCTCTCCTCACTTCTCCACATCTCATCATATCAACTTTCATATTATTTGCATATGGCCATCATGGCAATGTGTTGTTGTTGTTCTATGATGAAACAACAAACATCAACAACACAGGAACATGATGGCCTGTAACAAATGCAAATGAAAATTGAGCTGAGTGAGAGAAGAGATGTGAACAATGTGACACAATTAACTGGCAGGTAAGATTGAATTTTATTAAATTTAGAACTAGGAGTGCCAGTGGCATGATTTCACATCCTATTTTGAAATTATTTGCATTTATTGCTCATCATTTGATCATTGATTGAACTGGACTGGACCATAAATAAGGCCTGTGATGTGAATCATTTTTTATCAACATTCAAAAATTCAACTTCACTACTACTTCACTTAGGCTTATTGTAATTTGCGAAAATTTTCGCATTATGCGAAAAATGCGAAATTTCGCAAAATACAAAACAGGTGCTTGAAAATTTTGTAAAATGCGAAAATTCTTAAATTCCTGTTAAATCGACAAATTAACGTTTCTTTCTCTTCAATGATCAAAACAAAATAAGCCAAGGGCAACGGGGACAAGGTTACACAACCACCTGGTCTTGTTTTGCTTTGCTGCTGTCGTCCATGCATGCTCCATGGCCTAAATCCGTTCTGATTCCAATCGAGATCCAAAACATAATCAATTGCTTCTTCAAAGTCGGCATTTGCCAGTAATGATCACATTTAAAGCCAAATCCACGCCTATAAACCTCAATATGTTGAAGGTGAAGGTGAAGTTGCGGTTTTTAGCGCCAAGCGCTGGGATCGCAGAAGTAGAATAGGCCTAATCGAGTCCGCGACCCCTTGTCATGATGCTCAAGTGGTGGGGCTCTACCTGGGATCGAACCCTGTCCGCCTGACTGTTCTGGCTGCAATGACAGAGGATTACACCACTGCGCCACAACACCTTCATGTTGTTACAAAACCTCAGAATGGGCAATGGAAAATGTTTCCGCAAATTACAAAATACCATCAACTTTTTGTAATTTGCGAAAAATATCCAAAGTGGCCTATAAACGGTAACTAAACGCAAATTTGTTGAGGTTATTGTGTTTAGAAGAGTCTTTCTTATTTAGTGTAAGCATTCAAGGCATTCAAAGATAACAATAAGCCTTCTTATGGACCGTTTGTTGATTTTTCGCAAATTACAAAATACCATCAACTTTTTGTAATTTGCGAAAAATATCCAAAGTGGCCTATCAACGGTAACTAAACGCAAATTCGTTGAGGTTAGTGTGTTTAGAAGAGTCTTTCTTGTTTAGTGTAATAGTTCAAGGCATTTAAAGATAACAAAAAGCCTTCTTGTGAACCGTTTGTTACGATTTAAACGTACAACTCGAAAAGGGAGGGCTAAAATTGGGCTAAATAAGGAGTAACAAGGACAAGAAAATAGGCACGTGTTGGGCTATAGGTGAACACTCATTCAAAACAAAGAACCATAAAATACAATCTAACGGACATACCATACAATTACCCACGTTACGCTTAATACAAGTTATAATAGAAATTACAAATAGAATACACGGTAGATAAAAAATTCCCAGTCCTAAGTAAAGCTAAAGGGGAAGTGGTGGGAGGGGAAAAGCACAAGATTAGCAGTGGCAATCGCACATTGACTCAGGAACAAGTGAATGAAGAGATAGAACACACTCCCTAAAACCACATGGAGGACTACCCAAATAAGGACAGCCAATTAGGAACATAAACCTTGATTGGGCAATACCTGATGGTATGATATGATACCATGAGAAACCTACGTGGCATCAACTGATCCTATTCACGTGACTAGAAATACCTGAAATACCACCCCACTGCAAGCACTGTGCTCCTCCCCAGTAGACCAAAGGTATGAGTGCCAACCCAAGCCAAGCACGAATCCCTGACCCCATATTTAGACTCACATTGAAGCTATGCCACAATGTCCACCTAAATAAGGAGTAACAAGGACAAGAAAATAGGCACGTGTTGGGCTATAGGTGAACACTCATTCAAAACAAAGAACCATAAAATACAATCTAACGGACATACCATACAATTACCCACGTTACGCTTAATACAAGTTATAATAGAAATTACAAATAGAATACACGGTAGATAAAAAATTCCCAAACCCAAAGGGAAAGGTAGTATTCATCGTGGAATGTGTTGTGAGATGTTTAAAACTGCAGCCTTCCTAAGATCAAATGGTACTGTAAGATATAGGAGAACTGCATTAGATTTCCAATCCCCCAGGATCTTAACAAACTCTAGGGGAATACCAGATTGAAAGGCAAAGGATGCACCCCCTCGGCGAAAAGAATGAGAGCCATACTGGGCACCATGTAGACCACACTTACTAAGGAGGTCCCTGAGCTTGAATAGAAACAAACTGTATGTAAAGGGCTGGAGAACCAGAGAGGTCGGATGAAGCCACATGAAAGCTTGGGAGCCGGGGGACGCAGATGCAGTGAAGGAAAAGGCATGAAGAACTGCAGAAACCGGGCACAGGGGGGAGCCAGGAACCCGGGGGAGGGGGATAGAAATTTGTCTCTCCCGAAATTGGATAGTTTTGCTCCATCGTACAAGTATAGCCATCCCCCAAGGGAAGAAGCGAAAGTCAGATTTTGTAAACTGCTGTTTGCCATTGAAGCCAGATGCACTGGAAACTACCATGTGGGATTTCCGAAACATTCCAAAGAAGGAAACGAGGCAAATGGCCCAAAAGGAGGCATCAACACTGCAGGAAAGCTGCAACTTATTGTGCAGCTGTAGTAACAAGGAGACGGTAATGGGTAACTTCTGCTGAGGGGAACCACCAAGAACTCTCTTGATACCAGTAAGAACTGAAGAGACATGCCAATTCTCAGCAAGTGGGTTTGGAAGCCCAAATTCCTTATGTAGCAGGGCGATGACATTGAGATATTGCTTGACACTACTGTAGGAGAGGGAACGAGCCAGAAAAGCAGCATACTGGCAAATAGTATGAGACGAGGCTGGAACTGAAGGCAGCTTCATAATGGCACAGAATCGAAGGTAGGCATCCCGATGGGTTCTATATGTACGTTTTGTGCTGTCAGCAAAGGCTTGGTTACGGTATTTAGAGACCTCCTCAGTTAGTTCCCTGGCCAACAAGCCGCTGCACCCGGAACCTGGAAAGGAGAAACGAGGCACTGTGTACAGTCATATTGTTGGTCAGAGAACTATCAAGGATGGAAGCAGGTGGGGAAGAGTCACAGAGGAGAGAATAAAAATGCAGCAACGCTGACGGATCATGCAGGCGCGATATACGATCAGCAAGAACGTTTGCAATGCCTGGAATATACCTTGCAGTAATACGAAAGTTATGGATAGCGGACATCCAGAACAGGTCACGAAGCCATGCCATGACCACAGGGCTAGCAGTACTACCCTTGTTGATCATAGCAACGGCAGCTTGGTTGTCGCATTTGACAACAACATGTTGATTAGCCCAAAGAGGGGCCCACCTCTTAGCAGCAAAGTAAATAGCAAATGCCTCCTTGAAATTAATATGGAGGGGAGCTAGAGTGGGGGCATCTGCTGGTAAATAAGAATAGGCCCAATCCCCCCGAAAAGCAACACCTACAGCATCATTGCAGGCATCAGTCTGAACGTCCACTACCATAACTTTACTGTGAATAAGGCGCTTGCCATTAAAAACACATAAAAACCTCTGCCACCAGAAAATATCTTGTCGAAACTCCGGTGTGAGGAGGTATTTGGCATTGGTAGAAAGTAGCTTGTTCATGCAATCTATGATACGACGTAGAAATGTACGGCCACCGTGTACAACCCTACAGGCCCAGTTGAGCTTACCAGCCAACTGTTGAAGCTGAAGCTTCGAAGCACGTTTGCGTATAGCAAAACAATCGATAAGCTGCTTGGTTTCAAGCAGTTTGTCCTGGGGCAAGGAGAGCTCCATAGCACAAGTGTCTATAACAATCCCCAGGAACGTGAGTTGCTGACAGGGGGGAACCACCTTTGTGGGGCTGATTTGAAAACCCAGATCAGTCAGCAACGAGGAGAGGGTGGTGAATGCAAGCTCGCATTCAGCCTTAGTGGGAGCAACCACCAGGAAGTCATCTAAATAGACGATGACCCCTGGAAACCCTTTGCGAAGCATCATACGTCGTACACTCTGAGTAAGACGATGAAAAATACCTGGAGATCTCCTTCCCCCAAAACATAGCCTTGTGTCAACCAAATATGTTGGCTGAGCATCACCTGAAAAGGTCCATTTGATACCCATTGCATCGTAATTGCTAGGATGGATGGGCACAGAACGATAAGCATGACGCAAATCTATCTTTGCTAAAAAATACCCTTGATCTACAAGCTTGATGGCATCATCAATGGTCTGGAACTGGAGCTTATCTATAGTGGGGACATAAGAGTTTACCCCTGCACCCTTAGGCATGCTGCAATCATGAATAAGACGCAGCTCATCACTATTAGGCTTAGGCACAGTACCCAGGGCACTAACAATAGTAGGCTTGGAGGAGGAAATCACATAATTACCCTCAGCAAGTTCCTCCTGTAGGGTAGCTTCCACCCTGCTTCTGGCATCAGGAGCAGTAGCTGAGCGATAGTTTTCCATTTCAGCAGGAAGCAGGGTGGAATCTGCAGGCAAAATCTGAAAGCCATTGTTGATACCATCAAGCAAAAAATCCCTGTCATCATCCGTTAAAAGTTCCAATTCCCATTTTGCCTTATTGAGGGGAGAAGAGAAACCCTGTCCTAGTCACTGGGAGGGGGTAGGATGACGACATGATGGGTGAGAAGCTTCGCAAACCTTACCATTCTGCTTCTTATTGCAAACATGCAAGAAAGAGCAGACTGACCGTTGACACCCTTGGTTAGAATTAAACTTGCGGCAAATAGGGCGACCAGCACTAGAATGCGAGGCGAAAGAACCATTAGATGGAGGCATATTGGTTGAGCCTGCTGGTTTTGAGCTTGAGCGAGCAGAAGACAGAGGCCTAGGCACGAGAGCAACCTCGTGGAGGTGAGGGGAGTCGTAACTCCAAGGAAAAGCATACGTCGCCTGAAGCTGACGATACTCATCATCAAACTTCAGGACGCTCACCCACTCGTATTTTCCAGCAAGTTCCATGATCTTGACAGTATAGGCAAGATACTCCTTAACATCCCGCGCAGTTGGAAGCTTGTTGGAAAATAAGAGTGTGTGGAAAATACGCGTGTTTGCAATCACCCACTGCGTGAGGGTGATGCTCTCAAGCTTAGGCCTCTGTTGCCCATAAGAAACTACAAGCCTCGCAGAACCCCCCATATCAGAAACTGTTCGTTCATAGTCTCTTGGGATTAAATTAGCCAGGAAATCTATGATGCGAAGCACCTTCTCACCTCGTGGGACTGACGCTGGCTGTAGAAACATGTCTGCCTCCCTGTCTGGTTGGGCCAAGAAGCGGTCATTCAGGGAGGGTCGTTGTTGGTGCTGCAAGGCTTCTTGCCACGCATCTCCAGCAGCAGGAAGGCCAGCATCATTGACTGTGGATGGAGCAACAGGAGGCAAGGAACTCAAAAGGCCATCCAGGGCAGCAGCACAAGGACGATTGTTGTCATCTGCGAGGATGGGAGGATCCAGCTGACGAAGAGTCTGCACATTCCATGTCAAGTTAGGCCTAGATGCACCATTTTGGGTTGTTGTTGATGTTGTTGTTGTAGTTGGCGCCTGTGTTGCGGTTGGCGGCTGAGAGGGCGTCACAAGAAGCTCTTTCTTGCGAGTGAGGGCAGCCTCTTTTTCACAAAGCTTGCGGCGCATGGCTTCAAGCTCCGCCATAGCAACGAGTTTTTCCTCCTCGAGGCGCAGTTCTTGCAGGCGACGGACGATGGCGGCCTTCTCCGCAGAAAAAGCTTGGGTATCCTGTTTTGCTGAATCTGCCTGAACGTTGGAGGACATCACAGGGGAAATGCCAGATGCAGCTGATGTTGTGAAAGGTTCACCAAGGAAGATTGTCTCGACCGGTAAATCCGAGGCAACATCTGGAGGTCCTTGACAAGCAGGGCCTGGAATGCCCCACGAATGGTTGTCATGAAAATGATGGCAGCCAGAACATTTTGACTGCCGCTTCGGCTTAGTCCCGGTATTAGCAGCAACTGGGTTGGTTGTCGTTGTGAAGCTTGACGAAATTGCTGCAGCAGCTATCGAAAGTTCAGCTTCAGACACTGAGAGATCTGGAGTAGTAGGAGACGATATTATTTGATCTCCTGGCGAAGACATAATGATTATGCAGGCATCCAGACGTTGAGAGAAGCATGAAAAGCACAAGATTAGCAGTGGCAATCGCACATTGACTCAGGAACAAGTGAATGAAGAGATAGAACACACTCCCTAAAACCACATGGAGGACTACCCAAATAAGGACAGCCAATTAGGAACATAAACCTTGATTGGGCAATACCTGATGGTATGATATGATACCATGAGAAACCTACGTGGCATCAACTGATCCTATTCACGTGACTAGAAATACCTGAAATACCACCCCACTGCAAGCACTGTGCTCCTCCCCAGTAGACCAAAGGTATGAGTGCCAACCCAAGCCAAGCACGAATCCCTGACCCCATATTTAGACTCACATTGAAGCTATGCCACAATGTCCACAATGCCCTGAATGCTTACACTAAATAAGGAAAACTCTTCTAAGCACATGAACCTCTACCAATTTGCGTTTAGTTACCGTTTATAGGCCACTTTGGATATTTTTCGCAAATTACAAAAAGTTGATGGTATTTTGTAATTTGCGAAAAATTCAACAAACGGTCCATAAGAAGGCTTATTGTTATCTTGAAATGCCGTGAATTATTACACTAAATAAGAAAGACTCTTTTAAACACCATAAATTCAACTGAATTTGTGTTTATAGGCCACTTTGGATATTTTTCGCAAATTACAAAAAGTTGATGGTATATATTTTGTAATTTGCGAAAAATCAACAAACGGTCCATAAGAAGGCTTATTGTTATCTTTAAATGCCGTGAATTATTACACTAAATAAGAAAGACTCTTTTAAACACCATAAATTCAACTGAATTTGTGTTTATAGGCCACTTTGGATATTTTTCGCAAATTACAAAAAGTTGATGGTACATATTTTGTAATTTGCAACAAATCAACAAACGGTCCATAAGAAGGCTTTTTGTTATCTTTGAATGCCCTGAATGCTTACACTAAATAAGGAAAACTCTTCTAAACACAATAACCTCAACGAATTTGCGTTTAGTTACCGTTTATAGGCCACTTTGGATATTTTTCGCAAATTACAAAAAGTTGATGGTATTTTGTAATTTGCGAAAAATCAACAAACGGTCCATAAGAAGGCTTATTGTTATCTTTGAATGCCTTGAATGCTTACACTAAATAAGGAAGACTCTTCTAAACACAATAACCTCAACGAATTTGCGTTTAGTTACCGTTTATAGGCCACTTTGGATATTTTTCGCAAATTACAAAAAGTTGATGGTATTTTGTAATTTGCGGAAACATTTTCCATTGCCCGTTCTGAGGTTTTGTAACAATATATTGAGGTTTATAGGCGTGGATTTGGCTTTAAATGTGATCATTACTGGCAAATGCCGACTTTGAAGAATTAATTGATTATGTTTTGGATCTCGATTGGAATCAGAACTTTTTTAGGCCATGTAGCATGCATGGACGACAGCAGCAAAGCAAGACAAGACCAGGTGGTTGTGTAACCTTGTCCCCGTTGTCCTTGGCTTATTTTGTTTTGATCATTGAGGAGAAAGAAGCGTTAAGTTTTCGATTTAACAGGAATTTAAGAATTTTCGCATTTTACAATTTCAAGCACCTGTTTTGTATTTTGCGAAATTTCGCATTTTTCGCATAATGCGAAAATTTTCGCAAATTACATTATGCCCTTCACTTATGACTTGAGTTTAACATCAAACGGTTTGCTGTAGCTCAATAATATCTCAAAACTAATTCAAACATTTTTGCAAAATACTGTCTGACACTTAACCTGTACCCTGTATATACAGTAGCTTTTAACCATTTTACCTCTGCATGCAGACCCCGTTTCTCCACTAGATGTGCAGGACCTGATACTGAGCTATACTGAGTGATCTAAATTAAAAACTTTCAAAACATACTCTTTCATATGGCTTAAGAATTCTTTTTAGAATGGAAAGAATCCTTTCCAAATTCTCAAGAAGTCTTGAATCCTTTTATTGACGATGCGCAAAGGCATGTATTGTAAGGCAATGGTATGCGCACCGTCATCAATTTTAAGTGCAGAAAAAGCCAGGGGAGGTCAGTTTGAGAGAGATATTTGTTTGTTTGCCTTTTTGTGGTTTATAAAAGACACTGGTCTGAAAGTTCCAGTTTTGGGTATGGTTATTTCAATATAATCTGCAGTTTTGGGAATCATTTTTGTCATAAGCCATCCAGTTTTTGGGTAATGTTTTGTTTGCACCTTCGCACATACCCGTCCTTGACTTTAGGCACCTCCACCCCTGGGGTTTAACAGTGTTTCAGTCAGAACTGAAAACTCTTTGGACTAAGAGAAATGTTGCCCTTAAAACATGTACTTAGATTTTACTGTACCCTCTTTACCACATTAACTATCATATAGGTGAAAGTGAAGTTGCGGTTTTTTGCATTGTTCTTTGCCTTGCGGAATTATGGGCCAAGTTTTCATCATTTTGCGGAATTATGGGCCATGTTTTCATCAGGTTTGCGGAATTATGGGTCACATTTTTTCAGATATGTGCGGAATTATGGGTCCAAATTCTGAACCAAAATGGCACGTCCCCGTCCAAAACTAGGCTTAGTTACCCCCCCCGAGGATTTCCTCAATTCAGCACACCACTCCATTAAGTTCACAGCAGAATACTCTAAAGAGAAAATAAGTTTTCTGGATGTTCAGCTAACTAGAAAAGGTGACAGAATTGTTACTGATCTGTACACGAAACTGAATAGTACAAATCAATTTCTCCATCATTCCTCGTGCCATCCAAGTCACACGAAGAGAGGCATACCATATGGGCAAGCTCTCTGCCTCCGTCGTAAGAAACGTTCTTTGCAAACCGCCTAGGAGAGCTGGAGACACACCTTTTGGACAGGGGGGTATAGTAAGGGAGAAATTGATAGCCAGGTCAACAGGGTTAAAGGGTTGGATCGTAGAGTCCTTTTGGATCGTTCTCAAGAACATGAGGATGACTCTCGCATACCTCTGGTGTTAACCTACCATCCTGCATTTTTCAAGGTCTACGAAATTTTGCGTAATTGTTCAAATACATTGTTTGTAAATGATGAGCATTGGAAGCTCTTTGAGAATTAATTATTTATAGCTTTTCGGAGGGCAAAAAATCTAAAGGACACTTTGGTAAAGGCAAAACTTAAGCCGTTGGTAGAGGAACAGATGGAGAAGGATACTTTTAGATGCAACGGTAGAACGAGCTGTCAAATCTGCCCCATTATCGTGGAGGGGTAGCCACTACAAAGGTCAATTACAGGCCTATCAGTGTCTTGCCATCGGTCTCCAAAATTTGTGATACACTACTCAAAAGACAAATGGAAGGTTTTTTTAAACCGATTCTATCAAGTCTACTCTCGGGCTTCAGAAAGGGATATAGCACACAACATTCGCTAGTAAGAGTTATAGAAGCATGGAAAAAGAGCCTAGATTCATCTGGTATAGTTGGTACGATCCTTATGGACCAATCAAAAGCATATGACTGTATACCTCATGACCTCCTTATTGCTAAAATGGATTTCATTGCTAATTGCTATTCCGGTGGTCAACAACATAGTAGCAGACTGCTTATCTCGTTTGCAACTGAAAAAGTTTTTCCAGCTGATGCCCAATGCCAAAAAAACCCCCATCGAGGTACCTGACACAATTTGGCAGTGTTAGATTTTGAAAAATCGGATTCCAAACATCGAACTCGTCCCGACTCGTTCACTGTTGATGAAATCTCGACGACCCGCACAAGTCAAATAGACAAAATCAAAGTCAGTAAAGAAGTGGAAGGCGTCTTAACTATTAGTCGAGTCACGCGGCTTTTGGGCGTATTTTGGCGATTAGGCCACCAC
Organism: Aurelia coerulea; assembly: GCA_039566865.1. Classification (NCBI taxonomy): domain Eukaryota; kingdom Metazoa; phylum Cnidaria; class Scyphozoa; order Semaeostomeae; family Ulmaridae; genus Aurelia; species Aurelia coerulea. Next base: position 13,684,450 of record CM076949.1, on the reverse strand, counting down.
AAAATGGTGGCTATATACATTAGGCCTAACAAAGTATTATTAGCTAGGCCCTGATATTACTTAATATAGTATCTATTTAGTAGTTTCATTTGTTTACGTGGCTCATTATGAGCCACCCTGTTAAAAGTTGTGGTCCTACCCTGGGTACTTCATGGCAAGGCAAACAAGAAGGGTCTGAGGGCAGGAAATCCCTGCAGCCGACCAACCAAAATGTCTTGTCTTGTTGGCCCAGAAAAAATTCAAAGAAATAAATTAAAGTGATGAAAACCCTGGGTACTTCATGGCAGGACCACACCAAGGCCTGAGGGCAGGTAAACCCTGCAGCTGGCCACCATGGTACCTGTCGTGCAGACCCAAGGGCAAAATAGAAATAAGAATAAATTTGAATGCCAGATACGACCCCAAAAGCTGCCAAAAATTGACGTTGTTGTTTCTGTGTGGACACCTTGAATGGACTGTAGAAGACTGAGTAGTTTTAAGTGGCGTTAGGCCATAAGGGCGTTAATCGCCGTTTACGAAGTAAATGTAAGATTAACGACAAAAGGCCTGGAATTGATTTAACCCCCGTCTTTTTTTATTAGGACCCAATCCTCAAACTAAATTCAGACTTAGTCCCCTGGTGCATCATATCCAGGTGAGGTTGCCGATACCCTTCCACATGCAGTTAAACATTCAGTTGTTTCCTGAAGCGTTCGAAGCAAGTTGAAGAGTTAAAATGGATTTCATTGGATTTCATGAAAAAAGCTTGCGACTGATGTATAGCTACCTAACGAATCGGAAACAAAGAGTTAAAATTGGGTCTTATAAAAGTTCTCAGAGCAATGTCAAGATAGGCGTCCCCCAAGGCTCCGTTCTTGGGCCCTTGCTATTTAACATCTTCCTAAATGACTTGTTCTATACGAAATTAGATTCAGAAATTTGTAATTTTGCTGACGACAACACTGTGTATTCATGTGGTACTTGTATAAGTCAAATTACGACAAATTTAGAAAACGACCTAAGTACACTCCTAAGTTGGTTTTATGCTAATGGTATGGTGGCAAACCGTATATAAACCGTACTCATAAGCGTGCTTTAAGAACACTCCACAATGATTACGACTCTTCCTTTGATAAACTTTTTGAGAAAAGTGACACGGTAACGATCCACATTAAAGATCTACAAAAATTGATGCTAGAAATCTATAAGTCAATGAACCATCTAAATCCAGCATACATCTGGCACCTTCATGAAAGGAAAGAGATTCAATACGATCTCAGAACTAAGCATCTATGTGTAAATTACCGATTACAAGGACAATAAAATTTGGCACGGAGTCGCTCTCATTCCGTGGAAGCTTATTGTGGAATAATCTAAACGATGAGATAAAGGAGCTATCATCAGTTGCAAGCTTTAAAAGAAAGATCAAAACCTGGACGGGTGAACAGTGTAATTGTAAAATTTGTAAGTAGCCTGTCCATTATGTTATGTAGCTTGTAAATATTAATTCTTAGACATCTTTGTAAATTATATTGTAAATAGTTGGTATTAATTAGTTTTCTAAAACTATTGTCACACCAACTTTAAATAATGATTCGTATTTGTCATTCAGGTGTATGGACAGTTGAATTTAGTGCGCCGGTGACAAAGGGATAAAATATACATATACATCTTTTTTTATTTCCATAATACTTCGTTCTCAAAAGAACACTGGTGAAGAGGGACATAAGTATAATTTGGGAGTATCTTTGAACAACAAGGCCAAATGTTGATACTTTGTTAAGAAGAGCTATTTAGCGTTACAAATCAATGCAGTCAGTTTGTGGCGTGTTCGACTCTCCAAGGGGCTCTGTTGTAGTCATTTGAAAATTTAAAGCATGAGGGAGCCGATGCGAGAACGAACAACAGTTGTTTTGCTTTGAATTATATCCCTGCTGTGCTTTCTATTTTGCAAACTTAGTACACACCCTCTACACGGCATCTATTTTTCCTTTTCTCTTTTCATTTTGCATTGCTCTTTCCACTCTTTATAAACTACCGGGTGCGCCAAAATAAACTATGCACCTTTGGCAGGCCACAATAAATCGTAAACTGGACTGATTTTGAAGATTCATGGCTTAATCTGTAGCAAAAGGCCTGAATTAGATTCCAGGATTTTTTGCAATTTTTTTGTTGTAAGTTTTTATAGCTGGATGCGAGTTTCTTAAAGTTTTTGTTCTAGAAAACACTAAAAACGATCAAAAAACGTTGATCAAATTTTCTAAAGAATCGACATGAATGGACAAAGAGAACACTTTTCTGTGGTGATTTGGAACTAGAAATCGATTGAATAATCGATACCATTAATCGATACAATTAATCGATACAATTAATCGATTTCTACATCCCAAATCACCACGAAAAAATTTTCTCAATGTCCATTAATGTCGGTTTTTTTAAAAAATTTGATCGACGTTCTTTGACCGTTTTCAGTATTTTCGAGAACGAAAATTTCAAGAAACTTGCGTCCAGCTCTAAAAACTGATAACAAAAAAGTTTGCAAAAAATCCTAGAATCTAATTCAGGCCTTTTGCTAAAGATTAAGCCATGAATCGTCAAAATTGGTCCAATGTACGATTTATTGTGGTCCGTCAAACGTGCATAGTTTATTTTGGCGCACCCGGTTTTACCCTGAAAAGTTCACTGTATACTTACCGTAAAAGCTCTATTAAGCCCCCCTCTCTATTAAGCCCTCCTCTCTGATAAGCCCCTCGCATCTGAGCCAAAATTTTAAATAAGTCCCCTTTGTATTAAGCCCTCCCTCTTATATCAAATTCTAGTGGCTACCAAAGATTTCCCGTTTATTGAGCTCGATAAGCTTGCATGTTAATTCTGATGTGGTTTGAGATAAAACTGTGCCGAATTTATCTATTTGACTCATAAAATTGTATGTTGAATCCGCAAAATACGGTGTAAAAGAGCTAAAAAGCTGTCCTCTGTATCCCTGTCATTTGATTTTGTGAATAAGCCCCCCTCTTTAATAAGCCCCCTTTCTAATACGTCCCCCTCTGGAAGGTCCGAAATAAAATAAGCCTCCTGGGAGCTTAACCCTATTCTACATGGGGGGCAAAAAAGGCCCCCCAACCATACTTCCTGTAATTACTCTTAAACCAAGCATGATAAAACACTGGAACTTGGGTGACTTTTAATCAAATTTAATATTGCATCAAATTAACAATAGTTCATTGTTATGTAATTGGTCACGTGACTATGACATGCCAATATTTGGCAACAGGTCTCTCAGAAAATCAGTAAAACATGCATAACTTTTCTCGTACACATCTGATTTCAATGGAATTGGTACCAATCAGTTTTTCTTGAAGTCTACTTTCATTTGATATATAAATTTTTGTATTTTGCTAACATCAGAAAAATTTAAGATATTTATAACAAACATATGAAATAATTGGTGTATTATTATCAAAATTGACTAATTAACAATTTAACAACTATGACTTTGATTGATAGTTGTGATAACAATAGAATTCCAAAAATTAAAATTTTGAAAGTTTTCATTAAGAACAATCAATATCTATCATACTTATAACTTTAAAGTTATTGCTGCGAAGCGCATGCGTAGCAGCCATTATAGACGAGATTGATAAGGATTCTCCGGGTAGTGGAGTTTCATGCTGACTCAGGCTGATCGAAGCGGAAATTGGCATTGGAGGGAGTCTGTACTGAGCGTCCACGACTTGGATTTTGGGCGAGAAGCTCAAAGCTGGCTCACTGCTATGCTCACGTTCATTGCGAGAAGAAGACGGAGATTTTCACGCAGTGTGGTAAGTATAGCATCGTTTTCTACATCTAATTTCATCGCAAATATGAGAGGACTTCTCTCTGTTCTGTTGAGCATGTGTTGTTTTACAGCGGACAGATTTCAGAAGCGGCAAGGAAGATGTGTCATCAACGAGGGCCTAGTCTAGGCCTAAGCGTTTCTTACGCTCGCAAATAAACCAGCTAGCAATAAACCACAAGAAGCATTGTTTGTGGAAAGAAAAAGTGAATCACCCATTGACCATTGTGGTGATAAAAAGTGAATTGCCCAATTTTGGCAAGTAAACTACTTATGCAAAATCACCAAAAGGAATTTGATCTTTCAGGAAACTCAATAGACCTTTTAGCTATTCTACAAAAGAGCCTGGATCGAACGTTATTTTTATACATTTTAATACGCGACGTTCGATCGAGTGGTGATAGGGCTTCTATCACTATTGTGCACATTCGAAAATTCTACAAAATGCAGCAAAATAGCGTTCGATTCTGATTCTTTTCAGAATAGCTAAAAGGTCTATTACTTTTGAAAATATTTGTCAGGGCGCCGAGAAACTGCCTCTAACGTCAGCTAAAACCAGTATGGCATCTTCCTGCATTTTGCATATACAACTTCGGCTCTATGCTGCAGCTTCTTTTGTAATAAACAAGATGATAATTATTCACCATTCATTCCTTTGCATACAGCACTTGAAAATGATTTCACAAATAACAACTAATTAAAAGTATCTTTTAACCATGATTCTTTGCATCTGACAGAATTTTGATTGGCTTCTTGAAATGTTTATGTTGTCTGCTTGGTTGCAATATGTACTTAAATTGGCCTTTCCAGCCACCATGTGCTATCTTTTATTGATGCTCATTTTTGTGGACCATTGAAAAAATGGCGACAACAAAGAGAACACAAAATGGTGTATTTGCAGACCATGCTTGATGTTGCAAAGGCCCCTTTGATGTTGCCACTTGACCATTTATAGATCTCATACACAAACAGCTTCACATCTCATGTATTTTGTTGCAGGAATGAAAGGCAACTTATTAATTTGAGACACCCCTGTAAAGACTTCCACTGCTTTGGGTCAATATTGCTTCAGACATGTAAAGATTAACACAGCATTGGATCACTACCTGCAAATTAACCGTTTATATTCCTGTGACCATTTGCACAGCATTGGATCAGCATTTGCTTCTTTAACCATTGACATTCAAAACCAATGCAGCATTGGATTACTTTAGGATGTACTTCTTTCAAAGACCAAACAGCATTGGATCAGCATTGCTTCTGTGACTGTTCTTCGTACCTTGTGACCTTTTAGCTTTGATACAAACTGTTAACTGCTTGGTTGCAATATGTACTTAAATTGGCCTTTCCAGCCACCATGTGCTATCTTTCATTGATGCTCATTTTTGTGGACCATTGAAAAAATGGCGACAACAAAAAGAACACAAAATGGTGTATTTGCAGACCATGCTTGATGTTGCAAAGGCCCCTTTGATGTTGCCACTTGACCATTTATAGATCTCATACACAAACAGCTTCACATCTCATGTATTTTGTTGCAGGAATGAAAGGCAACTTATTAATTTGAGACACCCCTGTAAAGACTTCCACTGCTTTGGGTCAATATTGCTTCAGACATGTAAAGATTAACACAGCATTGGATCACTACCTGCAAATTAACCGTTTATATTCCTGTGACCATTTGCACAGCATTGGATCAGCATTTGCTTCTTTAACCATTGACATTCAAAACCAATGCAGCATTGGATTACTTTAGGATGTACTTCTTTCAAAGACCAAACAGCATTGGATCAGCATTGCTTCTGTGACTGTTCTTCGTTCCTTGTGACCTTTTAGCTTTGATACAAACTGTTACCAGATGAACCTTTGAAGAATTGTTGTGGTAAACTGCTGTACATCATATGCTCTCAAGACTTGTTTTTATTCAAGGCACAATACAGAATCTGTTATTTGACACAGAATTGAATAGGGGAACACTTTGTATATTGCCATCATGTATCAAGTTGCTTGAATATTATCAAAGATGCTGACCGGGGGGAGGGGTACATGACTTGTGGATGGACGGGGGTCTGCTGCCCGGTTTTAAGAAAGCTACCCTCTTCTAATTACAGAAACTTGCCTTGGTACCCACTGTTATGATGAATTTTCGTGGAAAACAGCCCATTTTCTACTATTTTTGCGAATTTCAGCGAAAGCCCACCCATGTTCATGAAAAATTTCCCAAAAAGGACCCTTGTTTTGTTTAGAGAATTTTGAGCCCAAAAACCCAACCATATGGGCGGCACATACCCGTACCTTGAACATGTTATGTACCCCCCTGGGATGCTGATAGGTGCAGATGGAAGCAGATAATTGACATTCTAGGATAATTACAAAGAAATTGTCAAAGCTACTGTATTGCTACTAAAACATCACAACTATTTTAACTTGAAACTGCCAGTGTTGATCTATGGCCAAATCAGAAAATCATATACTATTTGAGGTACCACCTGGGGAAAAGATAGCCTTGCATTCCAAGAAAGAAACTGCAATTGAAGAGTTGAATTGAGACTAATATCACATTGAGTTTTAATGAGTATTATAGTTGTATAATGCAGTCTTTGAATTTACAAACAGTTCTCAGTTCTATTAATTTTTCCCCTCAAAAAGCTGCAATTTAACTTGGTTTCAAACACTTGCCCCAAAAACTCCACTCTGACATTTATTCTTTCAAAAATCTGCAGAATTATATTATGAACAACGCTATGAGCAGTGGCGTACCTAAGGGGGGAATGAGGGGGTCCAGACCCCCCACTTTTCAAAAAGGTTGGCCTTGAGGTTCATACAAAAATGCAATAAACTTTGTATCGCAGGGAGGGGGGAGGGAAGGGTCAGGCAGATCTGTCTTTTTGAGATTTCTTAAAAAGCGAGGAGAGAACGGTTTTGTCAAGGTTTGCTGGAGCAATGTTTTGGGTTTCTAAGAAATGCTTGACCATTGTTGGGAGAGGGATTCTAAGTAGAATGCATGTTCTCAATTGGGTATAAATTCTCAATACAAATTTAACAAAACATCCTGCCTATATTGTGCTCATTCCAGCCATGTTTATGATGCAAAATATAACTAAAAAGGGCGTTTCCCTCATTTTCCGAGCGTCTGAAGGGTGTGGTCACAGAAAATTTTCTGCGCTTATGCCCCAGACCCAAAACATTGAGTGCTGCGTACGCAACTGGTATGAGCAGCACTTACTTAACTGCGTTAACAGCTAGTTTATTGACTATTTTTGGTTGAAAATATTACGTTTTAGGAGGAGAGCCAAAATCAGCAAATTTCCATTGTTTTTGCGTTGCCTAGCAACGGATTATGTGACTAATTAGCATATGATGCCATTTTTAGAATCATAATTGCTTGGTAATCATGTGTACCAAGTTGCGTTGCCATAGGATGGAGCATTTGGCAATCCTTATCACAATCTATAAGAATGGAGCATTTGGCTACTGAAACAAAAGATCAACGAAACGTGATCAAAAATCTGCAACTTCAGATAGCAGAAGTTTATAATACTTGTGAGCAACAACAACCAGGAGATACAACGCCAAATAGCATTACCAGGAAAGATTTCAAAACAAAGCCATCTACATTTTCTGGTGCAACATATGCTAATATTACAATGCAAAATCCAACAAGTCAGTCTGGCCTGGTGATAGGTGAATGATAGGTCACTTCTTGTCCTCATGGACTCCAATCGGAGGTATATAAATAAAGACATGCTTTGGAGGAGCAGTAATATTTCTAGTTGTAATACATTAACAGAGGCAGTAAACATGATTTCATCTTTGACAACACATCCACAAGCAGTACTCGTTCATGCAGGAGTAAATGACATCGAACATTCTAAACCTGAGGACATTATTGAAACGATAAGATCTCTTGTGTTATCGTTCAAGCAAAATCTCCCAAACTCGCAGCTAATTTTATCTGAAATCATTCCAAGAATGGATGGGATAGATAGAGATGTTATAGCTACAAATAGGATGATACATGAGGTGTTACAAGATGAGGAACAAGTCATAATCGTAAAACATCATTCGCTAAGAAATCAAGAATTTTACAATGATAACAAACATGTAACCAACACAAATGGGGTTCAGAAGCTAGCTGGAAATCTCAAATTTGGGATAAGAAAGGCTTTTGGAATCCAGCCAAAAAACATTAACCAATCATATCATGTACAGCCAGACCAAAATACAACATACAATTCAGGGAATCCACAGAACTAGAATGGTTGGGAAAATGAAAGAAAGATACCAAGAATGCATCCAAATGAACATACAAAGAGTGACCGCTATGTCACAAGTGTAAGTCCACACATGAAAATTCAAGAACACATGGATGCTTTGAGATCATTATTTATGAGCAGTTTCCAGATGCCAGGAAACTATTCATCGAGGCACTAACTTTTGCGTACTTTGCTGCTGAAGACATTTTGTAAGTCCGTATCTTTAATTCTTTGACATACTTTTTCTTAGTACATCTTTTGTTTTAGTTTTAACACTTGTTTAGTTGGGTCTGCCAGGTTATTATATCATCATTGTATGCGGTTTTTTCCCCTTTCTCAAATGAATAAATCACTTAAATTTATTGCTTGGAATATTCATGGATTAAACAGCAAAACTTTGGGGAACAAATTAGATGACAATGAATTCATGGCAGAGGTACAAGCACATGATATTATTTGTCTCACAGAAACCCATGAAAATGAAACATCAGACTTAAATATTCTAGGATTCCAAAAAGTGTTATCTATTAAAAGACAAAAGGTCAAGAATAAATCATCAGGGGGTATTGCAGTATTTATAAAACAGTACCTAACAAAGTCAATAGTAGCAGTTGATAGTAACAGGGATATAGCTTGGGTGAAAATAAAAAAGGAATATTTTAGGTTAACTAATGATATATATTTAGGCACTGCCTATTTTAGCCCTGAAAGGTATGCAAATAAAAAGGATAAGGATTATATCAGTGAACTTGAGGAAGATGTAAATCGTTATAAACTCAAAGGGGATGTACTACTTGTAGGTGATTTCAATGCCAGAACAGGTAATCTACAAGATACAGTTAACTATAGTAAGTACTTTGATAGGGCAAATGACACAACTGATTGCAATACCAATTCACACGTTGTGCCCTTGAGAAAATCTGAAGATAATGTTGAAACATGTAGAGGAAGAGACCTCATTGATTTTTGCATTTCACAAGACATGTTCATAGTAAATGGGAGGAAACTAGGGGATACTTTTGGTAAATCAACATGTTTCCAATGGAATGGTACCAGTGTAGTGGATTATCTACTTGCCCCTAAACACACTTTTGATATGATTAACTACTTGGAGATTCAACCATTGAAACCATCCCTTTCAGACCACTGTGCGTTAACGTTTTCATTGGAAATATTAAATTCATCTTTAGAGCAAGATAAAACAAAACTTTACAGCTTGCCTGGAAAATATAAATGGGATCAAGAAGCAAACACATCATTTACAAAAGAACTAGAAAAAGCTGAAACTCTAAATTGCTTAATCACGATCAGCAACAAAATCTCACAAAATAGCTCCAAGGATGACTGCATTTCATCTGTAAACCAACTTTCTAATATATTGATTAACATTTCTCAAAACGCAGGAATTAAAACAAAGAAGAAACAGTCTAATGGCTTGGCCAAAAAGCATGAGATCTGGTTTGATAAAGAATGTATGGATAAAAGAGCTGAGCTCTGTAAACTTGGTAAGCTAGCATCACGAGAACCTAAGGTTTCGCAAACTAGAGTGGATCTTCACTCTGAAAAGAAAACCTTCAAAAAACTTGTAAAGAGAAAAAAGCTTATGTTTAAAAATGACGTCATAAGCAAAATGCGTGACACAAAAAATGACCCCAAAAGATTTTGGCAACTGCTAGAATTGCTCGAGAAAAAAACCAAAACTGACTATGTTCCAACAATAACACCCTCCAAATGGACAAATATGTTTGAAAAATTACTGTTCAACCCGGAATTAACAGATTTCGAAATTAAGAAGGATGATGAGGAGCATGTAATCATGAACAAGGAGATTACAAAGGAAGAACTGTTAATAGCAACAAAGAAAATAAAAAAGACCAAAGCTTCAGGTTTAGATCAAGTCTTGAATGAAATGATATTATGCACTGTAAATATGTATCCAGAGATTTTCTTAAATCTTTTTAATAGTTTACTTGACAACGGTATTTTCCCCAACTTATGGACAAAAAGTATTATCATACTGCTTCACAAAAAAGGCTGTAAAACTGATGAAAAAAATTACAGAGGTATAGCTCTGACCTCATGTCTTGGAAAATTCTTTAACTTGATCATCAATGAGAGATTAACAGAATTTGCTTCATCAAAAAACATCTTTAAACCAGAACAAATTGGTTTCATAAGAGGAAATAGAACATCAGACAATCTTTTAATATTACATTCATTATTCAATCAGTACTGCAACGTCAAAGGAAAGAAATTATACACTGCATTCATCGATTTCGAAAAAGCGTATGACAAAATATCAAGAGAAAGTTTACTGAAAAAGTTATGTAGATTTGGTATAAAAGGAAAACTATTTAATGTGATTGAATCTATGTACAAAAATGACCAATCCTGTGTTCAAATTGGAATTAAAAGGAACAGACTTTTTCCCAGTTAACAGTGGAGTTAAGCAAGGTTGCATATTAAGCCCTACCTTATTCAACATTTTTTTATCGGACTTACCACAAGTCTTCAACAAAAATGTAAGCACTCCTGCACAGTATGAAAATATAAACATAGGATCCTTATTCTGGGCTGACGATATTGTCATTCTTTCAGAAACAAAAGACGGATTGCAAAAATCTTTAGATGGTCTGAACACGTTTTGCACAGAAAATAAATTGAAAGTCAATATTAATAAAACTAAGTGTATGATTTTTAACAAGGGAGGCCGACTTTTAAAAACAAATAAATTTTTCTTTGATGATAAAGAAATAGAAGTTGTTAGACGTTTTAGTTATTTGGGTTTCTTGCTTTCCCCATCTTTCAGCATAAAAGAACTACTCAATGACCTTTACAAACGAGCTCTCAAGGCGTACTATAAACTTAAGAACATTCTTGGCCCAGTGTTTAGAAAGGATATTCAGCTAACCATTAAACTTTTTGACGCCCTGTTGCGGCCGATTTTGCTCTATGGGGTTGATGTTTGGGGCTGTTTCAAAGCGAGTTCCAAAAACACAAATCCTATTGAGAAACTGAATATTAGATTGTGCAAAAATCTATTGGGAGTAAAGAGGAATACCTCCAACATAGGATGTCGATGTGAACTAGGTAGACACAATCTTAATGCAATAGGATTCAAATCAACAATCAAAAATTGGTTACGCATAGCTGGTGGAAACAGAAATAGGATCATAAGTAAGTTATATAGGAAAAGCTTAGAAAATATTCCTTCATGGGCGACTAACATACAAAATATTCTTTTTAAACACGGGATGCGAGATTTATGGGAAACATATCACGATACTGAAAGTGACACCCGCACTTATCGCCAATTTAAAAACGACTTTATCATGGAACCGTACTTATCTGAAGTAAACTCATTGCCTTCGCGAGTGATGATAAGTAAATTTCGACTTTCTGATCATCGCTTGCAGATAGAAAGTGGAAGATATCATAGGCCTAGAAAAAAACCGGAAGACAGAAAGTGCCAAACATGTGGTATTCTTGAAGACGAAAAACACTGTCTTTTAAGTTGTCGCATTAACGAAAAAACGAGGGAAACAACGTTCAATACCATTTCAAAGTTTAAACCTACTTTCAGTCACATGGATGCTTCGTCAAAATTCTTATATTTAATGACAGCACGTGATCCAAACATATCAGATGTTATATATGAATATATCAATACATGTTTAACATCATCCTATGAACAGAATGACAGTGCTAGCAATCCATGATCCATAGTATTGTCAACATTTTAAATCTCTTTAGTTCTATTTTTGTTATCTTTAGTTCGCAATGTTATGTTCGTTTTACAGTCTTAAAGTAGCTGGTAAAATATACTATTTCTTCAAATGTATTAGGCTATTTTGAGTTAATGAAAATCTGAAAAAAAATCTGAAAGCTGAAATCATAGGCACTACGGTTGCTTAGAAAACCTGGGGGGCCTTTTTAGCCCCCCCCCCATGAGGAAGTGGTGCTTGATTTACCCATGTAAAATAGGGTTAAGGTAGCATCCTCCCGGTCATAAAACTACTATGAATATGGGTATATAACCAAGTTGAGATGGTACATAGGCATGAATGTAAGATTTTTGGACTGAACAATTCAAAATGGCACCTTTCATGCTTTCATAACATCCAAAAATAGCCGAAATTTTGCAAGAAATGGTAACGCAAAAGTATTTTTCATTCTCTATTGGTTAAAGTTATCTCGATGAAATTAGCTGGACTTTATGCAAGTATGTACAATGCCTGCCAAAAGTCCTTGGAACACTTGGGCCATTTCTTGACAATCCACAGTTCTAACCATAGCTATTAGGTTTAAAACCCCCGACAATGTTGATTTGCAAGGTTATTTTCCTAGCATTCCATTAGAGTCGAGAATCGTCCCGCCATCCCCATTTTGTCATCACGGAACAACATTGTTCTGAGGTAGAGAGGGGGAAATCACAAAAAAAAGGCAACAATAGCAAAGATTTCCAAGACTTTTGGCAGGCATTGTAGGTGGTCAAAATGAACCTAAATCTTTTCAAGGAGGTTGACTGGTTTTCCTGATTTTGGATGATTAAATTTTGATGGGAAAAAATTCAGCTATCAGGGTCTTAATCCCCTTGTGCTTAGCCAATTGTAGAAAGCAGAGGTTCATTTTGAATTCCCATCTTCGGTGAACATTTTGACCAGATTTCATGTAAATATCTCTTATGGTTTGGAAATTAAAAATATATCCATTACACAGATTTCGCGAAAATCGTGTTTCCAGGAAATTGACTTCAAAGTTCATGATAGTAATCAAATAGTTGAAATATGCTAGGTCAAAAACGTTCAGACTCTAAAATCTTTTTCTTGTCATTGTTGGACTGCCCTTTACTACTAAATTTGTTTCTTGAAACTTTTGAGGCTCATTTCTCGTTATTTTCTGCAACTATATTCTGGTGCAGTCAAAGTAAACCTATGTTTTTATGTGAAATGTTTTTGTGCTACTTCACAATTTCTAAGGGATTTTTTCACTGCGTCAACACTCATATCAAACTTTGCAATAACATCATAAACACCAACTGAAACATATTTTTTTCCAGTAAAAGTAGATTTTGAAATCTATTCCAAATAATCCTGCAATTTGATTTTATATCCTTTCGCGGAGAACACTTTGTCACTTCCAAAAGACTTTCAATGCTGAGCCTTGAGATAATTAGCTTTAAAAAATACTGCAGCTTTGAAGATTAACTCTCTGCTTCAATTAGATTAATTGTTGTTTGTAGAAACGCAGTTTTATAGCTGAACAGACATTCCTTGCCCTTGGAAATCTTCGACCGAATACTGCAACAAACATCAATATGAAACAGTCTTGTTGACTTCACATTTCCTGTTCATGTTAGTGTTACCACGGCAACCTCTTTGTGGCATATAACCAGCAACCAGCAAATCCATTTTTCTTCCTTATAACCACACCAAGCAAACAGAGGAGTACTTTGGGTGGGAGAACATGTAGGCAAACTTTTTAAATCCATCATTTAACATTTGATTCATTTCTAAGTTTAAAATCAATCTTGATTTCTACCTGAATGGAACCCCCTCTCTAGACCCTTGTTTCTGCAATGTTTATGAATCGTTATGCAATGTTTACGATCGTTCATGTGTTTATCTGACGGATTTAGGCCTGGGCTATGCTCCTGGAAAATGTGAATCCTCTTCTTTTCTGCAGGGATGGGCCGCCTAAGCAGGGCCTACGTCACTTTGATAACTCTTGAGCCGATTCTGAAGCCGTAGAAGAGGTCTTTCTCTCTTCATTACTGGCACTTTGATTTATCAAACATCACTTCCATCTTTCTTGATGCACTGGTTACCAGAAAACTTGCGCTTTAAAATTCCAAATGTAAAAACAGCATTGCAATCTTGGCTCTTCCATAGCATGTTGCACGGTGATTCCAAGTGTCTCATTGTTGTAATAGTTGCCCTCTTAGCTATGGTAAAGCTTAATTGGGTTTTGCTGCAGCTAAGATTCTCGCTTTTAATTTGGCTGGACTTGTTCTTAAAATTGATCCCATACCTACTCTTGTTCTTAAATTTACTGTCTCTGACTTTCGAAACGAAGTTTTTGAATATTGATAATCCAGGAAGTTTCTTATTTACGGCTTTTCATTCACTAAACTAAAAAAAGTTTCAATACCACATCCCCTGAATTCTTGAAGAAATTGTTCTGCATTAATAAATTTCATAGTGGACATATCCTTTTCCTTCCTCTACGGCCTGTGGAAGCAAATAGAAACTCAGAACTCAGAGAAGAGCAGCAACGGCAACCAGAGCTACCGGGGAGAAGTATGAGCGCTATTTCTCAATCTTTGCAAAGAAGAATAAATGGCTTTCCTACCTATCAATCATTTTAAGCAGGTTCCCAAGTGTTGCACCACTGATTAAAATGTGATGGCTCATCGATTTTTCAACCTTTGAGATGACGAATCAACAGGAATTCTTGACGTCACGTAAGTGATCTTGCCACATGGTTCACTGAGTGTCAGAGCATTCTCATGGGCCTAAGCCGCCATAATGGTGCAACTTTGTGCTGCATGAGCTCAATATATGTCGCATGGTCGATCCTCGTTTTCGTCAGGCATCTTGAAAGCATTGCAATTCATCGCAATGGCTCCTTTACCAACTTTCCTCATTCCAAAAAGTGGGCTTTTAAATGTAGGCTGCTCAGACCTCTCAGCATTAACATTGATATTATAGCGAGACGAAATCAAAATTTGTCACGAGATTAAAGGAAAAAGATTGGAAGAGTAGAGTATCATACTTATAATATTCGAAAAGTTTGCTTCATATTGTAAAAACTACTTCCTTATGCAAGCATTCCAAAAGGGCGATACCCCTCTAGTATTTGATTAATCAACGAATGAAAGAAACAGTCAGTCGTTATCGCATCGCATCCCTCAACCATTAAAGCACATTCCTTGTTCGATTCACAAACTGTTTAGAATAAAATTCCCGTTCATTCGAGAGCCCCCTCGAAGCGCTCCGTGGTAGCGAGCATATCTGTTCCCCTCCTCTAGGATGGGCCAAATTAAATGAGAAACTCTGACTAAGACATGCCTCTCATTGCCCTAATGTCCCCTCTTCTGCCTCCGCCTGCGGTATCTCTGTATCTATCTATCTATCTGAAACGCATTTCGTTTAATTTAACATAGCGCGGCTAACTACGCACTGCCATAACGGCCTATTATTTGCTAGATATTCATCAGTCGCCACAAAGATCGTTCCATCTTCTTTTGCAACCATCACCCTTGCTGTCTCAAGATCTTTTTCAATCAATTTTATCCATGTTAACGTTTGTCCACCTCTTGGTTTCTTTACCTATCTCTGAGCTTCTCTTAACGCAGTTTCTCTGGAGAAAGGGTATCTCTGGAGAAAGGAACCAATTTGAAAACAAATGAAATGTGAGAAGATCGTTTCTTTTTAGCTCTATGCCCCGGCGAAGAAATATGCGATCCTATTTGAGCCCCCCCCCCCCTGAAGCCTTCCTTGGTAAGGAAGAAATTCATGATATTTTCTGTTCGATTTCTTTGTAGGCCTTCAACAACCTTGGCCTAGACTTATGGCGTGATTCCTTGAATTCGTTCTATGTTTTGTAACTGCGCGAAGCGAACCGTAAATGCACCATTACGGGATTGATGGTCTCGAACATCAATGGTTCAGCTCTTATCTCGACAATCGCAGGCAGTGCTGCAAAGTCAACGGTGTCACATCCGATACAGTAGAAATTAATATAGGGGTACCACAATGATCTTGCCTTGGACCTCTCTTATTTTTACTTTATATAAATGACCTTCCTTTCGCTTTAAAAAAGGCACAAGCGACAATGTACGCAGACGATACAGCGATCTCCTTCTCTTCGGATAGAATTGAAGAGATTGACGTTGTTGTCAATGCAGAACTTGCCTGCCTTGAGAAATGGTTGCAGGGCAATAAGCTTTCCTTGAATGTCGTCAAAACACAAGCCATGATAATTGGTTCAGCCCAAAAGCTGGGGAAGATAAACAAAACGTCAGAAATCACCCCTTGCTTTCAAGTTAATGGGAATGATATCGATCTTGTTCATGAAACGAAATATCTTGGTGTAATGATTGATGAAAATTTGAAATGGGGAAGCCAGGCAAAGTTTCTTCAAAAGAAAGTCTCACGAGCCATCGGGCTTTTGAAATATGCCAAACAATTTGTCCAAGAAGAGACCCTAAGAAACATGTATTTAAGCATTGTTGAGCCTCATTTGAGCTATTGTTGCTCAGTGTGGGGATGCTGTGGCAATACCAAGCTGAATACCTTGCAAAAATTGCAGAACAGAGCTGCAAGAAATGTCACGAGCAGCCCTTTGGTTTCATCGGCTGCTCCTTTGCTGCAAAGATTAGGATGGCTTTCAGTTGACAGGCTAGTCAACAGAGAAAGATCTACCATGGTATATAAGTCCCTAAATGGACTTGCACCCGACAGCCTTTGTCAGATTTTCTCCCGATTATCTGATGTTCACAATCGGGTATTACGCAACACTAAGTTGGATCTAGCCATAACTCGAATGAGAACAGCTTATGGCCAAAAGTCTTTTGCTTTCCGTGGAGCTGATACATGGAACAAACTCCATTCTGATATTAAATTAGCCCCTTCCATCCAGTCATTTAAAACCAAGCTCAAAAGCTCATAATTGATTAGATTCAAGGAAAGCTGGTTTTACATTTTTATTTTTATTTTCCATTTAAGTTTTTGATGAATATATATATTGTACATTTGTAGGTTTAGTTCAATATTGTAATTAGGTTAGTTTTCATTGTAATTAGGTTAGCTTTATTTTTAGTTGCAGGGTACATTGTAAAACAGTTACTTAAACTGAATTGTAACCCTGGGTAAACAATTTTAAAATAAAAAAAAAATAAAAAAAAAATATTTAGACGGGATAAATGCCAGAAAAGCTTTTCCTTTTGGCTAGCAGTTTACAGACTAATTACAATGAGTCCAGTTACCTTTGCTGAAAGCAAGACTGTCAAAACAATTCAATAGTGATAACTGCCATGATGTTATAAGTCTGATCAGATGTCAACTGTGAAAGGCCTGACGTTGTCTTGGGACAGAACGAGAGCTCTGCAATGCGTCATTCGAAAGAGAATTTATACTTAAAACATAATGACTACACTCAAGTTCAATCAGCTTGTTCTAATTATTTCAGAATTCAACAATGCTCAAATGTTATGGTTAAACTAGCTGTTAACGCAGTTAAGTAAGTGCTGCTCATAGCATGGAGATTTCGGCGCTAAAATCAAGTTAAATTGCAGTTTTTTCCGACACAGAAACAATTTCTGAAGAACAAAAGAAACTGTTTGCAAATTCTAAAACTGCATTATGCGACAATAATATTCATAAAAAACTCAAAATGATGTTAGACTCAAATGAAGTGCAATTTTAAGAACAGTTGATTAATGTCAGTTCTTTTTGCATTTTCTTGGACAACAAGGCTTTCTTTTTCCCAGGTGGTACTTCACATGGTATATTTTTTTTATATTTTTCCGAAGATCGACATTGGCATTTGAAGTAAAGTAAAGTTCAATGTTTTAATAGCATACCAGCTTTGATCATTTCTTTGTAATTAGCCCTGAATCTCAATTATCTGCTTCTATCTGCCTTGATCAGCATCTTCAATAATAGTCGAACAATTTGATCCCCGAGGGGGGGGTTGTTAGCTTAAGTTCTCCTTGGTATGGGGTTGTGCCATTTTCAGGGAACCTTTTTTACCATGGAGTCGTCCAGATTCATGGGTATGGTTTTCAACGATTTTTTACATTATCTGGATTTATGGGTATGATTTTTGGTAAAACTTCATTGATGGGTCAACTTTTTCGGCTATTCCGGATTTATGGGTATTTGAGATTTTCCGGATCTATGGGTATACTTTTCAGAGATTTTCCAGATTTATGGGTATACTCTTCAGAAATTTTCCGGATTTATGGGTGGTAGTTTTACGCTTTGAATGACACAACCCCGTACCATGTAAATTTAAGTTACCCCCACCCCTCCCTAGACTCACGAAATAGTCCCAGTTATCGCAACAACAACAGCAATGACAACAACAACAACAATATATATTTTTGCTCAAACTGGGACTTATGGACTTTCACATCAAAAAGTGGGACGAAAATAAACAATAGGCGCACAGATTTTTCTGTGCCCTTTGAAACGAGGTTAATGGCCTCTTTTCGGTAGTTGGAGAATTTCAGGAGCTGCGACGTGTTGGCGTGCACTATTGCTAGATGAAGATTGCCTTCAAAATGAGGAAATTCTTGTTGAAACTGAAAGGTTTGTCAATTCTTAGATTAAAGAAACATTCATGCGAATACTTGTGACTTTTGTTCATTGCTAACATCACTCAAAACTTGAATTTCGAGACGTTTTATTATCCGAGGTTTGAGCTGACAATTTAGGCCCAACGCCATTACTCGCCTTTTCGTACAGCGTTGCTATGGTTTCCATATCGGACATGAAATCGAGGGAAACAATTTCGTCCCAATTTTCAATGTGAAAGTCCATGAGTCGTAGTTATAGCGTCCATCAGCCTATCAATAGCAATAACTACGAACTTGCAATCAGTCTAACCCCTCCCCCGGAACTTGATACAATATAGTACCATACAAAGTGCTCTCCCGTTCAATTCTGTATAAATAAGGGGTTTTGTACTTTGGCTTGAATTGAAATCAGTCTTGAGAGTACATGATGCACAACAGTTAGCCACAACAGTTCTTCAAAGGTTCATCTGGTAACAGTTTGTATTATTGGTGGTCTTTTTTGTGGACCGTAAAAATGGCCGTGACAATTGTATCACAAACAATGCTATGAGCAGCACTTACTTAACTGCGTTAACAGCTTGTTTAAGTTAATCCACGGTCCACTGTCCGCCCTCAATCCTCAATCAAATCCCTCTAGAAGACTGCTTGCGCATGCGCGCTTCGCAGCAATGAACGAAAGACTCACGACTGTTTTGAAAGCCATTACGACGAAGGCCCTAATATTTCAATGTGGTCTAATCACACAAATGCTGCTGCTTCGCAATTGAAAATGTATAATCCGGAGCAGTGGAACAATAGGAACCTTCGAATGTCAGTCCCTTGCACCTTAGCATGATCTCCCTTTCTCATTGGAAGCCCCCATTAAAATTCCCCTGTTCTCTCCTCTCGAACCAACGATATTTTAGCTGGAAAAAGAGGCCGATCTATGAAACTCTGCCCTTGCCCTTTCAATAGAAAAAGTGGGAGTAAGACGAAGGTTCGATGTACTAATGGTCCGCTAATTATGATATGTCTAAAGATCATTTCCTTGTACACAGAAAACTGAGAGGGATTCCGCCAATCCTTTGATTTTTTCATTTTTTTTCATTTTATCATATTTAAACACAAAAACCCTATTAGCTAAAAAAGAACTATTCCTATACAAAATAAACATCTATTTACAAATAAAATAATACAAATTTGCTGATCTTCCTAGGGATCGTGCTTCGGGAAGGATGCTAATTGTTTAGGAATTCCTTCAGTTTCCTTTTGAATGTGCTAATAGACCATTCCCATGATTACGTCACCACCAGTGCGGCGCGCAATGCATGCTGGTACTGGTAGTTAAACACCTGGCCGAGTTAATGTGTTTTGTATAGGAAGTGTATGAGAAGTTGTGTATTGCGTTGAAAATATCGAAGAAAAATTCGAAAAATCAACTTCATTTACCGAAGAACATGTCCGTAGATGTTTCAGAAACTCAAGTCCTGGATTCAGTTTGACTAGAACGCAGACGAAGGAATTTTCAGGGGGAAGAGTTGACGAAAGTGCAGTGTGGCCTAATGAAAACATTGCGAGCGAAAAAGGAGGCAAGGAGGTGATTGTTTTCGGCTGATTCACATGCCGTTTACTGAATCCATTACCATTACAAAAAAGGAATCCTGAACTTTACATCTATATCTAATAACTCTATCTCAGTCGGAAAAAATTCTGAAAACAGGGACTGACGCAAACGTGGAAACATTTTACAGCGAGGAAGATCACGGGTTGGGAACAGCACACTTCAAGCGTATAAATGATGCCAGAGTTAAAAAAAACAGCATTTTGACTTTCTCAAAACCATGAAAAATTGAGAATTATGGTAAATTTTCGGATTTTCCTCTGTGCAGTAAGCAATATACTCAATTTTATGTGCTTAATGTAACCATAGCCGAATTGCAGCGATTTGACTTCAGTGATTTTTATCGTGTTCAGTACGTAAAGGGGGAAAGTTCTCCCTTCATACGATTGCTGTTGGAAGCCAAAAAATTAAAAACGTCAAAATCCCAATGGCTCTGTCTCTACAGAAGATAATAAACTCTAAGTTTAGATTTTGGTCTAATTTTAGAGAAAGAGTTTAGCCCTTTCTCTCCCCCTTTTCTGGCCTCCTCAAATCACTTGCAATGTTTACGTTAGGCCGCATTACGTTTTCATTGACTTTCCTTGCGAATATTTCCTTCATCTCCGCTTCATCTGCACTTTTGTAGCACTTAAACGGTAAACCCCTCACTAGAGTCTCTAAAACATCTGCCGTTCGGAGAATTAAAACATCTAGGGACATGCTGTTCGTGGAATTTGGGTGACTTCTCAAATTTTTCTTGGATATTTCCAACGCAAAACACAACTTACCATATGCTCACAATATTTTCATTAGGCCACACTGAACTTTCGTCAACCCTTCCTCCTAAAAATTCTTTCGTCTGCGCTCTAGTCAAACGGAATCCAGGACTTGAGTTTCTTAAACATCTAGTGACATGTTCTACAGTAAATTTAGTTGATTTTTCGAATTTGTCTTCGATATTTCCAACGCAATACACAACTTATCATACACTTCCTATACAAAACACATTAACTCGGCTAGGTGTTTAACTACCAGTACCGGCATGCATTGCGCGCCGCACTGGTGGTGACGTAATCATGGGAATGGTCTATTGTGGAACTCATTCTGATTTCTACTGGGATTTCATTCCACGTTTTAGCACCAGAGTAGAAAAAACTGCTTTTGGAGGATTCTAGGTTCTGTCTTGGGGTGTCCACATCTAACTGATTTCTCGTTCGATGGCTAGATAATTGAGATCTGGTAACAAGCCTCCCTCTTAAGTTGCCCGGGCAGAGACCATTCATTATTTTGTAAATCATCACGGCCCTGTCAAATTTGATTAAGTTTAAGACTGAAAGCCAGTTGCAACTCCACCCATCCTTTAATCTAGAGCCTTCTATTAACGATCTTGCTCTAGTTTGTAGACGCTGAAGATGATCAAAAATGATGTCACCGCATTCGCCCCTTACCCTGATTTGGGGGCGAATTTTAGAAAGCAAAATCTCTATTGCACCCCGTAGAGAGAAGACGAAGATATTTGGAAAGTTTCGCGAGGATCAGCGCAACGGTGATCGAGTTTTACGCCACACAAAATTCGCTTCACGTTTTAATAATATAGATAATACGACGCTGCGGATCTCATATGTAAACCGTTGACAATGGTTTTCAACTCTTCTTTACGGAAGGGTATTTTCCCTGACATCTGCAAACTGGCGAAGGTCACCCCCATTTTCAAATCAGGTTCTAATAGTGAGGCTAACAACTATAGGCCTATCTCGGTGATCTCTGTGTTCTCGAGAATCCTTGAAAGGATTGTACATGACCAAGTTTACGAATATCTCAAAGCAAACAAGGTTCTGACAATGAGTCAATCAGCTTTTCAAAAACTTTGTTCAACAATAACATTATTGATTGATAGTACTGACTATTGGTATGAGAATATTGACCACAAGCACTTTAATTTAGCAATATTCCTAGATCTCAAAAAGGCTTTCGATACTGTTGACCATAAGATTTTGTTAGAAAAATTGAGGAAATACGGTATTCGAGAACTTTCCGGAGACTGGTTTAAATCATACCTTGAAAACAGAAAGCAGTACTGTGCCGCCAACGGTTATGAATCAAGGCCTATGACAGTTACATGTGGCATTCCCCAAGGTTCCTGTATTGGCCCCCTTCTCTTCATAAGGTACCTCAATGACTTTGAAGAATGTTTGAAAGTCTCGAAGGCCGGTATGTATGCTGATGATACTCACGTGACCTTAACATAAAAAGATGTCGAAGAACTCAATAAGGCTCAAGAGGAGTTGACCCATATTTCTGAATGGATGCGGATAAATAAATTAAGTGCCAATCCACAAAAAACAGAGTATATGGTAATTGGGCACCCTCGTAAAACTAATAAAGTGGAGATACACGATACATTGAGACTGAATGGTTCAGATATAAAACGAGTGAAAAAAACCAAATCACTTGGAGTCATTGTAGACGAAGGGCATAACTGGGAAGAACAATTCAAAACTGTCAAAGGGAAAGTTCGCGGAGGTCTCGCATCTTTAAAAAAATTGAAGAACATCCTCCCACAATCTCAGTTAAGCAATGTATATCGTGCTCTTATAGAAAGTCACATGCGATATGCAGATGTAATCTGGGGTAGCCTCTCTAATTCAAGAAAAGAGTCCCTTCAACGTCTTCAAAACAGAGCCATTTCCATGATCGATACGTCCAGGATAAAAGATAATCGAATAATTTCCTTCAGGTTGGACAACTTGTCATGTTTGATCGTGCAGTTATGGCCTATAAGATCATGAACAGACTCAGCCCGGAAAATCTCTGGAACAAATTTCAACAAAGATCTCAATACTCCAGTTATAACACGCGGTTCTGTAGAGATCTTCAGATTCCAAGGTACACTCTGGAGCATGCCAAAAAATGGAATGAAATCCCTTTAAATATCAGGGAACTACCTACCTTGTGCCGATTCAAAAGACAGCTAAAAATACATTTGATGAGCTGAAAGCAATTTGAAGCACAACTCCCTGGGAGAACAGCAATATAATCTTTAACCCTCGATGTTTTTCTTTTGTTTATATAAATATATTGATTAATTGCATTGTATGTTTTTTGTAGTTTTATTATGCTGAAGGGATATTGTGTATAAATAATTTAAAATGAAAAAAAAATGAATAATATACACTAGGCTTGCCGCGCGTCGCCTGCGGCACCGCGCTGGCCCGCCGTCGTAATTAGCATTCAAGTGTATGGAAAGTTAAGTTTTCATGCGCCAGTTACTAAGGGAGAGATGTGTGTATATATATATGTATATATATATACATAAGTGAGGCTAACCGACAATTAGACGATAGGCAGGTTTATGAAGAAATAGAGGTGGACCCCACGGTAGATTTGGGTAAGACCATTAATTCTAGGTTGAAAGAACTGAGGGAGGGGGACCCCGGTCTAGAGGGAGTGACTGAGTATTTGGAAATTAAAGATTCTAGGTTAGGTTGATTTTATTTATTGCCTAAGATCCACAAGGGTCTTAGTAGTGTTAAGGGTCGACCAGTCATTTCCAATTGTGGTACTATAACAGAACATATTTCAGAATATCTAGACCACCACCTTAACCCGTTGGTTAGCCAAAGTAGGTCATATGTTAAGGACACTAACCACTTTTTGTCTAGGCTAAGTAAGCTAGGTAGGATACCAGAGGGGGCTTTGTTGTGTACAGTTGATGTTGTGGGACTCTATCCAAGCATTCCACACGGGGAGGGCTTAGAGACCATCAGGGAGGCGCTGGATAGAAGGGAAAACCCGGGCGTGGCTACTGATACCCTAGTGGGGTTGGCGTCCTTGGTCTTGGAGAATAATTATTTTGAATTTAATGATAGGATTTATAAGCAGAAATTGGGCACGGCTATAGGCACGAAGTTCGCTCCGGCCTATGCCAATCTCTTCATGACCCGGTTGGAAGAGAGGTTGTTGGAGGCTTCACCTGACAAGCCGCTCATCTGGATGAGATTCATCGATGATGTTTTCTTTATCTGGATGCACGGGGAGGAAAAGCTGAAGTCTTTCATCAATCATCTCAACAGTAGCCACGAAACCATTAAGTTTACTAGCGAGCAATCACGGGATAGTATTAGTTTTTTAGATGTTCAGGTTAGCGTGGGGGCGGGGGGAGTCCTTTCAACAGACTTGTTTTGCAAGGCAACTGATACACATCAGTACTTGCATAAGAAGTCTTGTCACCCCTGGCACACGAAGAAGGCGATCCCCTATGGTCAGGCTCTTAGGTTTCGTAGGATATGCTCGGAAGATCGCCAATTTCAGGAGAGGGTAGGCGAGTTAGCTGGATGGCTTAAGGACAGGGGCTACGAAGAGACTTTAGTTAACGAACAAATAGATAGGGTACGTAGGTTGGATAGGACAACTCTTCTAGCAAATGCGGGAAATAGGACCAATAACCAAGGGAGGGGGGAAAGGGTTCCACTTGTTGCCACATACCATCCAGCACTCAATAGTTTGGGGAAGGTTGCCAGGAGACTCCATTCTATGCTCACAAACTCGGAGGAGCATAGGGCGGTGTTTCCTGAGCCACCTTTAATAGCATTTAGGAGATGTAAGAACCTTAAGGATATACTTGTTAGGGCTAGGCTCAGTAGTGAGGGAAATGGGGGGACTGATAAGAAGGGATGTTCTCGTTGTGGTAAATCTCGTTGTCAAGTGTGTAATGTCGTGAGTAATAGTGGACATTTTCATTCAAACATAGATAGCCGGGAATATAGGATAAACTATTCGTTTAATTGTGACTCGTCAAATGTTGTGTATTTGTTGGAATGTACTGTTTGTGGTGTACAATATGTTGGTAGCACCTGCACGCCTTTTAGGCTTAGGTTTAACAATTACAAGGCGTGCAGTCTTAAGTTTAATTCGGGGGCCTCAGTACCCCAGGCGGAATTCTTCAGGCATTTTACTGGAGAAGGCCACCACGGGTTTCTGAAGGATATTAGTATTAAGATAATCGATAGGCTAACGGGGGGAAATAGGATGCGGGAAAGCTTCTGGCAATATCGGCTGGATTGCTTTGCCCCTAAGGGATTAAACACTAGGCAGGTTGATACATAGATTTGAGTTTTGTTTACACTTTGGTTGTTTGGTTGTTTTGATTTTTGCGCTCAGCTTTTCATTAGGGACACACGCTGTTTTTTTAGGGATCTCTTTTCTGCCAATCCGCTCTTGGATCTTTCTATTGCTTGTTTTGTTAGTTCACACGTTTTTTTCTTTCTAGCTTCCGCGAGACGGACACCGCCGCCGACTTTAGCAGCTCTTTACTCTGCGCTTTCTTTGATCTTCCCATTGCCGCCTTTGGCTACACCCCTATTTGCACCTTTTATGACTTATTGTAATAATCAGGATCCCGCTCAGGCTATTGTTTTTATATTGTATTGTTATTTCAAGATTTATATGTATGCTCCATCTAATTTGGAAAGCTATTACTGATGAAGGCTTGCGCCGAAACGTTTACTAGAATGTGTTTTTCTTGACTACATATATCTTTTTTATTACATATTGCGAATGAGCTTATGAGAATATATATATATACCGGGTGAGTCAAAAAAAACGTGGGGTGTTTGGCGGACTGTGACGTCGCTTGTAGCCACCCGACCGTCGTGAAATAAATGTGTCCGTGCAGCAAAGGTCTAACTTAGATTATAAGCCTTACCCCATTAAAATCGGTCACTTGGTGCATTAGTTAAAACGTAATTTCTTCGTAAGGCCTTGTATGGGAGTCTTGCAAACTGATGGAATCTTTAGCCAGCAAGGCCATTCAGCATTTTAGCCTTGCCAAAGTTACAGATACACATGGTATTATCAGAGGAGAATGAAATAGTTAGGAAATAGTGTTTTCTCTCCTGATAATACCACGTGTATCTGTAACTTTGGTAAGGCTAAAATGCTGAAGGGCCTTGGCTAAAGATTCCATCAGTTTGCAAGACTCCCATACAAGGCCTTACAAAGAAAATATGTTTTAACGAATGCACCAAGTGACCGATTTTAATGAGGTTAGGCTTATAATCTAAGTTAGACCTTTTGCTGCATGGACAAATTTATTTCATGACGATCGGGTGGCTACAAGCAACGTCACACTGCGCCAAACACCCCACGTTTTTTTTTACTCACCCGGTATATATATGTTAAAACTGATCAGAAGGCTTAAACAAAGAAAACTCGTTTCAATTGCGACTAGTTTCGTCTTATCAATGAAGACTCTTCAGGCATTATGGTCAAATCGCACAGCAATGTTTATCTTATACAAACCATTCTATTGATATGACGTATAATTTATAAAAAGTTAAATCTAGTGTTTATATTTGATACAGTTTGATCTGTTCATGTTACAGCTGATCTAAGTAATATCAAACTTAAGTTTACAACGAGCATGATTGATTTTAATTTTGTCAATTGGTCTGGGAAGCTTTGATTTTATTTCCCTTTTCACATTCTTTTTAATGCTGATGTTGGTTCCATTCATATTCACATTACAATTTCTGTTGTAACTGTTGCAGATGTTTTAATCATTTGACTTCGGGTCGTTTAGTTTCATTTTTTGTTCATCAATTTTCTTTCCAATATTGTCCAACTTAGAATCATCAAACTTAGTATTATTTTCTTGTGCTGAGATCATGTGGCTCATCTCTTTCATGAAGGCATCCTCTAATTCTTTTATTTCAGTTAGTATGTTCTTTTCGTTTGCTCGAATTTTTGATTCTGTGATGGTATCCAAAGCGGTAGACGAAATTTGATTTCTTTTCTCTCCATTCTGATTCTTCTGTTTCATTGATTCTCTGTTAGCTTGTACCTCTCCTTTGCAATATATATAATATAATATATAATATATTATATATAATATAGTTTGGGTACTTGCACATTTTAACGATAAATTTGATACTAAAATTTTCGACGAATGGAGAAAAATGGAAAAATTGAGGTGAGACCGAGATTTGAACTCGGGTGAAAGCAGAAGGCCCCCGAGTTCAAATCTCGGTCTCACCTCAATTTTTCCATTTTTCTCCATTCGTCGAAAATTTTAGTATCAAATTTATATAATATATATATTCCGTGAGACAGACACCGCCGCCGACTTTAGCAGCTCTTTAATCTGCGCTTTCTTTGTTCTTCCTGTTGCCGCCTTTGGCTATACCCCTATTTTAAACCTTTTATGACTTATTGTATTAAGGTAGTTACACTACAAATAAGCTAACTCTTTTATTAAAGATGGTATGGACCTACAGTTTTGACATTATGCTAGCAAAAATTTGGCGACGAAGATTTTGACAAAAAATTTGCATAAATTTGCATAATTATGAAGTAATTTGCACAATTAAAGGCAAAAAATACCAACATTTTCATGTCATATATTGTGGTAATTAGTCAGTCAAACTCTATGAAACTTGGCAAATATGTTGGAGAGGTTGTTTTCTAGAGACAAGACCATTCATATTAGATTATCTCAACATTTGTTAGATTTATGACTGATTTTTCTTTTTCGTAACTTTCTTACGGATTGCATCATCTGCATAATTTTGAATATTAAGTGCCAGATAATTCCAAAGAGAAAAATAATGGTCTTGTCCTACAAGGAGGAGTTGCTGATGCTATCTGGAAAGTCTATCTGGAAAGTTTCACAGTATTTCATTGAGGGGTTTCAGAAATATCTGACATAAAAAAATCAATATTGTGTGAAAACAGGTTTTCCGGAAAATGCCATTTAAAGTTTTGCCTTGCTTGAAACCTCTATTGTCAACTAGCTACACATGAATCTCCACCTTCTTTCTCCTTCTCTTCGTCTATGAAACCTTTTTTATGCTCCTTGGCTGACTTTCTCTTTCTTTTTTCATTTCAGACTGTCTCTTTTCAGTTGCCCTCACCGCTCTTCAACAATTTTTCTGCTGACTTTTTCTGGTCAAGTAACCAGGTCTGACATTGAAGTGTGAAAGCACCTCATAAATTCCCTTTGGACCATTATTAAACTCTGTGGTTGCTGAATTTACACCAATTTCCAACACATTTCTTTGCACAAATATATTTTTTGGACATTTTGTCCAAATAATGTTATTCAGCGGCGCCTTATTGCAGTTTTGCCTTGGAATAGAGACACTTTTCAAGGAATTTGCAATTGTTTGAATCTTCGAAGATTGGCCAAAAGAGACCATGAATCCACTGATGAGGCTTTAATCTTGCCTCCATTTGCACCACGAGTCTGGACCAGTTGGGCAATGCAATGAACAAATTTTCAACACCATTGTGTCCTTTACATATTTCGCTAAATGCAGTTACCATGCACATTTACTTCTAAAAATTGCTTCCATCTCCCTCTTTTCTTGCACAGTCTACAGACAAATACCACTGTTCACCCAGGAGCATGAAGTACAAACAGTAGATACAGCAGAATTTTAGTTTATTTGCAAAGCCCATTCAAGAGGACAGAACATTTGGTTATCTCAATTTTTGCAGTGCAGTTAGTTAAAGGGTATTTCTGCTGAGAATTCCTAACCTAAGAGAAAGCCAACGTTTACCAATAGGGAGTAATCACTTTCATCTTCATTGGTGTCATTAGGCTCTGCATCTTCAATGGTCAGCTTTTGCCTCCAAGGGGTCGTCGATTCTATATTTCCCCAGCTGTCAAGGCAATTCAATGCATTCATTGACATTGGGCCTAACATTTTGGGCCTTGTTGCTTCAGCAGTGACGGTGGTCTCTTGGTCCTTATAAGTGGTCTTTTCCTTCGTGAATTTGTTTCCATAGAGCTTTCTCTTCTTGAAGGCTAATTTGGGAGATGATTTCCGGGCTTCTTGGAACCCATATCGAATATTCTTCGTGTTGTGTAAACAGTGAAACAACTTCGTAGTTCGAGAGATGGCGAGATCAAATGAAACAACAAACTACACACATACGTGAGGCTATTGTAAATTGAGGAATAAGGACCTAGATAGGTGGAAGCCAAGACCTTTATGAGCGAAAATCTGGCAACAACTTTCGATGTTTTAGCCAAAACATTGGTTGCTATGTGGTTGATAAGGGTAAAAAACGCTGATACTACCACTAAATTCATATTTTTAAGCAAAACTGCAAAGAAGAACCACAGGTGATGGGGAATAGTGAATATAATTGTATAGAATGAAAATAATGCGATAAAATATACCTTTCGTGCTTCATTTTTCTTGTTGTTTCTCCTGCAATCCGTCTGTGTGTCCACTCCACCGTTAGGCCTATCTCGAAATAAACCGCCACCTCAATAACTAGGACCCAGTCTCTGGAGAGGGGAGGAGAAAGAAGCGAGAGAAGAGAAAAGAACTTAACGGTTTGCAGGTTCTCGTAGGCCACTTCAGGCTCCAGGGTCTTTATCATGCCCCAATTCAGCTCGTCGGCCAGTAACCGCCCGGCAGTTGGTCTCAAAATGTTCGCACACTATTCCTTTGTGTAGCCATCGTTTTCAAATAGACAATCGCCCTTTATGTGTTCGACACGAAACCAAAATTGGCTGGCCGCTACGATTCCCCTGATGATGGAGGAAAATGGCCGGGCCACTCCAGCGCAGCGTCTCACCCTAAACAATAGCCGGGGCACCGCAGCGTAGGTGCTGGGAACTAGTTCATCACCGTGGAAACCAGTGTAAACCAGGGGGTCACCTATTTTTGCGAATCTGGCGGGAAAATGGAAAAGCACGAAATGCAAGGCTCGCGTGTACGAAGGCCAGCCTAGACCAAACCTGAAAATGGAGGGAGGCTAAATATGACAACGACGCAAACAAAATCCAGCCTCGTTTTTAAAAAATGGTGAGTACAACTATTTTAATTTGGGGGCTGGGGCTTGATTGCCCCTGCCCCAATCTTCACAAACTTTCTACAAAGCAGGGCTGCTCGCTTGCGCATTTTGAGTGCTTTTTGGGATATGGTGGGATTACTGTAATACTGCAAAACTTGGGGGTTATTTTGGCGGTTGGGGTGGGTTGGAGATGAGACAATTGTCATTATTTCCTGCCTTTTCCTGTGTAAAATGGGTAACTTAGTAAATTAATGTCGACCACAGGAAAAAGGTAAATTTTGAAATTGAAAATCGAAATTCATAGCAGCAAGGAGGGTGCTTCATACTGTTGTGGATAGAGACAATGGGTCAATCGATATTCTTTACCAAACTTACTCACACTTTTTGCCTTGCCCATTTCACCCCTGTAGACCCTGGGAGAAATTTTTCTCAAAATGACCATCCCTGCCAAAGACTTGATTGAGAAGGCACTGGGACATAATTTTTTGCCACAATTCTGAATTCCGAAGAAACATAATTCTAGCATTTCCAACTCTAAAAAACTGAATAAACAGTCCCAGCATTTTCCCAGGCAGCCTTCATGACCCAAAATAATGAACCAAATCTATACAATCCATAAGATTAGCTTGGTCACACCTAACAAAGTAGACAATGGAAACAATATATTCCCCAGATGAATAACGATAGGCCACCTTTCCAAATCAACACTCTCAACATGTTGCATTCTATGAATATTCTTCATGCATTTCATATCCCCCATTCTTTCTCTTTTCCACATCCTTTGCTCATTAGGTTTTTTTTTGGAATCTCAAATTGTCTTCATTCATACTTAACAGGATCCTTAGAAATATTTCAGTGCAACATGGAAGAGAAACATCCTTTGATTAAATCCTCACATGCTTTGAAATTGAAAAGGAAAGTATAGACATTGAGTTACAACCAGAGGCAGTAGAAATTTTGATACCAGAATTATTTAAGGGTAAAGTTGTCACAAAGAGGAAGTTAATCAAATGTAATAATGCTGGTGATGCATGCCCAAGAAGGATTAGAATTTATCAACATTTGAAAATTCAGAAATTCAAAGACATTCCAGATTTTCTCACAGTTAATGCTAATCATTGTGGGTGGAATCTACTTCAAAATAAGGACTCATTGCTTTTATTCAACAAAGTGACCAGTTTCATCATTGGGGGCAACCGCCTCACAATAGATTTGGCAGTGGATCTTTCGAAACTAGCCTATTTTAGGTAAAGTCTTGTTTCCAATTTTGACTTAGATCTCTAAATTTGATAAATATCTCTAAATATCCATCTTATTTCCATTACAACAAGAAAGAAAATCATGACTTGAAAACTGAAGATCTAAACCAAATATAATGGCAGATATCCACCTTTTTGAATTGAAAGGATAGTTAAGAAGAAGGAACTCAGTGATAGATTCTTTCTGTTGAGGAAAATGCAAATTCACTGACAACAGAAACAGCACTCCTCTTTTCCAGCCAGGCCCGTAGGAAGCAGGGGGGGGGGGGGGGGGGGGGGGGGCTCAAGCCCCTTCATAAATTTTGAAAATAATGGTGCTATGTCACAACTTGCAAAGAGGGCGCCAAAGCGCGCAAAAATTTGTGGAAGCTTTTTAAAGAAAATTCTTTGATTTCCTACCAAATAATGCCTTGATTTATAAGTTTCCACCATGTTTAAATCAAAATAGTTAGGAAATTGTGCGTTAGATTCAGGATGAGGAGCGCTTGGGGGCGCTTTTCTCGCCAAAAGAGGGGCGCCAAGCTGATTTTTCATCCTGAAGGGAGCAGTTGCCCCCACTTGCTCCCTAAATCTTCCACTGGCAGAATCCAAATTTTTCCTCCACAATTCTTTGTATTTGAACTCATATATAATTTCAGCTAACATCCCTATTACTATAGATTCAGCTATCTCAGAAGCAGCTACTATGTATACACAAAGCCTTGCAAGGACACAATTTTCTCATAACTCGAAAGGCTGGCACTGGGAAGTCTTTCATAACAAAGGAAATCATGCGGTCATTCCTCTCTGTGGGGAAAAAATTTCAATTGGTTTGTTCGACCGGCATCTCTTGTGAAGTATATTCAAAGGAAGAATTGCCCATTGTCTAATGCAGTAGTGTTAAATTCGTTTTTCTGTATTGGCATCACAAATGGTCCCTTTGATAAAATTGTCGAGGAGGGACTCAATAAGTGCTCCGAAAGAAAAGTAAATCTTGA
This sequence comes from Aurelia coerulea, assembly GCA_039566865.1. Taxonomy (NCBI): domain Eukaryota; kingdom Metazoa; phylum Cnidaria; class Scyphozoa; order Semaeostomeae; family Ulmaridae; genus Aurelia; species Aurelia coerulea. The sequence continues at coordinate 13,652,455 of CM076949.1, read as the reverse complement.
CGCAGTTTTATGGGATGAGTTTAGTATGAACAGTTCTCGCGATCTGGAATTGATCCACCGTATCTGCTCGAGAGTCAGACGCAATAACTTAGCCTTTGGAGGGATTCAATTCATTTTGATAGGAGACTGGCTTCAATTTGCTCCCGTTCCGAATAACATCTATGTCGACAACGAGAATCTGAAAATGTATCGATCTCCTTTGTTTTATAACTTGTTGAGCCATTCGATCGAGTTGGACGTCATGTATAGACAAGACTCTAAGGATGTAAACGATGCTTCATTCCGAAAAGTTCTTGACGATTTGAGGGAGGGTTACTGTTCAGAAGAGAGTGAAAAATTCATCTCACTGAAGTGCTATCAAATGAGTTGGAAATCGATAAGACAGGGAATATCGTGGACATATGCCTTACACGGATGGAGGCCGATTATTTTAATGCCTGCAAATTGCATTTATTTGACGGACAACCGTTTACGTTCATTGGCACTGACGTTGGTGTTTTGTCCCGAGCGTAAGAGATTGTCCCAAAAAAGTTGACCACGAAGCTTAACGCACCAATGATTTGCCTGGCAAATATTGACAGCAGACTTCACAATGGCACGGAATGTAAGTTTTCCTCCAAGGTGGATGATGATATGGCAGAAATTGACGTTGGGGGTACTAAGTATACTGTGAAGAAAAGACGGTGGAATAATGTCGACCTCAACGGAGTTGTAAAAGGATCTCGAGAGCAAATACCTCTGAAATTGAATTGGGCTTGCACAGTCCACAAGTCGCAAGGTTCACAGCTACCAAAAGTTGTCATCCACTCTGAGTCTGAATTCACTGGAGGAATGCTGTACGTAGCTGCATCTAGAGTAAAAAGCTACAAGGATGTTCAGATAACGGGATTCTCGAAACATCATGTCAAATCTAGAGCAGACGAGATAAAGGAGGTGTCAAAATTGTGTTTTAAAAATTTCATCGATGATTTATCTTGCTGTCGTAGCAAAATGCCGCCTTATTCTACGTGCACCGAGAATACCCTCAGCCTGGAAAAATTCGGTGACGATTCGATGGGTGATGAGCCTTGGTTCATTGATGCAACTGAAGAGTTTGTCAAAGAGAACGTGCCAGTAGAAGAGGAAGATAAAGTCATGCATTTAGAAATTGTTCTTGAAGGTTTAGAGGAATTGGATCATGCTTTGGATCAGCCTCCCTTGGACTTTAATTACGTCGAATTTCTTACAGAAATGAAGGATAATTCAATTCTTTGCTTCTCTCAAGTGTCCCAGAACAAGAACCGTGTAATTGACGAAGCGCTGACTGTCTTGCCAAAAACAGTCCTGTTTGTTAAAATTTTGTGGAAAACAATTTTTATGTGGATGAAACATCACATCAGCGAAAATATTTCCGATACGACCTTAACCACTGCATTTCTGAAAGATGTAGTCGAGAAAGTTTGGTTTGTAACGAGAGATGATAATGTGCGATATCTGTTGATGATTGTCCTTTCAGTTGACGAACAGAAAGCAGCTCTTGAGGAAGAAGAAATCGGGTTTTCCTCAGATTTGGCTATCAAGATTTATAACTGCATCTTAGCGGCCATAGCCAACGCTGTTAGATCGAAGATTGTTGCCGAAGCAACCGAAAGTTTCGAGGTGAAAGAGATGGACGATTCTGGTTTAGCAAAATTATGGTATCTGGCTGGATATATCACCCAGGAGTTGCTGAAACAGGCAAAGAAATATGTAGCAGAAAATCTCCAGTCCGAGCAGCAAGAAGTGAGAAACAAAGTTGGCAATGCAATGAAAAAAATCAAAATGTTGAAGGAGAACATTGTAGAACGATATGATCAGCTCAAAGCAACCACAAAATACAGTGAAACCTTAACGTACGTGGAGAAAAGGCAATACAGTTGTAACGGTCTCCTTCATGTGACAGATAAGTTTTTCGAGTTCATGCTGGCACTGGAGCAGGCCAGAGTTAATCACTTGAAGATGGCTCACATTCAAGCTTGGGGCGACAAGTTCCTCTTTACTGTAAAAGACAAGATGTTACATGACCCAGACTTTAGCCTACAGCACAACTTCGAGGAGCAGTTCCGCACCCTTGGGAATTTTCTTCTCGCAGCACACGAAAAGGTATGCAATTTCATCATGAAAATGATAAAGATCATGTGGCTCTGTCTCGCTTCGGGCTCTCCTGTTTTACAATTTCTTCCCCGGCTTTAGGTTTACCCACATTTTTACAGGGTTCTCAATAATGCAGGAATATTGATAATCCCAACCTCACTGTAGATATTTAGCACATCCAAAAGTAGCAGTTTAACCATAGTCATGGTTTAACCATCCAAGAAAATTGTAATTATAAGTTTCACTGGCAGTTTAGGTCTTCTTTTGGACGATTTGACATTTTCAAACATTGATTGTAAATCAGACGCATGTAGAAAATAAGAGATGGTATGGTATCTAGCACATCGATTTCCTTAATTAATCTTCAAATCAAACAGTATAGCTATTATCAAACTCTAAAAAACTATCTATCTGCCTTATTAATTTTTTTAAGAACTCTTGAGATATTTTTGCATTTTGACAGGAACTGGTGACTGAAATGTTCCATGAGGCAATTAACCTCTACATTAGAGTTGGGGCAAAGGAAGTCCTGAAAGATTTTAAGCGGTGTTATCTCCTGAAGAAAAGTATAGCCCATCGTCACATGGTCATGATTCGAACGGAGAAAAAAGAAAAAAAGAAATCTAAGATCACCCTGAAAGATTTCAGCGACGACAGGTCTGCAAATAAGAGAATTACACATGAAAAATTGAAAGGCAACATTTTAAAATATGGTGATAGTTTTCTCTGGACAGTATACAATGTTCCCGAATTGAGAAAGTTTTGTTCTGCATCCGCAGTAACATTGCCTCCTAGAGTAAAAAGGAAAGTCGAGATTGCCAAAATGCTGCTACCAAGGATAAAAGAAACACATGAATTCAGGCACTCTTTTTACCTGGATAACCTGGAGGTGCAAACAATTGAAAGGAATGCAGATGTGGATGATAGGCCATCTCTGCGACTTACTATCCGTACAGTACGAAATTGAGGTAATTACGATAAAATAGTATATACTTTGGAACATTCTGAATTCCATACCCCCCTCCCCTCATGCTAGGTGGGCTGAAACAAAACTTCATGAATTATATCATGGGTAGCTCCTTGAAATCAACTTACTTTTTTCACTGTAAGTGGAAGACTTCACTTTCTTTCGAGATGTTGCTTTTTGCAAATCCAAACACAAAATTCAAAGAAAATATTAATTCCTAAATTGTCACAGCGACAGAGAAAAAATATCTCCAGCCTTCTCTGGTTCGCATGCATTGTTTTTGGCCACCAAGTTGAGCATAAATTCCTGTCCCTGACTTCTGTGTAAAGCGAAGCAAACGGCATCCCTAGCTAGTAGCCTTATATGACCAGCTAGTTCTTTACATATTTTCTATGGGGGTCTCCTCTTCAATTGATAGTAGTCAAAGTCGTAAGTTATATCTTCCATTGAACTAAATAAAAATGTATTGCTCCTTGTTCAGCTACCTTACTCAGCTAGTTACTAAATTTTCTCAGTTAATTCTACTCTTTTTGAATGGAAGTGGATTCGGAAGTTCTACCTCTGGCATGTCCCTTGATCCACCTGTGTTTCCTTTTTTGCTCACAGTGCTTTGGGTTATATTTACAGTATTTATCGTGCTGGAATACAATGCGTAATTTGGATGATTGTTGTGTGCATTGAAACCTCGAATTTGGCAAAAAACATTTTCAACTACGTCCTAGTTAACTATTATTGGTGTTATCACAGCATTTGGGAAAACTCTCCTCTTGATTCGAACCATCTGCTCTAAGCCATGTATCATTGACTGAAGATCAAACCACAACTGGTCGGAGACGAAATGTTTCTTGTCCTAAACAGCGCCCTTCCATTTTGCCAGGTACTCAAGAAATTCCTTGCATTTGAGTATTCGCTTGTCTTCGGGACTAACGATTGGCTGCCGGCTACTGAACAAGGCTATCATCCCTTGCGTATGTCGTAATAACTTCACTGTTTCGTCCAAGGAACTCGCATCTTTTCCAGAGGAGCAGAGGTGCTTTTGGTACTCCTGAAATGATTAAGCAAAGTTCCATTAACAAATGCTCTTCAAACTCTTTTGTGTTCCAATCATATGACAAGTTATATCTGTAAATATAATATATAATGGATATTGGCGAAAGATGCACGATGTTTGCAAGCATTTTCTATGTCAGAAAATAAGGAGTCACTTGACTTGAAATTCATAATGAAATTTTCAGGCGATGAAAGAATGTACGAGGTCCTGGTTAATGAAAAAGCCATAATGCAGTCATTTTACACCGATGCAGACGTTTATGAAGAGCTAGGAAGGGAGATTTGTCTAATTATTGACATAGCTTTGGCAAAAGGTGGCCCAGAATCAGTAGTTGAGTCTTTTTATTCGGTTGTTAAATGTCAACAAAAGCATGGGGGTCAACTAAATGAAAATCTTTCATTAAGAGCGAAACTGGACTGGAGTCTGCCAAACATACTCTATTCTGAGAAAATGGTTGAAAAGGTTGCTGCATTGTACCTAAATGGCAACAGAGAGAAAGGTCTAAAGAAACATGCCCTGCCAATAATTGGTGACAGAAATCCTTACAAGCGCAGCAAAGTGCTAGACAGACTTGAATCATCTGATGTCAGACTACCTTACTTACTATGAGTTGCTGACTGTCATTGACTGTAATAACATTTTTGTTAATTGTTCATTCCAAGAAATCATCTGACTTTATTGAAAATCAAATCATGGACTATGCACAGTATCATATCATTTATCAAAAGTACCTAACAGTCATGTTGCCTTGAAAAGTCCCATCAGCGTCAACAAAACTGAGAATATAAGGAGCCATGACAGCAATACCGGCTGGACCAAAAGGAACTTCACATGTTTGAAAATTCGTTGTGGATAATGCTTGAGGTATAGAACAAGTAAAAATCTTGTCGATAGCCAAAGGACTGAAGATTTTTTATCGATTGTTCATCCCCTTTCTGAACAATGTAAATATAGGGGAAATCAAAGATGGATTTATGGAAAATTCCTTCACTTCAAAATGAAACGAAAAAAAGGACAAGCAATCCTCTCACATTAAAAGCAACATGCACATGTCTTTCATCCTCCCCTCTATGCTCAAAAAGTGATTTTTACAAAGTATCAGATGATATGAGTTATCATTTTATAAGTGATTGTGTGTAAGTTTTATTGAGGGTTTTATACCTCCTTTCACTCGAATTGCATTGCAATATCTAAATTGCAATTTTCGCATTGCAAATTTTCAAACATGTGAAGTTCTTTTCTTTTTGGTCCACCCGGTTGAGGTGCAAACCTAGGTTATGTTTGTTTGACTATTGTCAATACTTTAAGAAAACGGTCAGTTCAGACAGGAATTTTTTACTGACATCTTGGTCATTGTGCAAGACATTTGATTTTGAAAGATAGTAATGCTCAAACTGTATATGATCAAGATTTTATCAGATTCTTAGAAGTTATGTTTTGTTCAATGGACAATTTTGCAAATGTAGTCTTTCCATTCTTCAGGCTGAAGTTACAATATCTAATTGACTGTCAACTACTGTTGTCTGTACTGGATTGCTATGCCTCACTTTTCGACTCAAGTCCATGCATGAAAACACTAGGTTTATGATTTATGAACACTTTCAATCAAACACACATAAAGATGTGAGCTGAACCAAAGTAACACAGTGTAAAGCTCAACTAAAAAGATGAAAATGATCAAAAATAACGAAATAGAGAATTCGTGAATTGTTCACTCCAAAAGTGAAAAGGTTGAAGGAATGAATTTCAGAAAGTATGATCACATTGTGGCTTTTAATGGAAAATCTTTATAAAAAACTTCATTTTTGCAAAACACAGGTTAAGTGGGCGGCGTAGATTTCCCCTGAAGTGCTCTGCCCCAAAAAGGCATTGGCGTGGAATCCTGCTATGCTCATATCCCTGGCGGAATATCCGGCGGAGAGAAAAATTGGAATGGGAACAGCGGAAGATTTGGAGGCTATGCTATAAGCCCTGTTCACACGGCACAAACTAACCCTGGCTCAACCCGCGTCTGTTCACACGAAAAGATCTTCAAAATGTGTGTGAACACAAAACTGGGGCGAATCTGGGTTAGTTTTATTCCCGCATGCGCAGTTGGTAAGATAACAAAGCAAGAATTTGAGAAGATGGCGGACAGAAACTAAAATGACAATGCTTTGTGCATGTTTATGTTTTGCCGGCAGATTTTTTTTTTTAAATGTATGGTTTTAGCATTGCATGTGTTTATGAAGAGGCGAGCACTAGCACGAAAAAGGCGGCTAGAAAAGAATCGAGTTTCTGCTCGAAATCATATGGCTTCGTATCTCAAGCGTATCATAAAAAACTTCTTCGTCCTCCCAAGTTGATCCTCGGTCTATTTTTCCTCAATTCATAGCGTATAGAATGACCAAATGAATCTGTATAACAGCTTAGAATGAATAAACATCTGTCAAGATAACACAACTTCTATGAAACGCCGTTTGCACAAAAATGACATAAACATAGTTTTTGTTACATAAACTATGTTTATGTGCACATAAACTATGTTTATGTACATAAACTGTGTGTGCACATAAACATAGTTTATGTACATAAACATAGTTTATGTCCATTTTGTGCAAACGGCGTCATTGTCATTGTTCTAGAAGGCGTCATAATCATAGTCATAATGAGTCCCTGTAGCGTCACGTCGGTAACAATAGCGGGTTTATCGCATTCAGAACACCTGTGCACTGTGACCCAGATTTCCATTTTAGTGTAATTAATGCCAAAAAATGAAAATATCAGAATTGTACAAAACAAACTTTTCTACTGTTAAACGTAGCCTGAGGTATTATTTCAAGTTAGGCATACAAAGTGTAATTTAAGTCTCTTTCTTTGCACGGTAAGGGCACAAAATAGCACTAAATTTCAAATTCAAATTTCTTAGCTTGCACTTACTCGATTTTCATGATCTTTGTTTTGTTTGAAAGATTGAACCTTGCAGAATATGTAGTGAAAAAGTCGATCGAAAATTTTATCTTGAGATGTGCAAATTTTGCGAATTCATAATGGTTAACAAACGTTAAAAAAAATTAAAAAACTGAATCATGAAACGCTTTTTCAACATTAAAAACAAAAATCTATGTTTCAGACTTCTTGTAAACCCTATTGCAGAATCAAATATATTCTATTGTGAACACTTTTGCAAAAGGGTTAAGTAGACTAAGCTCTCAAATAGTTTTGGCAATTTCTTTACGTCGTCACGAATTCTTTACAGGTACCCCACCCCCTGGGCTCTGAACTTTGTATTTCGATTTCTTAACTTTGGGCCTTTGGGCTAAATTCTTCGCGAACAAGACTCCTTGTTTAGCTTCATAGTATTCATAGAATTAATTTTACCGTTAATCATAATTTATTTAGGCCCGAAAACGCAAAGACAAATAAAACGTAATTTCCATACTTTCCAACAATATTCGAAACAAATCTGTGCAAGATTGACGCGGCGCATGCTTATGGAACGCCGTTTGCACAAAAATGACATAAACATAGTTTATGTTACATAAACTATGTTTATGTGCACATAAACTATGTTTATGTACATAAACTGTGTTTATGTGCACATAAACATAGTTTATGTACATAAACATAGTTTATGTCAAATATTTTGCACATGAACCTAGTTTATGTACATAAACTATGTTTATGTGCACATAAACATAGTTTATGTACATAAACATAGTTTATGTCCATTTTTGTGCAAACGGCGTCATAGTCATTGTTCTAGAAGGCGTCATAATCATAGTCATAATGAGTCCCTAAAGCGACACGTCGGTAACAATAGCGGACTTATCGCAATCAGAACACCGGTGCAATGTGATCCAGATTTCCATTCGTAGCCTGAGGCATTATTTCAAGTTAGGCATACAAAGTGTACTTTAGGCCTTTTTCTTAGCACATTAAGGGCACAAAATAGCAATAAATTTCAAATTCAAATTTCTTAGCTTGCACTCACTCGATTTTCATGATCTTCCTTTTGTTTTAAAGATTAAACCTTGCAGAATACACGTTTTTTTATAAGAAACTGGTTTATAAGAAACTAGTACTACGATGCCCAAAAATTTAAGAAACTCTAGAACTACGCTCAAGAACAGTTAAGAAACTCTGAAACTTTATTTTTGTATATCTCTCTTATTCTATGTCTCTCTAACAAAGGTACATTCGTTTTTTCTTGACTTTTAACTGCAAAATTGGTACATTTTTGCCTTGATGTGCACGGCTTCTTCTTGATGACAATGTCAATGCAAAATGGAAGCCCTTTCTCGAGAAGAAGGCTCAGCTTCGAACAATACCGCAATTTTAGGCTCAAAAAATAAGAAACTAATTAAGAAAATTTTACTACTAAAACACTGAAATTTTCATGCAAAATTAAGAAAATTTTGGTACTAAGTGCTGATCCAAGTTTCTTATAAAAAAAACGTGTATGTAGTGAAAAAGCCGATTGAAAATTTTATCTTGAGATGTGCAAATTTTGTGAATTCTAAATGGTTACCAAACGTTAAAAAAAACTAAAAAACTGAATCATTAAACTACCGAGTCGCCCCCCTGGGCTCTGAACTTTGTATTTCGATTTCTTAAAATTGGGCCTAATTCTTCGCGAACAAGACTCCTTGTTTAGTTTCTTAGTATTCATAAAATGAATTTTACCGTTAATCATAATTTATTTAGGACTGAAAACGCAAAAACATAATTTCCATACTTTCCAACAATATTCGAAACAAATTTGTGCAAGATTGACGCGGCACGTGCTGTCTTGCCCTCTTTTGTGAGGAACGTGTTAACCGACTTCACTCTAAATTCTCCCAAGCATTCACAAGAAAGAGTGCCGTAATTTGCAAACTGATCCTCGGGGAATAATTTAGACGCGTCTCAGAACAATGGGCACCACGCCGTTTGCACAAAAATGGACATAAACTATGTTTATGTACATAAACTATGTTTATGTAGTTTATGTCAATTTTTGTGCACATAAACATAGTTGATGTACATAAACTATGTTTATGTGCACATAAACTATGTTTATGTTACATAAACTGAGTTTATGTGCACATAAACTGAGTTTATGTGCACATAAACATAGTTTATGTAACATAAACTATGTTTATGTAACATAAACTATGTTTATGTCATTTTTGTGCAAACGGCGTTCCATTAATGCTGTCTTTCCCTTCTTTTATGAGGAACGTGTTTACCAACTTCACTCTAAATTCTCCCAAGCATTCACAAGAAAGAGTGCCGTAATTTGCAAACTGATCCTCAGGGAATAATTTAGACGCGTCTCAGAACAATGGGCACCACGCCGTTTGCACAAAAATGGACATAAACTATGTTTATGTGCACATAAACATAGTTTATGTACATAAACATTGTTTATGTCCATTTTTGTGCACATAAACATAGTTTATGTACATAAACTATGTTTATGTGCACATAAACTATGTTTATGTTACATAAACTGAGTTTATGTGCACATAAACATAGTTTATGTAACATAAACTATGTTTATGTCATTTTTGTGCAAACGGCGTTCCATAAACTTCAGTGCATGAGATCGAAACTAACCTAGGTTCGCCCTAGACTGATGATATTCGTCTACGTTTTGCTCCATTGAATTGAATTATCCTTTACTGTTATAGTCATTCCGCTAAAACTTAGACTCATAATCATCCATACATTGTTTTGAGACTAATTTTTGAATTCTGCTCAACTTTTTGAGCCGCCAATCAAATTGCGTCTTTTCGGTTTTTCGCGGATTTGCGCGACATGATTGTTGTTGTATCTTTATTTTACATCGATTGAAAAAATCATCTAGTCTACTATGTACATATGTACATGGAAACTAATCAAAATCGATGGAAAAATCGATGGATTGGTTAAAAATTGTTGTAACGACATTTTTACGTTATGATCGAAAAAAATGTATGAAGCGTTATTTAGGCCATAATCCATTTCTGCAAATAAGACTGCAATTATAAATTTTTATTCCAAATATGAATTCTAAATTTCCATTCTTCTATTTGAAATCTACAAATATCATCGCTAATTGTCATTATTATGTTAACGTTTAAAAGGAAATTTGAAACAACATGCACATTACAATACAAGTATATCCTTTTCAACGACACCAAAATGAAGTTGCAAAGTGAATTGCTGCTCGTCAGCTGCAAAGTGCAAAGCAAAATTCCATTTCCAAAATGCTAAATCAAACCTGGATCAGATATCAGATCTGCAATTCAAAATGTTTGTTTGCGATTAACAATTTTTTAGACAATTGTCTGCAGAATCACTCAACCCCTAAGCGATACTTTTTCAGTACTGAAGCCTAATGTTTAATGAGCCGCTAAGTGAAAGTCTAAACTAAAACTCTAAACTGAAATCCCATTTTGATCCTTCAATCATAATTTGTCAACGTCTGGTTTATTGTACAACTGCATTTCTCAATCGTATTGTAATTGGAAGATAACAGGAGATCACATGGTGGTAATGGGATGATGGGATGAATGCGATGAATGCAAGGAGTTGGGCTAGGTATAGCACATGCATTCAGCTCCTGGTGGGGGGGGGGGGTGGTACTTCCCTATCGGATCGGATCAGACGGGGATGTGCGCCAGTTTTGGGTAGTTTTTGGCCTAAAAATTCTGGGATTGGGATATACCTTTACTGGAAAATTTCTGTGCTGGGGTCGAAAAACTAAGTTTTTCACTGATAAAATAGGTTTATCCATCGATAAAATGGGTTTATCGGCGATAAACTAGGTTTTTCGAATTCATGTGCAATTCGCTTGCCATCACCCCCCTAGATTTATCTTCATTCGCGTACGCCTATGAGGGTAGACTGTCTTCTTTGTTGTTTCCAGAGTCGAGTCCCCTTTAAAAGGTGTTTCAATCCAAAAAAACAACTCTACTAAAGACAATCCAATAAAAACGTAAGACATACCAGAGTCATTCTTCTTCAGAAAATCGGTTTCCTACCAGGAGCTGAATGCATGTGCTCTTGGCATATTCTTCACATATTTTGGGTACGGGGACGTGCCATCGGGAAGGGTATCGATTTCCGTGATTTTGGTATAAGGATATCTATTTTCACGATTTTGATATAAGGAACGGTATCGATTTTCACGATTTTGGTGTAAGTATAAGGTCGGATATATATTTTCGGCAAATTGGTATAAGGTCGGCTGTACTTTTTCGGAAAATTGCTATAAGGTCGGGTATACTTTTTCGGAATATTGGTATAAGGAATAGGTATGTTTTTGAAGCTTCGATGGCTTGTCCCCGATCAAAACCTGGTCAAGTACCCCCCCCCCCGGCATGTGCTACCTGTTACGGAAACAATAGTTCGACGGAACTTTCGAATATTGCAATAACTTGCGTGCTCCGCGAAATCGATAAAGAAAATGGCGTGTCCAAACAAATCCGTAAGTAAACACAGCAAATCCCAGCAAACTACAAACTACAAGCGATAAAACTATGTACAGCGGCGAATATATATACAAAACGATTAATGAGTCCCTCGGTAGTGTCTCGCGAATTTCCGACCTCGTCGAATGTTAAGTTAACTCTCAATCATAAATACAAGCTAGATATATAAATTGCATGACTTCATGCTCGTGGTGCTTGTTCTCAACTCCTAACTCACTCACCCTCGCTCTCTCAACGTCACGTGATACTAAAGTTTAAACTACACTATTGTTCTATTGTCATTTCGTCAAAAACCAAAACACACTCCCGCCCCCCGAATGATTAGCTCGGCTAATCCAACCAATCAGAACGAGAGATAAAGTACGATTACTCTAAACGAATCTATAAATGTAAAATATGGTCACTTACAGTTATCCTCTGATTTTATCCACATCATCATCTGAAACAAACCTGATTGTCGGCTCACCAGTGTTCTTATCTTCTTCAAATTGTGGCTCCTCCGCAAGTTCCACAGGATACAGTCTCCTTATCGGTCTCCTGATGACTGCAGATTTTTGTCCCTCCTTTGATACACGTACTACTGCTGATCTCGTTTGTCCATCCTTGCTCGTCAACAGCTTTTCCACTCGACCAATCCTCCATCTTTGTCTGGGCAACTTATCTTCGAAAATCGTAACGATATCGCCAGTGGCTATCAATGGTCCGTTTTTGCTCTTTCTCGATCGATGGTGTTCTCTCAGCTCTGTGAGATACTCTCTGCTAAATCTTCCTCGAAAATGTTCAAGAACGTTCCTCAAATAGTTAGCTCTCTTTGTCGCTTCTTCGTGATTCAGTTGTGTTCGTGGCTCGTAAGACACAGGGCTAGGCCTGTCTAAAATTCTCCTTCCAATAATCAGGTGGGAAGGGGTAAGTGGCTCTCCTAATTCCTCATTGAAATACGTCAACGGCCTCGAATTTATTACTCCCTCAATTTCTGTTAACAGGGTTAAAAGCTCCTCATAATTGAGTTTGGAATTTCTTATTGACTTCTTCAAGCATCGTTTTGTAGACCGCACCAAACGTTCAAAGAAACCTCCGGTATGTGGCGCAGCTTCGACATTAAATTTCCAGTTTATGCCATTTTGTACTAAATAGTCTTTTACCCCTTTATCTTTGAATGTTTTGCCGTTATCGCTGATAATTAGCCCAGGAACCCCTCTCCTGGCCTGAAATCTACTGAACCCCCTCTTAAATGATTCTGCGTTTAGATCTGGAACGAGCTCCAGATGCAGGGCTCTTGTAGATGCGCAAGTTAATAAAAGTATGTACGACTTATATGTACTCTGATCTCCTCCATAAATGTTCTTTACGAAAACTGGACCGGCAAAATCTACTCCTATTTTCATGAATGCAAAGTCATTGTCGACTCGAAATTTCGGCAAAGAAGGAGCTGGTGGAATTTTATACCCTCTACCCTCAAATCTTGTGCATGTACAGCATTTAGAAATCAGCTTTCTGACCAACTGACGACCTCTCACTACCCAATACTGCCTTCTCAATTGTGCAAGGGTTTCTTGTACTCCGTCGTGTTTGACGATTTCGTGGGCTTCTAATACTAATAACTTGGCTACATGGCTGTCCCTGGGCAGGAGTATAGGGAACTTAGCGTCATATGGTATGGGCGCATTTTCTAACCTGCCCTTACATCGCAAAATGCCTTCTTTATCTTCAAAAAGCCCTAAATTGTGTGTCAAATCGTGAAAGTTTCTCTGTTGTTTCAGAGTTTGCTGCTCTAATTTCACTAATGTCAATTTTGCATCAGTAATCTCGCTTGATTCAAGGTCTCCAATTTTGCATTCAACTTTGCTAGCCTTTGCTCGCAAATTCGCAATAAATCGTTTCGCATAAGCGATCACTCTCAAAAGTTTGTTGATATCGCTGAACCTTTCAACGTCGATAATCTCATTAAGCGCATTTGTAACGGTCGTGTCAACCTGAAGACAATAACCTTCTACGTCAATGATATTAGCTTCCAAATCAGATCGATTTGTTGACTCCGAAATTTCTGGAAAATTATCAAAATTATCGTGAACAGGCCATTCCTCTGGGCACTTTCTTAAAAAGTCGGGCCCAGTCCACCACATTTGCTGATTAACTAACTTCGAGGCTGAAACCCCCCTGGATGCAAGGTCAGCGGGGTTTTGTTTCGTTGGGCAATATTTCCATTGATTAGCTGGAACTAATTTCCTAATTTCTTCCACTCGACTCTGAAGAAAAGGCTTCAAGGTTTTTTGTGTGTTTCGAATCCAAAACAATGCGATTTGAGAATCTGTCCAGCAAGTTACGTTTTGAATGTCTATGACATCTTTGACTGCCTCAGAAACATTTGTAATAAGCCTAGCCAAAATCAATGAGGCTAATAATTCCAGCCTTGGAATAGTCTCTCCCTTCAGAGGGGTAACTCGTGATTTCGCTGTTATTAGACTAACTTCGCTTTCCCCATTTTTGAGACGATAAACTATGTAGACACAAGCCCCATATGCCTTTGTTGATGCATCGGCGAACCCATGCAATTCTATAGATTCGACTGACTCAGGTGGTACAAGATTGCTCAAATATGGCCTATCAATCTCAATTTTGCCTAGTGCCTCCATATCATTAATGATTTTGAACCATTGTTCTTTTATTTCATCCGAAACTGGACTGTCCCAATCGACTTTCTCCTTGCAAAGACTTTGAAAAAGAATTTTCAAAGGCACAATAATGGGACACAAAACCCCAACGGGGTCGAACAATTTTGCTGTCGCACTCAAAATAGATCGTTTTGTCACAGGCTTGTCTTTTGCCTCCTTAAAAATTTCGTCGAATTCAAACCTCAATTGATCAGCGTCCTTGTCCCATAAAAGTCCAAGAACTTTTTCGTTTTTCGATTTTGGAATACTTGAATCCGCGTCAGGTACGCTCTTAGCCTCGCTTTCGTGTTGCAAATTTTCGGTTTTCGCATCCGTGAAATTGAAAGTTTCTTGTTTTACAATTTCCTCTCCTAAATCTTTGGAATTGGTTTTCCATTTCCTTAAATTGAACCCAGCATCCATAAAGCATTGTTTTAGTTTTTCGTAGTAGGCCATAGCCTCGCTTTCACTGTCAAATGTTGAAACGTAGTCATCGCAATACAGGGATTTTTTGACATTTTCAACAAACTCGGGCTCAGTTTCCTCATACTGTCTCAAATGATGCCTAATTGTAGCTGATAAAAGATATGGGCTACAGACGGCGCCGAATATCGCCTTTGTATAGCGGAAGACAATGATTTGTGGATCTGGGGACTCTACGTCATCCACCCATAAGAATCTCAAGAAATTGCGCTGCTCAGGATCAATAGATACATTAAGAAATGCCTTTTTGTTGGGGAGATGAGGTAGGGTAAGTCCGAGCAACCATCCATGAAGTCACGTGCAGTAGGTTAAAGCGCATGCGTATTAGCAATTTGGAGTCAAACTTGGAATTTGGAGTCAAGGAAGGAAAAGCAACGAAAAAGATGTTATCACTGCTGGAGATATTCGGAATGATAAGGTAAACAAGTTGTTTTATTTTGATATTTACAAGCAAATAAACGAGTATGTAAGAGAGACTGCTTCTATGGCATAGTTGTACCTAGCTGTAGTGTAGGGCCTACTACTATAGGCGTAGAAAGAAGGTAGCCTACCTAGGCCAAGTTTCGCGAACCTAATTAAACTGCTCTCGTTTCACATTTGGTAAAAAGAAGTGACCCTCCTGCATATCACAATATTTGATAAGAAGTCAATATTCATAAAGACTCTGTTTGGTATTCAAAATAAAATAACAGCTTGATGATTTCCAACTGGATGGCTTTTTACATACATGTAGGCCTATTTGTTTGTTATCCAAAACCAAGAATTTGACATAAAATTCGTATGATTTGAGACAACTTTCTTAAAGAGATTTGAGCAGTTTACTCAACTCTTTTATTTCAAATCTTGTACAGTCTACCTTGCGTGAGTTCAAATCCCATCATGAGAAATATCAACCTCAAGCCAACAACCCTTGAGGTTGGTAAATGAGTGCTCAGTCAGCAGAGGTATAAGTGCATCTGAGGGCAAAGCTGGCCCATATCAACCATGTTGCTGCAGCCTAGCCTGTGCTAACTGCTAACATATAAATGTTCCAGAACTGTATGTGTATCTTGCTGGCAAACCTTATATATACAGTGTGGTGATTGTCTTGAATATTTCATAACAAAGCTTTACAAAGTGATGTATGTCACTTTCAAGACAGTGCTCTATCAAGTACTTTCCAAGTAATAAAAATACAACAAACCAGCGAAAATGTAACGAAGATGTATTTCAAATTTTCTCAGCAAAACAGGTAGCATTTCTGATATTTGAGTTTGGTAGAAAGAGTTTCTAATTGAAAAATGTGTGTATTTCAAAATACAACTGGGTAAACAATAAGCTGTTTTGGTCTGGACTCTACCCTCTGGACCTGCCTAGCATGGGTAACCCTTCATGGAATCATTATTCCAGCCAGTAAAGCTCTTAGGGTCATAGAGTCACTCAAGCATCTTCACCTCGACAAGGTAACAGCTTATGAAGATGGCTATTTACAAACAAAACAGAATCAGCGAATGAAACAAAACAATGGACCTAAAGTCAACACAATGTAGGAATGATATTTACATTTCTATATACAACATCAAGGACATGCTGGCAGTAAACAGGAATCTTATAAGAGAAGATTAAATCATCTTCTACTTTGAAGCCATTCCTCAAATGCAAACAATGTGAAATCTTCGTCTTCACTATTTTGGACTTGTGACGGAACATCTTGCTCCAAGAAAGAACTCAAATCATTGTCAAATTCTGTGTCCATTTGACCCAAGGTGATATTAAAAATGTTTTCTGCAGTCATATTTTGGGTGATGTTATCCCCCATGATGCCAAATGATGTGTTAGAAATTTGCAGATCAACATCATCATTGGTACATTCTTCATTGTCAATATCTGCACAGCTACATTCATTCTCAGCTCTAGCTTCCTCTGTTAACAGCAAGGAATTGACCTGACTGACAACAACTTCTGGCTCTGCAACATTTAAACTAGCATTCTTATTTAACCTTGGTCTTAATCCTCCCTTACACTCTTCAAATCCATACTCTGTTGGGGTGAGATAGTTGATGGTACTCTCAAATACTTGATTGTATTCATTTGCTTGAAAAATTGCCCTTGCAAAGATTTCATCAAGAGCACCATCAACTGGTGGTACTTTGTCTAGTTGGCCTTTAGCATACTGGTATCCGATATCTCTCAGTAGCTTAAAGTTTGGAGTATCATCAACAAGGATTGACTCCCAAGTAATCTGTTCCAGTTGGCGAACATAGACTCTGTACATATGGAAGTAAATGCGTGCATAGAGCATAAGGAAGGCTTGTTTACAATGTCGAGAGTTGCTTAATAATCCATTGCTGTCAACAAGAGAAGGAAGAATTTTATCTTTGCAAGCCTGACTGTAGACTGTTAGAGCTAAATTCTTGGTAATATGTCTAAGTCCAGGGCTCTTATCATTACCAGTGTAGATACTGAGTGCACCTAGACTTTCCAAAGGAAAATCAATGTCTCTAAAGGAATCTGAGTCTGCAATATCATCATATAGTTTTTGGACATCAATAAAGAAGTTCATCTTAACTTTGGAACTCAAAGCTTGAAACTCTTCAACACTGGCATCTTCTTTTGGTTTTTTATTAGGTTTTCCTGTCTTGACATCTACAACCTTGTTGTGAATAGCGCAGTAGATTTTAAGAGAATGTCTTCTTATTAGTTGACTGATGAGATGGTGTTCTAACAGTAAAATGGTTACATTGTCAGCCTCAGGACAGTTTATTACTATTGAACTGCCTTCAACATTAGGGTTATGATCTATAAACCTCTTCAGTGCAAAAAAGACAACTGTGTCCGCCTCTGGGTGATAGCAACTATAATCAAATGTTGCTGTGGTGACAGTGCCAATCCTATCTACTGTATATGATGTAAAAATACCACAGTGGCCACCAATAATGACATGGGTGAAATTGTTTGGAAAATTCTTTGATCTTAAAAATGAAATATCCTGACATGATCTAACATAAGAAGTTATAATCTTCTGGCGACCATTGTCTCGATCTAGCCACCTTGTATTGTAGGATTTGATCTGCTCATTTTGATCAACATGAACACCAGTGTATTCTAATGGAGAAACTGGAACTGATGCCCTTGTTGCTTCTGTACATCCCTTTGTCTGGTCAGCACGACGGTCAAAAGTTTGAATAAATGTAAAGTGTCTCTCCTTGTTTGCATATTTCCATAGAATGGGAAGAACTGTTTGTTGAATTATATGATTGCTCATTTCATTGTAGGTGCAAGTTGGAATCTTGAGGTTACGGAAATCAAACATACAATCCCTGATCATGCAAGTGATGTCATTCAAAGCACTGGTAGCAGTTTCAAAGGATGGGTCATTCAAGAAAGCAGATTCATAGCTTTTGAACAGCCATAATGTCAGATCTGACTTTTTTGCAAAATGCAAACTAACACCATCCTTTTTAAGCAACTGAACAGGCTTACTTGACTCAGACATAGCAACTTGCATGCCAGTAGACTGTAGTAAGAGCTCAGACATAACCTCAACTTGTTTTGCAGCGTTGTTAAGAGCAGCCTTTTGCTGCCTTTTTGTAATTGCCCTGGGGACAGTTAACACTTCTGAAAATTTTGGATTCTGTAGACGCCATCCACCAGGCTGTGTTATTTTTACAGAAACAAACTTGTCAACCCTGTCCTTTCCAATTTCTCTTACATTTGATAGTTCTAAATTGACAACATCAGTGTTTGAATGTAAAGCAAACATTTCTGTTGGTTCAAAACCGTCCATAGCTGCATTAACACGAAGCCTTTCAAAAATTTTGCTCAAACCCCTTTGCCAACATGCTCGCAATCGTATAAATGAGTCTGCCCTGAATTGATGTTTGGATGGCTTTGCTTTAAAATTATTGATGTCTAATTCTTCCTTTAAATTGCTATGGCACTGCTCTCTTTCCTGGATCATGGATGCTTTGTTTAGTACATTTTGGACTGTACCAAGTTTAAAGCAGTTCTTTGCACTGTTATTAAACAAAGCTTCCAGATTCTGGTCTTGCGGTCTGCAATGCCCTGGTTCAGATGATTTGTTTGAAACCCACAAGGTTCTTATCGCGGTTTCTTCAAAGGGTCTCAGAAGTTCCATGTCACGAATATGATAGCAGAGAGCAGGGCCATAGTTTATGCCTCTTGCAGTGAATTGTAAGGGGATAATAATCTTGGTAAAGAGCATATCTAGATCAAAATCTCCATGTTTTTGCGCTTCTAAAAGTCCAAGTACAGAAAGTCCTTCTTCAAACAAGTAATTTGCAATGACAGTCAATTCAGGCTGGTATTTTGCATTTTTCTTACAGAATTTCCATGCCTCTTCAATTTCAGCATTGTTGATTGATATTGCTTCACAATCAGTTTTTTCATTTTCATATTTCAAATAAGCTAGCAGCAATTCAGTTATCCCAGCCACTACATCATGATAATAAAACTGATTGGAAGAGTCAAAGTCTTTCATAGATAGTAAATACTGGACTTTACAAGCACTTGGACTATCTAGAAACGCAGCTGCATGTTTCTCAAGATGGAACTTCCCATATCTCTTCATCAGCTTGTCATGCAGGTTTGCTAGCTTGTGAAATGAACCAAGAAAAATGGATGAAATCCATGCATAACGCAAAGGGTGCAAATGGAGAAGTTGATCTAGATGTGCCCATACCTGATAATCAGCCCCAAAAACTATCGCTTTTGATGTTGGCGGATAGTCAATCCAGCTGAAAGGATGATCAAGCAATGATACAAAGGAGAATTTCCACAGGAAATCTTCTGTAGTTAATGTGCAAAATCCAGTTGATATATTTTCAGGACTCAATGTACTTTTCAAATGATGTTTCTCTGGGAGCATACTGTGGATTGATACTAAATTTTCCTCTAGTTGTTTTCTTTCAATTGCATTAACTTTTACACACTCAACTAGAAATTTGTTAAAATTTACCAGGACGTTTTGCAAACTGTTTTGACCTGTTGTTTTCTCAATTATATCTTTTGCTCTCTCAAAGTTCTTGATTGCTACATCAAATTTCTTGTTTGCAGCTAATATTACAGCTAGCTGATTTAAGGCAGTGGCAAGAATGCTATGGCAACTAGGTAATTTTGTGGCTGTAGTGCAGCAAAGTTCTGCTTTCTCCAGAGCTGCAGTAAACTTGCCCTGGCAAGCAAAAGCACAACTTGTGAGGCTATGTGCACAGATGGAATGATGTGTGTCAATTATGTCACCCTCTTGAAGTGCTACAACAGCGAGTATATCAATACAATGCTGCGCTGAGCCTAACTGAATACTGCAGTTTGCTGCATTGATCAACAAAGAATTGCAAAGCTGTCTTAGGGAGACAGAATTGAACTTGACAAAAAGAGATGATGAAATTTCTTGAAGCTTGAGAATATTACAGTAAGCATCTATCAAAAGTGTCCTTGACTTAGCTACAAAGCCCTGTTTCCTTAGCAATTCAGCATGGATAATGGAAAAAATTATCTTGTCAGCTTCTGAAGAAACAGATGGCTGTTTGTTAACATGCTCTACAACAGACTCAATCAAGTTTGTTGCTATAAAAACACCATCTTTTTTATCTTTTAGTTTCTCAACAATAATTGTAATGATCTTTCTCAAGGATTGTTCGTTGTCTGAAATTTTGACAGGATCAGATTTTAACAATGGGTTGTCAACAAAACCCCATGGTATAAAATACAACGGGGACAGTGACAGCTCATTCTGATCATTAGCAAATCTTGTCTCTTGATTGAATAGACTAGATGCAAACAAGAAAGGTGATGTAGAAATACTGGGAATTTAACATAGCTCATTGAGACCATAATAATTTGATGTTAAATCCAACAATATTTTGACATCATTAATGTTTGATGAACACAATTTTTCCATCCTTAGGTATACAGTGTTTGATATAGGAAAAACTGTTTCTCTTTGCAGTAATCTTTCCGAGGGCATGTCTAGATGATCAATTGTCAGTGGTGGGATGTTTGTATTGTCATTACTACTTGACTGGGCAAGCCAACAAACAATCTCATCACATGACAGAAACTCATGCAGCTCTAGAACTTTATCAAAACACACTTTGAGAAATGCTAAGTGTCCATTCTTTTCTTTGGGTGTTAAACGAAACACTGATGTCTGAATGCTTTGAGCTTGTGGTCTCTCAAATAGATCTAAAAAAAGCATGCTGACCTTTTATGTACTCTAGCTGAGAAGTTAGAAAATGTGTAAGCCTCTCAGCATTATGGATAGATGTAGATTTAAGCATTGTTTCCAAATTTTCTGTTTCTATCCAGTGCAAATTGGATGGTGTCGTTTGCACAGAGGTCTTTATCCCAATAGTATTCCAAAGACATCTGGCTACCTTACTATCCTTCAAGTCCTTCGAGTATGAGTATCATAGACCGGTTTTGTTTAAAGCAGACATCAAATTCTTGCTGCATGTAAGTGACACCTCATTTGACAAAACTTTCTGCAGAGGTGTGGTTGCTTTGCAGTCCCTCATTTTCTGTCTTATTATATGAATTGAAAGACATTTAAACAGGTTTGCACGCACAGAATGGTTGCATGGCTTTGTCATTTCATTACCTGTCAGGACAAGGTCAAATAGCATCAAAATAAAGGGTGTACTTGAAATTTCTGTTCCAACCCTAAAATCAGAGACAAGGGGTTCATTCTCACAACTTTGTTTGACAATCTGGTTATAACTTAAAAAATATGGAGATAAGCATTTTGCAGTGAAATACAGAAGTGTCTCTATTGGAGATGGATTTCTGTTTTGACCAAAGCCTCTCAGCATTTTGCAAAGGTTATTGTTATCTTGCAGTGAAACATTGAGTTCTCTTATTAGTTCAGAACTTATTGTTGGTTGATGAGGATTGGAATCACATAATTGTTGATTCCTCTGGCTGCAATACAAGTCAATAGCTCTAAATGACTCAAGATAAGTTTTCCCATTGAGTTTCCTGTTAACAAAGAAATGCTCCATCAAAAGTCTTTCCCAGACAGTATCATCTTCAAGATATTTCTTGACCTTTTGGTTCATTGATTTGCATGTCAGAGAAAGTGTTTTAAGTTCATTCAAATTGAGATTATTCAAAACATGGATTAACAGTTGGCTGGCTTCCTCAAAGAATAAACATGGTGTGACAAGATGTGATGGTTCTGTGTGGCTGGGGTTGCAATTACTGTCACCCACAGCATCAATTAGATTCATAAACTGATTTTTGTCTTTTACACCATCAACATAAAAACTTAAAGCCTGCTTGATTTTATAGTTGTAATGATACCAATTTTTCCAATGTTGATTACAAATATAAACTTTAAAGGGATCTCCAATCTTATCAAGCCTGAAATAAGTTATCAGAAGCTTTGTGCTTTCCCAATCCCAATCATTGTTCCCACCACCTCTCAATTTTCTTCTTACAAGTGACTTTAATCTAAAAACAGAAGTACAATCTGGCACAACACACATACATTCTGGGATCTCAATTTTTTCCTTGTCAACAATAGGTTCTGCAACAATTTCAGATAATTCTGCCTGGCTAGGAATGACCTTAGACAATGATGACGATTCTGTAACTGTGGCAACTTTGTGAAAAAGTGGAGAAATGCCTGGTGACGAGAAGAGCACATTGCCTGGCTCCGCAAGGAGTGGAGTTGATACTTTGCTCTTTTTGACAGCTACCCCGGTTGGGGAGTTTGATAAAGAAAAAGGAGAAAAGAATTCCGAGGCTGGATTACTTGGTCTGTTATCATTTGATCTTATTTCAATTCCACTGTTTGCATTATCACTGTGAGAATTCTGTGAATCATGGTCAGCTTTTGAGGCAGTATTCGTCAAAATTTTAGAATGTTTGGAGCGAACATGTTTCACCATTTTATCAGTCATTAGGCCCTTGAATGCATTCTTGCAGAACTTGCAGTGATAATGACCTTGTTCATATTTGCATTCAGAATCCTCACAGTGCTTACCAGGTCTTGTCTTCTTTGTAAAAAAATCGTAGTAATCCAGCACTCGGAGACTCTCCATGATGCAAGCAATAGGCCAAAAACCAAAACCAACCCTAAGTTAAACTAAGAGGCATCGCACCACTTGGACAGACGGGTATTTGTCTCACAAGCACTCTACAGCATGGCTGTGTGCTGTTTCCCCGCTGCCAACGTCGAATACTCTCTATCTACCCCTGACCACAAGAATAAATGTACTTGACTTGCTTCGTACATATAAACATACACCAATGATCCCGTCCAGATACTACACTAAAATTCGTTCTAAAATAACCCTTAAGTTACGTCCATGGCCTACGCTTGCATCACAGAGAGTAAAAATTGCCGCGAAGTTCCACGAGTTTTGCGGGAAACATATAGTTTCATTACATATATCACTAGCGTTAGGTTGGTATTGTTAGGCTCATTTTTATTGTTGTATCGACCAATCAATTCGGGGGAGGAGGCAAAAGACGTTTGTAGTAAGTACACAAGATCACCCTTACTGCGCAGAATCTTTAACCCACCGAAGCTGATTGGTTCGGAGAAAGCAACCTACTCTTTGTTCAGAACAATGGTCCAACGGACTCATCTCCCCAACAAATCCCAGTCTCGTTTTGGTAGCTACAGGGCCATTCATTTCTTCTCCCTTAATAATTTCTCCTTCAACCAAGAGATAATACATATCATTTCCTATCAATAAATCAACTTGCTTATCCTTGCTCACCTCTTCTCCATTCTCATAATCAGCAAGCTGCAAACCTCGTAAATGTTCATACTGACTAACAGCTTTCGTCAAAACTTGCTTCGTAATAGGCGAGCATATTTTCGGCACAACGTAAGCGGAAATGTAGACTTCCATGCCGTCGACAGTTTTCATTTCAAGTTGAACAATATCGCAGGTTTTTACCCGCGCGGTCTCATCTCCAAATGTTTTGATAAGTAGGCGCTCCTTTCCAATTACTTTCAAATGCAGAGCGTCCTTCAGGCTCCTGTTTACATACGATTTTTGGCTTCCTGTGTCGAACACCAAACGAATATTCTCCGTCATGCTGTCATCTCCTGGTGAACAAACGTCTGCTCTCGCTGTCTGAAGCAGAACGGAATTTTCCGATGAAACGTGATAATTTGCAGTTGTCTGCACCTCAGCTTCCTTGTTTTGCATTGGACTTTGTGACTGGTTGCCCTCTCCGCGCGGCTTTGAATAAGTGTCACAAATCGTTGCGTGATGACGGCCTCTGCATTTGAAACAATTGAATCTTGAGTTGCACTTTCTCGCTAAATGACCACTCCTCAGGCAAACGTAGCATTTTCCCTTTTTCCGAAGAATTTCTCGTCTTGCCACATGATCAGTGACAACGTCGCAGGATCTTGATAAATGCTCCTTTTCACAAAAGACGCAAGTGAATTTTGAGCCGTTCTGACTTCTCTTGGTATCCGAAAATAGAGTTGCGGCCGTGGCTTGACTCTGTTTGGCGTACGGCCGCGTCGATGGGGATGATTCGGTAGAGCTCCAATACTCCTTTGGTCCCTCTGGTTTCGAGGCTAATGAGCATCTTTCCCGCACAATTAATTCCTTTTTTAACTCCTCTAAAAGTGCTCCCAAATCCCACGAATCCGGCAATGTCCTCATGAGGGTGATTCGCAATTCTTCCGGCAATTTCTTCAGGATTTGCGGGGCCAAGAATGTGCCGTATGAGTCAGCATAAACTCCAAAGCTTTCTAGACTGCGTACGTTGGCCTCTACTTGGTCGAATAATGTTCTTAGTTCACTCAGATCTGAAATACGTTTCACTGGTTTAATTTCTTCGAATTTACTCATGTGACTGCCGATAACCGTTTGCTTATTACCAAATCTGTCCTTCAACATCGAAATAGCTTCTGCGTAGTTTTCGTTTGTTGCTTGAATCCCGCCTAATGCCCGCGCGGCATTTCCTTGCAGATAAGATTTTAGATAGTTAAATAGACTTGCCCCAAGTCTATCTCTTCCGTCCGTCTACCGTTCCCTGTACAGTAGTTCCTGGATCCGCCATTTCCTGGATCCGCCATTCCAATGTTCCGTCCAGAGAGCTCGAGAGATAGACTTGTATAATTTGCAGCCTTATGAATTATTAATGAGATATATCTTTTGTTTTATGACGTAGGCGGACAGAATTCTGTCCGCTGCCGGCACTCTCAGATCTTTCTCAGTAGCCAATCAACATCATAATAGCACAAAAGGTTTATCGGATTAGAGTCGAAGGCTGGAACCTCAAAGGGGGGTCGCCTCGAATATTTTTGCGCGAGAAAAACACTGCAAATCTATAAAAAGACTCGCAAAGGAGATTTTAATTTTTATCTCAGTTCTAGGAAATTGTGGCAATGAAAGAGAAGGCCCTCGATTTAGCAAGAGAAGCACTGTCTTCAGTCGTTAGAGGATTATCAAATACAGGCATTGACTGGTTTGTTGGAAGGTCGAGATGTTGTTTTATCGCAACCAACTGGAGCGGGAAAGTCTCTTGTTTATCAGCTTGCACCTTTCGATCGAAGAAGGTGAAGCGAGCGAATTTAGAGGTCCGCAGCTGTGGCAAACGTTACCACCAACGATACGCAATTCAGAATCCCTTGGTCAATTTAAGACAAAGATAATAAAATGGTACGGAGAAAATTGCACATGCAAATTATGCCGCATTTTTATTCCGAATTTGGGCTTCTTAAAATTCTTAGAAACAGGGCGCAACACATAATAAAGTATGAGCAACGAATTCAACCCACAGTGACTACAGTATTGAAACTTAGCCTTTTTCCATCCACAGAGAGAGAGAATGTTTTCATTTTATTCTTCGTTGTTCTATGGTTCAAGTCTGATTGTTTGTCTACAGGCTAAAGATAATGGGATTACCCAAGCTTATTGTCTGAAAATGTACCCCCCCCCCCCCCGAATGAGTTCGCTTGAAGTCGCACGTGTCATATCTCATTAATAATTCATAAGGCTGCAAATTATACAAGTCTATCTCTCGAGCTCTCTTGGCGGAATGTTGGAATGGTAGATCCATGAAATAGCGGATCCAGGAACTACCGTAAAAAGGGAACGGTAGACGGACGGAAGAGATAGACTTGGGGATAGTTAAACTTCTGCACAAATTCTAAATCGGGATTTTTATCAATTGCTGAAGCAAACGAGTCCCAAAATGCAGCCCACTCGGTTGGGTTTCCATCGAATTTCTTCAGCTGTAGATATGGCAGCTGAATCGTTTTATGCCTTGGAGGCTCTCGAACTTCTCTCGATTTTTTCTCAGCGGAACCTTTTGTCTTCGCTTCCATTATTGTGATCAACACGCGGTAACGCGTCGCCAACTCTCTACTCTCGATAACATCTTTTTTCAGAGCATCGTCTTCTAAATACTCTAACAATTCGTTGTCCAGACTTCTAAGCTCCTCGAGCATCTCTTTCATAACGCCACAGTTAGCGATTAACTCATCTCTGTGGCTCTCTTGATAGGACGACAACATGTCCTTCGATTTTGCCGCGAGGCGGTCTATACTCTCTCGAATTCCGCTTCTAACGTTTAGCTTTCTCTTTAAGGTTGTAGACATCTTTCTGCTGGGAAACTGTAAAAATAATAT
This sequence comes from Aurelia coerulea, assembly GCA_039566865.1. NCBI lineage: Eukaryota > Metazoa > Cnidaria > Scyphozoa > Semaeostomeae > Ulmaridae > Aurelia > Aurelia coerulea. The sequence goes on along the minus strand of CM076949.1, from coordinate 13,626,147 downwards.
CTGAAAGGCACTCCCGGGTCACGGCACCATGTTACGGAAACAATAGTTCGACGGAACTTTCGAATATTGCAATAACTTGCGTGCTCCGCGAAATCGATAAAGAAAATGGCGTGTCCAAACAAATCCGTAAGTAAACACAGCAAATCCCAGCAAACTACAAACTACAAGCGATAAAACTATGTACAGCGGCGAATATATATACAAAACGATTAATGAGTCCCTCGGTAGTGTCTCGCGAATTTCCGACCTCGTCGAATGTTAAGTTAACTCTCAATCATAAATACAAGCTAGATATATAAATTGCATGACTTCATGCTCGCGGTGCTTGTTCTCAACTTCTAACTCACTCACCCTCGCTCTCTCAACGTCACGTGATACTAAAGTCTAAACTACACTATTGTTCTATTGTTATTTCGTCAAAAACCAAAACACTACCTAAGCCAACTTCTTGCATTCACCCAGAGAAGTAGGACCCGGGGGGCACTGGGGGCACGTGGTCCCAATATTTTTGAACAAATAAAGGAGTGCCCTTTTTATTTTTAGGAAGTGCCTCTTCAGCTAAATGAAATGAGTGCCCTTGAAATGTCGTGCCCCCCAAGTTTGAGATGCTTCCTACGTCCCTGCATTCATCCCAGCATCCCATGACCATGTGATCTCCTGTTATCTTCTAATTGCAATACGATTGAGAAATGCAGTTGTACAATAACCCAGACGTTGACAAATTATGATTGAAGAATCAAAATGGGATTTCAGTTTAGAGTTTTAGTTTAAACTTTCACTTAGCGGCTCATTAAACACTAGGCTTCAGTACTGAAAAAGTATCGCTTAGGGGTTGAGTGATTCTGCAGACAATTGTCTAAAAAAATTTTAATCGCAAACAAACATTTTGAATTGCAGATCTGATATCTGATCCAGGTTTGATTTAGCATTTTGGAAATGGAATTTTGCTTTGCACTTTGCAGCTGACGAGCAGCAATTCACTTTGCAACTTCATTTTGGTGTCGTTGAAAAGGATATACTTGTATTGTAATGTGCATGTTGTTTCAAATTTCCTTTTAAACGTTAACATAATAATGACAATTAGCGATGATATTTGTAGATTCCAAATAAAAGAATGGAAATTTAGAATTCATATTTGGAATAAAAATTTGTAATTGCAGTCTTATTTGCAGAAATGGATTATGGCCTTCCGGAGTCTCCAAGGCTTCGCGCGAAGATTTGAAAATGGCCGACCAAGTCGCCGAAGCTGCGGAGGCAGGATTTCGTCGAAGCACGTCGTTTTAGAGGCATGCTGTAGCTGAAATTGATGCAAAACGAAGGTTTTAGGATGGACTTGCTCTCTGGCAAGCCATGTTGTGCTTTGCTTTGCTGTCGGAGGTTCGTTTTGAAACTGTTATGTTCGTCGTTATACTGCATTGTAATCGAGAGCCTTCGACAGAAGTCAGGAGGTGATCTGAAGCAAATCTTGTCAGTTCGTCACTGTTTTCAAAGTGTTCTTCTCTCGAAAGTCTTATGTTGGAGCAATTTCTGCAGGATCAGCTATTGACAAGGCTAACGGTGTGTGTTTCTTCTGGTGTTCCCTCTGGTGGTGCAATTTAATTTAATACAGTAGACTAGTCAAAAGTTCGCTACAGTAAGAAACCATTTTTAACTCCATTTTGCATCCAATTGCCATGTTGCCTTTGAGATACTTCAATGATTCTTTTTTCATTTATGTGACAGTGCTACGAATTGTTTTCAAGAAACTACTTCCATGGTTGGTACCAAGTTTCTTAAGTTTTGGGAGAAGTTTGTTTACCAACAGCTTCTTTGACTTTCTGGATGTCTTTGATGCGAAAATTTAGGACTCTTTTAAATCCTTCTTTCTAAAATGCTACTCTAACCAAATCATTTTTCTTAAAACAGATTTTTGCAATGAAAAAATATGTTTACATCAAAATATAAGAGTTGGTATGCCAGGAAATAATTGAAATTATCAAGGATAATTGTGTACATTGAGGCGTTTTTGCCTTAATGTAAGTTTAAATCAGGGAGCTAGGAGTTGGGCCTGAGTTGCATTTTGCTAAACAGGTAATTGCGTCATGGCTAGTCATACTTGCATGGCAGTCACAAGGATGGACTCCCCGCATACGCATGCATCATAATTGCATCCTTTGTTTCATTCAATATCCTACTAGTTTCTGTTCATATGACGCAACACAAATGCGTAAGCAGCTCTTGGGCAATCAATTGATAGGACGTATTTCCTCATTCCATATTTGGCTTGCCCATACGAAATATACCTAAGTCTATCCGTTTGCTCTTCACTCAGTTGAGAGAATATTTGGTAGCAGTGCAGTGCTCAATTTCCCAACCCACCCTTCCCCCTTTAGCCTACTTCAAAGCAAATTTGACTTCGGGGGAGGGGAATATTTCATATTCATTCAAATTCAACATACAGTATTTAGGTATCTTAATTAGTGTTATTAGTGTAATTGTTCGTAATTGTTGTACTGGTATTGTTAATTGTATTGGGAGTAATTCTGTAGTTGTCTTTTGTAATGAATGACAACTTTGGCCCAACACTGTCTCTTTCTCATGGTCCTCTGATTTAATTGGAAAAGTTTTTTAAATCATATTTGAAAGCCACAAGAAAGGATCTTCAGTATCATGTGCAGTAATTATTATATTGAGTTTTTACCCCCCACTCAAACTTCAGTTGGTTATACAGGTACAGGCATTTTTAAACAAACGACATAAACAGTAAGAAACTCAAAACTGTCAGATCACTGATCATTGCAAAATCATTTGCATATTTTTACTACATTTTCACTTGTTGCCTGCTGCATCATATTAACCAAAAAGGTACTTGAGTGAATTCTGAAAATTAGAAAAAGGCTTCAAAACTTGTTTTGAAATTATTACTTGGGCACAGGTAACACGAAGATCATTGTGAAACGAAACTTTGAGAAACTTGAAAGAAACTCTTGGATACTCAAAATCTGATAATTTTGAAAAACTTTCAGTACTTCTGACTGTTTCTTATGAAAAACCTGTGCTGCATGTGTGTGTCATATTTAATATACTTAACTAAGTAGCCCTTCAGCACAAGTGCTGGCTTTCATGGGGCCCTCCCATAAAATGAATTACAAATTAAATTACAAAACTAAATTGCCAAATCATTACATTAAAACTATATTGCCACATCGTACTTCACAACCTAAACTCCTATTTACAATATTGTTAGAAATATACAGTAAAAGCAAAAAGAGTTAACCCTAAATCATCTGAGGGAGGATGCCTAAATCAAGCTTAGGTAGGATGTCAGGCCCCTAGAAAGCGGGGGGCCATGGGGGCTCAAGCCTTCCCAATACTTTTGAAAAAACGATGGTGCTACGTTGCAAACATTAATTAGATGTATTGTTCTCTATTGTGTTAAGAACAATTGTCCCCCAATCCAAAGCTGCTTCCTACAGCTGCTCAGCTGAAAGGCCATTCCACAACTTTGCTCCTCTGAAAGTGAAACATTTTTGTCCATTTGCTGTCTTCTTGATAGGTAGCCTTAAGTCTATTTTGGTAGTGCAGACTGAGGCTACGGGAGGAGCATTCTGATTTTTTTGTGAGAAGGTTACACAAGTATTGTGAGCCAACCCATTTAGGGATTTGAAGACCATTGTTCTAGACTCATTTTGAATGAGTTCCTGAATGGTCATCCAACCCAGCCCTTCAATAAGTGGTCTGTATGGGGCATTGTAGATGCTGTTTGTTACAATTCTTGCAGCAGGTTTGTGAAGCTTTTGAAACTAAATTCAGTTCAGATGAGCCTGCGCAGCACCAGACAGTATCCAAAGAAGAGCACCACAATACCAATGTGCAGTAGAGAGATTCAAAGATTCTCTTGGTAGGAATGATTTGGCACACTTCAAAACGAATACTGCCCTAGAAACCTGCACAGAGAGCGCCTCCCCTGTCCTTGAAAAATATTTCATACAATAAAGTAGGACTATCACAAGATGTAGCTTTTGATTATTCATGCCACAAATAATTTTCATCACTTCTCTCCTGAAGAATGGACAGAAGCATAATAGTATCATGGCGAACTTTTTTTAGCAAATTTGTTGGTCCCTGCCACGAATAAACTTTGAAGATCAATAACATAAATTGACACTAATTTTGTATGATTTTTTGGAGATTCTCTATTAATGGCTCTCTTGAATAACATGGCCTTAAATTGAATTTTAGAAGTAGAAATTTTCTAGCAAATTTTTTGGTCCCTGCCACAAATAACTACAGAGAAAATTTGAAGATCAATAACATAAATTGATAGTAATTTTTTTGTGATTTTTTGGAGATTCTTTATTAATGGCTCTTTTGAATAACATGGCCTTAAATTGAATTTTAGTGTTGAAATTGTACAAATATATATGTAAACATATATATTTAGAATCAAAACAAAGCAAGGGACATTTTACAGTATTTTGACATCATCAACTTGTTATGACGGTATTGCCAGGCTTCAAATATTTTGAATTAGTATCTTAAGATATTTGCCATGTTTCAAAGAGTAAAAACCCAAATTGGGGAGAAATAGGATTCAACTTCAGACTTGCATCATGATTTCTGTTGTTATGTCACCCCCACCTCCTCCCATTTTGGGACAATTTTTGAATCTTGAAAAGAAAACTGCCTTTCGCATATTTACTGTGTGTTTATGCTCAAAATACCATGAAGCCAGAATTTTCTCCCCATGGGGATTATTTTTTGCAACATGGCAATACTTATCAAATATCACTTTGCAGAATGCGGAAGACAACAGGAAAAAAACAGTTTTCAGGCTCTTAGTATTTCATACAGTACCTTCTTAGCAATATTATCGAGTTAAATGAAAGATAGATGTCCAGTGAAGGTTGGTTCACGTAAAATGTGTTCATTAGCAATGAGTATCAACATAACTTTGCAGACAACCAAGCCCTGTTCACACGACACAAATTAACCCGGTGCGAACCTGGGTTAAACTAACCTACAATCTTGGCCAAAATACTTGGGACAAATCATAAAATTGCACTACTTCGGTCTTTGATTACGTGCCCCCCGCTCCCCCCTTCTCAAAGTTACTTGAATCAAACGCCTTTCGACCTTCTCAAAGTTGCTTGAATCAAACGCCTTTCGACCTTCTCAAAGTTGCTTGAATCAAACGCCTTTCGACCTTCTCAACATTGAAGTAGGGGGAAGGGGGGATTAGGAGACTCTAAACGTATGCTTACTCCTCGATATTTTAGGAAACATCATGAAGACACTGAAATTTGCCTGCGTCCCAGCTTCTTTTGGCCAGGATTGTCTGAAAATGATTGCTAACAAATAATACCTCATAGCTTGAGAACCCATAGAGATTTCTGTGTGAAATTTTAACACCGTCATCCCCAACACAAGAAGTGAGTTCTCAGCTATCTATGCCGAAATAGGCGTTGTTCGTTAAATTCGCAGAGCACCTTCTTAAAAATGGGCGTGGCAAAATTGCTGCAATTTTCACTCACATAAAGATTCCCTTATAAAAAGTGACATACATTAGGATTCTGAGCTTTCTTCCGCTATCGTAAGATTGTGTACTCCGCTGCTCTTTGAAAATGACTTATCATTGCAAGAAAGCTTTTGGGCTCATTGTTTGAGGTCCGGTTTCTTGTGAATTCTTCGGTTCTCACAACGGCGCTCCACAGAAAAATGCCCCATAATTTTGGGATAAGTCACGCTTTTTTGGCAAATTCGTCTGATTCCACATTTTAACATCAAAGTCTTCCTATTCATGCAAAAAAACCAAGTAAAAATTGCCTGGAAGGTGGAAATGTCACGGCGCTCCAAAATTAAAAAACTTAAAATAAACAGTTCCGGATAAGTTTCTTTTGAACTCTATTGAGAACCGTCAGAAATCATATTTCACGAAAATATCGATGCAAATACTGCTATAGGCTAATAAAGCTCATTTTTCTCATTAAAATGAGACAAAATTTGTTAGAATAGGGCAAACGTTGCCGACGTTATTAATGTTTAAAGTAGGGAGCGGCGTTGACAAATTTGATCCCTTTCTCAATTTTCCAGACAGTGCAATTCCGCCTTGCTGCTATGCAACAGGTATATTCTTCTTCAACAAAAAGTTGTGGATTACAATTCATCGGGCACAATAGACCATTCAATGCCGTCCAGGGTGAATGCAAGTTTGGTGGAGCGAATTTAATCTCATTGAAAATGAATGAATAGTTAGAGAATTGGCTAACGGTACATTTGAAAATAAGACAATTGCACTGCGGAGGCGCAGAATTTGCACTGATTCAAAAGGAACTTTGTTTTCAGTTCTCTTTGATAACTGTGGTGTTTTCAGGCGAAAATCATTGGCAGGTTTCGTGCACAAGAGGAGTTTCGCTGAACGTCATGGGAAAATTTTGCATAATTTGATGACGTCATATTTCTGATGGATGAACCAGTAACAATGAAAACATTAACATCTGAAGTACTCTGGAGTTAAGCCCACAGTTAGTGGCTATCCATTCATAGTGAAAGAAATTGTCTGATACAAGTAGATTTGGATTCATAGAAACATATATGATAGGTAGTGAAAGCAATTTTTCAGACAATCTTGGCCAAAATACTTGGGACAAATCATAAAATTGCACTACTTCGGTCTTTGATTACGTGCCCCCCGCTCCCCCCTTCTCAAAGTTGCTTGAATCAAACGCCTTTCGACTTTCTCAAAGTTGCTTGAATCAAACGCCTTTCGACCTTCTCAAAGTTGCTTGAATCAAACGCCTTTCGACCTTCTCAACATTGAAGTAGGGGGAAGGGGGGATTAGGAGACTCTAAACGTATGCTTACTCCTCGATATTTTAGGAAACATCATGAAGACACTGAAATTTGCCTGCGTCCCAGCTTCTTTTGGCCAGGATTGTCTGAAAATGATTGCTAACAAATAATACCTCATAGCTTGAGAACCCATAGAGATTTCTGTGTGAAATTTTAACACCGTCATCCCCAACACAAGAAGTGAGTTCTCAGCTATCTATGCCGAAATAGGCGTTGTTCGTTAAATTCGCAGAGCACCTTCTTAAAAATGGGCGTGGCAAAATTGCTGCAATTTTCACTCACATAAAGATTCCCTTATAAAAAGTGACATACATTAGGATTCTGAGCTTTCTTCCGCTATCGTAAGATTGTGTACTCCGCTGCTCTTTGAAAATGACTTATCATTGCAAGAAAGCTTTTGGGCTCATTGTTTGAGGTCCGGTTTCTTGTGAATTCTTCGGTTCTCACAACGGCGCTCCACAGAAAAATGCCCCATAATTTTGGGATAAGTCACGCTTTTTTGGCAAATTCGTCTGATTCCACATTTTAACATCAAAGTCTTCCTATTCATGCAAAAAAACCAAGTAAAAATTGCCTGGAAGGTGGAAATGTCACGGCGCTCCAAAATTAAAAAACTTAAAATAAACAGTTCCGGATAAGTTTCTTTTGAACTCTATTGAGAACCGTCAGAAATCATATTTCACGAAAATATCGATGCAAATACTGCTATAGGCTAATAAAGCTCATTTTTCTCATTAAAATGAGACAAAATTTGTTAGAATAGGGCAAACGTTGCCGACGTTATTAATGTTTAAAGTAGGGAGCGGCGTTGACAAATTTGATCCCTTTCTCAATTTTCCAGACAGTGCAATTCCGCCTTGCTGCTATGCAACAGGTATATTCTTCTTCAACAAAAAGTTGTGGATTACAATTCATCGGGCACAATAGACCATTCAATGCCGTCCAGGGTGAATGCAAGTTTGGTGGAGCGAATTTAATCTCATTGAAAATGAATGAATAGTTAGAGAATTGGCTAACGGTACATTTGAAAATAAGACAATTGCACTGCGGAGGCGCAGAATTTGCACTGATTCAAAAGGAACTTTGTTTTCAGTTCTCTTTGATAACTGTGGTGTTTTCAGGCGAAAATCATTGGCAGGTTTCGTGCACAAGAGGAGTTTCGCTGAACGTCATGGGAAAATTTTGCATAATTTGATGACGTCATATTTCTGATGGATGAACCAGTAACAATGAAAACATTAACATCTGAAGTACTCTGGAGTTAAGCCCACAGTTAGTGGCTATCCATTCATAGTGAAAGAAATTGTCTGATACAAGTAGATTTGGATTCATAGAAACATATATGATAGGTAGTGAAAGCAATTTTTCAGACAATCTTGGCCAAAATACTTGGGACAAATCATAAAATTGCACTACTTCGGTCTTTGATTACGTGCCCCCCGCTCCCCCCTTCTCAAAGTTGCTTGAATCAAACGCCTTTCGACTTTCTCAAAGTTGCTTGAATCAAACGCCTTTCGACCTTCTCAAAGTTGCTTGAATCAAACGCCTTTCGACCTTCTCAAAGTTGCTTGAATCAAACGCCTTTCGACCTTCTCAAAGTTGCTTGAATCAAACGCCTTTCGACCTTCTCAAAGTTGCTTGAATCAAACGCCTTTCGACCTTCTCAACATTGAAGTAGGGGGAAGGGGGGATTAGGAGACTCTAAACGTATGCTTACTCCTCGATATTTTAGGAAACATCATGAAGACACTGAAATTTGCCTGCGTCCCAGCTTCTTTTGGCCAGGATTGTCTGAAAATGATTGCTAACAAATAATACCTCATAGCTTGAGAACCCATAGAGATTTCTGTGTGAAATTTTAACACCGTCATCCCCAACACAAGAAGTGAGTTCTCAGCTATCTATGCCGAAATAGGCGTTGTTCGTTAAATTCGCAGAGCACCTTCTTAAAAATGGGCGTGGCAAAATTGCTGCAATTTTCACTCACATAAAGATTCCCTTATAAAAAGTGACATACATTAGGATTCTGAGCTTTCTTCCGCTATCGTAAGATTGTGTACTCCGCTGCTCTTTGAAAATGACTTATCATTGCAAGAAAGCTTTTGGGCTCATTGTTTGAGGTCCGGTTTCTTGTGAATTCTTCGGTTCTCACAACGGCGCTCCACAGAAAAATGCCCCATAATTTTGGGATAAGTCACGCTTTTTTGGCAAATTCGTCTGATTCCACATTTTAACATCAAAGTCTTCCTATTCATGCAAAAAAACCAAGTAAAAATTGCCTGGAAGGTGGAAATGTCACGGCGCTCCAGAATTAAAAAACTTAAAATAAACAGTTCCGGATAAGTTTCTTTTGAACTCTATTGAGAACCGTCAGAAATCATATTTCACGAAAATATCGATGCAAATACTGCTATAGGCTAATAAAGCTCATTTTTCTCATTAAAATGAGACAAAATTTGTTAGAATAGGGCAAACGTTGCCGACGTTATTAATGTTTAAAGTAGGGAGCGGCGTTGACAAATTTGATCCCTTTCTCAATTTTCCAGACAGTGCAATTCCGCCTTGCTGCTATGCAACAGGTATATTCTTCTTCAACAAAAAGTTGTGGATTACAATTCATCGGGCACAATAGACCATTCAATGCCGTCCAGGGTGAATGCAAGTTTGGTGGAGCGAATTTAATCTCATTGAAAATGAATGAATAGTTAGAGAATTGGCTAACGGTACATTTGAAAATAAGACAATTGCACTGCGGAGGCGCAGAATTTGCACTGATTCAAAAGGAACTTTGTTTTCAGTTCTCTTTGATAACTGTGGTGTTTTCAGGCGAAAATCATTGGCAGGTTTCGTGCACAAGAGGAGTTTCGCTGAACGTCATGGGAAAATTTTGCATAATTTGATGACGTCATATTTCTGATGGATGAACCAGTAACAATGAAAACATTAACATCTGAAGTACTCTGGAGTTAAGCCCACAGTTAGTGGCTATCCATTCATAGTGAAAGAAATTGTCTGATACAAGTAGATTTGGATTCATAGAAACATATATGATAGGTAGTGAAAGCAATTTTTCAGACAATCTTGGCCAAAATACTTGGGACAAATCATAAAATTGCACTACTTCGGTCTTTGATTACGTGCCCCCCGCTCCCCCCTTCTCAAAGTTGCTTGAATCAAACGCCTTTCGACTTTCTCAAAGTTGCTTGAATCAAACGCCTTTCGACCTTCTCAAAGTTGCTTGAATCAAACGCCTTTCGACCTTCTCAAAGTTGCTTGAATCAAACGCCTTTCGACCTTCTCAAAGTTGCTTGAATCAAACGCCTTTCGACCTTCTCAAAGTTGCTTGAATCAAACGCCTTTCGACCTTCTCAACATTGAAGTAGGGGGAAGGGGGGATTAGGAGACTCTAAACGTATGCTTACTCCTCGATATTTTAGGAAACATCATGAAGACACTGAAATTTGCCTGCGTCCCAGCTTCTTTTGGCCAGGATTGTCTGAAAATGATTGCTAACAAATAATACCTCATAGCTTGAGAACCCATAGAGATTTCTGTGTGAAATTTTAACACCGTCATCCCCAACACAAGAAGTGAGTTCTCAGCTATCTATGCCGAAATAGGCGTTGTTCGTTAAATTCGCAGAGCACCTTCTTAAAAATGGGCGTGGCAAAATTGCTGCAATTTTCACTCACATAAAGATTCCCTTATAAAAAGTGACATACATTAGGATTCTGAGCTTTCTTCCGCTATCGTAAGATTGTGTACTCCGCTGCTCTTTGAAAATGACTTATCATTGCAAGAAAGCTTTTGGGCTCATTGTTTGAGGTCCGGTTTCTTGTGAATTCTTCGGTTCTCACAACGGCGCTCCACAGAAAAATGCCCCATAATTTTGGGATAAGTCACGCTTTTTTGGCAAATTCGTCTGATTCCACATTTTAACATCAAAGTCTTCCTATTCATGCAAAAAAACCAAGTAAAAATTGCCTGGAAGGTGGAAATGTCACGGCGCTCCAAAATTAAAAAACTTAAAATAAACAGTTCCGGATAAGTTTCTTTTGAACTCTATTGAGAACCGTCAGAAATCATATTTCACGAAAATATCGATGCAAATACTGCTATAGGCTAATAAAGCTCATTTTTCTCATTAAAATGAGACAAAATTTGTTAGAATAGGGCAAACGTTGCCGACGTTATTAATGTTTAAAGTAGGGAGCGGCGTTGACAAATTTGATCCCTTTCTCAATTTTCCAGACAGTGCAATTCCGCCTTGCTGCTATGCAACAGGTATATTCTTCTTCAACAAAAAGTTGTGGATTACAATTCATCGGGCACAATAGACCATTCAATGCCGTCCAGGGTGAATGCAAGTTTGGTGGAGCGAATTTAATCTCATTGAAAATGAATGAATAGTTAGAGAATTGGCTAACGGTACATTTGAAAATAAGACAATTGCACTGCGGAGGCGCAGAATTTGCACTGATTCAAAAGGAACTTTGTTTTCAGTTCTCTTTGATAACTGTGGTGTTTTCAGGCGAAAATCATTGGCAGGTTTCGTGCACAAGAGGAGTTTCGCTGAACGTCATGGGAAAATTTTGCATAATTTGATGACGTCATATTTCTGATGGATGAACCAGTAACAATGAAAACATTAACATCTGAAGTACTCTGGAGTTAAGCCCACAGTTAGTGGCTATCCATTCATAGTGAAAGAAATTGTCTGATACAAGTAGATTTGGATTCATAGAAACATATATGATAGGTAGTGAAAGCAATTTTTCAGACAATCTTGGCCAAAATACTTGGGACAAATCATAAAATTGCACTACTTCGGTCTTTGATTACGTGCCCCCCCGCTCCCCTCTTCTCAAAGTTGCTCCCCCCTTCTCAAAGTTGCTTGAATCAAACGCCTTTCGACCTTCTCAAAGTTGCTTGAATCAAACGCCTTTCGACCTTCTCAAAGTTGCTTGAATCAAACGCCTTTCGACCTTCTCAAAGTTGCTTGAATCAAACGCCTTTCGACCTTCTCAAAGTTGCTTGAATCAAACGCCTTTCGACCTTCTCAACATTGAAGTAGGGGGAAGGGGGGATTAGGAGACTCTAAACGTATGCTTACTCCTCGATATTTTAGGAAACATCATGAAGACACTGAAATTTGCCTGCGTCCCAGCTTCTTTTGGCCAGGATTGTCTGAAAATGATTGCTAACAAATAATACCTCATAGCTTGAGAACCCATAGAGATTTCTGTGTGAAATTTTAACACCGTCATCCCCAACACAAGAAGTGAGTTCTCAGCTATCTATGCCGAAATAGGCGTTGTTCGTTAAATTCGCAGAGCACCTTCTTAAAAATGGGCGTGGCAAAATTGCTGCAATTTTCACTCACATAAAGATTCCCTTATAAAAAGTGACATACATTAGGATTCTGAGCTTTCTTCCGCTATCGTAAGATTGTGTACTCCGCTGCTCTTTGAAAATGACTTATCATTGCAAGAAAGCTTTTGGGCTCATTGTTTGAGGTCCGGTTTCTTGTGAATTCTTCGGTTCTCACAACGGCGCTCCACAGAAAAATGCCCCATAATTTTGGGATAAGTCACGCTTTTTTGGCAAATTCGTCTGATTCCACATTTTAACATCAAAGTCTTCCTATTCATGCAAAAAAACCAAGTAAAAATTGCCTGGAAGGTGGAAATGTCACGGCGCTCCAAAATTAAAAAACTTAAAATAAACAGTTCCGGATAAGTTTCTTTTGAACTCTATTGAGAACCGTCAGAAATCATATTTCACGAAAATATCGATGCAAATACTGCTATAGGCTAATAAAGCTCATTTTTCTCATTAAAATGAGACAAAATTTGTTAGAATAGGGCAAACGTTGCCGACGTTATTAATGTTTAAAGTAGGGAGCGGCGTTGACAAATTTGATCCCTTTCTCAATTTTCCAGACAGTGCAATTCCGCCTTGCTGCTATGCAACAGGTATATTCTTCTTCAACAAAAAGTTGTGGATTACAATTCATCGGGCACAATAGACCATTCAATGCCGTCCAGGGTGAATGCAAGTTTGGTGGAGCGAATTTAATCTCATTGAAAATGAATGAATAGTTAGAGAATTGGCTAACGGTACATTTGAAAATAAGACAATTGCACTGCGGAGGCGCAGAATTTGCACTGATTCAAAAGGAACTTTGTTTTCAGTTCTCTTTGATAACTGTGGTGTTTTCAGGCGAAAATCATTGGCAGGTTTCGTGCACAAGAGGAGTTTCGCTGAACGTCATGGGAAAATTTTGCATAATTTGATGACGTCATATTTCTGATGGATGAACCAGTAACAATGAAAACATTAACATCTGAAGTACTCTGGAGTTAAGCCCACAGTTAGTGGCTATCCATTCATAGTGAAAGAAATTGTCTGATACAAGTAGATTTGGATTCATAGAAACATATATGATAGGTAGTGAAAGCAATTTTTCAGACAATCTTGGCCAAAATACTTGGGACAAATCATAAAATTGCACTACTTCGGTCTTTGATTACGTGCCCCCCGCTCCCCCCTTCTCAAAGTTGCTTGAATCAAACGCCTTTCGACTTTCTCAAAGTTGCTTGAATCAAACGCCTTTCGACCTTCTCAACTTGAATCAAACGCCTTTCGACCTTCTCAAAGTTGCTTGAATCAAACGCCTTTCGGGTAGGGGGAAGGGGGGATTAGGAGACTCTAAACGTATGCTTACTCCTCGATATTTTAGGAAACATCATGAAGACACTGAAATTTGCCTGCGTCCCAGCTTCTTTTGGCCAGGATTGTAGGTTAGATTTTTGTAGTGTGAACGCGACTAACCTGGGTTCGCCCCGTGTTAAACTAACCCACCTCAGGAGGTGGGTTGGGTTCACCCTGGGTCGAACCTGGGTTAGTTTTGGAAAATGTCGTGTGAACGTAAACTTGGGGCGAACCTAGGTTAGTTTCGATCTCATGCACTGAAGTTGTGTTATCTTCACTGATATTTATTCATTCTAAACTGTTATACATGTTCATTTGCTCATTCTATACGCTATGAATTGAGGAAAAATAGACCGAGGATCAACTTGGGAGGACGAAGAAGTTTTTTATGATACGCTTGAGATACGAAGCCATATGATTTCGAGCAAAAACTTTATTCTTTTCTAGCCGCATTTTTCGTGCTAAAGCTCGCCTCTTCATAAACACATGCGATGCCAAACCATACATTTAAAAACAAAAATATGCGGGCAAAACGTAAGCATGCACAAAGCATTGTCATCTTGGTTTCTGTCCGCCATTTTCTCAGATTCTTGCTTTGTTATCTTACCAACTGCGCATGCGGGAACAAAACTAACCCAGGTTCGCCTCAGTTTTGCGTTCACACATATTTTGAGGATCTTTTCGTGTGAACAGACGCGGGTTGAACCAGGGTTAGTTTAACCCAGGTTCGCCCAGGGTTAGTTTGTGCCATGTGAACAGGGCTCAAGATGGAATATATCTAAAAAACCCAGAACTGCTACCAGTAGAGCATTCACAACTACACAAAGGGGGGATTAAAAATTAAATTTGATGATGACAAAACAATGAAATATTGCAAATTTCTGAAAATTAAATAATCCCCCAAGAGCATTTGTGGATCATACTTTGCAGAAAAAACCCATTTTCAATAGGTGTTAGTATCAGAGTTCAGAGGTAATTTTGTTTGCCAAAAAATGGTAGGTCATGATAACAGATGTAGCTGGAGAAAATTTGAAGATATGTGGAGATTATTACAAATTTATTCACATTTTTGCCTTACCCCTTTTACCCCAAGCTGCCCCATTTTACTAATATCTATTATCAACTATTAACTATTTACATATTTGATGATGTCCACTACAGACTGTAACAGAGGTAATCTGTAAATAGAACAAATCATATGCACTGTAGTCTACAGTGCATATGATTTGTTCTATTTACAGATTACCTCCACTTGGCTCCATTCAATTTTTTTTATAAAAAGCATCTTCTCTGTATTCTTTCTTTTTGCATTCTGCATTACTGTACTTCAGAGATCCTATAGTCTTCCACCTCCTTCACTTCAGGTATATACTGCAATTGTAATACACCTGTTGGCAAATCAAAAATTATGTGATAGGATGTGTTTCTTTCATAAGAAGCTGCTAACTAAAATCGACCCTCAAACGTTAATTTCACAGCCTGCATGAAAGCAAAATTTCACTATTTCACAACATTGGCAACGGTCATCCTGTCACTGCAGCTGGAACTTTTGAAGTACAAGTAGCACACTGTCTGACGGCAAGAAGTGCCCCCCTGAAAACACTCTATAAACCCACACTGACACACTTTTAAAAAAAGTCCAAAAATCAACTCTCCCCTCAAGGTCGCCCCTGGTTCACACATAGTTTCAAGTCAGTCAGTGTGGTGCCTTCTTATTTTCTTTGAGTGAATTTAGGCCTAACAGACTGTTAGCAGCTCCATTCGCAGTCATAGACGAGTCACGAAGGAAAAACGTATTGAATGAGATCCTAAAGGATCCCATGACACTTACCTGACAATTAATTAACGATGGTAACCAAAGACCAAAGCAACAGTTGAGTGTCTTGGGTAGAGCAAAGCTTGCTGTGTTGTGTGATCGCTCTGATATTCTCACTTGAAACTTGAAAAGCCAAAGCCAAAAAGTTCAGTAAATACTTTAGTCCCGGTCTCCACTCCATTTATTGAATTGAATTAAAGTTGAAGTCGATTCTCGAGTCACTCTGGCAATGAATGAAAGTACAACAAATATAGTAAGTGCACTGCGGGTTGCCATGACCACCACTGAATCTGGTGAGCAAAAAGTAAGTAAGACGCTTATTGACCATTTCTCTTCCACCAATCCAAAATGTATCATAGAAGCAGATGTAATAAGAACTGGGATGGTTGACCATTATCTGGTGTATGGTATTCGGAAAATAAATGCTTGGCGACGTAAAGGAAATAAACAAAAAATTGTTGAGTTTTGCAACATGAAAAAATATGATAAAATGCTCTTCCGTCAAGACTTACAACAGATTGACTGGGAAACCATCCTTAGTCCATTCAATAATGACCCTGTAAGTATGGCAGCCACATTTCAGGAGATTTTCGAATCGATCTTAAATCTTCATGCTCCAGTAAGAAAGAAAAGGGTTCGTAGCCAGTTTGCTCCTTGGCTCACTGCTTCTCTTAACCCTATTCTACATGGGTAAATCAAGCACCACTTTCTCATGGGGGGGGGGGCTAAAAAGCCCCCCCCCCCAGATTTTCTAAGCAACCGTAGTGCCTATGGCAACGCAACTTGGTACACGTGATTACCAAGCAATTACGATTCTAAAAATAGCATCATATGCTAATTGGTCACATGATCCGTTGCTAGGCAACGCAGAAACAATGGAAATTTGCTGATTTTGGCTCTCCTTCTAAAAACGTACTATTTTCAACCAAATATAGTCAATAAATGACTTTAAAGTTATAAATATGATACATATTGAGTGTTCTTAATGAAAACTGTCAAAAATTCTATTTTTGGAATTCTATTGTTATCACAGCTGTCAATCAAAGTCACTGTTGATACCTAAACAAATTAGTTGATGCTTTATTGGTATTTTAAATACGTTTTTAGTAATAACAACTATATGAAATTGATCTTGAATTCTTAATTAGTCAATTTTGATCATAATACACTAATTATTTCATATGTTTATTATAAATATGACGTCATATATAAGTATGACGTCATATATCTTAAATTTTGCTGATGTCAGCAAAACACAAAAAGTTATATATCAAATGAAAGTAGACTTCAAGACAAACTGATTGGTACCAATTGCATTGAAATCAGATGTGTAAGAGAAACGTTATGCATGTTTTACTGATTTTCTGAGAGACCTGCTGCCAAATATGGGCATGTCATAGTCACGTGACCAATTATAAAACAATGAATCATTGTTATTTTGATGCAATATTAAATTTGATTAAAAGTCACCCAATTTCCAGTGTTTTATCATGCTTAGTTTAAGAGTAATTACAGGAAGTATGGTTGGGGGCCTTTTTTGCCCCCCCCCATGTAGAATAGGGTTAAAAATCTTATGATGGAAAGGCGTTATTTATATAAGTTAAACCCACCTGAATCCACCTGAACCCACCTGAATCCAGCTGAATCCATCTGAACCCATCTGAACCCAGCTGAACCCATCTGAACCCAGCAGAGACCAACCTGACTCGATAGAAATTCCCAAGAGGTCCCCTGCCAGGTGTGATGGCTCCGTTTGGAAATATCAAGAAAAATGTATCAAAAGAAGCGGGTGATAAGCATAGCGCTTTATGGTGTTAATGAAAACAGCTGAATAACAATCGTTCTGATCTCATTGGCTCGGACTGTTTTTCATTTTGGGATTTTATGGGTTCAAAGTGTCTTATCGATTTGTGTGTGGCCATAACTCCGCCAATCCAGGAGATATTTTAGCCGGCATCCAAACTTTAATACCCAAACATCTGGAGAGTAGATTTTTGCAAAAAAATTCGGGTAATTTCAACCAATTTCTTTCCTTGTTGCGTTTTATGAAGGTAGGTGTTAATAAAGGTTGGAATTAATCCGAATGTTCCCTCTCAGGCCTCTCCCTGAGTTCCACAACAAAAATGACTCGCGTATTTAGAACTATAGGCTCAATAGAGTCTTAGGCTCACATCGAATACTATCTACAAACACATATATACACATACCTCACATAAGTATTGCACCACCTAACACAAAATGGCGCCCAAAAGTGTCTTTCAGCCCAGCCAATAAAATTTGCATAACAAAAGCATCAGCATTCAAGGTAGCTTGCAACCAAATAAAACAGAATTTTGAGCAAATTTTCGAAAATTTTGAGTTGGTCTTACCCTTTGTATCTTGACCTGTCGATACCTTGGTCCCCTGTGTTAACTCGTGCTCGATTCGGAGCGCCAGACCTATCATAGGGTTTCTATACTAATGTTGTAGCTACACTGTGTAGTTATGGTCAAATTTCACTGTTTTCCGTACTGGTTCCCTATGTTATGTCTTGCCGATCTGAAATCGCAGGAGATGGGTCATTATAATCATAAACCTAGCAATGAATTGATTGGCTGAAGCTGATCTAACGCATGCCCATTGCGCCAGTTTTCGACATAAGGTCCTGCGGAAGTTCAAAAGCAGGATACGCATTGAAACAATGGAAATGATGACGATATAAACTTTGTTTTGTGAGATTGACTGGCCTAGGCTCCGTTCAAGATGAAGTGTCAGTGCCCCTACATACACGTCTAGTTGGAGGATTATTATTTGAATTTCGATTATTGTGGAATGCAAAGATTCACTGGAAGTCCTTCTTTATCGAGGGAGACATTGTGCAGCCTAGTTCTCAAGAAAATCTTGTGCAGCTTCAGGCTAGCAGAAGCCAGAAAGGGAGGGTATGTGATCGTAGGCCTAGGCCAATAACTAAACGCCAACTGCAAAGCAAAGCTTGTTCTGAAGAGGAAGGACAGTGTCCCAAGATATTCCAAGAAGTCTCGTGGTAAATGAAGGAAGGTAGAAAGGTAGGCTGTGGGGGAAATTCCAGTACTGTGAAAATAAATGATTAAGAAACTATTTATTTTGATAAAGGATGTGCCTAACATATTTTACAGTTTTTTCACTCGTTTCCTATATCATATTACTCGAAAAGTACTTGAGCAATGTCTAAACATTGGAAAGCTTACAAAAACATCGTTTTGAAATGTTCATAAGGGCATAGGCAGTGACCATGAAGATTGTTATAGAACCTGTAAGAAACTCATAAGAAACTCTGAGTACTGAAAATCTGATATTTTTAAGAAACTTTCAGTACCGAGCAAAATTCTTAGTTTCTCATAAAAAAATATGCGCAAGTGTTCTCGCCATATTCATAGACAAGCCTAGTATTTTAGACTTACCTTCGAAGAAAATTGTCCTGTTCTTGCAGTATTATCATAATTTGTTGCTGACAAAGGAACTTTTGCAAGATAATTTTCTCTCTGCATTATAATTATCTCCAAGGTACTTTGCTTTGGTTAGGAAGGGGGGGGGGGGGGTGCTCAGGTTACCCTTTGGGTCTAAAACTTTGACAAAAAAATAATATTTTTGGGTTTGTCATTTGTACAAGAATTTCTATGAGTTCCCTGAACTTCTGGATTATTTTCTGGGTCTCAAACTGAGAAAAATTGAATAGAATATAAAAATGAATTTACAAACAAAATCAAAGTCAAGCAGCATTATCAAAATACGCGAACATTTAAATATATACATTACATGAAATCTATCAGTTCAGGGCATTTTCCATATATTGTTGATGACAAAGAATAAATAGTTTTGGCTATGTAGGCTAAGAAAAGTTATCTTGTGGGTCTATTTTGATGCTAGAAATTTGTTTTGGTTGATATTTTGTACCACAGCCAGAGCACCCTTACCCTATTTATATAAGAATAACCCCCCACCAGGTTATTATCAGCATTACCAGGCATGTGTTAGCAACCAAATGAGCTTTCCAAGAGAACTTTGCTTTTTCTGCTTCCCTTCTCCCTTCTGCTTAAAAAGATATTCCTGTGATCTGGGACTTGAGTTTCAGTCAATGATCTTTTTATTGAGGATTAAAAAATGGCAACTGCTCAACAGAAATGATTGTATGACATCTGAAACCCTAACACATGCCTGCCAGATTAGTGATAAACAAATGTTTTACTGCTGATATGCCTGATTTGAAACAAGAAAATTTTGGGAACAATTCTTGGCCTAAAGTGTTTGAAAATAAGAATTTTTCATGAATTTATAGGTGTATTTTATATCTCTACAGAAATGGCATTGTTCAAGCCTTTTTACAACAATGGGCGTTCCCAGGCAGAAAAATGGGCGTGGCACAAGATACTTTCCGCGCCGTTTCCGCCTCCGGCGCAAGGAGCTTCTTCTATTCGCCTTCCGCCCAGAGCATGACCTACCATTTTCGCCCAGCTTCGCCACTGTTGGTCTTATCTGACGTAAAAATTCATCTTAGAATCGGATTCTAAAACTTTCAAGTTCATCCCATTGCTTGTTTGGCCGCTTTTTGGAATTTTTTAAGTACCACTCCCATCCTTGGTGCTTAGCAACCGCATAACAACGATAAAATACCAAAAGTTGGCACCCAAAAAGCACCCCTCTTTGCTCCAGAGAAACATTTTCTGGTTTGCATCCCTGTGTTTGATCTCCAGCCTTGTTGGCTCCCTGTGTTACATACGGGATCTTTCTCTACATTACAGTGGAAGAAAACAAGGACAGATAATGTTACAATAGAACTCGCTACTTTTCATTAACACCTAGATACAAAGCAATTTGTGATTGAAGACAAAGGGAATTCCATGCTCGGTTGGTCAAGACGTAAACAAAAACAAAGCAAGCCGCAAAAATTGCCCTGAAACCCGGGTCGCCAGCTCGGTCGTTGTGCATTCCAGAAATGGTTTTTAAGAGCAAATATTAGGACATATGGAAAGAAGAAGGATATATCTAAACTTCTGCCTTGGGCATTTTATTTATTTTGTGCAGAAGCCAATTTGGAGGGGATTCAATTCTCCCACTTTTTAGGTGTAATTAAAACGCTCACTGCTCAGCTCCTGTACGGAAAAAATAAAATGCCCAAGGCAGAAGTTTCGATATATCCTTCTTCTTTCGATATATGCTAATATTTGCTCTTTAAAACCATTTCTGGAACGCACAACGACCGTGCTAGCGACCCGGGTTTCAGGGCAATTTTTGCGGCTTGCTTTGTTTTTGTTTACGTCTTGACCAACCGAGCATGGAATTCCCTTTGTCTTCAATCACAAATTGCTTTGTATCTAGGTGTCAATGAAAAGTAGCGAGTTCTATTGTAACATTATCTGTCCTTGTTGTGGAAGAAAGGTTGAAATTTTTACCTGGCCTGATGCCTGAAGATCTTGCCTTCTGAAAGCTTTGTGAAATGGGTTCAAAAAGAATTAAGGGTGCAGAAAGATACATAAACTCCATGGCAATTGAGCTGTTGATAATTTGGAAAAGAAACCATTGCACAAGGACGCTTCAAGTGAGCCAGTTGAAGTCAGTTGGGTTTGTTTATCTTCGAAAATTTAGGCCTTTATTTATGGTGGCCGATAAGGGCCAACCCAAAATCTATTTCTAAATCGCAAACAATATTTCAAAATCGCAAAAAATGTTTAAAAATCGCAAACAATATTTCAAAGTTGCAAGATATATTTCACAATCCTCATTTATAATTTGAAATCGTAATACATATTTCAAGATTCCAAAGTTTATTGCAAAAACTCAAATCATATTTCAAAATCCCAAAGAATATTTCCAAATCCTAATATACTTCAAATCCTAATATGATCTGGATAAATATTTTAAAATCACGATAAATATTTCAAAATCCTTAAATGTTTTCAAAACCCACATTATATTTCAAAATCCCAAAGAATATTTCCAAATCCTAATATATTTCAAATCCTAATATGATCTGGATAAATATTTTTAAATCGCGATAAGTATTTCAAAATCCTTAAATGTTTTCAAAACCCACATTATATTTCAAAATCCCAAAGAATATTTCCAAATCCTAATATATTTCAAATCCTAATATATATTTTCAAATAGTAATCCTGAAATCAAAATCCTGAAATATATTTCAAACTCAAAGAGATTCTAAAATCCCGAGTATGTATTCCTGTACTTCAACTGTTCGGACACATCAACTGCCATTTGCATCATGTTTTGCTTTCATTGCGGCCATAACACAACAGATGAAGATCATTTTTGTACAGTATGTGGGACAGGGCTACGGAACAGAGAGTCCGATTTTATCGCAAATTCAAATAACGAGAGTGAATTGATCCAGCATTACTTTCAGAAGGGCCTCCGATACGGAACAATGATTGTATGCCTTCAGAGACATCACAATATTTCGATTAGCTTGAGGACTCTCAAACGCCGACTGAACGAGCTTGGCTTGTCCAAGAGAAAGCTGCCAAAGGAATCAGATGAAACTGTTCGGAGCATTATAGAACGAGAAATCAAAGGTCCAGGGAGCTTGAAAGGCTATCGTGGAATGTGGCAGAAGTTAAAAATTACCTATGGCATTTCCGTTCCACGGGACAAGGTGATGCAACTTTTACACGAAGCTAGCCCTGAAGAATCTGCCTTGCGAAAAGGTAGGAAACTCAAACGCAGATGCTACATTTCACCAGGTTCAAATACTATGGCACGTGGATGGTTATGATAAGCTTAAACCCTACGGATTTCCGATCCACGGATGCATCAGACCTGGCCGTAAGTTATTTTAGTGGCGCGTGGTAAATCACGCGCCTTGCTTAGTGAGGCGCGTGATTCTGAGCAATAAACATATCGCTCTGTAAAGAGGGATTTTTGAGGTTGAGGACGAAGAAACGAGTTTTGAAGGTGTTGCAAAAAACAGCGGCATTGAAGTAACAAAATCGACATTGTGGTTTGAACGGTAACAGGAATAAAAAATCATGTTTTCCTCTGTGCTACGTTCTTTGTTAGACACTCGAATTTAGGCCGTTTGGTGATGAGTGCTTTTCAATCCAGTTACTCCATAGCGCTACCACAGTCCTGGAATAAGAGCAACAAAATACTTTCCATTCTTCCACATCAAATCATCTTCACATAGAACTTATGTTCAAAACAATAGACTTGCTGGCTTTTGCCCAAAATGTAAGCCTCAATTTTCTTCTGAAATTGGCCTTATACAAATACAAAGATTGGAACAAGATCATCATCAATTTTATCATGCAAAAACTTCAAGAGTCTGGGCTGCAGGTTAAAAGTTTGGCAGCTCTAAGAAGCTGATGTGTGATGTGCTCTAGCTCCATTCCTTTCTTAAAGCATGGTTTGGGAAAAGTAATTTTCTAAAAAGCATAAGAATTTAATCTCCTGTATGTCATCAGTCATACAGTATTTGTCTCTTACTGTTGCACTGTTAGCAAAAAGATGATAGTAAGAAGTTTATAAATTCATGTACTATATTATGTTCCAAACATAATTGCATTTCTAGAGTGAGTTCCCTTCGTAAAGACTAAAATATTGTCTTGATCGACAGAGATCTATTGTTTGAATATTTTGTAGAATCTTACGTGAATAAAACTCTCTTGATACTCCACCAGAGTCAATGCCTGCTTCACCAACATAGTAAATTCTGTATGTTCCACCTTGCTTGTCTTTGTTCCAGGACTTCTTGAAGAATTTACTAAAATCAGCAAATTCATGACCCCTTCTGATGTTCAGAGTTACATCAGTGTCACTCTTGAATTGGCATGCCTTTACTGCTCCTACTAACATTCTTTTACATTCAGAAGAACTCATCTGCTCCTCTGGGAAACTTTGGCCAGCTTCTCCTTGTTCAACTCTGTAACCTTCCGCTTCTTCATCAGAGCATTGAAGTGCAATGAATGGTGTTTCCTTGCTTTGTAGACAAGAATCTACATGTTCTTCAATCATAGAAACTATAAATTTCTTGTTACAGACAGGGCATCGGGTCTTAGGCACACCAAAGAAGCTGTTGTAGCCTTGCTCTGTTGTTGTTGTTTGGCTAGTTGTTGTTAATGTCTGCACATTGTTGATTGGGTCTTGGCTAAATTCAGGTGCATGTGACATGACATCAGCAAAACTAGGAAATTGTAAGTCTGCTAAATTGTCAATGCTCTGGAGCACGAAATCAGTTTCCAAATCAACAATTTCATCTTTTACGACAATAACTGGGGCCTGTTTGTGAGATTCTGGGCCGTCCCTTCCTCCTTCAAAGTCACTTTTGCGGCAAATGTAAAGATCCAGCTTTGAGTACGGTTTCGAAAGCTCCTTCTTATAATCTTGAACAGTGAAGGACTTGCCACTGCCTGGCACCTCTGTGGCTAACTTTTGATCGGGATACAGCAGCACGTACTCATCTGCACTGCAAAAGTACTGATCATGATCAGAGTGTTTCGTAATAGCAGCATCAAGGACCTGTTGGTAACCAAAATGTTTCTCCACTCTTGTTGGCAATTTCGACCCCCTATCATTTGAAACCCCCCCTTTCTGATCATTTTCACTTGCAGTGCCTATGTTTACCAATACGCTTTCGTTGTTCTGCTTCCTTGTATTTTGCCCTTTGGCTTGTCCATGGCGATCTGTCCTAGGCCTGGTGGCCCGGTCTGCTTTTGCGGGATCATCGTTCCGTCTTTTTCTTTCGAAACGGGATACCCTTTCTTCAGTTTTTCCAGCCATGAATGAGGCAAGGGAAGGTGTAGCTGTAGCTGACCCATTAGCTGAATCTTTAACTTCCTCGACCTCGATTATCTTACCACAATGCACACAAAATCTGTCACCATCTTTTACTTTTGAACCACAAGCTGCACAAAATGAATGCGCCATTTTGTTGCTGGCGAACTGACGAATGATCATTTTCGCGCGCTTTTCTCTATTTCGAGATTTTGAAACATATTTCAGGATTTGGAAATATATTTTGCGATTTTGAAAAATATTTCAGGATTTTGAAATATATTTTGCGATTTTGAAAAATATTTCAGGATTTGGAAATATATTTTGCGATTTTGAAACATATTTCAGGATTTGGAAATATATTTTGCGATTTTGAAAAATATTTCAGGATTTGGAAATATATTTTGCGATTTTGAAAAATATTTCAGGATTTTGAAATTTATTTCAGGATTTGGAAATATATTTTGCGATTTTGAAAAATATTTCAGGATTTGGAAATATATTTTGCGATTTTGAAAAATATTTCAGGATTTTGAAATTTATTTCAGGATTTGGAAATATATTTTGCGATTTTGAAACATATTTCAGGATTTGGAAATATATTTTGCGATTTTGAAAAATATTTCAGGATTTGGAAATATATTTTGCGATTTTGAAAAATATTTCAGGATTTGGAAATATATTTTGCGATTTTGAAAAATATTTCAGGATTTGGAAATATATTTTGCAATTTTGAAAAATATTTCAGGATTTTGAAATTTATTTCGAGATTGCTGAAAGTATTTCGCGATTTTCAAAATATTTCAGGATTTTGGAATTTATATTGAGATTTTGAAATTTATTTCGAGATTTTAAAATATATTCTGTGGAGTTGGAAAATATACGTTGAGATTTAAAAATCGTTATTGGGATTTGGAAATATGATTGGAGATTTTGAAATATTGTTTGCGATTTAGAAATAGATTTGTGGGTTGGCCCTTATCGGCCACCATATTTATTTGGCTGATAGGCCTATTTGGGAATTGGAGCAGAGAAGCTTAGATGGAACAATTCAATGGACTTGTCAGTTATCGTATAAGACCTGCAGTTACATCTAGAGTTAGTGCAAGTAAATGTGACAGTGCAGCAGTGCCTCCAATGGAAACTCGTAGTCATTGATTGAAGCTCTGAAAACCAACGAACTTGTGATGTTGAATGAGAAATGAAGATCCAGCACGAGCAGTAGTGAAATGCCAAACCTTGAACTTGAACCACTAAGCCCAATAATTGCTTGAGATATTTTGATTAATTTTGGCTGATTTTTCAGATTTGAGGCTCTCAATGATAAAATAATATGCACTGCAAAACGAAGGAGAATGTTAAAAGGAATATGCTTGAAACCAGACTGCTTTTTATATTGTGTGTGTGGGAAGATAAAGTATAACAAAGGAAGAACAATAGAGGCATTGTCTTTAAAACCATAGTCAAGTACGCATCTCGTGTGTGCACTTTGCAAACTTAACAGTTTGAGCTGGAAGTTTGGCTGAATGAAGCAGTAACTCAGTTGAATAATAGACCATGATATCTATATAAAGTATAACAAAGAAATAACAAAGGAAGAACAATATAATCATTGTTTTTAAAACAATAACCAGGTACGCATCGCATGTGTGCACTTTGCAAACTTAGCAGTCTTGGCTTGAAGTTCTGCTGAATTATGCAGTAACTCAGTTCAATAATGGACCATGATATCTACAAGCACTTTGGTATTGGTCCATCAGTTGCCGCCCTCTTAAACGATCACAGAAAATAACAGCACAGAGAATGAGGAACATTGAAAAACTTGCATAAATACTGACAAAGGCAAGAGAGAGACAATGAAATGTGTAAAAAAGGCATATTAAAACAGACAAATGGTTTGAAGGGGGAGAATTCTTTGCATCTGGGAGTTTCTTGTCTGTAAATATGTATGCAAACTTTAACTTGATTTTGCCGAAATATGTGTTTTGCAGTAATTGCGTAATTTTGAAGAAAGATATCACAAGAACCAGATGAGCTATTGAAATGAAATTTGGAATGCATGTATCTTAGTCCCTTGTGAAGGGCAAGGACCAAGAAAATGGGGGCTAACTTGGATGCTTTAGCAACATGAAGCCTTTAAAACTGAGATAAATGAATCAATTTTAGAAATTTTGATGTACTTCCTTAATTTCCTTTGTTCAACAAACATTTTGAAAAAAATTCTGGTCTGTGCCCTAGAGTATGGTTTAATCTAGTTATACAGAAAATCTCATCAAAATCAAACATATGAGCTAAGAGCTGTGTTTATTTGAAAACATGCACCTTTTGGGCCCATTATTCTGCTGATGACGTCATAATTATGTGAATTTATGAAAATTTTCAACTGAAAAATCATTTTTATTTCATCACATACCTATATCAATAATTTGGTGTGGTCAAACTAAGCCTGTCTTTGAAATAGATTATTTGGTTGCAAGCTACCTTAAGGGTTTCTCTACCGAGTATTCTGGCCGGAAAATAATTTTTAATTCGTCTGCTTTTCATTCATAAATAAAATGAAACATTAGTTTGTTGGTTTCTTTGATAAATTAGCAAACACCTCTGGATGACACTGAGCAAGATTTTGGCAGCATAGCTGGAGGAGTAGGCCAAAACAAAATGAGAAACGGATAGATATCTGAGGGCAAAGAAAACAAAATTTAGTGTTTTCAAATTAGGACTCTGCAAACTTTATCCTCATGATAAAATTTTTCCACTTTGAATGTGATAAAAGAAGAAATTTCACATAAATAACAAGGCCGTCGTTCAATGTAGCTGAACTTGAATTTCTCTAAGAAGGAGCCACGTTAAAAAAACATGCTCCAGTCATTTGTTAAATTTCAAAATTATCTTCAAACTAAATTAAACAGTAGCGATGTCGTTAAGCGCATCAAATCCATATATTGAAGTGTCAACCACCTGCCTAAAGTCTTCCAGAAAGCAAAATTAATGTTTACGTGATAAAAGTGATATCAAGGATATTCTTACCTTGGAATGGTTTCTTTCCGTTTTCCCTTTGTGTTTATCCTTCTTGCCTTCCTCACGGAAAACTTTTGTCATAGCGATAAAGTTTGTTGAATCCTTATTTGAAAACGCTAAAATATTGTTATCTTTGGCCCCAGATATCTATCCGTTTCTCATTTTGTTTTGGCCTACTCCTCCGGCTACGCCCCCAAAATCTTGTGCAGTGTTGTCCGGAGGTTTTTGCTAATTTATCAAAGAAACCAACAAAATAACGTTTCATTTTACTTATGAATGAAAAGCACACCTATTAACAATTATTTTCGGGTTTTACCAATCAATGGCCCTGGCCCTATGGCTCAATGGCACTATGGCCCTATGGCACTATGGCACTATGGTCTTGTATCTTTTATTACGAATACCCAAAGTATGAGTCGGGCAGTCTATTCGACTAGAATTCGTATAAATGTTGCTTCAAATGATGCCCAAACTGAGATGCACAAAGTTCTCGTTCACCGAGCGAAAATTCCCCCGAAGTACTAATGCAGGGAATCACCAGCTGTAACTTTCTTTGCTTATTTGTTGCTATGGGAAACACGGCAAAGGGCGCAGCATTGTTGTCAATAATGTGTTTCTTATCTCGCTTCTCTTGTGAGATAAAGTAGAGGAAGGGGTCCGACAAATCTCCACTACACGTTTTTTTTATAAGAAACTGGTTTATAAGAAACTAGTACTACGATGACCAAAAAATTAAGAAACTCTAGTACTACGCTCAAGAACAGTTAAGAAACTCTAAAACTTTATTTCTTTGTGTATCTCTTATTCTATGTCTTTCTAACAAAGGTACATTCGTCTTTTCTTGACTTTTAACTGCAAAATTGGTAAATTTTTGCCTTGATGTGCATGGCTTCTTCTTGATGACAATGTCAATGCAAAATGGAAGCCTTTTCTCGAGAAGAAGGCTCAACTTCGAACAATACCGCAATTTTAGGCCCAAAAAATAAGAAACTGATTAAGAAACTTTTACTATAGACCAGGCTGTACTGGCGCTAGGTACCACTTTTCGGCGGAGAAATTGGGACTATGATTTTTGGATAGCTCTAAGCATTGGTATAACGAAAATCGATGGTAAACGGGAAGTTTGCAATGATCTTGCGCGAAACGCGTCAATTACCGTTCGGTACTTAGGCCCAACGCGCGGCTTTTTAAATTTTCAATCCTTTCTTAACAAGCGAATGCATGTGATGCATTTTATGCCATTTCTTGGCTGTATAACCGTCTTTCACATAAAATTAATGTTATTAATTCAGAAAATATCGAAATTTACCGAATCTACATGGTAATTTGACCATATGATGTCATTTTTATGTGACGTCATCACTGCAAACGAAATATTTCGCAACTGACGATCATGACGTTCTATTCTGGAAGACCTTGGGTGGAACGTCGTTTATTGATTACAAAGACGCCTATAAAGACGAACCAAATACTTCATTCCTGTGGACACCTGCAAATCCCGGACGGTTGCAAACAACGGACAGGCTGTTTCCTTTATTCATGCTAACGTCTTCAGTATATTGTGGCACTGTATCAGGATCTTGATTAAAGTATTTGCAAGGGAAAAATTAGGTGGAACATCATGTTTCTGGCCACTTTTGTACTTGGATCTTGTGCAAACTCAGCGTTTCATTCATTTGGCAGTTCAACATAACTATTTTGAGATACGACTTCATTGCTAGAAGTTCTATTTGCCATTGTATTTTTGCACCAGAAAATGAACAAGGCTGACCATGGTTTGATTTCTATCTGGGACGGAAAAGTGCAAATTCAAGAGTCATTTCGGGATACTATCTATCAGAAAGGAGAACAAATGATCAGCAGAGATGCCATGACATCAGGAGTGAGCAAGTTCTTTGTTGGCGACAGTTGAGTTATTTTGAAGTGGACGTTGAATCGTTCAGAGCAAGTGGAAAATACAAACATACTTGCAGAGGTGAACAGGGCTGCCAGCACTTACAAACATCTGTGACTATCATATATCTAGCAGACAGAAAAATTCGTGAAGCGTATCATCAAACGGTAGAGATATTCAAAAAGGAGCATGTTAGCGAGCGTTTTTTTGTCTAAATCTTGAGAAAGAAAAGACTGTTGCTTTGATTTCTGGCAGCATTGCTCTTGGAGACCATATTGCTGCCGGACTACTTTTTTAAGGAGATGTCTTGGCGAGGATGAGAGCCAAAAATTCTGTCAAGAATCCCTTGAGTCCCGTCAAGTCAAGCTTCGCAATCGGATCAAAATATCCTTGGAGTATTACCTCCCTTTAGCAAAGAGAGGGCAAGCTATAAACTTTGAGAGAGAACTTGAATACACTTTATGCCCAATTCCGTTCACTTGGCAAACCTGCACGATTCAAGAAGATTCATCTCAAAAGCAAGTTGATCCAAGTCATTGTCAAGAAAATGAAGAGCCCTGTGATACACCAAGGGGAAGTCAGTCTTAAAAGCCAATCGCGTCTGTGTCCTTTGTCAACATGTTGGCAAGTTTTGTTTGCATAACACAAGCAGCAGAAACATACAAAGATTCAATTTAAAATTTTTTAAACCGGCTGCTGTCTGGATATAGTCGAGCTGACATTGTCGCAGCTACATACGAAGAAGTCTCCCTAACATCAGCCGAAAGAAACTCAAGTTGAATTCAGCAAAGTGGTTATTTCATCAAACAAGTCAAAGGTTTCCTCGGAATTTCCGTGACTTTTCAACTTGTGATGACAACGAACGGCAATTTATGTTTCGTATGACGGTTACCATCGTTGCAACCAGGGCGAAGGCATTTAATTTGCCACACTGCTAGAAGATCTGCTCCTCAAAGGTAATGACTGCTGCAAAGTGACACTTGCCCTGTGCGAAATTAAAGCGGAGCTAGCTAGCAAACAGGAAGAGGCCGGTCCAAAGCTTCTACTGCACTGCTACCACGTGTTGAGCGTCCATCCTCTCAAGAACGCTATTATAAGATGGTATAACAAAGATAATACAGATATCGTTGTCATCAAGCTAAATACGTTGCTTGACCAGCAAGACAGAGTTTATCTCGACAATGGAATAGAATGCACCACAAATTACTTTAGCTTATTAATATCGACCTTTCTGATCCATTGAAGAAATGCATGTTAGGTTTGAACACTTTTACAGGTAGTGACTATATATGGTACATAGGAAAAGCAGCTTGCTAGAAAATTGCAGCAAATAATCCAAATGTTTAACAAACTAACTTATAGATCTAGATCACTTGGTTTATCTTGGGACTTAGCTGGAAGAATTAGCTGATATTCTTGAGCAATATGATTGGTTTCTGTACGGCAGTAATATAAAATTTTCGAACGCAAACACATCAATAAAAGGAGATCAATATGTCACATTGCCAGTCAATTTTATCATTGCATTCAAAGAGCACAAATCCTGTCGCTAGAATTTTGAGTTTGTTGCAGAAACTAATTCTGGAAGTACCCGAATTCACTCTGTCTGTTTTGTCTGTTTGAAATGGAAAACTTGAAACTCATTCGATGAATTAGAGGTTTGAACAGTGTTCTTTTATATCAACTTTTCTGAGACGGACAAAGCAGTTGATGTGATTGACATGGGCAGTGACAACAAAGTTTAAGAATTATATTCATCCAAATTTAACCTGTATATGTAAATAGCCGAATAATTTTAGCCACGTTGTACATAGAAAGGGAACAACTGAGCTTCCGTGTTCTAAACTCATGTGATAATGAACTCAATATATAGCGTCATATCATAGTATAACAGCTTTGCAAGATTTTTATTGAAACACTTTTGCGTCCTCAAACTCGAGAGAGAAAGTTCATTTCGTAGAAATAGAATATTTAGAACTATTCATCCAGCGCAAAGACTGACTAGGAATCTGCAAAAGCTATGATATAGAAACATGTTTAATTCAAGAAATAAGAAGCTCAAAGTATTTTGCTAAAATTCTTCATGGAACGTCTTGTCTCCCAGATTGATCTTCCATATCAATCTTTTCCATTGTCTGTTGTTTCCAATCGTGCGACATTTCCAGGTGTCTGCAGGCACGGGGAATTCAACTCCATCCGTTTTTATAATCAATAAATGAGGTTCTCACAAACTCATATAAGGGTGAGCATGCTGAACATAAGTTACGAAATTTTTCATTTTGCAATGATTACGTCACATAAAAACGACGTCATATGCTCAAATTGCTCTATAGATTCGGTAAATTTCGATATTTTCTGAATTAATAACATTAATTTTATGCGAAAGACAATTATACAGTCAAGAAATGGCATAAAAGGTGTCACATACTTGCGCTGTCTAAGAAAGGATTGAAAATATAAAAAACCGCACGTTGGGCCTAAGTACCGAACGGTAATTGACGCGTTTCGCGCAAGATCATTACAAACTTCCCGTTTACCATCGATTTTCGTTATACCAATGCATAGAGCTATCCAAAAATCATAGTCCCAATTTCTCCGCCGAAAAGTGGTACCTAGCGCCAGTATAGCCTGGTCTACTACTAGAACACCGAAATTTTCATACGAAATTAAGAAACTTTTAGTACTAAGTGCTGATCCAAGTTTCTTATACAAAAAACGTGTATTTTCCAACGCATTGCAACGAAGCTAACATCATATGTCTTAATTTTCAGAACTTTCAGCAGTGGCTCCTATTCTTAGTTTCTTATAAAAAAAGATGCGTGCATTACTTGGGCATTACTATAGATATTGCATGTAACAGATTTACAGCCTGTCACGCTAAAACCGCAAAAAACACTTTAAGGAGTGGGGCAAAATGTGCCAGAGCCAAAATGTGCTGCGTTGTATTATATTACTGTATTGTATTGCCTGTTAACTTGTAAATACCGGGTAAATACCAGTACAATCGCCAAACAATAATTGTTTGTTGCTTTGGAGGATGTTTGTGAAAGCTTCGTACAGTCCTTTCAAATTTGATGATTTCAAGGGGAATTCCCCACATCACTTTGGGGAATTCTTGCTCGGCGAACGAGAACTTTGTGCATTTCAGTTTGAGCATCATTTCGAGTAATATTTATACGAATTCTAGTCGAATACACTGTCAAACTCATACTTAGGGTATTCGTAATAAAAGATACAAGACCATAGTGCCATAGTGCCATAGGGCCATAGGGCCATAGTGCCATTGGGCCATAGGGCCATAGGGCCATAGGGCCATAGGGCCAGGGCCATTGATTGGTAAAACCCATTATTTTCCGGCCAAAACACCCGGTAGAGAAACCCTTAAATGCTGATGCTTTTGTTATGCAAATTTTGTTGGTTGGACTAAAAGACACTTTTGGGTGCCATTTTGGGTAAGGTGGTGCGATACTTATGTGAGGTAAGTGTATATACAAAGAGGACTGTAACTTTTCATAGGAATATAGGCTCCAACTCGAATATAGGTCTTAACTTTAGGCTCTCTAGAATCCACTCTACTCAAAACAACAAAACATGTGTCTCTTAAAGTCTGTGGGCGTAACTCACTCGGGGGGTTAATACCTAAATTATCTAACACTCCCCCCATTGATCATCAACTGGATGATCAATTTTTCTCCTTATCAAGTCTGCGTTCATGGCGGCAACCCTCCTGGGTGGCCTTGTATGTTCTTCAACGTTCAGAGGTGATTCTTCATTCAAAGAAATATCTAAAGTCTTACCTCTGTCTTCATCTGAATTTACCTCTATTGGGTACAACAACTGCAATGGTCTCTCTGTAACAATATTGGGTATTTCGTGGCTTGGGGTAGGTTTGCATTACGGAGCCTTCCCCTGCACCTCAGAACACCCTGATCATCTGCATATAATCCAAGTTGATTGTCAAGTTTCTCATAAACTGACTTCTGCTTCCTGAGATCCGCCTGCATTTCAATAATCAGTAACTTCTCTGCTTCTTTGAGATCATCTGCAACAATGCTTGCATCCTTTGCTTGGCCATGATTTCTTAACAATCTCACAAATTTCAATACCAATGCAACAACTCTCACTAATTTTCCCCATTTACTGAAACGCTTCACATCAATCAAACTTGACAATGTAACTGGAACATTTGCCGCACGCAGGTATTAACAATGATGTAACAACTTCTCTTGACTTTATACGAACCTCCTTTTGACAATCTTCTAAGACTTCCTCTGAATCAAGATTTGAATCAACAACAGGATACTCTTCTGGGGGACCTCTAAGCCACAAAGGACCTTCCCACCATAATTGATTCTCCACAATATCTGATGCTAAACAGCCCCTGGAACCAAGATCTGCAGGGTTCTCAGTCCCAGGGCAATGTCTCCACGAATCAATTCTTGTTAGCTCCACAATCTCCCTTCTTCTGTTGTACACAAACTGCTTGTATTCTTTGTCAGATTTAATCCAGTACAATACACATTTGCTATCTGTCAAAACAATAAACCTTTTCGATCTTGATAACTGGTTGCAAAGCTTCTTTCACCGAAATAACAAGCCGAGCAGTAATCAATGCAGCAAGTAATTCCAGCCTTGGTATTGATAATTCAGCCATTGGCGTCACTCTAGCCTTTGATGCAACCAGAATAGATTTCCTTTCTCCATTATTTGACTCCACACACAAGTAAACTGTGCCACAATAAGCTTTCTTAGAAGCATCCCCAAAGGCATGCAATGAAACTGATTCCACCTTTGCCTCAAGATTTGATAAATAACATCTGTCAATGTGAATATTTACTTTCTCCAAACTGGCAATCCATCTCCTAATAAATGCTTGATCTTCTTCAGCAAGTAATGTATCCCATGCATACTTCTTGATACATAATTCTTGAAACAAAATTCTCAATGAGACAATGACAGGAATAATAAATCCCATAGGATCAAAGAACTTCGCTGAAAGGCGAAGAGCATTCCTCTTTGTCAGCTCCATCTCCCTCGCAAACTCTGCCAGTAACGATAACTTAAGAATGAGATTATCTTCCTTTAGATCCCAATTCATTCCAAGAATTTTGTGTTGTGTGTCCACTTCAATTTCACTTAGGCCACCAACTGATAACTTGTTGGCAAAGGACTGGTCTTCTGGAACAAGATTATGCTCAGGGGAACCATTAACTGCTTCTGCGTTGTACTCTGCAATTCTGCTGGTAACTTCCTTGCAATTTGATGATCATAAATCGTCTTGTAGAGCGTGACCCTTCAAACTACAACCTGAGGAATACAAACCGTGTCAAAGTCACCAGGCCAAGGACAGAGATTGGGAGACTAACATTCAAACACAGAGCAGCATTTGCGTGGAACAGTCTACCAGAGGATTTTAAAAATATTGGTAACACTCAAGCTTTTAAAGTTAAAGTAAATTCAGAAAAGTCAATAATAAGTAGAATTTCATTTGAAAAAGATAGTTGCATGATAAATAATAAGAACAAGAACTTTTATTACTATTAGTTACCTTTTATCCTGTGTGGACATTAATAAGATTTTACATTCTGTGTGTACATTAATAAACCTTTTAATTTCGTTACATTATGGACAATTGGTTTTAATAATTATAGTTTTTAGCCGCAGGTCCACATCTGCACTTAGTGTGGCCTAAATTAGATGACCTGCGTAATCAAATAAATCATGTATGTATGTATGTATGTATGTATGTATGTATGTATGTATGTATGTATGTATGTATGTATGTATGTATGTATGTATGTATGTATGTATGTATGTATGTATGTATGTATGTATGTATGTATGTATGTATGTATGTATGTATGTATGTATGTATGTATGTATGCCCATTTACGAAGATTAAACCCTCCAGCAGCCAGGCAAGATTTGGCTTCTTGGAACATAAACAAAGCTTCTTCGACAGTCTCTCCTCCGCACGTCCAGTCGTCGATGTAAAAACTGCGCAGCACCTTGTCTGCCATTTCCAAATTTTCTGAGGCCCTATAAGGGGTATTTGAAATATGAAATAATTGAGATTTTTGGGGGGAAAATATAAATATTTAGGTTTTTTAGTTTTGAAATATGAAATAACGTTGATTCCCAGTATGAAATATGAAATAACGAAATGAATAGATATTTTTTAGATTTTTATAAAAAATATTCATTTTATGGAGGCAGCCACTCAAAACGGAGAGTATTGAGCTGTTCAAATATTTCAAAGCATGCCCAGTTCAGAATGATCATTTCTGTGGAGGAGTCTGATTCAGGACATAACAAGCGCCTTGTATAAGGACAAGAATCGCCTCAAAGGCAATATTTTGGTCTTTATGTCAAACGAGAATGATACGCAAAAATCAAAAGTCATTACCCCTAGTTTGCGTAGTTCGTGCACAAAACTATTGGTGCATATTTGTGTCAAATGAGATGTCATAAGAGATTTACGATAACGCAAAATTACTTATGCAGAACCCTACAGAACGTTTCAATTGCTGCTATTCGCGGGCATCTAATTTGAGACAAGCAGTCACGAAGATAACATCTGTGCAGAATGATATGCATGAAGATGTTTTGGTTCAGTGTGATCTCGTGCCTTCCCCCAGTCAATGGCGCCATTGTTTGCTGGGATTCTGCACCTTTCTGTAGCTGTGTATGAGGGGTATCCTTCTACCTTCGGTGATGCTGCGAATGCTAGCCTCTGTGCAGGTCGCCTGTTACATCATCCTCTAAAGTTGACCTATTTGCATAATGAGTACTATCAATAAGTGGCTAATGATTCGTTCGTTCTAGAAAACGATTGTTTTGACATAATTAAGCTGCTAATGAAGTCAAGAACGTGCCAATTCTGGGTAAATTTGTTGTTGTGCCAGGGTAAACATCATGGTGATTTATCCATCTTATGGTGTCAAATCTGTCTAACATGAAATAAGCCGACGTCAAAAGTTGCCATGGGATCGCGGGAAACTTCTGTCTTGTATGCGCTTTCTGTGCGCTTTCTTTATTTCAGTGCCAATTAGCAGAGATAAAACGTTAATCAATCGCTTTAACGAGCGTGACGGAAGTGGGTTACTTACTTTCTTTCTTTCTTACTGACTGACATCGAAGCCCCTTCTTAGATTACAAAGTGGACTTTGTAATAAACATAAGATCCTTTTGGATGATTACAAAGTCCGTCCTGAGCTAAGCAAGCATAAGAAAATCTGAATATTGATTTCTTCATAACCCCAAATGATCTTTTATGCTGTTTTAGCCAAATGATCTTTTATGCTGTTTTAGCTACAGTCAGAGAGATGAGTGTTGCTGCTAAAGTCGCCTTCAACAGAAAATCAAGCGCCTTGTATAAGGACAAGAATCGCCTGAAAAGCAATATTTTGATCTTTATGTCAAACGAGGATGATATGCAAAAAATCAAAAGTCATTACCCCTAGTTTGCTTAGTCTCTGCATGAAACTATTGGTGCATCTGTGTCATGTCAGATTTACGATAACGCAAAATTACTTATGTTTATGCAGAACCCTGCAGAACGTTTCTATTCCTGGGCATCTAGTTTGAGACAAGCATTGACGAAAATAACCTATGTGCAGAATCATATGCATGAAGATGTTTTGGTTTCGTGTGATCGCGTCCCTTCCCCCAGTCAATGGCGCCATTGTTTGCTGGGATTCTGCACCTTTCCTCTCAACTTCACCTGCGATGATTGCATCCGTTGCTGTGTAGGAGGGGGGTCCTTCTACCTTTGGTGATGCTGCGAATGCTAGCCTCTGTGCAGGCTGCCGGTTACATCATCCCCTAAAGTTGACTTATTTGCATAATGAATACTATCAATAAGTGGCTAATGATGCGTTCGTTCTAGAAAACGATTGTTTTAACGTAATTAAGCTGCTAATGAATTCAAGAACGTGCCAATTCTGCGTAAATTTGTTGTTGTGCCAGGGTAAACATCAAGGTGATTTATCCATCTTATGGTGTCAAATCTGTCTAACATGAAATAAGCCGACGTCAAATGTTACCATCGGATCGCGGGAAACTTCTGTCTTGTATGCGCTTTCTGTGCGCTTTCTTTATTTCAGGGCAAATTAGCAGAGATAAAACGTTAAACAATTGCTTTAACGAGCGTGACGGACTTTCTTTCTTTCTTTCTTTCTTTCTGACTTTCTGACTGACCTGGAGCTCCCTCTTAGATTACAAAGTTGGACTTTGTAATCAAAAAGGTTCTTTGCATCCAGTAGCCTCTACGTGTGGACCCCCCTTCCTTCCTACAAATAAGCGAGAAATCCAGCCAATGGCATGGAAGTTAAATAGAATGGCGGATCAACAGCCACAAATGTATGTGAAGCCAATTCTAGTAACCAGATGCATCTATCACCTAAAGGCCAAAAGGTCCGTCCACATCAAAATGGCATTAGCGTAGCGGTGGAAAAGGCAGGGGGGCTGAAATAGTATCCCACAATGCTTTGCGTACCATTCATATTATTATTATTATTATCAATTTATTTAAAGTAGGCCTACATATATATATACATACAAGACATATATACATATAGATACAATAGCTATAACTAAGAGCTAATTCAAGCCTACTATCTAAAAAAGTAAAATTTGTAAGAAAAAAGTAAAAAATAAATGAAATTCCGAATGATTAAATACAGATACATTTTACAGATTTTTACAATGCTTTTAATATTTACAATGTTTTCTTACTTTTTTTTCAGTAAATACAGCAGAAAATTTAATATCAGCTCAAGAACCCAACCTGTGCCACGAAAGGTCTGCATATTCTACAATTACATTCCTCTCCCCTCCAGGTTTTGATTTTCCTTTTGAAACTGGAGAGAGTATCTGACTGTTTTAGGTCGTTGGGAAGTGCCTGCCATAATCTACACCCAAGGAACGATATTGTCTCTAAGCCATAGCACGTAGTGCGTGCTTGTGGCAAGGATAGGTTATGGCAGCCTCTTAACCCATAAGAAACTTGTTTTTCAGCGAAAATGTCCTTCATGAAGCTGGGATTAAGGCTCAATTTTGTCTTAAAGACTTCAGTCATTAGCAATTGTAAATTCCTTATGTGGAGTGGGACCGAATTGTCTCTCAGTAACATCGTATCAAAATCTGTTCTCATATCTTTGTAAGTTATTCGCAATGCCCGTTCGTGAATATGGTTAATTTTATTGTTCAATGTTCTGTCACAGAACATCCATACAAGAGGACAGTAGTTGAATTGGGACAAGATAAATGCCTTCATCATTCGTTTCAGCTGCTCAGTATCAAGGAAATGAGAAATTCTTGAAAGAGCATGTAGCTTTTGACCAGCCTTTTTACAAAGAGATTTTACTTGCTGTTTGAAGCTGAGCTTTTTGTCAAAAATCACACCCAGCAGCTTTTCTTCTGTGCTCTCATTTATCGTTACACTTCCGATATTTATGGAAACATTGTTACTCTTGTCTCCAAATACCATTAGGTGGCATTTGTCCTCATTCAGCTTCATGCAGTTGTTTGGAAACCATTTTGTAATTTTAAGGGCATCACTCTCTAATGTTTTGATGACACTTTCAATGTTGTTAGCACTGGCATAGATTGTCGTATAATCTGCATAGTTGCAGATTTGAGTGTCTTTCACAAACATGAAGAGATCATTTAGGTATATGTTAAACAGCAGAGGCCCCAAGACCGAACCTTGTGGCACTCCAATTACTGTTTCTCTCCACGTACTGAAAGACCCATTTATCTTCACCCTCTGCTTCCTTTCACTGAGATAGCTATGGATCAACCGCAATGCACTCACACTGAAACCATAAGCACTTAATTTTGCAATCAAGAGCTCATGATTTAAGCAATCAAAAGCCTTTGAGAGGTCCATGAGTAGTGCTGCTGCTATACCCCGTTTATCTAAGGTCATTTTACAAGTCTCTATTAGTCTTACAAGTGCATGCTGGGTTCCATAGCCCTCTCGAAATCCACACAAAAGAGGAGAAAAGAAGCTAAGGGCATGAGATTTTATTTGACTTTCTAAGACCCTCTCATAAATTTTGGAAACAGATGATAAAACCGTTATCGGTCTATAATTCTTCTTGATAAAAGCATCAAGACTTTTGAAAAGAGACGAGATCTCACCAGTTTTCAGTTCTTTTGGAAAATTGTTTCTTGACAAATCAGAATTAAAAATTTTCTGGATGAGGACGGCAAAAATGTCTGAA
The DNA here is from genome assembly GCA_039566865.1 of Aurelia coerulea. Lineage (NCBI taxonomy): Eukaryota > Metazoa > Cnidaria > Scyphozoa > Semaeostomeae > Ulmaridae > Aurelia > Aurelia coerulea. Next base: position 13,586,903 of record CM076949.1, on the reverse strand, counting down.
TTTTGTTTAAGGATCTTGGCAGGGATGCTGTTTAAAGGTGATGCTTTCTTTGAATTTAGCTTTTCTATCTGAAGAAGTATTTCACTTACAGTCACCGGCTTGAATTCAAACTGGCTTAGCTCACAACTTCCTTTAGTCATCTTGATGCTAGGATGATTTTCATATTTCTTGATAGCTTTTTCAATGGGATCATTTATTCCATTTGTTGGTGATAACACTGCCTGATCCTCAGAGATTCCTAGACTTTCTGTTATATTTGCGAAGTAATTACTAAAAATTTCCGCAATCTCTGAGTCTTCAGTTATCATTTTGCCATCTTCAATTAGAGTAACAGATGAATTTATTTGTACCTCATTTGAAAACACCGGTTTTACAGTTTTCCAAATTTACGGTTATCTGTGAGGTCTCCTAGGTCAAGATTTCTATAGTAATCTGATTTCGTCTTGCGCAGAAGTTTGACACAAAGGTTTCTTTGCGTTTTAAATGCTTTTAAATTTTCCTCAGTTCTGTTCTTTATGTACCTGTTGCGCAGTCTCTTGCGATGCATCATCGCCTTTCGTAAGGCCTTTGTCATAAAGGGGCCATCGTTCGCACGCAAGTACTTTTTCTTGAGAGGAGCATGTCTATTTAGCGTATCAGTAACCACAGTGTCAAAAGCACCATAATCTTCATTATCCTGCAGTTCAGACGAAATCTGATCACAGAGATCTTTCCTGAAATCATCGGCACAGAATTTGGCGTAATTTCTATATGCAATGATCTTAGGCCCTTTTTTCCGATATCCACCTTTAAGTACTGTAACAATCATGGCGTGGAAGTCCGACAGTATGTACCGCTACTGTGTTCTGAAAACTTCTTTTTCTGTTTGTTAGAATCAGATCAATACATCTAGGGCTGTCAGACTTAAAACAGGTTGGGCTCTTGACCAGATTAGATAAATTATAGCTATCCATGAAGTCACTGACAATATTCTCCTTGGGTTCACAATTGAAATCACCTATTAAACAGATACTTTCATATTTGCTGCTGTAAAAATCCAGCCCCTTTCCTATCTCTTCAAAGAAATATTTTTCAGATTGAGAGGGGGGACGGTAAATACTGAAGAGTACCCATTTTTGCTTCTTGAGACTTATTTCAATTATCCCACACTCAATGTCGTTTGGTGGCTTGTAAACAGATAACTCTTTGAAGGGAACACCCTCTCTGACATAAATGAGTAAACCACCTCCATGGCGATTTCGATCAAACCTAATGGGCTTCGAAAAACCATCCAATAGAAACTGGCTAGTTGTGAAGGTGCCATCGATTTTCGTCTCTGCAACTGTTAAAACATCAACATTGTCCGCTATAAGTGGTTTTAGAAACTCAAATTTGTTTCGGATTGAGTTGATATTTAGATATGCAATAATCAAACCTCTGGGATTTTTTGCTCTGATTGAGTGAAGTGAGGTAGCCTCGTTTTCAGGTAGATGATTGTAGCATAGGTTTCAAATCTTTTTCTCAGCGTAAAAAGGTGGGTGTAAAATTCAATGACCTATTTCTTGTGATTGAATAGCTTGAAAGAAACTTGAGATACTTATCTATAATTCTACCGTTGGACTTTTCAGAAATTTTTGATATTTTTCGAAATTACAGCGTATCCTACATTTTAACTCATTTGAGGATGTGACGTCATCAAATTTCTAAATCATAAACCCGATATGTGACAGACTTTTGCTTGATACCATATTGTAGGCATTCATAAACTATGGTTTTCTTCGAACTCATTTCATGTTGTGTCAAACAGTTTAGAAATTTCGATGGTTTTAAGTTTTTTTGAAAATTTTTCTTGAATTCTTGAAAAAGAAGAAAAATACTCTTACTCTGGAAATGTTGAAGATTTCAGAAAAGTCCAACCGTAGAATTATAGAGAAATAGCTGAAGTTTCTTTGAAGTCACTCAGTTCAAAGAAATAGGTCGCTGAATTTTACACCAGCATTTTCAAAGATTTGGAACCTATGCTGATGATTGTCAGTGCTTTCCTGGTGACCTATTACATTAGCTATACTTTTCAAATGCACCCCTGGGGAGGGTGTGGTAGGGTTATTGCCCCAGTATCCCTCGGCTTTGCCATCCTCGATCTCCTGCTCCGTCCCAACACATGCGCCAGACCCAGAGGACGAGAGAAGCGCACCCCCACAGTAAACTGTGGTGGTGCAAACATCGATCTCATCCTCGATTCTAACACATGAGCCAGGCCCGGAGGACGAGAGAGGGGCTCTATCTATATTAGAGAGTCAATGGTGTGACGCATCTAGAAGGTTTTTGGCTGAAAGGCTGTCTCCATGGGCATTCAAATGTAACTTACTTCTATTTAGATGTTTCCCGGCCTCGATATTTTGATGTTCTACAAAAGCAATTCTTTCTTCATTACACATGTCTCTCAGGATAAAGTTTGTCTTCGTGCGTTTGTCTTCAAGCATATCACCTCGTGCGATTAATTCTGAAATACACACATTAATTCCATGTGATTCAATCATTTTTAGCGAGTGTGACAATTTCGGTTGATATTGCAACTTCAGATTTGTTCGTTCTTAGATCATTTGTCCCACAGTGCAAGATTATTCGATCCGGTTTCTTTTCGATTGCAGGCTTGCAGTAGCTGGTCACATCTTTCGTCGTTGCACCGGGAAAACATTTAATGAAAATCTGCTCATTCTCTTCGCATCTGCTTTTGAGTTTCCAGCCTTTAATATTTTTCAATAGGGAGTCTCCAACAGCAATTGTAGTGTGCTTACCCAGTTTGTTAATCTTGTTGTTATTATTGGTTCCATTGCAATTACCATTTGTCGCTGTTTCTGTTTGAGTATCATGCGTGTTGCTGCATTCGGAATTTGTGTTGCTCCCATCTCCGGGGGTGACGTTTACGGAGGCATTATTGCATCTAACACTAGTATGAGCAGCACTGGCATTTTCGTTGGATTTTGGTTGGGAAGTCGACGGCTCATGATCAAGTTGGTTTGCAGCAGGTTTAGCGTTTTGTGGGCCTTTGCCTTTGCCTCTGCTGCGCTTTCGTCTTGTTTTCTTGTTTTTGTTGTTGGCCTTTATTCTTAGCTCTGTGATTGCTTCAGTGACTTCAGAGTGAATTTCTTCACGCACAATGGTTGCTTTGTTTGATGTTGTGTTCTCTGCTTTGTTATTCATATTAGAATTTGAATTGGTTTCACACCTGCTCTTGTTTTCTAGTGACGCTTTAACTTGCGATACTTCCCTCAGCTTCAAATCTAATATCTGGGTTTGCAAATTTTGGTTATTTTGCCTCTCCCTCCATATTATTTCGTGCAGATCTGTCACAGATTTCGCCAGCTGTGAGAAGCTTTGAAGTAGATGGGGGTCGATCAAGCCAGGGGGAGGATGTAGCTCATTGGGTTGCATTGGTGCGGCCTCAGATTTTTCTGTTGGATCAGGATTCGCGTGACTTTTGGCGTCAAAATGTGCCATTTCTCTCAGCAAAACTATAAAACATTTTGTCAACTGAAGCCTTTCCTTTTCATCCACAGTCACTCCATCCTCTTCCTCTCCGTATAATATCCCCATGTCCTTCAAGTCTTCCATGGCATCACGCGCTTCGTCTGCACTTAGGCCAACCAGCTCAGCATCCCGCAGTATTAGACTTCTTTCTAGCTTTTTCTTCTTCACTTTTTTTATGTTATCAATGAAATCCAAGATAATTTTCATCCTTAATTCTTTTCTCAGCGCCATTCTGAGTCCTTTTGGCATAAAATGAAAGATCTTTGCAGGAGCTGCTGTAAGACACGTCTGTCACGCAGGGACCGCGGAGCACTGTTCTCTATTATTGGAATTGCGCATTGGAATTTGATCAGTTGGAAGTTTTGCACGGGCGCGAAAGGACAAAGCTGTGATGCTCGCCTAAAATAATGGAAGCTTTTCGAGATGTCAATTCGCCGATTTTGAAACAAAATAAATCCACCCAAAAGCTTTATAGCATTAATCAACTACCAGGAGAAGATATAGCAGTGAAACCAGACGAGAATATTGTTCAGCGTTGTTGTGAGGCACGTATAGTTTCTTTGGACAAATTGGACGAAAACCGCATCTTGTTTTCAGGTGAAATAAAGCTTTAGATGTTGGGACTTAGCGGGACTTAGATGTTTTTCTGGCAGCCAAAGCCTTTCGAAGTATAAATCAAAGCAAAACATTGCTAAGTCCCTTCCCCGTCTGTCAGAAAACGAACAACAAATTTGATAAATATTGGTTGAACTGCGGTACTTAGGCCCACAGTAACTTCCCACAAAAACGGCCGATTAAAGCTTATCGATAACTGACAATAACTGCAATTCATAATAAAATTATGTGTAAATGCCCATTAGTCATAATTCGAATCAATACACCTACCCAGATTGAATGTTCTGTCTCTGCAATGCCAATTTTCAATCCCAGTGCAGAAGTGAACGAAAAATGTTCTGCCATTTGCGAAATTTCGAAGAACGGCGCTCAAAAACTTCGCGGGGGGCTTTGCCAACCCCCCTGAGGAAAAGGAGTAGTTGCCCCCTCCAATCGTATCCAAAAAAGATGGGCTTTGATGATTTGATGATTCATACAAATCTGATGAGAAACTTAAAAGGGAGGCAAGCTGTATTTTCCTCTCTCCAACACTTGTAGCATCGTTGTTTTTGAATGTCAAAAAGAAAAAACAAATTCCACTCTAGCACTAATGAATGAAATCTTGGCTTTGGCACGATTTAAGTCAACAAAGGATGCCAAAAATTTCCTGCTCGCTTCGCTCGCACTTCCATACCTACCACACATGGATCGTAGTATAACATCTTACTACCACCTGGATTTTTATCATGTAGCTGGCTTTTTTGCATGCAGCTTTACTTTTTAAGCATGCAGCTTTGTCATAAGTGCGTTTGATAAAGTGCGTTTCTCAAAATTTTCCGCTTACCTCGCTCTCTCTTCATATTTCATATTTCATATTCCATATTTAATTCTTTTAAGGAGGGTTGCCCTTCAGCAGAAGCTGGTTTTCAAGGGGCCCTCCGATAAAAACAATAATTAAAATCTACAGAAACAAAGTAAAAAGCTATTAATTAAATCAAACTATAAAACCTTATTTACAATATTCAAAACCTATGTACAATAATGTTTAAAATTTAAAATCAATCGAAAGAAAAAGATGCCTGTCCCTAAATAGTCTTGAAACTCTTCAGTGAGGCTGCCTGCTTAGACTCGGCTGAGAGGCTATTCCACAGTTTTGCACCTCTGTAGGAGAAACATCTCTGGCCATTATTTGACCTTTTCTTGGGTAACCTAAGGTCGGTTCCTGTATTACGAAGGCTGTAGGATAGAATTTCGTGTGAAGAGGTCACACAGGTATTGCGGAGCCAGCTCCTTTAAGGACTTGAGACCATTGTCTGAGACTCTTAGGCTACAAGTTCGTCAATGGTCTTCCATTCCAGCTCTTCAATAAGGGGTCTGCTTGGGGCATCGAAGCTGCTATGCGTTACAATCCTAGCAGCACGTTTTTGAACTTTTTGCAACTGATTAATTTCAGTTGAACCAGCACAGCCCCAAACAGAACAACAGTATCGAAAGTGGGGCTCAACAATACCTGTGTAGAGAGTTCGCAAAGTTTCTTGTGGGAGAAAAGACTTGGCATGTCTCAAAAAACCAACTGCCCTGGAGACCTTGCTAGAAACTGCCTTGATTTGTTCTTTCCAATCCAAGGAGCAGTCAATTTGCACACCAAGGTATTTTGTCCTTTTGACTACTTCAAGCTCATTATCGCGAATTTTCAGTTCCAAGTCTTTATTTTGACTTTTGAGAATGTTGTGTTTCTGCTTAGTAGAAATAAGCATGGAATGAGTTTTCGCAACATTCAGGGAATGCTTGTTGCCTTGTAACCAAGTGTCCAGCTTCCTAAGATCACTGTTAATAGCTTCATTCAGCCGAGTCAAATCATGAGACTGGTAGCATAAACTGGTGTCATCAGCATACATGGAAACGGTGGAATCTTGGACAGCTTGTGGGAGATCATTGATGTAGATGAGGAAGAGAAGAGGCCCAAGACATGAACCTTGCGGAACGCCAACTTCTATGTCCCCAACTTTTGAATCAACCCCATTAACCCTAAAAAATTGTTTCCGGCTGGAAAGGTTGGATTTAAACCACGAGAGTTCACGTTCCTGTACACCGTAAAGCTCGAGCTTTTTGCAGAGGATATTATGATCTACAGTGTCAAATGCCTTTTTGAGGTCAATGAACACTAAACCCACAAGCTTACCAAGATCCAATCCATTGTACCAGTCGTCAGTATTTTCAAGTAAGCATGTTACTGTTGAATGAAGGCGTAAAAAGCCGGATTGGCCAGATGAAAAATGACCGTTATCATTCATATACTGGTACAGCTGGTTTGTTACTAGTTTTTCAAAGAGCCTTGAGATGACAGGCAAGACTGATATTGGTCTATAGTTAGACTTGTCAGTCCTATCTCCATCTTTGAAAATTGGAGTAACTCTAGCAACTTTCCAGCCATGAGTCAGGAAAACGACTTGTTTCAATAGATGTATTAAACAAGAAAGCAAGCAAATTTTCAATGAAAGTTCATGTTTCATATGTTCAGTAAATTCCACCTTAAATTGCACGAGTATTGTTTCTCTTTATACAGCTTTGATCAGAGTATTAAAACGAGTTGAAGTTGACGAGAATTGAAACAAGACAAAAAGGTAAAAGGAAAAGCTGCCGTCGAGGCTGTCGTCACTTGCATTTTAAAAACGGCAGCAAAAGCTTGAACGAAAAGCTTCGTCTGGGTGTTCCGTCAGGGCACATTCTTTCTTCTCTCTTCTAGGTGTTTAGCCTATAGCGTTTCTACTCTTTGATTCTGGCATGAGCCTAGGCGACCCAGGCTATGCAACTGATAAATGGTCAGTCTTAAAAAAATTGGAACCAGGCTAGCTAGGTGATACTGGGTGGGACACAGGCGCGCTAGCATAAGCAGAATAAGTATAGAAGTATTCTAAGCCAAAATTTAGAGCGTGTCCTCAAAATCTTACCACACCCCCTCATTATAAAATGCACCCATCTAATTTGTCGTGGCTATGCCACCGAACGAGTGGCAAATATGATATCAATGATATCAATCAACGAGTTATAAATTTGATATCAAAAGAAGTGGTTGGTAAATGTCATTTCTAATTTTGGAGCACGACAGCTGATAATTTTGAAATATTTGGTTTTGGTAAATTTGAAATATGAAATAATGGCAATTTTTCATGATGAAATATGAAATAATGTCTACCCCCCCCCCCCCCCTAATAGGGCCTCTTTTCTGCGAAGTACTGCTTGACATGATAAGCCAGTGTAGCATTTAATAAGAACGGCGATACGGACATTCCAAATAACACAGTAGAAAATTTGTAGGTAATAACTCTTGGATTTTCTTCGTAAATGTTGTCAATCCAGAAAAACCGCATCAAATCTCGCTGCTCCTTGTCAACCATGACTTGTAAGAAGGCCTTCTCCATGTCAGCAGCTAATCCGATTCGAAATGAGCGAAATCTGAGTAAAATGTCAACAATCGCGGGTGACATGGGTGGTCCAGTGTACAAACAATCGTTGAGTGAAGGCAAAGATGCCGCAGCCTTTGAACTTGCGTCGTAAACAACTCTCAATTTCGTGGTAAGAGCGTCTTTCCTCAGAACTACTTGACTTGGCAGATAATGGACATTCCCAGGCTCCTTTTCAATCGATGTATCAACTTTCTCGATTATTCCTTGACGCAGCTGCTCTTGAATAATGTAATCATACTCTTTCAGAGTCTCTGGGTCTCTGCGAAGGCGTTTGACTAACGAATTTAATCTTAAAAGGCTGAGATCGTAATTATCTGGCAACAACGTGTGCTGTTCTTCCAAGGGCAATTTGACGCAATATTTGCCATCTTCTTTTGTAATATTCTTCACAAAGGCTTCTTGGACCGTGTCCTTCTCTCGAATTCCGATAGATTCTAAATCCCACAATTGATTCACGAGGTTATTTGCAGAATCCGCGTCATCAACAACTGGTAATACCTCTGTTCCTACTTTCAAAACGTGAGTAGAAACGAAATTGGTACAACTTTCCAAATCGCCAGGTCCTCCGCAGGGCACACGACCTGACAAAACCCAACCCAGTCCAGTCTCTTGTGCAAGCAACCCTTCTCCCTGCTCCCCCCGTCTCATCTTGCCGGTGAAGAATTTCGCAATGTTATCACAACCAATTAAGATTGATATTTGGCAATCACTTTCACCGTCATTGTGGTCTGCCAATTCTAGATCCTTCAGGTATTCAAAATTCTCTCTGGCTGATTGAATATTTTGTCGCGTTATCGGTTGACAGATCTTCGGGATGGTAAAGGCTTGGACTTTGGTTTGAAAGGAATTTGATACGCTGCCAATGGTAAACTCCACCAACTCTTTGGATTGATTATCCTTGCTCTGATTGTCATTGCCAAATACATTAATTTGTAAAGATTCTTTTCCTATCACTCGCAAGTCCAATTGGTCTTTTATGTCGTCGCAAATGAAACTGCGCTGGCTTCCGGAGTCAAAAATGACCCGGACTCGGATACGATGTTCAGATCCGCTCACATTTAGCTTGTGCTGTTTGAAGCAAAATGTTGTCACGTGCACTAACATACAGGCTGTTCGTCTGTGACGCTCCACTAGGCTTTCCCTCGTTGATGACGGTAGGCGTGGCTTGGTTTCGATTTTCGCAGATGCTCACGTGATGTCTTTCAGAACAATTAAAACATTTTCCTCTAGATTGGCAATTTCGCGCCATGTGATCTTTTCGAAGACAAACATAACAGCGACCCTGTTGTCTCAGGATGTTCTTTCTGGCTCCACGATCCGTTACAACGCTGCAGTGTGCATGCAGAGGCGTGTCCTTGCTTACAATAAGTGCACTTGGTCGACGTCGAGGATGGTTTTTCAGATGTAAACAATGCAGCTGCAGTTGATGGCTGCTTCCTTTGCTCTGCGGTGAAATTGGCTGGTTTCTTGCTTTCCAGAACTTTGTTTGATGGCAAGGCCGCTTGCATTCCTGCGCATCTTTCTCTATTTTCGACTTCTTCTCTGAAAAGATCTATCAAACGATCTAGCTCCCATCGTTGGTCTTTGATTTCGCGGCCAATAAGTAACCGGACGTCTTCCAGAATCTTGCTCAATAAAACTGGAACTAGCAGGCTGCCATATGCCGAAGTAGGTACGTTTAAAGCTTGTAATCCTCGCACGTGTACTTCCACTGTGTCGCACAGGTTGCGAAGCTCTTTCGTGTTCTTTGATGAAATAAGGGGTGGTAAATTGAGTAAGGCGTCATGGTGTCCGCTGACAATGACTTGCTCGTCTCCAAACCTACGCTGCAGCACCTCGATAGCTGATGCATAATTCGCTTCCGTTGTTTGAAACGCTGCAATGGACGAAGCTGCGCTTCCTTCCAGGAGATCTCTGAGATAACTAAACTTGGTGATCAAATTCAGGCTTGGGTCATCATGAATGGCACATTTGTAACTGTCCCAGAACGTTTGCCACTTTATCACGTCTCCATTAAACTTGTGAAGCTTTAGTTTGGACAGAATCGCCGAAGTTGACACGTGTCTTGGTTGACTTTCTGCCGCGCTACAAACTTGCTGTGCTTTTTGATCTGGTCCTAATTTTTCTTCGATCTCTAACAGTGTTTTATAGACAAAATCTCGAAATTCTCCAGCCTCTTGAATCTCGGTGAACAATTCTTCGTCGTCTTCGGTTAGTTCTATGATTTTGCTGTCAAGATTTTTGATAATATCAAGTTCTTCTTTGAGTTTCAACTTACATTGCTTCAACTTAGGGATGTTCGTTTCTTCTTTCTCGGCGATGAATTCTTTCGCAGACTTGATCGTTTGCTCCACATACTTTCTGTGTCCCGTTCTAACCTTGAACGTCTTTTCTAGGCTCTGTAGGGCTTTCGCTTTCGTCTGGTTCGGCATTACGAAATCCGACGCTCGTGGACCATGTTAATAAAGGTTGGAATTAATCCGAATGTTCCCTCTCAGGCCTCTCCCTGAGTTCCACAACAAAAATGACTCGCGTATTTAGAACTATAGGCTCAATAGATTCTTAGGCTCACATCGAATACTATCTACAAACACATATATATATACAAAGAGGACTGTAACTTTTCATAGGAATATAGGCTCTAACTCGAATATAGGTCTTAACTTTAGGCTCTCTAGAATCCACTCTACTCAAAACAACAAAACATGTGTCTCTTAAAGTCTGTGGGCGTAACTCACTCGGGGGGTTAATACCTAAATTATCTAACAGTAGGTAAACTGTCCAAAAATTGTCATGGACTTCTTTCGCAGTGATATCACTCTCCTACTAAATCATCAGGCCTAACTTTTTCACCTTCACGTGTACACAATATTGTTTTCGTCATTTATTTGACTAAAACGTCCTTTGAGTTTCCGGCTATAATTCCAAACAGAGCCATTAGCATTATGAACAAGTGTTAAATGCCAATTCCCTGCTTGTGTGCTTTATACAAATCACATGACCTCTTGGGATTTCTATTGCGTCAGGTTGGTCTCTGCTGGGATCAGATGGATTCACCTGGGTTCAGCTGGGTTTAGATGGATTCAGACGGATTCAGCTGGGTTCAGATGGATTCAGTTGGGTTCAGATGGGTTCAGCTGGGTTCATGTCCCCGGGGGGGGGGGTACTTCATTGTTAAGTTGTACTGGACGTGCCGCTCATATGGATGGGTTTTTTCATCCGAAATTCTCTACATATGGGTCTGTTTTTAACCACAATTCTGGTAGATGGGTACTTCTTTGAGAATTTTCTTATCAATCGGCCCCATAATGATAATCCAGGCCAAAAAACTGAAATTTTCCTTTGTTTCAAATCGACAAATTCATGCACATGGGTCAAAAATTTCCTGACATTCATGCAAATGGGCTCGAAATTTTTGAATACTCCGTCATACGAATGGGTCCTTTTCTCAAAGTCCAGATTCAGGTCGAATCATGTTGACAATGAAGTACCCCCCCCCCCGGGGTTCATGTGGGTTTAACTTATAAAAATTACGGATGGAAAGGGACATGCTGAAACAAGAAGCTGAGAAATATCCTGAAAAGTGGCCTGCTTACAAACGATTACGTAATCAAGTAACAAGAGAGATGCGTAATGCAATAAGGGACTATTATCATGGACTCATCGATGAAAATATAGGAAATCCAAAAAAAATGTGGAAAACCATCAACAAAGTATTAGACAAAAATGAAAATTCAGTGAAACTTTCGAGCGTGGAAGTAGACGGTAAATGTCTCACTCGATAGCATGACATTCTGAAGGCTTTAAACCAGCATTTCGTCTCAGTTGGTCCAAACTTGGCAAAGAAAATTGTCTCTAAGCCAGGTGATGACGGTGATGACTGTCTCCAAAACATCAAGCCAGAGCTAAAGGAAATGGAATTTAAAACTGTTGACGATGTTTTCATATTGAATGCAATTAAACAGCTAAAAAGCGGAAGGCAGCTGGTCCCGATAAAGTACCCACATCCATTGTCAAAGATGTGGGAGACCTCGTGTCAAAGCCTTTGATGATGATATTCAATTCATCATTAAAAGACGGTATATTCCCAGACATTTGGAAACTTGCAAGAGTAACTCCTATATTTAAATCAGGTGCAAAAAAGGATGTAAACAATTATAGGCCCATTTCAGTTATTTAAATTTTTTCTAGGATCCTGGAGCGGATAGTACACGATCAGATGTTTGATTTCCTTCTTGAAAATAATGTAATCACCAAGAATCAGTCAGCTTTTCGTAAACTATACTCCACAATAACATCCTTGATATGCAGTACCGATTTTTGGTATGAAAATATTGACAGTAAGAAATTGAACATGACCATATTTCTTGACCTAAAGAAAGCATTTGATACGGTCGATCACAAAATAACGGTCAAAAAGTTGTGCAGATACGGTATAAGGGGCAACGCTGGGAACTGGTTTCAGTCCTATTTAGATCATAGGAAGCAATTTTGCTCTGTAAATGGATAGAGATCAATGACAAGTGAGGTAACGTGTGGCATACCCCAAGGTTCCTGCCTAGGTCCTCTCCTTTTTATCATATATCTAAACGACTTCGAGAAGTGTTTGAAATTTTCCCAAGCAAGTATCTATGCCGATGATACAAATGTAACAATCGCATCGGATGATGTTGAGAAACTGGTCTTAGAGGCGCAACAGGAATTGCTCAACCTCTCGGAGTGGATGCGAATAAATAAGTTAAGTCCTAACCCCGCAAAGACAGAATATATGATAATAGGCCATTCTCGTAAAGTAAATGCGCTGAATATCTCGAATGCACTCACGTTAAATGGCTCAGATATTAAGCGTGTTACGAAGACGAAATCGCTAGGTGTAACTGTCGACGAGTACCTAAAGTGGGAAGAGCAATACAAAACTGTGAAGGGTAAAGTTTTTGGAGGACTTGCGTCATTAAAGAAATTAAGAAATATAATTCCCCAAACAAAGCTGTGTAGTGTCTACTACGCTATTGTCGAGAGCCATCTACGTTATGCTAATGAAATATGGGGCAGCCTTCCAAAAACAAAACTTGATACCCTCCAACGTCTGCAGGACAGGGCCCGGTCTATAATCGAAAGCGCCAGATTCAAGGATAACTGGTCATGTGACTGGCTGAGCGTTGAAAATATTATTCGATTTGATAGATCGGTCATGACATATAAGATTATGAACAAATTAAGCCCTGAAAGCCTCTGGGATAAATTTCAGCAAAGATCGTCGCAGTCAAACTATGCAACAAGATACTGTAGAGATCTACAAATTCCTAGACTAAATACAGAATATGCGAAAAAGAGTTATTACTATTCTGCTATGAAAGTTTGGAACAATATCCCAGTTGATATTAGAAAACTCCCGACTATTAGTCGCTTTGAAAAAGAACTAAAGGAGTATTTGAAGAGCTGACTGAAAATATCAGTTTAAAACACGACCCCCTGGAAGAACAGCATCTTAGGTAATTTGATCTTTTGTTAATAACCAATTTATTTATTGTATTTAAGCTGAAGGGTAGTTTCGTGTATAAAAAATTATATCATATCATTCATATCCATTGTCGTATTCCGGTAGTCCGGCTTTTCACTTATGCCATTCTAGATTCCACCTTTTCGCGTGGAGCAGCTGGCTTGCAGGAATTAGTCTCAAAATAGTGTATGTTTGATTATGAGTCCTTCGTTGAGGCGGAATGGGTAGTGTGGGGGGGGGGGGGGTAATGGAGCGAAAACAAGGACGAAATATCATAAGTCTAGGTTCGCCCCAGGCTTGCGTTCACACGAAATTTTCAAAACTAACCCAGGCTCGACCCATGGCGAACCCACCTCCTGAGGTGGGTTAGACCCCGTTTACAGGAGAGAAAACTGGATCGATCCAGAACGGGATCGATCCAGTTCGGGATCGATCCCAACATTTTGCAGGTGTTTACACGGGATCGATCGCAAATTTTGTTGCGTTTACACGGGATCGATCCAGGCAGCTTGTCACTAATTCCCAGACTCCTTATAAAGATTTGAGCATGCGTAAAGACTTCGCGCCATTTGTTCTCAGGGTGAACAAAAGGTGTCATTATGAAAACGCCTCGATTTCCATTTTCGTCTTGCCTCGTTTTGCATCCTTGCCAGTTTGGGATCGATCCAGCCGTTTACACGAGGCTCTGACGGGATCGATCCCAAACTGGATCGCTCTGGCAATCGATCCCAAACTAGCACGGATAGCAGATCGATCCCAAGCGATCCCGTGTAAACGCAAGGCCGATCCGTACCAGTTTGGGATCGATCCCGTTCTGGATCGATCCAGTTTTCTCTCGTGTAAACGGGGTCTTAGTTTAACCCGGGGCGAACCCAGGTTAGTCGCGTTCACACTACAAAAATCTAACCTATGTTAGTTTAACCCAGGCTACCCTTGGTACCAGAGCCTCAAAATTAGAAAAAAATTGAAAATTTTATCATTTTTTGGCTCTGGTACCCAGGGTAAACCCAGGTTCGCCTCAGGTTAGTTTGTGTCGTGTGAACAGGGCTATAGTTGCAGCGCAGCCCCGCGCAGCGGTGGCGGAAGCTGTCATATAGATGGGTCATATTACAAATTGTGGACTATGTTTCTCTCCTGAAACTGCGCAGCGAAATTTGCTGAATTTCACGGAGGAGCGTTTGTCTAAACGTTTCAAGTCAGAAGGACTGCTTTGTTGCACGTCCGCCGCGCAGTCGATTTTGTTTCAGGGAAGCAGTGGAAGCTGTGGACTCTCGCTATTTTTTTCTCCCCTCGTTTTTCGGCGAGAGAGACTTGTAGCAAGTCCATGGAAGCTGGCAAAGCAAAACATGAACAAGAACTGCACTGCGTCATTCGAATGGTATTTATACCTGCAGCGTTATTTTGGCAATCAAATTGAAGCAATTATGACCACAGTCAAATTCAATCAGGTGGTTGTAATTGCAATTAAACAATGCTCGAATCTTGAATGACAGTTTCGCCATCGTTTTGATTGGCAAAGGAATGCAAGGATACTTCAGCATGCCTCATTGCACTTGCATAATCAAACAACATTATTTGAATCCGCAATGTGTAGGCTACAATAATTTATTGTTTTTTACCCTATCAAAGACAATAATAACTTATCAACTAATCAAATGTCAACTAATCAAATCTGTTGTAGCTGCATGGCTCTGAAAAGTTGCTCAAAAGTTGCCAATTTTTCAAAAAGTTGCTCAAAAGTTGCTAATTTATTGTCATTCTTTTTAAGGCCAAGTGCTACAGATGTATGAATAATTGACAAATGTGCATAAGATTAGCTCAAAGGATGCTTCGAGAAGTGTCTTTCTATTTTATTTCAACATTTTGTCTTATGAGGCAACTGCAGTTTCCTGGAAGTTTGAGCCTTTTGATGCTAATACTGTTGGAACCATGTAACACATCTTCAGTATTTCAGCAGAAACCATTTTTTGCTTATAACAACAAAAACCACAACAACAACAACATTAATTAATGATTAATAATTATCATCATTGTCATCATCATCATCGTCATCATACTGATCATAGTCACAAATCGTTAATTTCAAAGACCAGTTTTTCACAAACCAAGATGTTTAATCCCAGCCTGACCAGAAAACAGATCCTTTCCATGTCGAATTTTCATTACTGTTGCAGAGAATAAACAAAATATCATAGAAATTGTTCTAATGTTGCTAAAATAAGGACAAGTTTCTCAATGTTGCAAAAGTTGCCAAAATTCCTAAAAGTTGCCCAAAAGACCGAAAGGTGCCCGAAAGTTGCCGAGCAACTTGTGGACAGGGCTAGCATGGCTACAATCAAGATCAGAGCAGAACATGTAGCCACTTAGCCAAGCATCAACACTCTAGCCTTTGAACAGGCGATAAACATGTGAGATGCAGAGCAGGTAAACAAAAATGTTGCTGCATGGTCGGAGTGCAAGATTTAATGTTTGAACTGAGAGTGATATCATATTAACTTGCACTGGATGTTGAGTCATGCTAACACCCCCATTCATACTGACACAGTTAAACCAGCTTTGTCGAAACCACGTTAAATTTCAACCAATCAAACGCATTAGAGGCCCTTTACATGAGAAATTGCAAACCGGTTTGAGTTGAACACGGTTTGAGTTTCAACTCGGTTGACAGTGTAAGCCTTCATCGCGTCGTTCAAATTTTTGAATGAGGCTCACATTCCTTCTTCTATTGTTTGCAACCATGTGACCTAATCTCAACCCGTGTTGAGATTCCATGTAAACACAAGGCAAAATAAGCAATGCTGTTAAAACTAACTTCAACACGGGTTGAAATTTCTCATGTAAAGGGCCTCTTAGATTTGTTGCATTGACCAATTAGAATTAACTTGTCGGTGTGAATTGGGTATAAGCTGTCTTGAAATATGCAAGCAGTAGGATTGTTCTCAAACTCGAAACTTCCCTTGCAAAATTCCCCCCTTTGGTAGCACATAACTGCTGGTGAATGGTATTGAAGTGAGTACCCCCCCCCCCCCCCCCCAACAGATTGGCAGCCGATTGTCTCTACTCTTCTGAGCTGCACTCACTTAACTTTGTTAACAGCTAGTCTAATAATAGATAGCTGAAGCGATATCAACAACAACAACAACAGCGAAAGTTAGGGGGACTTATGTAATGAATCTACTTATGCCAGATGCCAGGAGAATTTTTGAAGCAATACAGAACAGACCGCGTGTTGCTCAAAGCTCATACAAGTGTCAGATACTTTGTTGTTAAAATCTTAAAATGTTGCGAATGAATAATTTTCAATCAAGTTCAACAAGAAATCTCAGCATTTGTTCAGGAGGCAGCAGTACACTATCATCATGCCTGGTAGGGCTAGGCCGCCTAGGCCAAGGTAAACTTGCCAAGCACCCTACTCAGCAGCCATCGTCAAGATTGCAATGTTCCACAGCAGCTTTTCGTAGAACTCCTACCACAGAGGCACAGCAAGTACTCCTAGATATTGGACCAATGAAATCTTACAGTAAGATGTTGAACAGTGGTGCACTAAAGCCAGACCGTAATCAATTTGTTGCAGTGAATTACCTTCAAAGATTGTACAACGATATCAAAGATTACAAATTTGCACCAGAACAAGTTAGTGGCAAAAGAGGTAATCTCAATTTAATGTCCTTTTGCTGTTTCCCTGTGAATGTTTCCCTGCCCCCAATGAAAATGGTCACAACTTCATTTTGCAGGCCAGCAGGTCAAGTAATCTGTGGGGGTCAAACACAAAAACAAACATGCCTGGTCACAACTATGCACAGGTAAAACATAAGATCCTTTTGGATGATTACAAAGTCTGTCATGAGCTAAGCAAGCATAAGAATATCTGAATATTGATTTCTTCATAACCCCAGATGATCGTGGATGCTGTTTTTAGCTACAGTCAGAGAGATGAGCGTTGCTGCTAAAGTCGCCTTCAATAGAAAGTCAAGCCCCTTGTATAAGAACGAGAATCGCCTCGCAAAAAATCAAAAGTAATTACTCCTCGTTTGCTCAGTTCGTGCATGAAACTATTGGTGCATCTGTCTCAATTCAGATGTCATGTGAGATTTACGATAACGCAAAATTACTTATTCAGAACCCTGCAGAACGTTCCAATTGTTACTACACTCATTTTTTTTATAAGAAACCGCTTATAAGAAACGGTAGGCTCAATTTTTCGAAAGCTAAGAAACAACCCTACCTGAATTGAAAAAAGCTAAGAAACTTCTGTCATTTTCAGTTTTAATTTTCCTATCACACTCAAAAATATTTTGACATTGTACAGTTAAAGCAACTGTTTGGACAATATTTTGAGTGCGAATCATGTTATTTATTTGTTTTGAGATCTTACTAAGTAACTTGGGAGCCCTTTATACAAGACAAAATCAACTCTAAACTTCTGGCAATAAAAATATAAGAAACACGTAAGAAAGTTTTGGTAGCAAAATGGCCCAAAAATTTAAGAAACTGCCTACCAGCCCCGGACCTTAGTTTCTTATAAAAAAATGAGTGTATTCGCGGGCATCTAATTGGAGACAAGCAGTCACGAAAATAACTTCTGTGCAGAATCGTATGCATGAAGATGTTTTGGTTCAGTGTGATCACGTGCCTTCCCCAGTCAATGGCGCCATTGTTTGCTGAGATTCTGCACCTTTCCTCTCAACTTCACCTGCGACATTTGCATCTGTAGCTGTGTAGGAGGGAGGTCCTTCTGGGTCCTTCTACCTTCAGTGATGCTGCGAATACTACCCTCTGTGCAGGCCGCCGGTTACATCATCCTCTAAAGTTGACTTATTTGCATAATGAGTGCTATCAATAAGTGGCTAATGATGCGTTCGTTCTAGAAAACGATTGTTTTAACATAATTAAGCTGCTAATGAAGTCAAGAACGTGCCAATTCTGGGTAAAATTGTTGTTGTGCCAGGGTAAACATCATGGTGATTTATCCATCTTATGGTGTCAAATCTGTCTAACATGAAATAAGCCGACGTCAAATGTTGCTATAGGATCGCGGGAAACTTCTGTCTTGTGTGCGTTTTATGTGCGCTTTCTTTATTTCAGTGCCAATTAGCAGAGATAAAACGTTAATCAATCGCTTTAACGAGCGTGACGGAAGTGGGTTACTTACTTTCTTTCTTTCTTACTTTCTGACTGACATCGAAGCCCCTTCTTAGATTACAAAGTGGACTTTGTAATCAAAAAGGGCTGCAATCCGACGGATGGTGTGATCTGACGGTCTGTACAATCGCACGTATAATCCGACGATTCTTGTCGTCCGATTGTCCAGATAGCAGAATCGGATCCACAATCGAACAACTAATCGAATTATGGTGGAATCGGACCGCTAGAAGAATCGCACACTTTGATGAATCGGTTGTAAAATCGGACGTTCTACAAAATCGAACGGATGAATAATCAATGGAAGGTGGGATTGTTTGCATAATCGGACACCTAAGGATTTGGTGTAGAATCCAATATCTTGTAAAATTGGACGTTCTATAAAATCTAACAGCTGAATAATCGAATGGAATGTTGGATCGTTTGCATAATCGGACACCAAAGGATTTTGTAGAATCGAACGATTTGTAAAATCGGACATTCTGTAAATCCTACGCTTTCCTAAAAATGTTTTCTCTTTCAGCGTCCTTCGCGGAAGGGTGCCTCCTCGGGGCCTCCTTCAAAGGACTTTGTCTCCTTGTTGGTTCAACTTAAAGGGGCTGGATAAGAAACTGCTGGGGAAATTTTGGATTTAGCAGTTTTCTGATGAGCTTATTTATTGCGACTATTCAATTAAAATTCAAAATAAATGTCTCATCTTGGAGATTAGGCTTTGGACTTTCTTCTGATACAAATTAGATCTCTAGATATGTTTTGGGATTGCTGTGATATAGATGGATTTCCAATAAGCATTTCCGTTGATCTTTCACCCAAAGATCGGCCTGTATCTAGATAAGGATCTTTCCTTTTGAATTTAGCTAATTGAAAAGGAATTTCTCCTTTCAAAGTGCGATATTTGATGCACAAACCATGGATTTGTTTACGTATTTCTTATCCAGCCCCTTTAAATAAAACATATTTGCAGAAAGAGTAGAGGTTGTTAGTTTTGTAGTAAAAGTGGAATGATGAAATGAACGATGGAGTTTCTTCTACCAAAATTTCTCGTCCCATTATCACTCGCATGCTCAAGTGCACCCCTCGGAGGTGTACACGTTTTTTCTTTTATAAGAAAATTGGATAAGCCCATAGTAGTAAATGTTTATTAATTTCACGTAAATTTTCAGCTTTTTGGTAATAAAAGTTTGTTAATTTCTCATTTTTGGATGCTCGTAGCTCCACCACTACCAGGGGTATTTGTTTCTTTACAGCAGGACCGTCGAGAAGGGGAGGGGGAGCCGGTAGCCAGGGTAGCTACCAGGGGGCCCAGGGCCTTTAGGGGCCAGAACAAATTTACATTATGAATTTTCCTTTGTTTTCAATTTTCCTCTAGGAATGTTTCTGGGCCTGCGGGCCCCGCGGGCCCACTGGCATCCTCGGCTTCGTCTTTAGACACAAGATAAACAAATTTTCGCAGTTTATAGGAGGGGGTTTACATCCAAAAGCATCATTTTACCAGTGCATAGGAGGGCGTCCTAGAGAAAAAGGGCACAATTCGAAAAATATTCCAGCGCCTTCTCAACGGCCCTGCTTGGCAGACAGCACCATTTTTAGCAAGAATGAGAGTTCTTTTTGACTCAAAGCATAAATCTATCATGAGTGTTACTAGGAAATAAAGACGACAATTTTCCCATGAAGTCCTTGTATTTGACTTTGAAAGTTTCTTAGCAATTCTCAAGCATAGTACTAGAGTTTCTTAAACTTTTCGCCATCCTAGCACTAGTTTCTCATAAACCAGTTTCTTATAGAAAAACGTCTATCAAACAGTTTCTTATGAGATATGGCCCAGCAGAATGCAATATTTATCACTCAAGGAAAATTGCCGACACAGGTACCATTACCTTGCCTTAGTGCATGAGCATGAGAAACTAGCTCCTGGTTTGAGAAGCTGTAGGAAAGCTTCAAAGCAAACTTCAACCCCGTGTAGGAAACCCCCCGTGTAGGAAACCCCAAGAGGTGAAACAACCATATGATTACGGTGCTAGGGTAGGGTGGGGTAATGTGGGTCTACGGGGTAAAGTGGGTCTACGGGGTAAAGTGGGTCTACTGAGCTTTTCGCTAGAAATATCATTTCTCGTTAAATGGAAGAGAGGCTGGCTATTTTTCTTTTAATGTCTGCATAATAAACTGCCTTTTTACATAAAAATTCGTCTTAATGTATCTTCACTCGTTTTATAAAATAACTTTACTGAACGGCCTATTGTGCAAGAATTTCAAAGCCCAAGGAAACTTTCTCCTGCCATTGTTGTTTTGCTTTTCTGGTCCATTTAATGACCATGAGGTGAGAGTTTGGTCTTTTACAAATGAAATAACGTTTAGTTCGAAGTCATTGACGCGATTGTCCTTTTTCTTTTTAATTTTTTACCAGGTGGGGTAATGTCCATTAGATGCTGGAAAGGTGATAAATGCAACTGTAGGCTCTGCAAGATTTATATTCCTAAAGTGGGGTTCCTGACAGGATAGATGCTTTTATCATATAATCTTTTTGTAAATATACACGGATTGTACATTTCTTTTTTATGAATTTGTTTTAGTATCTGTAAAATTTTTAAAGTAGGCCTTAATTAGCTGTATTGTAGCTATTCTTTTAAATTAGCCTACTAAAAATAAAGAAATAATAATAATAATAAATGTGGGCCTACTGAGAATTCAGCCATAATTCAAATTCAACGAAGCCTTGAATTGCTTAAAATTTTCGCACTTATATTCATCTTGCCACGTTGTTTTCTGCCTAAAATGCGAAAACGGGTTTCCTTTTACCGCAGTTGCTGTCTTGTAACCAGTAAATTGGAGTAAACATACTGCAAACATTTTTATTTGACTGTTATTATCAAATTCGATCACTGACTTGCAAGTCGCAACGATGGTGGATCACAGCATAACGACCGTAGTTTTATTTTCGTCGTGGGAACGGGATTGCTTGCGATAAAGGGCAAAGACTGTGATTTTATTGAATAGAGAATAGTTGGAAATGTAAGTCCATTAATTTTTTTAATCATTTAGCCTTTCAAATTCCGATTTTGTACAAGTTTTGAAAATAGACCCACTTTTCCCGCTCGTCGGAAAAAGTGAGCCTATTTTAGTTGCCAAATTGTTGGGGATACGAACAGGCTAAGTTGTCAGCCTCGAGGAATCCCCCCAAAAGGGCTCCAGATCGCATGCGCAGTAGCGATTTACTTCACTTATGTAATATGCAAATTAGCTTGACCGTTGAGAACAAGGGAAGAAACAAGAGCAGCGATGCGCATGACAGCGTGAGCCCCAACGTCGATTCGCTCTCAACAAAGCTGAAACACAACGTATCAAAACAATAGGGTCAGCACTTCATCTCCCCAACAACAAAAGATAAAAATTTTTAAAAATATTTAACTGCCTTTGTCAGAGCTGAGATTTTTCCCCAAGAAAGAAGAAGCACTGAATGTCAATTAAACGAAACTTTTGAAATGTTTTTGCATTTTAGTCCCGTTTTACCAGCTATCCATTTTGAGATGTTGCTCATTTTATACCCAAATTACCCCACCCTACCCTATGCCTCGGACACCATCGCTGCGAAGGAACTGTCCTTCGAACTTCGAAAGCCGCGCGAAAGTCGAATTGCTCGCGACATCTTTGCACTCGCCACTTTTTTCGTTCATCGCTTCGATTCGATCGTTGACATTTTCGAGACATCTTTCAAGAAGAAGGACGTAAGACGTTCATCTGGTGGTTTAAAGAGATCATTCAGAGTCTAACGAGGTTAGTATTCCTTTTAAATTTACTAAGACAACTTGACATGATCCTATAGGGCTCTACAATTAATGGACACGATTTGCAGCTCAAGGTTTGGCAATTTCGCGCTTTCTGCAGCGGTTTTTGGCGTTGATCAACGTAAGAAGATCCGGTGTTAAATATAGCAATGTAAAAATGGAAAAGAAAGCGATGAAACAAACATGATTAGGTAGAACAATGCGTATGATTTCTGTCTTTTTACTTTTTAAACGAAGAAAATCACCCGAAAAGCTAAATAGCGATATTTTTATAAAGGGAAGTTCGTGAAGAAACCTCAAATTATGCAGTCCGTTCCAAAGTGTTCGTTAAATAACATTAGAAAATAGAAATGAATTTTTCAGAGTACCAATAATGATGAGATCGGATGATCTTTTACTTATAAATTGTAATTCATTATTCAGTTAGAGAAGATGTTGTGCCCAGCAGATAAAGTTGCTTAGATTTTATAGAGTATACATATGTTTTCAGTGTTAGGTTATTTAGATTAGCTTTTAGTTTAGATTCGTTATTTTATATAAATTTACGATGATGAGAGGTTCATTCTTAGATTTTATGTAGATATATTGCTTAGTAGCGAGTTTAGGGTAAAAGTTAATTAATTTAGATGAAGGTATATTTAGGATCCGCTTTGAGTTTACGTTACGATGATAAGAGGTTCATTCAGATTTGATAATTGTTTTAAGTTACAGTACAGTAGTTGTTTAGATTTTATGTAGATATGTAGCTTAGTAGTGTGTGTAGGGTAAACGTTTATTAATTTAGATGAAGGTATATTTAGGATCCGCTTTGAGTTTACGTTACGATGATTAGAGGTTCATTCAGATTTGATAATCGTCTAAGTTAGTTGTTTAGATTTTATGTAGATATGTAGTCAGTGTAGGGTTGTACATATGTTATATTTTATCCCTTTATTTAAATACATTGGATTCGAATGAATATGTTCATGATAGTTTCTAAATTTAGATGATTTTAGATCAGATTGATTTTACTTCTATTACATTTCAGAGTGAGGCTTTATCCAGTTTAAGAGTGTTCTAGCTGAAAACGTAGTTCAAATCTCTCTCTTGAATGATCATTTTTGTTTAAGAAATGCATTGTATTCAAGTTACATACCGGGTGTCCCAAAAAAAAGTATACAGATTTAGTTGACTCCAGCGAAGTGAATTTAGCTTTAATGAATGGCTAATTGCTCTCAAAATGTTCCTCGATAGTTAACTTGAACATAGATACCCCGTTTGTTGGTATTGGTGCTTTGAGAGCAGAAATATTAATCTTGAAAGCTAAAATTTGCGTCCTCTTGCAAACCAGAGCTTTGGCCTTATGGCCTAAGCAAATTCCTAAAGCACATCAAAACTTAGAACTGAAATTAAGTAAAAATTAAGAAACTTCCCAATGGGTGACTGAGGGTGACTTCTGGACAACAGAATGAAACAAGATCGAGTATTGTTCAAACTTTATCAAGGCTATCGTTGATTTATACGTTGTGCCTTAAGAAATTGCTTAGGCCAAAGGGCTAAAGCTCTGGTTTGCAGGAAGAGGCAAATTTGAGCTTTCAAGATGGATATATCTGCTCTCAAAGGATCAATACCAACAAACGAGGTATCTATGTTCAAGTTAACTATTGAGGAACATTTTAAGAGTGATTAGCCATTGATTAAAGCTAAATTCACAGCGCTAGAGTCAACCAAATCCGTATACATTTTTTTGGGACACCCGGTAGATGTCTCATTCCTTTTTCAGGTACAGTGAAGATGATCGCACTGCACAGAAGATCATGACCAAAAGATGAAATCGACAACTGTTGGTTGTTTCTGCCCTATTGGAATCAATCTGCTGAATAAGGAGTAAGCAACTGAAAACATCAAAACAAGCACAAAGGGTTGTTGAATAGAGCTACTAGACATGTGGAAATCAACCAAGGCAATTAGATAGATATTTAATTTTTGCAGCAGTCTTACCCACTTTGCATGTAAGGAAGCTTTCTTTCTAAAGTGTGGAACGAATTGAAAATAAACGCTTTCTCTGAATAAGAAACTGGTACAAGGATGTCAAAAATTGTCCTTGAAAAGAGCTAAGAAACTGTTGCATGCTAAATTCAAAGACCATGCTAGCAATCTGCCATTAACGCCTAAAATTCTTGAGTAGAATTAACTTCAGTGTTTTGGGAGTTTTAGGGTCGCAAATAAAAGGGATTTTTATGAAAGGTGCATAAGATTTTTATGGAATGATATGCCCCTGCCCCTACTTTCATGTGAAATTAAGAGACATTTCAGTACAAAATTTACGCAAGTCTTGAAAATGTTGCCTCTGAGGAGCTCAACAAGTGACCATATCATTTATTATCTTTAAGTCGTAATATTCATAAAATGCAGCAAAGTAGATGGACTTGCGACAAGTCACAAAAGCGAAGACTTGTTGCCCCTTGCCGCAAGTCCATAAAGAACTGTAGTAGATAGATAACAATATTGATCATCATTTGTTATGTGGTAATTACTCTCTCTTCCTGAAGTCTTCGTCTTTCAGTTAGCCTTCGGTTCATAGTTTCTTGGTAGCTTTCAGTTGCAGATCAAATAACATAATTGCATGTTAAAATTAAAGGAAACAAAATCAATCCGAATTTGACACGAAGTCGAATGAAAGATCGGTTGAGAAATAGTTTATGAAATCGGACGTACAATCGGACGATAAGTAATTATCCGCTTTGAATAATCCGACGCGAAATCGAGTGAAAAATCGAGCGAAGAACCGTACGAGAAATAGGATAGGCGACATTTGTCTGAGCATGCGCCGTGACCTTCAGGGATGTCAGTGGGAACGAGGCCACAGTTGCTGTGGCGGGAAATTTTGAGCTGACGTGATGGCTTTTCTTCGCCCTTCGGTAGGGCTTGCTTGAGAAGTTACGTGAAAGAGTTTCCTCCAATGTAAAAGTTTGTGTAAATCATCGAATTCATGTATTTAATCCGAAAACAGGATCTTTAAAAGCTACTTCATTGTTTGCTGTTACCTTTTCCTGTCTTGTGTTTGTTGATGAGTGTTCACAATGTTTCGTTCGGCCTAAGTTTCACTTTACCTAGACTAGTCGTTAATGAAGGATGTTTTCCCTATCAAACAAGGACCAAAAATGAACGGGAGAAAATCTAGAAGCGATGCTGAGTGTTGCATCTGTGCAAGAATGGGGAAGACCCATTTTTAGTTTTGCGAGGGATCCTTATGAATTGAACGAAGCGTTTAACATTCACCTGTGCAACGTCATACTGGTGAACTCTGTTCAGCTTGCCGCAAGCAAAGTTATTCAAGAAAACATACAGAAAAAGACAGAGGTAATAGCCTACCTACTATTCCAGTGTAATAATACGACCAAATGAGTACACTAATACAGGGGCGTTGTGGGGCCTGTCTTTTAGGGGGGGGCCAAGACCCCGAAATTTCCGAAAAATGAATTTTTCTAAGTTCGCCCTTTTCTCCGTTTGCGAGACGCTCGCAGTGGCTAATGGAAATTTTCTTGGGTTTATTGGTTAGGTCCATTTGAACAGCGATGAAGAGGCCAATCCTCCTGGGATGAAACCCAACGGCTAGACCCGGCGGGACGAAATTCATATACGGGGTGGAGAAATGAAATGCGAGCGAAGCGAGCAAAAATTTTTGCGACCACATTCTTTACCTCGTTAGAAAGTGCCCCTTTTTGTGAAGAAATCGCCGCTGAAAGGGGCAGCAGAACTTGACTGACAGAAGGCTTTCCTGGGAAATTTTCAAAGTAGAACTTGAAAATCACTTGAATGGATTGGTTTTTGCTGTAATTGTATGAAATATAAGCATGATAGCTCGCTAACTCTGATAACTTCCTGACATCTTCATTTCTTTAAATCTTCATAAGCTTGACTTTCAGAGCCTTTTTCAGTGAAAAAGGAAACAATTTGGGGCTGAACCGAAAATATCCTGTGTGAAAAGAAAATGCATAATCCATGGTTGTTTTGTGGCAATGAATAATAACTATCAGTAATGAAAACCTCTCCGTGATGTACGGCAGTATTTCATTAACTTAAATTGTTAAGTGCCATCTTCCAATGTATATTTCAGACCTACCTGTTTCAATTAATTTTTACTTCCGAAGCGATGAGCTTTTTCTCAAGGTCTTCATACAAAGCCTACAAAAAGTCTTGTTTTGAATTTTTTGAGGCTCTGGTACCCTCTGATACGCAGTGTATGTAAACCACTCTGCTAAAACGAGAACCAATATGTGGAAAATTTCTATGGGATGCAACGAAAAGTGCACGTGTTGTAGCTAAGGTTGTAGGAAGATGTCAAAGCAATGCACACAATCTGAATCGATCAAATAACAGTATTAGCCCAAGCCAAAAGCCCAAAAGTCAGTCATTTTCCAACGAAACCTTAAAATTTCCGAAAAAGCCAACGATTTGAATTTTAGGGTGGGCCATGGCCCCCCCCCTGCCCCCCCGGTCACGACGCCCCTGCACTAATAAGGCATTTGTTATTACTGCATTTTATACACATACTTTCTATAAATAATGTAGGATACCCTATTTATAGATGTTTGGGCATCCTTTCAATAAAAATAACATATATGAGAAACATCGGTCTTGGGTTAGCAGCCAGTTTCTTAAATTTTAGGCCATATTACTCGAAAAGTTTCTCATTGGTTTCTTACATCGCTAGTGCTCTAAATATAAAATAACTTATTTTGTTAAAAGGGCCCCAAAAGTATCTAGTAAAGTCTAAACAGAAATATCAACAGACATCATTTCAAAGCAATGTCAAACATTTTCATTTCAAATAATCTGTGAAAGTTGAAGCTGCAAATAGCAAAAGTTTCTTTGGTTTTTTTTAATCCAAAATTCATGAAAAATTAAGCCTGAAGGTTCTTCTTATAAGCAGTTTCTGTAAAAATCTATATGTGTTACAGAATCCTTACCAAGAGCTAATACATGCAGGGCAACATCTTCTGCAATTTCTAAATCTTACATGGTTGACATCAAAGTGCTAGAGAATGTTTTGGTCTCACAAAGGAAATGCCTACACAGAATGCACGTATTTTTTATAAGAAACCAAGAAGTTGGGCCAGTACTGAAAGTTTGTTAAGATCATCAGATATTCAAAATTCAGA
The DNA here is from genome assembly GCA_039566865.1 of Aurelia coerulea. Classification (NCBI taxonomy): domain Eukaryota; kingdom Metazoa; phylum Cnidaria; class Scyphozoa; order Semaeostomeae; family Ulmaridae; genus Aurelia; species Aurelia coerulea. The sequence goes on along the minus strand of CM076949.1, from coordinate 13,559,764 downwards.
GTGTCTTATGAGTTTCTTAAAGCTCTCATGACAATCTTCATGTTTACTGCCTGTGCCATCCTGAACGTATCGAAACAAACAATTTTGAAGCCTTTTCAATGTTTACAAATTTCTCAAGCACCTTCCGAGTAATATGATACAAGAATTGAGCGAAAATAAAGTAAAGATATGCTAAGGATTTCCTTGACTAGAATAAATACTGTAGTTTCTTAACTATTTTTCCCCACTGGAGATTCTTAAATTTTCAGCGATCCGAGAGCTGAGTTTCTTATAGGCAATTTCTTACACACAAAATACGTGTATTAATCTAAGATGCAAGCAGGGTATATCAGTTTCAAGACAAAAACAAACAAGAAGTGTATGTTAAGAAAAGACTATTTCAGTAAAATTTGCAAAGGCATCATGCAATCATTTTTTTGTAATTGTATCATGTTCTTTCAACTCAATTTTCATAGTTTCAGTTGTTGTCATCATCATACAATTTCTGATGTAAATCTATTTTGAAATAAATCACACTGAAATGGCTTTCATTGATTGGCAATAAGAGAAGAAATCAGTGATAAAGATTTAAATGGTTTTGTTATACAAAAAGTAATAATATTTAAGCTGCTAATCCAAAATTATAAGTAATTGAGGAGGAAATATTTGACAAAACTCATTCTCCCTTTACACTGTTAGAAGTGTTCTGAAGGCCTTTTTGGATTTAAGGCAACTAGAATCACCCAAACTGGCAGCTCTCTTCCTCCAACATTTCTGCCTTGTTAAACTATGCTTACTAATTTAATGTCTAGTAGTTCCTTAATGGTCTTGCCATCCTTCTTTACTATGTCTCTCCTTTTGCTGTCTCCTTCCCTCTCGATTTGCTTCCATTCCTCTTGTTCCGCTCTCTCCTGCTTTCGCCTCAATTTTCTTATTCCAGTCCTCTTCCCAGATGTATGAACTGATGTTTCTAGAACATAATCGAAGGATGAAATATTTGTTGTATGAAATTATACCTTGAAATAATCAAACTCTAGCCTGATAAAGACTGTATCCGTGTAACATATGCCCATTAAGATCAAAACCTGTCTCCAATTTGTACCTTTTTTGGAAGCCATGTACATTAAAATGTCTATGAATTCCAAATCAGATAGTTCGAAAAAAGGCATAGTTAGAATATTCATGTAAGGTTTTCTGAACTTGCATAGGTATATGTTTGATGTTGCTTTGCATGGATCCATTCATTTTAATAATAGTCAATTTGTTTCGCGGTAGTTTCTTTGGATCATCTAGCCTTTCTTTGAAGGAAATAATATGAACTGAATATTAATTATGGAAATGATAAAATAATGTTGATTCAAATTCATCTGAATTTCCAGTTATTTGCGTTCTTCTCCAAGGAGACAAGATGAACACCTTCGATTCTTTGTGAAAACCCCTCCGAGTTTCAACCCGTCCTATTCATTTAAAACCAAATAATTCAGAAAGCGAAGGGTGCATTATTATTATTCAAAACTTTCTGCATCTATTAGTATATGTTTCATTTTGAATCAAAGCTGTTGATTATTGGTTGCAAGGTATTTTATAGTGAGTAGTTTTGGAGGTTGTTCTCGTTCTTCTTCAAGGGGAAAGATGAACGCCTTCGATTCTTTGTGAAAACCCCTCCGAGTTTCAACCCGTCCTATTCATTTAAAACCAAATAATTCAGAAAACGAAGGATGCAGTATTATTATTCAAAACTTTCTGCATCTATTAGTATATGTTTCATTTTGAATCAAAGCCGTTGATTATTAGTTGCAAGGTATTTTATAGTGAGTAGTTTTGGAGGTTTTTCTCGTTCTTCTTCAAGGGGAAAGATGAACGCCTTCGATTCTCTGTGAAAACCCCTGCGAGTTTCAACCCGTCCTCTTCATTTAAAACCAAATAATTCAGAAAACGGAGGGTGCAGTATTATTATTCAAAACTTTCTGCATCTATTAGTATATGTTTCATTTTGAATCAAAGCCGTTGATTATTGGTTGCAAGGTATTTTTTAGTTCGTAGTTTTGGAGGTTGTTCTCGTTCTTCTTCAAGGGGAAAGATGAACGCCTTCGATTCTTTGTGAAAACCCCTTCGAGTTTCAACCCGTCCTATTCATTTAAAACCAAATAATTCAGAAAACGAAGGGTGCAGTATTATTATTCAAAACTTTCTGCATCTATTAGTATATGTTTCATTTTGAATCAAAGCCGTTGATTATTGGTTGCAAGGTATTTTTTAGTTCGTAGTTTTGGAGGTTTTTCTCGTTCTTCTTCAAGGGGAAAGATGAACGCCTTCGATTCTTTGTGAAAACCCCTCCGAGTTTCAACCCGTCCTATTCATTTAAAACCAAATAATTCAGAACACGAAGGATGCAGTATTATTATTCAAAACTTTCTGCATCTATTAGTATATGTTTCATTTTGATCAAAGCCGTTGATTATTGGTTGCAAGGTATTTTTTAGCTCGTAGTTTTGGAGGTTGTTCTCGTTCTTCTTCAAGGGGAAAGATGAACGCCTTCGATTCTTTGTGAAAACCCCTCCGAGTTTCAACCCGTCCTATTCATTTAAAACCAAATAATTCAGAAAACGAAGGATGCAGTATTATTATTCAAAACTTTCTGCATCTATTAGTATATGTTTCATTTTGATCAAAGCCGTTGATTATTGGTTGCAAGGTATTTTTTAGCTCGTAGTTTTGGAGGTTTTTCTCGTTCTTCTTCAAGGGGAAAGATGAACGCCTTCGATTCTTTGTGAAAACCCCTCCGAGTTTCAACCCGTCCTATTCATTTAAAACCAAATAATTCAGAAAACGAAGGATGCAGTATTATTATTCAAAACTTTCTGCATCTATTAGTATATGTTTCATTTTGAATCAAAGCCGTTGATTATTGGTTGCAAGGTATTTTTTAGCTCGTAGTTTTGGAGGTTGTTCTCGTTCTTCTTCAGGGGGAAAGATGAACGCCTTCGATTCTTTGTGAATACCCCTCCGAGTTTCAACCCGTCCTATTCATTTAAAACCAAATAATTCAGAAAACGAAGGGTGCAGTATTATTATTCAAAACTTTCTGCATCTATTAGTATATGTTTCATTTTGAATCAAAGCCGTTGATTATTGGTTGCAAGGTATTTTATAGTGAGTAGTTTTGGAGGTTTTTCTCGTTCTTCTTCAAGGGGAAAGATGAACGCCTTCGATTCTTTGTGAAAACCTCTCCGAGTTTCAACCCGTCCTATTCATTTAAAACCAAATAATTCAGAAAACGAAGGATGCAGTATTATTATTCAAAACTTTCTGCATCTATTAGTATATGTTTCATTTTGAATCAAAGCCGTTGATTATTAGTTGCAAGGTATTTTATAGTGAGTAGTTTTGGAGGTTTTTCTCGTTCTTCTTCAAGGGGAAAGATGAACGCCTTCGATTCTTTGTGAAAACCCCTTCGAGTTTCAACCCGTCCTATTCATTTAAAACCAAATAATTCAGAAAACGAAGGGTGCAGTATTATTATTCAAAACTTTCTGCATCTATTAGTATATGTTTCATTTTGAATCAAAGCCGTTGATTATTGGTTGCAAGGTATTTTTTAGTTCGTAGTTTTGGAGGTTTTTCTCGTTCTTCTTCAAGGGGAAAGATGAACGCCTTCGATTCTTTGTGAAAACCCCTCCGAGTTTCAACCCGTCCTATTCATTTAAAACCAAATAATTCAGAAAACGAAGGATGCAGTATTATTATTCAAAACTTTCTGCATCTATTAGTATATGTTTCATTTTGAATCAAAGCCGTTGATTATTAGTTGCAAGGTATTTTTTAGTTCGTAGTTTTGGAGGTTTTTCTCGTTCTTCTTCAAGGGGAAAGATGAACGCCTTCGATTCTTTGTGAAAACCCCTCCGAGTTTCAACCCGTCCTATTCATTTAAAACCAAATAATTCAGAAAACGAAGGATTCAGTATTATTATTCAAAACTTTCTGCATCTATTAGTATATGTTTCATTTTGAATCAAAGCCGTTGATTATTGGTTGCAAGGTATTTTATAGTGAGTAGTTTTGGAGGTTGTTCTCGTTCTTCTTCAGGGGGAAAGATGAACGCCTTCGATTCTTTGTGAATACCCCTCCGAGTTTCAACCCGTCCTATTCATTTAAAACCAAATAATTCAGAAAACGAAGGGTGCAGTATTATTATTCAAAACTTTCTGCATCTATTAGTATATGTTTCATTTTGAATCAAAGCCGTTGATTATTGGTTGCAAGGTATTTTATAGTGAGTAGTTTTGGAGGTTTTTCTCGTTCTTCTTCAAGGGGAAAGATGAACGCCTTCGATTCTTTGTGAATACCTCTCCGAGTTTCAACCCGTCCTATTCATTTAAAACCAAATAATTCAGAAAACGAAGGATGCAGTATTATTATTCAAAACTTTCTGCATCTATTAGTATATGTTTCATTTTGAATCAAAGCCGTTGATTATTAGTTGCAAGGTATTTTATAGTGAGTAGTTTTGGAGGTTTTTCTCGTTCTTCTTCAAGGGGAAAGATGAACGCCTTCGTTTCTCTGTGAAAACCCCTGCGAGTTTCAACCCGTCCTATTCATTTAAAACCAAATAATTCAGAAATCGAAGGGTGCAGTATTATTATTCAAAACTTTCTGCATCTATTAGTATATGTTTCATTTTGAATCAAAGCCGTTGATTATTAGTTGCAAGGTATTTTTTAGCTGAGTAGTTTTGGAGGTTTTTCTCGTTCTTCTTCAAGGGGAAAGATGAACGCCTTCGATTCTCTGTGAAAACCCCTGCGAGTTTCAACCCGTCCTATTCATTTAAAACCAAATAATTCAGAAAACGAAGGGTGCAGTATTATTATTCAAAACTTTCTGCATCTATTAGTATATGTTTCATTTTGAATCAAAGCCGTTGATTATTGGTTGCAAGGTATTTTTTAGCTCGTAGTTTTGGAGGTTGTTCTCGTTCTTCTTCAAGGGGAAAGATGAACGCCTTCGATTCTCTGTGAAAACCCCTGCGAGTTTCAACCCGTCCTATTCATTTAAAACCAAATAATTCAGAAAACGAAGGATGCAGTATTATTATTCAAAACTTTCTGCATCTATTAGTATATGTTTCATTTTGAATCAAAGCCGTTGATTATTGGTTGCAAGGTATTTTTTAGTGAGTAGTTTTGGAGGTTTTTCTCGTTCTTCTTCAAGGGGAAAGATGAACGCCTTCGATTCTTTGTGAAAACCCCTCCGAGTTTCAACCCGTCCTATTCATTTAAAACCAAATAATTCAGAAAACGAAGGATGCAGTATTATTATTCAAAACTTTCTGCATCTATTAGTATATGTTTCATTTTGAATCAAAGCCGTTGATTATTAGTTGCAAGGTATTTTATAGTGAGTAGTTTTGGAGGTTTTTCTCGTTCTTCTTCAAGGGGAAAGATGAACGCCTTCGATTCTCTGTGAAAACCCCTGCGAGTTTCAACCCGTCCTATTCATTTAAAACCAAATAATTCAGAAAACGAAGGGTGCAGTATTATTATTCAAAACTTTCTGCATCTATTAGTATATGTTTCATTTTGAATCAAAGCCGTTGATTATTGGTTGCAAGGTATTTTATAGTGAGTAGTTTTGGAGGTTTTTCTCGTTCTTCTTCAAGGGGAAAGATGAACGCCTTCGATTCTTTGTGAAAACCCCTCCGAGTTTCAACCCGTCCTATTCATTTAAAACCAAATAATTCAGAAAACGAAGGATGCAGTATTATTATTCAAAACTTTCTGCATCTATTAGTATATGTTTCATTTTGAATCAAAGCCGTTGATTATTAGTTGCAAGGTATTTTATAGTGAGTAGTTTTGGAGGTTTTTCTCGTTCTTCTTCAAGGGGAAAGATGAACGCCTTCGATTCTCTGTGAAAACCCCTGCGAGTTTCAACCCGTCCTATTCATTTAAAACCAAATAATTCAGAAAACGAAGGGTGCAGTATTATTATTCAAAACTTTCTGCATCTATTAGTATATGTTTCATTTTGAATCAAAGCCGTTGATTATTGGTTGCAAGGTATTTTTTAGCTCTTAGTTTTGGAGGTTTTTCTCGTTCTTCTTCAAGGGGAAAGATGAACGCCTTCGATTCTTTGTGAAAACCCCTCCGAGTTTCAACCCGTCCTATTCATTTAAAACCAAATAATTCAGAAAACGAAGGATGCAGTATTATTATTCAAAACTTTCTGCATCTATTAGTATATGTATCATTTTGAATCAAAGCCGTTGATTATTGGTTGCAAGGTATTTTTTAGCTCGTAGTTTTGGAGGTTGTTCTCGTTCTTCTTCAAGGGGAAAGATGAACGCCTTCGATTCTCTGTGAAAACCCCTGCGAGTTTCAACCCGTCCTATCCATTTAAAACCAAATAATTCAGAAAACGAAGGGTGCAGTATTATTATTCAAAACTTTCTGCATCTATTAGTATATGTTTCATTTTGAATCAAAGCCGTTGATTATTGGTTGCAAGGTATTTTATAGTGAGTAGTTTTGGAGGTTTTTCTCGTTCTTCTTCAAGGGGAAAGATGAACGCCTTCGATTCTTTGTGAAAACCCCTCCGAGTTTCAACCCGTCCTATTCATTTAAAACCAAATAATTCAGAAAACGAAGGATGCAGTATTATTATTCAAAACTTTCTGCATCTATTAGTATATGTTTCATTTTGAATCAAAGCCGTTGATTATTGGTTGCAAGGTATTTTATAGTGAGTAGTTTTGGAGGTTTTTCTCGTTCTTCTTCAAGGGGAAAGATGAACGCCTTCGATTCTCTGTGAAAACCCCTGCGAGTTTCAACCCGTCCTATTCATTTAAAACCAAATAATTCAGAAAACGAAGGGTGCAGTATTATTATTCAAAACTTTCTGCATCTATTAGTATATGTTTCATTTTGAATCAAAGCCGTTGATTATTAGTTGCAAGGTATTTTATAGTGAGTAGTTTTGGAGGTTTTTCTCGTTCTTCTTCAAGGGGAAAGATGAACGCCTTCGATTCTTTGTGAAAACCCCTCCGAGTTTCAACCCGTCCTATTCATTTAAAACCAAATAATTCAGAAAACGAAGGGTGCAGTATTATTATTCAAAACTTTCTGCATCTATTAGTATATGTTTCATTTTGAATCAAAGCCGTTGATTATTGGTTGCAAGGTATTTTATAGTGAGTAGTTTTGGAGGTTTTTCTCGTTCTTCTTCAAGGGGAAAGATGAACGCCTTCGATTCTTTGTGAAAACCCCTCCGAGTTTCAACCCGTCCTATTCATTTAAAACCAAATAATTCAGAAAACGAAGGATGCAGTATTATTATTCAAAACTTTCTGCATCTATTAGTATATGTTTCATTTTGAATCAAAGCCGTTGATTATTGGTTGCAAGGTATTTTTTAGCTCGTAGTTTTGGAGGTTGTTCTCGTTCTTCTTCAAGGGGAAAGATGAACGCCTTCGATTCTTTGTGAAAACCCCTGCGAGTTTCAACCCGTCCTATTCATTTAAAACCAAATAATTCAGAAAACGAAGGGTGCAGTATTATTATTCAAAACTTTCTGCATCTATTAGTATATGTTTCATTTTGAATCAAAGCCGTTGATTATTGGTTGCAAGGTATTTTATAGTGAGTAGTTTTGGAGGTTGTTCTCGTTCTTCTTCAAGGGGAAAGATGAACGCCTTCGATTCTCTGTGAAAACCCCTGCGAGTTTCAACCCGTCCTATTCATTTAAAACCAAATAATTCAGAAAACGAAGGGTGCAGTATTATTATTCAAAACTTTCTGCATCTATTAGTATATGTTTCATTTTGAATCAAAGCCGTTGATTATTGGTTGCAAGGTATTTTATAGTGAGTAGTTTTGGAGGTTTTTCTCGTTCTTCTTCAAGGGGAAAGATGAACGCCTTCGATTCTGTGAAAACCTCTCCGAGTTTCAACCCGTCCTTTTCATTTAAAGCCAAATAATTCAGAAAACGAAGGATGCAGTATTATTATTCAAAACTTTCTGCATCTATTAGTATATGTTTTATTTTGAATCAAAGCCGTTGATTATTCGTTGCAAGGTATTTTATAGTGAGTAGTTTTGGAGGTTTTTCTCGTTCTTCTTCAAGGGGAAAGATGAACGCCTTCGATTCTCTGTGAAAACCCCTGCGAGTTTCAACCCGTCCTATTCATTTAAAACCAAATAATTCAGAAAACGAAGGGTGCAGTATTATTATTCAAAACTTTCTGCATCTATTAGTATATGTTTCATTTTGAATCAAAGCCGTTGATTATTGGTTGCAAGGTATTTTTTAGCTCGTAGTTTTGGAGGTTGTTGTCGTTCTTCTTCAGGGGGAAAGATGAACGCCTTCGATTCTTTTTGAAAACCCCTGCGAGTTTCAACCCGTCCTATTCATTTAAAACCAAATAATTCAGAAAACGAGGGGTGCAGTATTATTATTCAAAACTTTCTGCATCTATTAGTATATGTTTCATTTTGAATCAAAGCCGTTGATTATTGGTTGCAAGGTATTTTATAGGGAGTAGTTTTGGAGGTTGTTCTCGATCTTCTTCAAGGGGAAAGATGAACGCCTTCGATTCTCTGTGAAAACCCCTGCGAGTTTCAACCCGTCCTATTCATTTAAAACCAAATAATTCAGAAAACGAAGGGTGCAGTATTATTATTCAAAACTTTCTGCATCTATTAGTATATGTTTCATTTTGAATCAAAGCCGTTGATTATTGGTTGCAAGGTATTTTATAGTGAGTAGTTTTGGAGGTTTTTCTCGTTCTTCTTCAAGGGGAAAGATGAACGCCTTCGATTCTCTGTGAAAACCCCTGCGAGTTTCAACCCGTCCTACTCATTTAAAACCAAATAGTTCAGAAAACGAAGGGTGCAGTATTATTATTCAAAACTTTCTGCATCTATTAGTATATGTTTCATTTTGAATCAAAGCCGTTGATTATTAGTTGCAAGGTATTTTATAGTGAGTAGTTTTGGAGGTTTTTCTCGTTCTTCTTCAAGGGGAAAGATGAACGCCTTCGATTCTCTGTGAAAACCCCTGCGAGTTTCAACCCGTCCTACTCATTTAAAACCAAATAGTTCAGAAAACGAAGGGTGCAGTATTATTATTCAAAACTTCCTGCATCTATTAGTATATGTTTCATTTTGAATCAAAGCCGTTGATTATTAGTTGCAAGGTATTTTATAGTGAGTAGTTTTGGAGGTTTTTCTCGTTCTTCTTCAAGGGGAAAGATGAACGCCTTCTATTCTCTGTGAAAACCCCTGTGAGTTTCAACCCGTCCTATTCATTTAAAATCAAATAATTCAGAAAACGAAGGGTGCAGTATTATTATTCAAATCTTTCTGTATCTATTAGTATATGTTTCATTTTGAATCAAAGCCGTTGATTATTAGTTGCAAGGTATGTTATAGTGAGTAGTTTTGGAGGTTTTTCTCGTTCTTCTTCAAGGGGAAAGATGAACGCCTTCGATTCTCTGTGAAAACCCCTCCGAGTTTCAACCCGTCCTATTCATTTAAAACCAAATAATTCAGAAAACGAAGGGTGCAGTATTATTATTCAAAACTTTCTGCATCTATTAGTATATGTTTCATTTTGAATCAAAGCCGTTGATTATTGGTTGCAAGGTATTTTTTAGTTCGTAGTTTTGGAGGTTGTTCTCGTTCTTCTTCAAGGGGAAAGATGAACGCCTTTGATTCTTTGTGAAAACCCCTCCGAGTTTCAACCCGTCCTATTCATTTAAAACCAAATAATTCAGAAAACGAAGGGTGCAGTATTATTATTCAAAACTTTCTGCATCTATTAGTATATGTTTCATTTTGAATCAGAGCCGTTGATTATTGGTTGCAAGGTATTTTATAGTGAGTAGTTTTGGAGGTTTTTCTCGTTCTTCTTCAGGGGGAAAGATGAACGCCTTCGATTCTTTGTGAATACCCCTCCGAGTTTCAACCCGTCCTATTCATTTAAAACCAAATAATTCAGAAAACGAGGGGTGCAGTATTATTATTCAAAACTTTCTGCATCTATTAGTATATGTTTCATTTTGAATCAAAGCCGTTGATTATTGGTTGCAAGGTATTTTATAGGGAGTAGTTTTGGAGGTTGTTCTCGATCTTCTTCAAGGGGAAAGATGAACGCCTTCGATTCTCTGTGAAAACCCCTGCGAGTTTCAACCCGTCCTACTCATTTAAAACCAAATAGTTCAGAAAACGAAGGGTGCAGTATTATTATTCAAAACTTTCTGCATCTATTAGTATATGTTTCATTTTGAATCAAAGCCGTTGATTATTAGTTGCAAGGTATTTTATAGTGAGTAGTTTTGGAGGTTTTTCTCGTTCTTCTTCATGGGGAAAGATGAACGCCTTCGATTCTCTGTGAAAACCCCTGCGAGTTTCAACCCGTCCTACTCATTTAAAACCAAATAGTTCAGAAAACGAAGGGTGCAGTATTATTATTCAAAACTTTCTGCATCTATTAGTATATGTTTCATTTTGAATCAAAGCCGTTGATTATTAGTTGCAAGGTATTTTATAGTGAGTAGTTTTGGAGGTTTTTCTCGTTCTTCTTCAAGGGGAAAGATGAACGCCTTCGATTCTCTGTGAAAACCCCTGCGAGTTTCAACCCGTCCTACTCATTTAAAACCAAATAGTTCAGAAAACGAAGGGTGCAGTATTATTATTCAAAACTTCCTGCATGTATTAGTATATGTTTCATTTTGAATCAAAGCCGTTGATTATTAGTTGCAAGGTATTTTATAGTGAGTAGTTTTGGAGGTTTTTCTCGTTCTTCTTCAAGGGGAAAGATGAACGCCTTCTATTCTCTGTGAAAACCCCTGTGAGTTTCAACCCGTCCTATTCATTTAAAATCAAATAATTCAGAAAACGAAGGGTGCAGTATTATTATTCAAATCTTTCTGTATCTATTAGTATATGTTTCATTTTGAATCAAAGCCGTTGATTATTAGTTGCAAGGTATGTTATAGTGAGTAGTTTTGGAGGTTTTTCTCGTTCTTCTTCAAGGGGAAAGATGAACGCCTTCGATTCTCTGTGAAAACCCCTCCGAGTTTCAACCCGTCCTATTCATTTAAAACCAAATAATTCAGAAAACGAAGGGTGCAGTATTATTATTCAAAACTTTCTGCATCTATTAGTATATGTTTCATTTTGAATCAAAGCCGTTGATTATTGGTTGCAAGGTATTTTTTAGCTCGTAGTTTTGGAGGTTGTTCTCGTTCTTCTTCAAGGGGAAAGATGAACGCCTTCGATTCTTTGTGAAAACCCCTCCGAGTTTCAACCCGTCCTATTCATTTAAAACCAAATAATTCAGAAAACGAAGGGTGCAGTATTATTATTCAAAACTTTCTGCATCTATTAGTATATGTTTCATTTTGAATCAGAGCCGTTGATTATTGGTTGCAAGGTATTTTATAGTGAGTAGTTTTGGAGGTTTTTCTCGTTCTTCTTCAGGGGGAAAGATGAACGCCTTCGATTCTTTGTGAATACCCCTCCGAGTTTCAACCCGTCCTATTCATTTAAAACCAAATAATTCAGAAAACGAAGGATGCAGTATTATTATTCAAAAGTTTCTGCATCTATTAGTATATGTTTCATTTTGAATCAGAGCCGTTGATTATTAGTTGCAAGGTATGTTATAGTGAGTAGTTTTGGAGGTTTTTCTCGTTCTTCTTCAAGGGGAAAGATGAACGCCTTCGATTCTCTGTGAAAACCCCTCCGAGTTTCAACCCGTCCTATTCATTTAAAACCAAATAATTCAGAAAACGAGGGGTGCAGTATTATTATTCAAAACTTTCTGCATCTATTAGTATATGTTTCATTTTGAATCAAAGCCGTTGATTATTAGTTGCAAGGTATGTTATAGTGAGTAGTTTTGGAGGTTTTTCTCGTTCTTCTTCAAGGGGAAAGATGAACGCCTTCGATTCTCTGTGAAAACCCCTCCGAGTTTCAACCCGTCCTATTCATTTAAAACCAAATAATTCAGAAAACGAGGGGTGCAGTATTATTATTCAAAACTTTCTGCATCTATTAGTATATGTTTCATTTTGAATCAAAGCCGTTGATTATTAGTTGCAAGGTATGTTATAGTGAGTAGTTTTGGAGGTTTTTCTCGTTCTTCTTCAAGGGGAAAGATGAACGCCTTCGATTCTCTGTGAAAACCCCTCCGAGTTTCAACCCGTCCTATTCATTTAAAACCAAATAATTCAGAAAACGAAGGGTGCAGTATTATTATTCAAAACTTTCTGCATCTATTAGTATATGTTTCATTTTGAATCAAAGCCGTTGATTATTGGTTGCAAGGTATTTTTTAGCTCGTAGTTTTGGAGGTTGTTCTCGTTCTTCTTCAAGGGGAAAGATGAACGCCTTTGATTCTTTGTGAAAACCCCTCCGAGTTTCAACCCGTCCTATTCATTTAAAACCAAATAATTCAGAAAACGAAGGGTGCAGTATTATTATTCAAAACTTTCTGCATCTATTAGTATATGTTTCATTTTGAATCAGAGCCGTTGATTATTGGTTGCAAGGTATTTTATAGTGAGTAGTTTTGGAGGTTTTTCTCGTTCTTCTTCAGGGGGAAAGATGAACGCCTTCGATTCTTTGTGAATACCCCTCCGAGTTTCAACCCGTCCTATTCATTTAAAACCAAATAATTCAGAAAACGAAGGATGCAGTATTATTATTCAAAACTTTCTGCATCTATTAGTATATGTTTCATTTTGAATCAGCGCCGTTGATTATTAGTTGCAAGGTATGTTATAGTGAGTAGTTTTGGAGGTTTTTCTCGTTCTTCTTCAAGGGGAAAGATGAACGCCTTCGATTCTCTGTGAAAACCCCTCCGAGTTTCAACCCGTCCTATTCATTTAAAACCAAATAATTCAGAAAACGAGGGGTGCAGTATTATTATTCAAAACTTTCTGCATCTATTAGTATATGTTTCATTTTGAATCAAAGCCGTTGATTATTAGTTGCAAGGTATGTTATAGTGAGTAGTTTTGGAGGTTTTTCTCGTTCTTCTTCAAGGGGAAAGATGAACGCCTTCGATTCTCTGTGAAAACCCCTCCGAGTTTCAACCCGTCCTATTCATTTAAAACCAAATAATTCAGAAAACGAAGGATTCAGTATTATTATTCAAAACTTTCTGCATCTATTAGTATATGTTTCATTTTGAATCAGAGCCGTTGATTATTGGTTGCAAGGTATTTTTTAGCTCGTAGTTTTGGAGGTTGTTGTCGTTCTTCTTCAGGGGGAAAGATGAACGCCTTCGATTCTTTGTGAAAACCCCTCCGAGTTTCAACCCGTCCTATTCATTTAAAACCAAATAATTCAGAAAACGAAGGATACAGTATTATTATTCAAAACTTTCTGCATCTATTAGTATATGTTTCATTTTGAATCAAAGCCGTTGATTATTGGTTGCAAGGTATTTTTTAGTTCGTAGTTTTGGAGGTTGTTCTCGTTCTTCTTCAAGGGGAAAGATGAACGCCTTCGATTCTCTGTGAAAACCCCTGCGAGTTTCAACCCGTCCTATTCATTTAAAACCAAATAGTTCAGAAACCGAAGGGTGCAGTATTATTATTCAAAACTTTCTGCATCTATTAGTATGTGTTTCATTTTGAATCAAAGCCGTTGATTATTGGTTGCAAGGTATTTTTTAGCTCGTAGTTTTGGAGGTTGTTGTCGTTCTTCTTCAGGGGGAAAGATGAACGCCTTCGATTCTTTGTGAAAACCCCTTTGAGTTTCAACCCGTCCTATTCATTTAAAACCAAATAATTCAGAAAACGAAGGATGCAGTATTATTATTCAAAACTTTCTGCATCTATTAGTATATGTTTCATTTTGAATCAAAGCCGTTGATTATTGGTTGGAAGGTATTTTCTAATTTGTAGTTTTCAAGCTCTTTGCGGTTCTTCGCGCCCTTCTTCGAAGGAAAAATACGAGAACCTGAAATCAATGTTAAAATTCCCACAGAACTTTTATCATCGCCATTTAAACTGCAAAAATAAGTTGACAAGACAAATATTTGAAGTTTTCTGCATTCAACTGTATGGGTTTCGTTATGATTCAAAATCCACATAAGTTGCTGTGTTAGGTTTTTCAGTAGACAGTATGCAGTTCTTCGCGGCCTTCTTCCAAAAAAAAATATAGAAACTCGAAATCGATGTTGAAATTCATTCAGAACTGTTACCCTCGCCAATCACTTAAAAAACCAAGCAAACTGCTAAAATAAGTTGACAAGACAAATATTTGAAGTTTTCTGCATTTAACTGTATGGGTTTCGTTATGATTCAAAATCCACATAAGTTGCTGTGTTAGGTTTTTCAGTAGACAGTATGCAGTTCTTCGCGTCCTTCTTCCAAAAAAAAATATGGAAACTCGAAGTCGATGTTGAAATTCACCCAGAACTTTTACCCTCGTCATTCGTTTAAAACCAAGCAAACTGCAAAAATAAGTTGACTAGACAAATATTTAAAGTCTTCTGCGTTCAACTGTATGGGTTTCATTATGATTCAAAATTTAAATTAGTTGCTGTAGGGAATTTTTCACGTGCATTTTTGTCTGCAGTTGACTTTAGGCCAAACTAAATTTCGGCCGCTGCAGCAACAGCTTCCTTTGATTTATTGCTTGTCTCAAGGATGAGATACAGTACTAAAACAATAAAAGAACTTACTGTGAGTAGACTACTTTGTTCTCTGAGGCTTCATCTCTTTGTTTCGTTGATTTGTGTATTGTTTTATTGTGGAGCTTCACTTCCTGCGTCCCTCTCTCCGGAAGTTTTTCTCGAAAAGAAAGATCTCGTGGTCTTGCGCAGAAAATATGCGCAAAGCGCCAAATACGAATGTCGCCTATCTTACGAGAAATAGTTTATAAAATCGGATGCACAATCGGACGTATAATCGAACGACAAAGTGATTGTCTGCTTTGGATAATCCGACGCGAAATCCAATGAAAAATCGAACGAAACATCGAACGTAAAGTATTCTGTGTAATCGGATGTGCAATCGGATGCGTCCGATTCCACTGTCTGGACAATGGTGATGATTACGATTATACGTTCGATTGCACTTCGGATTCCACTATCAATAATCGGACGGTGTCGTCGGATTATTCGAACGATTTCTCGTCCGATTGCACAATCGATTGCAGCCCTTTTTCACCTGTGATGGCCAAGGGCCCAGTGGCCTTGCATATGGCATAATTCAGTCATTTATTCATTCATTTTTATTTATTTAGGCACGGTAGCCCCGTCAATCCATATGAACTGCTTTTCAGGGGGCCGTGGCAAAACATTTACTAATTCAAAAGATCACTATATAATAGTTAACAAAAAAAAATAAAAGAATTCTCGTTAAGGCAAGTTTTTGATTCTTCTCTTAAAAGTGGCAAGGGAGGGTGCCTGTTTAGCATCAGGTTCAAGTTGATTCCAAAGCTTTGGTCCATGAAAAGATATAGCCCTCTGCCCATTGTTAGTTTTTCGTAATGGTAACGAGAGATCAGTATCGGTGTTTCTCAGTTTTCTGACATTTCGAGTAGAATTTTCTTCGAGCAAGTCTGAAAGGTACTCCGGGACCAGACCATTTAGCGATTTGTACATTGTGGTAGCTGTTTCGCTTCTGATAATGTCATTTACAGTAGGCCAATTTAAACTGCGAATTAATGCCATAGCAGGCGTATCAAATCGACTTTTAGTTACAATCCTAGCTGCTCGATTTTGCAGCTTCTGCAGGGTTTGCAGTTTAGTCACCCCACAGCACCCCCACACCGAACAACAGAACCGAAAATGGGGCTCATACCCCTATACATTGCACTCAACGTGTTTTGAGGTAAAAATTTCCTGGAATATTTCAAAAATCCAATTGCACGAGAAACCTTAGTACGGAGATTGTAAACGTGTTCTTCCCAATCCAAATTTCTATCGATTATCACACCCAGATACTTTGTTCGGTCTACATTTTCAACCTGAGAGTCACCAATAAAAAATACTGGATGATCAACAGCCTTGTCGGTAATTTTCTTAATTTTGGGCTGGGAACCTACAATCAAAGCTTGAGTTTTTAAAACATTCAAAGAAAGTTTATTACCCTGCAACCGTCGCTTCAAATCATTCAGTTCACTATTCAGAGTTTGGTTTATATCTACTAAGCTCGAAGAAGAGTAAGAAATACTGGTATCGTCAGCGTACATGGTCACTTTACCTTTCTTCAGAGAAAACGGAAGATCATTGATATAAATCAGAAACAAAAGAGGGCCAAGACAAGAACCCTGCGGCACACCACAGCGAGTATCTTCTGCTTTGGAACCTACCCCATTTACTTTGCAGAATTGCTTTCTATTGGTTAGATAAGACGTAAACCAAGTAAGTTCAAGATTATCAATAATCAACCGGCATTACCTATTTGAAGGTGTTGTGACACAGTGGTGTAATCCTCTGACTTTGCAGTCAGGCGGACAGGGTTCGATACCCGGTAGAGCCCCACTACTGGAGCGTCATGACAAGGGGTCACGGACTCGATTAGCGCTTAGCTACTTCTGTGATCCCAGCGCTTGGCGCTAAAACTGCAACTTCACCTTCAATGACAGTTCAGCCAATTATCGCTAAATTGACAGAAATGGAGTGCAATATGAACAGAAGTTGTAAGTTTAACAAATTCAGGGGGTTAATTATGTACAAGGAGATGGCATTGGGTAAGCGAAGTCGCCTCTCCCGCCCTGAAAATTTAAAGTGTACATGAAGTCAAAATTTCTTTTCAGCAATTCTATTCTACCAAAACGATATGCCTGAATTGATTGGTGAAGTCTTTTTTTAATTTGAAGCGTCTTTCCCAATGTTTTTGTGCCTCAAAAGCACCAATTTTGGGGGTCAATTGTAAAATGTCATGTTTGGCTTGGAGGAATGGGACTAGCGGGCCGTGACGCCAGTATGGAAAGTTGGGCAATTTTCGCTGAGACCTCAGGTGTGCAAGAAGGGTCTTCTATTGTTTATCTATTGTCTGTTTTGGATACTCTACTGTTTATCTTGGGTGTGCAAGTGCCACACTTTCCATACAGGCCGTGACGCACAGTTCAGAAGGGCATGCGAGGCTCAGTTTCATTTTATTCAAATTCCACTACACAAAATTTATAGTCACAAACGATAACTAAACTACAAAGATAAAAGTTGATATTACTGAAAATTATTACAATGATACGGAAAAAATACAATATAAAATTACAAAGAGGAACCAAATAAATTGTATGCAGGAATTACTTTCAGGAGGAGCTCTCTCAATAGGTAAACTAATCGAGGAGAGAGCCCCCCCCCTCTCTCTCTCTCTCTCTATCTCGAACAGCCAAAGTTTGGCCTTGTAACTTGAGTAGTTGAAGAGCGTGATAAAGAATGTGCTACTTGTACAGACGTAGACAACTGACTGATTATCATAAACATAATCAATCAGAAAGCGAAATTAGTCTGCCGTCGGCCTATGTAGACCGGGCAGCTCACGGCTGCAGTTTGCGGGCGCGCGGCTTGTGAGCATTTATCCAACAACCAACAAAAGTCTCCAACAAAATATAATGAGTTCTTCCTACTACGTAACTACCTAACTACGTCAATGGAGGACAAAGGTTTATTTTTGACAATGCAGAACTCAATATTACGAACCATGGACTACAGAACTACGCAACCAAGAGCCTTGGACTCAGGAACTAGAAACCGGCGGAGGAGAGTAACTCAATATTCTAAATCATTTACCTTTTGAACCATTACCCAACTGTAAATCCAAACATAATACACGTTTCCTTAGTGATAATCATTCAATTAATTTCTATTAAAATTAACCTGCTACAGTCGCATTTTGGTACAAATACTAATCGGCCGCACTCGCTGACTGTGTTATATCTAGTTACAGGTTATATACAACTCAGGCGCAAATGAGTAATTAAGGTTAACAAAAGGGCTTTCAGTGGAGGGCGCGCGATAACGCGCCAGTGCGCAGTACGTTCGTCTGGGAGTGATGGATCGTGCGCCCGGTGATAAAATATTTTCCTCAAAGAGAGCGATGTCAGATGCAGGAATTCACACTGGAAAACTTTGTGGGCAAATTCATTTTCAGTTTCAAACATACCTTGTACCTCCCTGGTGCTAATTTTAATGAATGGATGCAGTTGAGTTACTTTATTTGCTCATTCCACCAAAGTTTTGTTCACCGAACCTTTAGGCCAGGTTTAGGCCATCTCCTTCCGAGAAAATAATTTGTCTTAAATGTCAGACTTCTCAAGCAGGTTGAAGTTTAGATGCGTCTTGATATCACAAAACTATTTAAAGTCACTTCCTTCAATTCAATTGGCTCAACTGAATGTGTAATAAATACGTGTTTGAGTAATTTTTAGGAGTTTAAGCGAAATTTGGGGGAGCGGATTACCCATAATTTCTCGAGAAATATGACATATACCTTTATTGCCATTCGCTTTTTCTTTCGCATGCCCCATACAGTTCACATGAGTTTTTGGTCGCACACCTTAATTTATGAGCATGAAAGCCCTGTTAACATAGATTAGTATAACAATGGATGGTGTACAGTCCTACTACATATCCTAAGATAGTATCAAGTGAATTTGAATGAATATAAATAATTGGGTAATTCCATTCTAAAATGCACTTGTTGTTAATTTTTGAAGTAGCTCTTTCCTTCTGAATAATAACTAATTTTGTTTCTTCCAACTCTCAACTTTCTGAAAATACATAGATATTGCATTATTTTTCGTAGAATTTTTTATTTTTCTTCGCTTTCTAAACTCTGCTTTTAAGTCGGATCTAACATTCAATAACAGGAAAACTTTTGGATATCTCAAAAACAACCCTTATCAGGTGTTTTTGGCTGTTCATTGCAATTTGAGCTTCAAGCCTATAGTTTTCTTATCCAAGGAATTTTTTTATTACATTAGACATATTGAATTTCTCCAAAACAAAACAAGACTCCATGATGTAATGTCCGTTATAAAGGTTGGGTCTTTCTGGCATATAATACAAAATATTGGGCCTGGAGTGTCTATTTTCTAGACTTTCTTTCCTTGTTATGAATAGATAATTACCAGTTGCAGATTTATTGGTTTTGCTTTACTTTTTATCGCCTTAGAGCATAGCGGACATTACAAAAGTGTGCAACAGACACTCTAAAATAGTGAACCAGCATGGAGACTTTGGTGTTTTGTCTTGAAAATCATTAATATCACTGTCCACACCACTGTCAATGATTTCAAACAACTCATTTTATCGATGTATTAGATTTCAACCCACACAGAAATATGTTACTTAACAATCACAAAATAGTCATTATTGAACCCCAAGAGCTCCTCCACAGAGGCTCACAATATTGCTTGAAGTACTGCGATAACAGTTCTTCCTGGAAATTTGGTGATGGAAAGAAATGGTTTGCATTTTCAGTAGCTGCCATCTTAAAAGTTGATATTAACAACTCATCCAAAGGGTACATCATTTTGATTTGTAAATTTAGGTTGAATAGTGGTGTGACAAATAGGTAATATCCGTTACGAACCATGTGTAATGTCTGTTACACAAACTTTTAACAAAAAAATTCCAATTGAGACAGAACTTTTAATTAGAATCAATTGTTTAACAAAATTTTATCATAGCACATTTCAAGATAAGATTCTATATTACATTTTGACATATAATTGAGAAGGAATTACAGTTTGGAAATGTGCACTGAAGGGCATATCTTTTCCAGGGTGATGTCCGTTTCAGCAATGAAACAGTTGGTAAATCAACAAATTTATATGCTGTTAGAAATTGAGCAGGCTGTTTATTTTGAATTTTCTGTAGAAAACCAAATTTCTACTTCACAGCAAAATAACAACTGATGAGATATTTGACTTTCAAACCGAGGAATTTGCAAACCTTGTAATGTCCGTTACATGGAATCGCCCAATAGATTTGCAACTATGCTGATGACACAGCTATCTATGTGTGCGGTCATGAACTAGGGCATATTGTTTCTAGCCTTGAAACAGATGCTCAAAAGCTCTCTAAGTGGTTTCTTGATAACAGTATGAAACTAAATGCTGACAAATGTCATCTTTTGATCTTTGGAGAGAAAAGCACTGACTTATCAGTGCAAATTGGTGCAACTACGATAACAGAATCTGTTGAAGAAAAACTTTTGGGAGTAACGCTGGATAAGAATCTTGATTTCAAGAACCATGTGAACACACTTTGTAGAAAAGCTGGACAGAAGTTGCATGCACTTGCACGCATTTCAAACTATGTGGATGTTGAGAAACTGAAGACTATGTTGAACGCCTTCGTTATCTCTCAGTTTAGCTATTTGTCCACTTGTTTGGATGTTCCATGATGGGTCAGTTAAAGGGCTAATATCACAATTTACGAAAATGTGATATATAAGCATTCTTTCACCGCTGAATTCGATGAGAACACCCAAAACGCGATATGTAGATAATAAGTGCCCCCAAAAGCCCCTGAAAGTTGGGGAGGTGCTGAAAATTACCGCGCAAAGAAAGAGACTGGATCGAGTGATTGTGAAAGGTCTGTGACGTAACAGCAGGAAGCACGCTACGCGGAAGCAACCGAACCACTGTTGGGGAATCTGTCGCGTGCGAATAAAACTGAAGAAACAATCGAAATAAATGTCGGAAACAGCGTCTGAATCATCATGCAAATCAAAAAAGATCCATATCAAGATTCAAGATGACCCCATTTCCGATGAAGAATGGATGAAAAAATGACAAAAGCATACTGAAATGATAAGAAACTCACAACTAATCTTAATATGAACAGTCTTACCTCAGTTTACAAGGAAAATTATAAATTTCCGGCCAAATGATAAGATTCACCACGATTCACCACGCACGGGTTCTCCGCTAAACGGGCCCAAATTTACGCCTTTCACTTCATTCTCGTCAAAAGCACTTTCTTGCAGATGATAAGATATTACTGATCCCAATGCATGAAGTGTAATTCATATCAAAATCTTCATTGGTAGCCTGTGTGCAGACTTTTCATTGGTAAATTCCCAGCATTTGTGTCCTTCGGAACTCTCTTAGAAATGGCCGTGACCGTAAGCCTGATCGTAAATGAATGACAACAGCCATCAAAATTGACCTGCTGACACTAAAATCACAATACCTCCAAATTTTAGTGCAAAGACCTATTAACATCTGACACTATTGGAAAGGGTATTCTTTAAGTCATTCATAAATAATCGTTGTTCAATTCAAATATAAGTGCTACCTTGGAGAATTACCTCTTCTCTGCGGAACTACTGATGTCTTCTTTGGGGAAACAGGAAAATTTTTCTGATAATTCAACAAAGACGACTTATGTGGCTTTTACGATTCGGTTCTTTCTTTGATGGAAAACTTTTACCCCGATTTCATTTTATATCAAATTCATTCGGTATGACATATCCATCCCGGGAACAGAGGCAAACTGTCGATCGAAGTCTTTTGGTACGAAATGCTCCGACCAAACCCCGGAGTGCTTCTAATCGGTCCATTCTGCCTTCTATCTCTTTATAAATTCCGTCAATTTCTTCCTTCTCGTTTCCTCGCCTCAAGCTGGTCATCGCCAAAGAAGGCAGTTTATGGATAGAAATATCCAGATTTTTATCATAGATATTGCTCCAGTCAAAAACCATACACCTATCAGGCATGGTTGAAAGAACGGATTTGTGGACAGAAGCAAGAAGCAACTTTGTTCTGTTTCTCCCATGAAGGCCTACGCTACGACTCTCACGCCTTCCTGCTGTGACGCTGCAACGCTCGTTACCAATCTTCTGTTGTTTGCGCGGTAATTTTGAAATTTTACCGCAAATTCACTACTTTGGAGGGCTTTTGGGGGCACTTATTGCCAAAATATCGCGTTTTGGGTGATCTCATCGAATTCAGCGGTGAAAGAATGTTCATATATCAAATTTTCGTAATTGATGATATTAGCCCTTTAACAACAAAATAAATGAAATCCACGAGAGAGCCCCGAGTATCGCATACAAAGATAGTTGTTCAAATTTCGAAGATTTACTGACAAAAGCAAACACAGTGACCATTCACCAAAAGAATTTACAGTTGCTTGCTATTGAAATTTTTAAAACTCAGAGGAATCTCAATCCATGTTTCATGAATCAAATCTTTGTAGAGAAAGATACCAGATACACCCTTCGTAGTGGCAGAAATATTTTGGTACCAAAACCAAACACGACAGGGTATGGTATTGAAAATGCACGTTTCCTTGGATCTAAGATATGGCATGCAATGCCATTTTCCTTAAAAGAGTCCCACACTTTGAACAGTTCAAAACGAAAATTAAAAGCTACGATTTTGATTGCAACTGTAGATTATGTGAGCGATATGTCGAAAATTTAGGGTTTTTGTTGTGGTAGATTATTTACTATTCTTGTAAGCTGTATATTTAATTTTGTTATTAACATGTATTTAAGTTTTGGTTGCCATTAATTAGCTTCAGCTAGACCAGAAGCCAACCTAAAATAAAGAAGTTATTATTATTATTATTATTATTATTATTATTTTTTTTTATTTTCATATACATGGTGTCCCAGAAACATGTGTGCTGTTTGAATGGCTGCTGCAGAGCAGCCATAAATCCAATTTTCGCGTTCTAAGGATTTTGTATAGAAGAGACTTAAAGTTTGACAGAAAGTTTGAATAAATCTGATAAGTGGCTGCTGATTTATGGAGCAAGAAAATCAAAACCATTGGCTGCTTCAAAACCAGAGGATTTTTGGAAACCAGAGGCTTGTCAAAATCCCGCCATGATAATGAAAAATTCTGAATTAAGCGACTTTGGAGGGAACTTGCATGAATTTCCTGCTAAAACGGCAAAAGTAAATTGACCAGAAATGATTCCGAAATAATTAATTGCTAGAAAATTGGGCAGTAAGTGCAGCCACGCGGAATTTGCTAGCACGAACATACATCAACAACTTTTAGGTCGGTAATTGGACTGAAATAAATTATTTATTATCTTTTCCGGGCCACTGCACCTGTCACGCGACCGACGGCCGCGGAAAGAAAGAAACAGAGGCAGACAAATAAATGGTGGAGGTTGGGTGGGGCAAAAAACCAACTGCTCTCCTCTTGTGCAAAACAGCGTGCTGCTTTCCTCCATTCTCTGGCTTCTATTATTATTATTATCATTATCAATTTATTTAACTTTGGCAACTTATATCAACAAAGGTGATTCAAGCTAACAAATTAAATACAGAAATATATACCGGGTGTCCCAAAAAAGTACCCCCTTTTGAATCAACAAGGCAAAACCACGATAACATTTCGGGCCTCTTTGAATTCATGGCTACATTTGTTGGTCTTCAACTTAAATGCACATACCTTGCATTTGGAAATCGACCACCAAACACTGGAGATATAAGTTCACAAGGTCAAAATTTGGAGTGCAGCTGAAACCAGAGGTTTTGAGAAAAGGCCTAGCCGTAATTTGACACCAAACAGGCATTTTGCAAACGAATTTTGGACTTTGACCTTTACTTTTCATTTTTGAAAAGATCTATACCTTGAATTACTTCAATTGTTCTTGAAGTGACTGTTCTTTTGAGGAATCGGTTCTGCATTGCATTCGATCCCAAGTGTTTTGTATTAAAGAAGAGGAAAAGGAGCACGTGCACGCTTATTTTGGAGATGTGGCACGACTTTATCATTCTTACCACATTTTCACTATATTTGTTTAATCAGCGCCATGTCCATGCATCTTTTATTCTTTTCAAAAGCAAAAAACGGTAACTTAAAGTCTACAGGTACTTTGGAAAATGTCCACGGTACAAATCATGACTAGGCCCTTTTTCAAAACCTCTGGTTTTGGGTGCACTGTAAATTTTGACTTTGCGAAACTGTATCTCCGGTGTTTGGTGGACGATTTCTAAAGTTCTATTATTATAGTAGGCCTTAATTAGCTGTAATTTAGCTATTCATTATTTTAGCCTACTTTAAATAGATGTTTAATAATAATAATAAGAATAATAATAATAATAATAATAATAACAATAATAATAATAAATGAAAGGTGTGTGCATCCAAGTTGAAGATTGAAAAATGCAGCTGTGAAGTCGGGGAGCAATGATGTCTTATTGCTTGGTTCCTATTTCCAGTCAAAAGGGGTACTTTTTTCTGAGACACCCGGTATATACAAGTAAAACTAGTCAATAAAGTTACAAAGTTCAAATTAAAATACAAAGTCCATATTAAAAATGGTGTAAACTCATAGAAAGTCGATTTGAGGAATGTATTGCCTGCAAAGTCGGCAGTCGCAGCCTTCATTGGTCCAATGTTTGATTTTATTCTTAAACTGATGCACATAATTTGAATCCTTAATTTCCTGAGGAAGAGAGTGCCAAATGCGCTGCCCTCTGTATCGGATTGTTTCAGTACCATGATTAACTGTATGTACCATAGGAAGTAAGAATGTATTGGTATTTCTCACATTATATGTGAGACTTCTTTGCAGGAAAATTTCGTCCATAAAACTGGGGTTTAAAATTTTTAGCAGTTTTGAACATTTCAGTCATTAGCAATTGCACATTTCTCTGATGTATTGTTGCTGCCGAAGGCAGCCTAACTATTCTGCTTCAATCAGCGAACGAAATTAGCCTGTCTGCCTGCTGTGTGTCTGTCTGCTGTCGTCAGGCTTTGTAGATAGACGGGCCAGCTCACGGCTGCGGTTCGCGGGCATTTATTGTGAGCATTTATCCAACAAACATATCCTTGTGAGCATTTATCCAACAAACAACGACAAAAGTTCTCCAACAAAAGATAATGAGTTCTTCCTACCTACTTAACTACCTAACTACGTCAATGAACTACAAAGGTTTATTTCTGACAATGCAGAACTCAATATTACGGACCACGGAACCATGGAATACAGAACTACGGAACCAAGAGCCTTGGACTCAGGAACTAGATACCGGCGGAGGAGAGTAAGTCAATATTCTAAATCATTTACCTTTTGAACCATTACCCAACTGTAAATTCAAACATAAGACACGTTTCCTTAGCGATAATCATTCAATTAAATAAAATTGACCTCGCTACAGTCGCATTTGGTACAAATACTAATCGGCAGCACTCGCTGACTGTTGTTATATCTAGTTACAGATCTATCTTTTTCTAAGAAGGTTTCAAAGCTGGAAGTATAGTCTTTATACGCAATTCGTAAGGCTCTCTCGTGCTGCCTATTGCTGTTTTTATTCATCTTTCTGCTATGGAACATCCATACCAAAGAACAGTATTGGAACTGGCTAGTTACAAATGCTCTCATCAAAACTTTTAATTTATCAGTTCCTAGATGTGCGGACATGCGTGACAAAGCAAATAGTTTGTTACCAGCCTTTCTACAAATATTGCTTGCATGCTTTTCAAAACTGAGATTTGCATCAATCAAAACCCCTAAAAGTTTCTCCTCTTGTGAATTATTGACGGAACAGTATATTTATGCCGACATCTTGATCTGTTCTTTCACCAACAATCATAAAGTGGCATTTACCTTCGTTAAGTTTCATGTAATAGTTTGCGAACGATTCGATTATAGTTTTAGAGTCATTTTCTAACCTGGAGATTACATTTTCGAGATGCACATCGCACGTATAAATGGTTGTATCATCGGCATAGTTACATATATCTGTCTCTTGAATCGATAACAGAAGGTCATTCATGTAGATATTGAAAAAGGGAGGTCCAAGGACGGATCTTTGGCGAACACCAAGCTGAAGATGTTTATAGTTACTGAAAGCACGTAGGTGAACAAGCACGAGCAAGAACAACGGTAAAAACCGTACTTTTAGTTATGGACAACTGATAAACATGCCAAAACTACTTATTGTACTCCCCACGAGCACAGACATTTCCCGTGCAGCTGATACGCACCAATGTGCAAAGTTAGGACCAACTATTTTAACAAAAAGACAAAGATACAACCGTGATCACAAGGGACACAGTCCTTAGACTAAGAAACTAAACAAACATCACTTCCCATTAACTACGATTAAATTTCATTCAATAGCTATTTATAAGGTCAAGTAAGGAAATAAAATCCTCTGGTTTTGAAACAACCACTGATTTTGACTTTCTTTCTCAATAAATCAGCAACCACTTATCAGATTTGCTCAAACATGGTGCCAAACTCTAAGTTGAAATCTCGTCAATTCAAAATTTGAAAAATGGGTCAAGTTGGATTTATAGCTCCTCCACATTAGCCATTCAAACAGCGTACATGTTTTTTGGGACACCCTGTACACCAGATGAAGTTTTCCTGGAACGAATATTTTCAATCGAATCCACTTAATAGTCTGTGAATTTGCCTTTTGAAAAAAGCTCAGACACCGCTATGGCTGATATGGGTCATGTTCAGTGGTTGCAAAATGTACCGGTTAGTAATGTCAGAGTCTAGAGAATTTCACAACCAGCCGTCGACTCTGTTACCTTTTGCTGGAGGTGTTGTGGCGCAGTGGTGTAATCCTCTGACATTGCAGCCAGAACAGTCAGGTGGACAGGGTTCGATTCCAGGTAGAGCCCTACCACTTGAATGTCATGACAAATGGCCGCCGACTGGATTAGGCCTGTTCTACTTCTGCGATACCAGTGCTTGGCGCTAAAATCCTCAACTCCACCTTCATTTTCACCGGAGAAGAATTTTCATGCTTCAAATGGAATCTTAAGGCAGTAATTGAAATGTTTTTGGCTGTCTGTTTCTCGGGAAATTGGTCATGTTACGGAAACTCTCTTCAAATGGAGCAAAGTCAAATTTCATAAAATCAGCATTGAACTGCAACTACATTCTTTTGGCGACAGAAAGAAGACATTGTTAGTTCCTCCAACATAAAATTCGGCTGGAATACAGTACTGCTTTAGTAATGGAAAAATAAAAGATTTAGTGACTCGGTTTGAGACGCTCCTGCATAAATGAATTTTGCTTCCTGCTTTTGAGTTCCTGAACTTTGTTGTTCAATTTACCATTGGAATTTCTGTCAATTCAAAGTTTCGCTGAGCTTCATTTTTGTGTCTCAAAACTCCATCCGCAAGAACATTTCCTGATCTTTGAAGATCAACTGACAAATTGCAGGTCATTGTACATTTTAAAATTCATGTTGAAGGCTATCCTCAACAGATCATTCTGTCCATAAGATCTAATCTGTGCCTCTTTTATAGAATAACTGGTACGTTTATTCGGTCAATGAGTTATGTAGTTACATTATATAATTAATGTCCCTCCCCTTTAATTTATGGAGACCCAATATTTAGGATATATCTCTGCCTTTTAATCCTTGAAGGTAAGAAACGCTTTTGTATTCACCATATGCAATGATGATTTTATGAGATTTTGACTTTGCTCCATTTGAAGAGAGTTTCCACAACGTGAACAATTTCTCGAGAAACAGGCAGCCAAAGATATTTCAATTACTGCCTTAAAATTCCATTTGAAGAATGAAATTCTTTTCAGCAGAAGGTAACAGAGTTGATTGCTGGTTGTAGAATTCTCAAGACTCTGACATTACTAACAGGTACATTTTGCAGCCACTGAACATGACCTATATCAGCCAGTTTGGTGTCTGAGCTATTTTCAAAAGGAAAATTCACAGACTAGCAAGTGGATTCGATTGAAGATATTCATTCTAGGAAAACTTCAGCTGGTATATATTAACAAGTGACAAAACAATTTGGAATTATTCATACCAAACTTTGTAAAATATTTTTTAAATCTTATAAATTGCACAAACATACAATTTTGTGCCATTTTGAAACAAAGAGCAGATGTTTCGACCGCTGTGCAATGTGCTTTTTGCGTCTGCACAAGCCGCCAAAAACAGAAAGGTGAGAGGGGTGAAGTTTCTGGGGGCTGCACGCAGTTACAACGGAATCTATTGTGATCCAGGCCTCTAGAGACGCGGTTTGAGATTGGGTGCATACGGAAAGTGTTGAGAAGGGGATCAAGTATGGCTGAGAAATCATCGACCCTGGAAAGCTTCTGTAAAGATGGATTATTTGCCTTTACTTTCCTTGGGCTGAATACGATATTTAGCAAGAAAAAATCAAAATAGAGAATGAGATTTGGTGGAAAAACTGGTGGCTGCCGCAAGCTGAACGTTTTTGGATTTTATCTGCAGGACATGAGCATAATTTTGAGACAGGTCAGTATTCTTGAAAAATTGGCTAAGTGCTGCATTTTTTGCCATAAAGTTAGTGCTGTTTTCGATGACGAAAAATATGTCTTGTTTGTTTACATGTAAACAGGTAGCTTGTAGGAAGGTCTAGAAAGTGAATATTCCATGGAAAGTTTTCTTCTTTCCTGCTTCGTTAGGATGTATATTTTCATGCGGGTCATTTTCTGATGGGAAAGAGGGACAATTTAGTAGCCCCAAAAAACTGAAATTTGCGCAAAATCTAGTGGCTGCCGCAAAACGAGACTATCGTCATTGCGTTGGCGAGATGTTCAGCTTCAGATTTCCCAAACCCATTCTTGTCGAAAAGTTGGCTAGCATTGTTAATTTTCGTGTTTTAGTTTGTAAACATAATTTGGACAAACTACGGCATCCATGCCTAGGCCATTCTATTGTCTTAGCATTCTTGCTGTTGTTGTCGCTGGATGGCCTTCTGTTTTTCAGTCCTGCCTTTTTTGTACTCATAGTCTCCTCGTGCTCTGATGCTCTATTACCTTGTTTCGTCATGTTTTTACAAGGAATATTTGCCTCTTCAATGCACAATAAAATTAAAACTTAGATTGTCATCTTATGACTTTTGTTAATTGCTTTGAGTTCCTTTTTTCATATCAAAATACCAGAATTTATTTGTGATTGATTCACCTACGAATGGCCCACATTCTGTTTCTGCACAGCAAGAGAGCATATTCAGTTGTCTTACAAATTTTAGCAATAATTCCACAATTAGTGTCAGTTATTACTGTATGTCTATCGCCAGTTTTTTTATCTCTGATTTTTACAATTGGGCACTTGGTGGAAAGAACAGTTTGAAGAGAAATCTCTAATTTCTCCTTTATTTTTTCCCAGATACTACAAACACCAAATGTGCTTGCTCCTGATACAACTCCTCCAAGTTGCACATTTTTGCTGGACCCTGCAAAATGTTCAACACACGATTCCCAAAGAAGAATGGACACTGTTTGAATAGGGTGGATTTTAGCAAATCTTGAGGCATTGAAATATCTCCACTTCGGCTTGTGTAAAAGTTTCCAAGTATGTAAAAAATGTCCAAGGAGTTTCAGATTGATTCCTTTCCTGCTCCTAAGGTTTGAATCATTTGTTGGTGATGTCGGATGTTGGTGATAAGTTGGTGATGTCGGAATGCAGCTGTAAAGTCTTTAGGCATTTTTCTGTGACTACACCTGATAGCTGTTGTATTTTCTTGTTTGAAATCCTCAGCTAGCCATAAATAGTAGGATCTTGTAAATTTGGAATTTGTTGAAACTATATCTTACCATAAGATGCAAAGATCCAGAATAAACAATCATGCTGAAGATGGAGGGGAGGAGGGGCGGTTATCAAGATGGATTGTATTCCTATTAAGAATTTTAACGATTTTGTAAGGATTCAATCAAAGAATGCTATGTATCGAATGGTAAAGATTCCTCACTGCCATCTTTGAAGTAGTCAGTGCCTTATGAAAAAGGTCATGAGTTTGAAGAAGAGGTGTATGAACCATGGGGGGCACTGGGAGCTCATGCCTACCAAATTGTGCAATTATGATGAAAAAGTGGGAACTATCTGTCCTTGTAGTGTTATGCCCCCCCCCCAAGTTTAAGATGTTTCCTACGGCTCTGGTTTGAAGGAGTACTGTATTGCAGCACATTCGCAGCATAGGGCTCAAATCTTTCAAATTTTGAATAAGGTCGGTGAAAAATTCTATTGCAGATTTCTTTGAATTGGATGGCTTGAAAGGAACTTTTGGTACTTTGCTTAAAATCTGCCTTGGAAAATTTATGATATCTTGATTGTTTTCAAAATAGCAGCAATTTGATTACTTTGAAAAAATTCACGGAAAAATTTTTGAAAAATTCAAATCATCGTAAATCCTAAACTAATAGAGGAAACATTACAGAACCTTCAAGAAGACCATTGTTTATGGAGGTCTACAATATGGTGGCAAGCAGAAATCTGTAGCTTTTCTAGTTTAGGATTTAGAAATTTGATGACGTCATAGCATCAAATTTAATAAATGCCACCATATTGAAACTAATCAAGGTATCAATAAATTGCCACGGCAGATTTACAGCAAAAAACCCTAAGTTCCTTCGAAGCTATTTATTTCAAAGAAAACTGCAATAGAATTTTACACCAACCTATTTCAAGATTTGAGCCCTTTGTTCACATTTGCTCCTAAAAACAATGGTATCCTATTGTTGTACAAACTGGCACCATTTCATACCTCAGAAGAACATTGTGACATAGTCTACCACAACAGGATGTCATTGCTTTTAGAGGTCAATCACCAGCGCACTTTTGATATCAACCAATTGTAACATTAAATCTAAATCAGTTGCTATGATTTAAGGGGATGGGATTTGCCCCCCCCCCACCTTCAAGAAGAAAACTCTGCTTTCTGCTTGTTGTCCAAATTTCGGCAAGAAATACACCCAGAACTGTGATAGTAACCTCCACCTCCTCTTTTTATCTGCTTCAGATAAAATGAAGGGGAGTATGCAATACAATGATCACTTAAGGTTACTGTAACTGTTCAGACGACAAATTTTCGATTTTTCGTTTTTTGTCATAATCTGATGGTACAAGTATTTGAGGACTGTTTAAACCAACTCACTTCCAGAAATAGTCACAATTACTTATAAATTTGAGCATTTTAAAAGGAGCAATCATGTTTCTCAAAAGTTGCGGGAATATACATTAGGGGATTAAAGTAAACTCACTTGACCTTGCAGCTATGTTCGTGACATCCCGTGCTGCTATGTTATTGATATAATGCTTTACCAATACCGCGCTTAAGCCTAATTGCTTGACCTTTCATGCATAATCGTATTTCCCGCAATTTTTGCTTCATTTTGATAAAAGCCTGATTTCTCGAAACAGGATTCCGGGGTACTGGTGGGTAATAAAAAATCTTTGTGTACCCAACAGGCCAATCGAATCGCTTGAAACTTGGCACACAGGGTCACAAAGCATAAAACTGCGAAACCGTGTCAGCGATTTGTGATAGATCCAATGGTCCGATTTTTACAAGGGTCTGAAAGTTAAAAAAGACATTTAAGAAATTTGCATTTATTTAAAATGATATCATTTCAAGAAAATACCTTTTATCAGAAATTCGTGACACGGTTTTGCAGTTCAGGGCCTTAAGTCTTTGGTAAGTAGATAGTCGTGGTCCAACGATTATCATTGGGGTACACAAAGATTTTTTCGCAAGGGTGGTCGATTTTGTCTTAAATCTAGAATAAATCATTCGTGATTTTATTGAATCAACTGAATATATTTTTATGATATTCTTCGTTTAATTCTGCGTCAAATGATGCATAAGTTTGTTTGGTATATTTTGACGAACGGCCGTGGTAAACGGAGTTTCTTAATCGCCGCCTGAACGGTTACAGTAACCTTAATTAGTTCGTTAAATCGAGGAAATCCAGTAAAAAATGTTATTACCACACTGTCATTCAATTTTTGGCTCTTCGAGTTTGGTCTGCATCCATCACTGGTCTGAATGTTTCTGGCTGAACCTGAGAGGAGCCTAGTATTACAACTAAAACTGATTAATAACAATCTTTTGCTGGACATTGTGAAATAAGCTACCAATAATCATTTTTGAGTCAGTTCTTCATTTCGATCGCCGCTGCTAGCTATAGAATCAGCTGATTCAATTTCTGCTTTCCACCGTTGTGATTATCACGTGATCACTTCACCTCGTACCCAGGAGCGATGCATGACGCTTCTGCGCGCGCATAAGAAACATATCTGCTCTTTGCTCCATTTTGATACCCAAGTTTTTTTCAAGTGGAAGCTTTTAGAAGTTTTTATTTATTTCAATCTGAATTTTAACAGCATGATAGCACAAGATTATTATTTGCAGTCGTTTGATTTTTCCGTTTTAACAGGAAAATTCATACAAGTTCCCTCCAAAGTGGCTTTATTCAGAATTTTTCATAAATATGGCAGGATTTTGACAAGCATCTGCACAACGTTGCAAGCTGCAACTTGCAATATCTTTTTGCTGGTGATAGGCTGCGTCTGAAATTATTTTCACGCAACAGAATTTGCTACAGAGTCCTGTAATTCAAATAAAAAATCATTGAAAGTGTCACTTCATCTTTGATCGAGCTGTCATCGAAAAACTTCAACCAGCCATAGAAAATTAACCGTTCAAGTTCTGAAGCTGAAATCTGGAATTTGACCTTGTCTTTAGGTAACAATTATATGAGAAAAGTTTGAGAAACTTTTGAGAGAAACTTTTGTATATATGCTCACTACTGTGGTTTAATCATTCTTTTTCTGCTGCTAAAGCTTTAACACATTTTTTCATGACAACTAGGTCAAGCCCAAAACGTTTAGTATTTCAAGCTCTAAGCGGACTGTTTTAGAGGTTCCTTTTTTATGTATTGATAGTCACACGCACAAACAAAACACCTTTATCTG
This sequence comes from Aurelia coerulea, assembly GCA_039566865.1. NCBI lineage: Eukaryota > Metazoa > Cnidaria > Scyphozoa > Semaeostomeae > Ulmaridae > Aurelia > Aurelia coerulea. Next base: position 13,527,135 of record CM076949.1, on the reverse strand, counting down.
ATGATCATGATCTGCCTGCATATTGACAAGGGCGATATGACGACCTTATAGTCGCCCAGTTGCAGTTAATTTCTAATTTTTGGTTTGCAAAACTTACCTATGTTCTCCTTAGTGGCTTCTTCTTTCGTAAATTTCTTGGTTTTGCTTTCTAAACGACATATATTTCTCAAGTTGAAATAAACTGTTGGATCGTGGTGGCAGCCATTTGCAATTTAATACGAAAGTGAGACTGTTCTCAGCCTCCTCTTGCTCTTGAATTATTGCCAGCGTCAAAAACGTCGAAAGGAGGAATGGGTCTGTCATGCGCTGTCTCTTATCCAATCAGGAAGCTATAAGCGTGTCATGTGACGGTCCACGGCTCGTTACCTTCATTCGGTTTGAAAAGCCCGCGCAACAATACAGCAACCAATGAAAATTGAGAGGTGTCAGGACACGCCTCTATATATGGTAGTGGCTGGGTTACAAGCCTTGGTAGATGAAAAAAACAATAAGAAACAGCGCATGACAGACCCATTCCTCCTTTCGACGTTTTTGACGCTGGCAATAATTCAAGAGCAAGAGGAGGCTGAGAACAGTCTCACTTTCGTATTAAATTGCAAATGACTGCCGCCACGATCCAACAGTTCATTTCAACTTGAGAAATATATGTCGTTTAGAAAGCAAAACCAAGAAATTTACGAAAGAAGAAGCCACCAAGGAGAACATAGGTAAGCTTTGCAAACCAAAAATTAGAAATTAACTGCAACTGGGCGACTATAAGGTCCTCATATCGCCCTTGATATTGATGTAGAAATCAAGAAAGTGCTCCAATACTTTAAAGAGTAGCCTTAATTTCAAAAAAGGCCTGTTACTTGAGTGTCAAAATCATACCCACAAAGCTGCTGGGTGCATCTCTGCCAAATTTGCCATGTCAAAAGTTTTTGGTTTTTAGTGTATCATTTTCTGCCACAATCCTGTAATCCAGTCCTCCAAAAATGTTCATTCATCTGTATCTTTCATAAAAGATGCCTATTTTCCTAATCAAATAAAAAATATCAAAGTGTCATTCAAGTGCATTCTTTCTTTCATGTTTTGGTGTTTCATAAGTACATTTGAACTATATGAAAAAGTTATGCACCCTTTTGCAAGGGTTGATGCTGGATTCAATGCCAAATTTCTGCGCTCATTGTGATGTACAGAAACAGGAGCAAATGCTCTATGGTTCATGACCGTTGATGCGTCAGAAGGTACAATGCTGTCCTGGAATTTTCAACGGAAAATGGGCCCCTATTGGCAGGCACATCCCCGGGTGCTCAATGTATTAAGTAGACCCCCCGGGCCCCGAACCAAGAACTCCATCAGTAGTCACACAAATCGTGGGGGAATGATATAGAGATAAGCCTGTGTGGTCAACTCAGTTAACCATAGCTAATAAGGGAAACATTGTCGATGTTATTTTTGACTCTCATAATTCGACGATAAATCGGGAGACCCAACGCTTCAGCAGTATGGGTTTTTAGGGCTCTTTATAACTGCTAGAGGAACCTGGTATAAAAGCTACGTACGCTTTACTTGTTGTCAAATTCTATCAAAAGGTAATGATGGGCCTTAAGCCTACAAAGTGCTAATCATTTTGTTTCATGTTGTCTTGCCTGTTCGATGAATGGAAAACGTGCTATTTTTACAAAACAAAGGAGCTAAGCGCGCAGTTTAAAGTGAAAGGCCACTTAAATTTATAGAAGAGGTAGATTCTCACGCGTCCTTCATCACCGTAGGGTCAGCAAACACCAGCATGTTTGGTCAAAGGTTTTCGAAATCTTTATTTCATACTTTAGCTTGACAACCACCAAACGAAAAATCAGTAATCGCTATTCATGCTTGAATACCGTTCTGCAATTGATACATAGGGGTTATCATACTCATTAAAGCTGTTTTATTAGTAACAAATTTCAATTGCAATATTTAACTTCTTAATTTCGTAGATCTGTAGGGAGTTATAATATCAACTGTTTGTAATTTAGGTGTCAGATGTTTACGATGCATTCATTCACCTGATCATGCCGTATGGATGTACGGCAAAACTTTGGGAATTTTTATCTATGTATGTGGAAAATGAAATTTCGCATCTTTCTTTTCCTTATTAACACGTGTTTATCCTGGAATAAAATGTTTTACTTGACTATATATGAACAAGATATGAAACAATTAATAAGCTAAGTGAAACGGATGATTGGTAGTCCTTTCTTTTCTTCTTTGCATTAAATCATCTTGGTGGATTTGTCCCTCTTTGCTCGTGTTACATATGTTTTCAGAATCTATTAAACCGATGTTGCCGTGATCCATGTGGCATGTATTTATGGCTCTACCCGGTTAGAATCATATGAAAAGAGTTCACATGTAATCAATTTGAATGAAACTAATTCTATCCAATTCAACCCAAGTCCATTCAGGAAAGTTTTCAAAGAAGCAAGACATTCCTTACTGCCATGGTTGTCCCACTAAAGACGCAAAAACCAGGCGAGAGATAGCTCATCCTCGGTTCTATCCTATCCTCACTCGGAAGATCGCCCCGGATTTCCTAGAAGGAGGATTCCAGTACTCCCATGGGAGCGTGCTGTCGTCTCACTACTCTCTTGGGACTAGGTATATAATGGGGTCACGCCAAGGGTTCAGTCTTCTAAGCTACGAGCTGCCAACAAGACATCAAATCGATCCCTCCCTCCTCCCCAGTCTCGTTTCTCAAGTGCTGTTCAGCTCTCTGATCTCCTCCCCTAATCCATGGGATTTATTCAGGCTCATTGTATCTCTTGAATAGATGAATCGTCAATGCAGATCTTACCTCTTTTAGTAGAAATCCCTGGCAGATACTGTACTCAGATAACAGTCCGCTCCGCTACATATAGATTCATTCTAATGGTCTTGGCAAAGTAAGCGGACTGTCGGAGATCAGTGATTTGCCCCACTGGATGTCTTTCCTTCCAAACAGCGAAATCTACTTCGCACCCCATATCTCTTCCGCATCGGAAGGAGGAAGACATCCCCAGTGAAAATAGAAAACCATTTTCTTGTTCGTTTTTGCATTTTAATTCACTGTAATGGCCAAAGCTAGAAAAGCCATGCTTTGCTTTGGTCGTATTGGAGTCAGATCTTTTTATATCTACCTGTAATAGCATTTAGTCCTGTATTCTATGAAAAAATTTGAATTGAGTTGAATTTTTTCAAAGAAATAACAAAATTTTGAGTGAATGGCCGTTCAATAGGATGATTTTTTGGTTGGAACTACCAGTAAATCTTTAAATTTTAGTGCCATTTATTATTTTATTAGAGCCAGTCAAAATTAAGGATCCTTTCAGAGCACATGGAACGTGGCTTTTCAAAATGGATATAATCATTCTATTTCTTTATTGCAGATTTCAATAATGAAGATGAGTCACAGAAGATAACTACACCACAAGGCTGTTATATTCATGGAGAGGTGGGCACTGGAAAAACTATTCTTCTTGATCTTATGTATGATTGTCTGCCAGAGGGAGCCAAGAAGAGAGTGCATTTTCATAATTTCATGCTATATCTTTACTCGGAATTCAACAAGTGGAACTTGTGCAGTGGTAAGGAGGCTGACTCAATGTCTTTAATTGGGCCCAACGAATACATTGCTGAGAAGCTAATGGAGGATTCCCGTGTGATATGCTTTGATGAAGTGCAAGTTGCTGATTATGCCTCATGTAGTCTGCTGGAAGGAGTTTTTCAGAGTCTTTTTTCCAAAGGAGCTATCGTTATAGCAACATCTAACAGAGCAATAAAAGACCTTGGTGATCTATCTATCAGTGAAAGCAGCGATGGAGAGCACCCAGTTGATAGTGTATTTGAAAGTGTTCGATCATTCAAGGGTTTGCTGCAATCAAATTGTGCATCCATTCATTTAGATTCGAACCATGATTACAGAACAAGCCTGAAAGAAGGAAAGAGCACATATTCTTATCCCATCACTGACGAGAACGAAGAATGGCTAGATCAAGCTTTTGGTCTAGCAATTGGAAGTGGACAGTCTCTTGGCTCCAGATTTCTTAACGTTTATGGTAGAAAAGTACTCATCCCGATATCATCCAATAACGGAGTTGCTAGATTCACTGCCAAAGAACTTTTCGATGAACCTCTTGGCCCCGCAGACTTTATTCAAATATGTAATAACTACAACACAATTTTCGTCGACAGAATTCCGAAAATGGGAATGCCTCAAAGAAATCAAGCTCGGAGGTTTCTTAGTTTCATAGATGCTGCCTATGAAAGTAGGGTTAAAGTTTATGCAACTGCAGAGTCAAAAGCTGAAAATCTCTTCACATTGTTACCTGCAGATGGAGATGAACCTGACAAATACGACGATCAGATGCACTTTGAAATGATTGGTGAAATAGCTTATGACCTGGCTTTGTCTAATCTTGATTTTCGTGCGCTTGGTATAATCACCGGTGATGACGAAATTTTCAGTTTTAAAAGGGCGATTTCACGACTGAAAGAAATGCAAAGTCTTCTTTATCAAATGAGACCACACAGAAAGCAATTTTTTGACCCATATACAGGTTCTAAAGAAGAGAGAGAAAACGCATTGGACAATCGAAGGAGCAGAATGGTATTACGGCAGAAATTACTTGACGAAATTGAGGCAAAGAAAAATAAAAACGACGACTTCGCTGAACTACGAGACACCATAGATGATGTGCTAGAAAATAACCCAAGTGGAGAAATGCAAGAGCAGTCTTTGAAGAAGAGGTATGAAGATATGGACTGGGGTGATGAAGCCAGCTATAGAACATGGAGCCAAACAGTTGCACAAAAGAGCAAATACGACGACATTGTCCAAAAACTGACTGAAAAGTTAAGGAGCAAAGGACCAAAACCGAAATTTGGAGAGAAGCATTTCTGGGGATTTGGATGGTGGGGAAAGGCGATAAAACGAATCATTCATCGAGACCCAGAAGATAAAGACAAGTAATTGAAGGCTGAGACTACGGTCACCCTTCAGCATTCCTTAAAAGTTGATTCTGTAATGCAGTCGTTGCGCTGTTTTGTGGTATGTTAATTTTGTTTGTTTGGTTGTTTGTTTTCTCTCCTTTAAACACCATCAAAACAATTAAAATTGTTTTTGTTTGCTTTTTAATTGCGGAACAGGATGAAATCCTAAATCATGGCATACTTGGTGAGTTAAAAATTTGTATCCATCATTTGAAACATATTTTTTCAAAGATTTTCAAATCGATTTTGAATATCCTAACTCCATTGCTTGAGTGAGGCTCTAGCTTATGGTTGTGGTAAACGTACGTAGCACAAGATTGGTTTTCTCTCCCAAAAAAACAAAGTATTTCCAGAATCTAGTAAACCTATGAAATCATGTGTACGAATGTAAGGATTCCTGCTATATCAAATAGTTTTGCAATTATTTTTAGGGTATTTTTGAGGGCTGAAAGAGTGTACCACCTTAAAAAAAACTATTTTGTGCCCTTGCATTGATTGGAACAAAATTTAACTTATGTCAACAGGAATTGCAGATCCTAAGCTTCCAAAGCGTGTCTCAGATACTTCTAATTCTTTCTTTGAAAATATACGTTTCAAAAGTTTGCATTTAATTTCTCAGCCCTCCCAAAGTTGTACATAGCTACCGGGTGAATCACTGAATAGGGTCCCTTTTGACAAAATACTGGTTTATCCAAGGGTAATTTCCCAAAATATTGAAAGCTGGAGATATATGAGCTCGCTCTTCAAAAAGGAGGATGCCTTTACGAAAAAGAACTACCGACCGATCACAGTCTTACCATCGGTATCAAAAATTCATGAAAGATTGATGCAAGATCAAATGCTACCTTTTGTCCAAAGTTTCCTTTCCCCTCTCCTTTGTGGGTTTCGAAAGGGCTATGGTACACAGTATGGACTTCTACGTCTAGCGGAAGCCTGCAAGAAGACAATGGACAGCGAGCAAACACTCCAGTGGTCGAAACCTGTTGGGAGATTAATTGAAGCGGCGAAAGAGGGATTTTTCTTTCTTTTGGGTGAAAGTCTTTGCAATCCTACAATAGGTCCGAAGAAATGTTGGTCAATAATAAATAACTTATTATATGAGATTAATTTTCCTGTTATACCACAGTTAATAACATGTTTTGTGTCCAGTTGCACCGAAAAGGCCTTTCTCTTCTACGATCTCTTTGTAAAACAATGTTCCGAGATTGAAACGAGCAGTATTTTACATCTTTGTTATGAGGTTTTTGAACGCAGTATTTGTGATGTTGCGATAACCAATGAAACAATTCTTAACGAGATTCGTGCACTGGATCCTAATAAGGCACTTGGCCGGGATGAAATTCAGTTAGAGTGATTCTTATACCGAGTGTCTCAATAAATAGAACCCTTTTTGACTGGGAACAGGAACAAAGCAGCTGTTCCTTTTCCTCTTTTTTGATACGCATAACTTTTGCAATGGAATGTTATGTGGGGACCGATTCCTCAAAAGAAAATTAATGTAAAGAACAATTGAAACGTTTCAAAATGTAATTCTTTTCAAAAGTAAAAACCAAAACATTGCAGTTGAAATTCCTTTGCAAGAAAAATGCCCATGACATCAAATCGTGGCTAGGCCCTTTTTCAGAACCTCTATTTATCTATTTAACATTTATGAAAGACATTTTTGCTGAAAAAGACAGCTATTATAGTCTGCGTAATGTAAATCACTTGCAGCTGCCGAAAGTAAGGACAACAATATATGGTACAGAAAATATTCAGTACAGAGGCTGCCTTTTATGGTCCTCACTTCCAAGCTTTTTGAAAGACTGAAGCACAATTCAAGAATTTAAAATGAAAATAAAACAATGGAATGGTGATTCATGCACCTGCAGATTGTGTAAAGTTTTTATTAAAGATTTGGGATATTTAGATTAATTTACTTTCTAGGTTATCCATTGTAAATCATAGCTTCTTTTAGTTTTGTTGGCCTTAATTAGCTTTTAGCTATTTTAATTGCAAAAGCCAACTTTAAATAAATAGATAATAATAATAATAATAATAATGGTTTCAAATGTACTCTAATTTTGGAATTTGCGAAGTTGTATCTCCGGTTTTTTATGAACGACATTAAGATCCAAGGTATGTGCATTCGAGTTGAGGCTTAACAAATGTAGCTTTGCACTTGGAAAGTCCCAATGTCCTATCGCTTTGTTCCTTTTTGCAGTCAAAAGGGGGTGCGTTTTTTTGAGACACCCGTTATGTGATATGTGTCTTTACTCGCCCCCCTTGAACCTGATTTGCGGAAATTGCTTAAAAAACAGGATTTTCCCTGGAAAAACGCACAAAGATTGTACCATTGCATAAAATGGCGTCCAAACAGGTAATAAAGAACTATCGACCAATTTCCCTGTTGCCAATTTTGGGTAAAATATTTGAGAAACTGATCTCTTCTAGTGTATACAGTCACCTCGAAACATATGGTCTTCTCTCCAGCAAGCAAGCCGGCTTAAACTTCAAAGCCGTGCTGCTAGGATAATAACGAATAGTAACTTCGATGCCCCAGGCAAACCTCTTATTGAAGGGCTGGGATGGAAGACCGTTGACCAGCTGGTTACTGGTGAATCTAAGACAATGGTCTTCAAGTCGCTGAATGAGCTTGCTCCACAATACCTGTGTGATCTCTTCACCAGAAATTCGCTCTGCTCATCATTTGGCCTTCGCAATACGGGGACCGACCTGAAGTTGCCGATGAAAAGGTCAGCAAATGGCCAGAGATGTTTCTCTTACAGAGGTGCAAAACTATGGAATAGCCTGTCAGCCGAGTCAAACAGGCAACCTCTCTGTATAGTTTTAAGAAAACTATTTAGAAACAGCCACTTTTCTTTCTTTCGTTTTTATTGTAATTTTGACCATTATTGTACATAGATTAAAAATATTGTAAATAAGGTTTCATAGTTTTATTTAATTAATAGCTTTTTTTGTACCGTTATACCTTAGATTGTAATTAATGTTTTTATCGGAGGGCCCCTTGAAAATCAACTCGTTAAAGGGCAACCCTCCTTAAAAGAATTAGAATGAAAAGAAAATGAAAATGAAATGAAATGTACAGTTAATCAGTTATTAGTTATAACCCATGAAAGTCTTTTGACTGTAATCCTGTGCTTGATCAGTTTTCTTAGACATATCTAAAGCATTTTATCGGGTATGGCACGGTGGTCTCATGTTCGGACTTCGTCGGGTTGGTGTGGTTGGTACTATCGGGAGTTTTCTATGCTGAGTGCAGATGTTGACTGAAGCAGATTACATCAATGTTCTTGTTAACTAATGGTACAGCTTGTTTTCTCTGATCATAGACAAACATGCCCCAATGAGTGAAATGCATGTCTCAGAGAAATGTTTCCCTTGGATTGATAAAGACCTTGGGCCCTAATGCAAACTAGGGATAAGCTTAACAAGGCTGCATCCAAACGAAAGTCCCAATTTCTCATGGAGTCATATAGGCAGGTCCGTAATAAGGTCAATACTATGAATTAGCTTAAGAAGCAATATTACCCGACAAGATTTCATTTCATTTCATTTTGATTTATTTTAACAGGGTTAAATACATTCAGTAAATATAAATTAACTGATTTACAATGTGCCCTGCTTAAAAACATAACTAACCTAAATACATGATATTACAAATAAACTTGAAGATCCTACATAAAAGAAAGAAATATATGTAAAAATAAAGGGACTCGGAAGTCAAACGTATGTGCTGAATGTTGAATTAGATTATCAGCCTCTTTGATCTTTCAAAAATGCTTTTAGCCTCGTTTTGAAAGTGGCTAGCGAAGGAGCAGTTTTTATTTCATTGCTCAGCTGGTTCCAAACAGTAACTCCTCGATACGAAAAGCTCCGCTGCCCATTTGAGCCTGTCAAGGCAACATGAAGGAATTGTTGAGTTGTTGCCTGTCAAGGCAACATTTGAGCCTTTCAGCCTGTCAAGGCAACATGAAGGAATCTTGGAAGACCATTAATGGGCTGCTTAATGAGAGATCAAAGTCTAGTAACATTGAATGTCTCAAAGACTTAGGTAATGAAACTTTTCACAAAAAGGACATTTCTAATGAAACGAAACGAAACGAAACGAAACGAAACGAAACGAAACGAAACGAAACGAAACGAAACGAAACGAAACAGAACTTTTGCTCTGTAGGTAAGGATCTTGCAAAAAAAATTGCTCCTGTTCCTAATCCCCTTCTGTCTATGACGTTAACAAAGATAAGGCTGGGTTCAACTTCAAGGCAATTGCGGTTAAAGAGATAAGGGCTGCTTTTGCCAAGGTTAAAACTGCAAAGAGCTTTGGGATTGACAATATCTCTAGCAATTTTTTTGAATTTGCCTTGCCTTTCATTGAAAACTCTCTGGCTGCCTTGTTTAATACTTCAATTGAAACACGATGAAGGAATTTTGTATGCCGCTGACCAAAGCGCTACGCGGCGAAAATATAATGATGGGCTTTTTGTGCGGAATGTTCGAAGCTACTTCAGTCAACCAAATTATGTCATGTACAATTTTGGTCTATCGCCTAATTCACATGTGAAGAACAAACATAGATGGAAAGCAGAAGTCAGCTTCAAAGAAAAAGTTGAATTTGATGATATTTCCTACGATATTTCCAAGTTTATCTATCTCTTCATATGCATTCCGCTAAAGTAACACCAAACAACGAACAACTCCCGACCAAAAAACACCTTGATTACGAATAATTCTACGAAAAACTACACCATGTAACAGTACGAAATTTTCAGAATGATTAAAGAAATGATCATGCTGTCCCGGGTATATTTCATTAGTTCTGGAAAATATTTTTAAGGGCAGAAAATTGATCTGTTATCACTCAGTACAATCTGCATTCCGAAGGGGAAACGCCCAACAACAAACAACTCACGACCAAAAAACCCCTTGATTCAAAATAATTCTCCAAAAAAACACCATGTAACGGTACGAAACTTTCAGGATGATTCAAGGAATGATTATGCTATCTCCTGGTATACTTTGTTAGTTTCGGAAAATATTTTTAACCCTATTCTACATGGGTAAATCAAGCACCACTTTCTCATGGGGGGGGGGCTAAAAAGGCCCCCCCAGATTTTCTAAGCAACCGTAGTGCCTATGGCAACCCAACTTGGTACCCATGATTACCAAGCAATTATGATTCTAAAAATAGATTCATATGCTAATTAGTCACATGATCCGTTGCTAGGCAACGGAAAAACAATGGAAATTTGCTGATTTTGGCTCTCCTCCTAAAAACGTAATATTTTCCACCAAAAATAGTCAATAAATAACTTTAAAGTTATAAATATGATACATATTGATTGTTCTTAATGAAAACTGTCAAAAATTCTATTTTTGGAATTCTATTGTTATCACAACTGTCAATCAAAGTCATGGTTGATACCTAAACAAGTTAGTTGTTGCTTTATAGGCATTTTAAATAGGTTTTTAGCAATAAAAACGATATGAAATTGATCTTGAATTGTTAATTAGTCAATTTTGATCATAATACACTAATTATTTCATATGTTTATTATAAATATGACGTCATATATAAGTATGACGTCATAGATCGTAAATTTTGCTGATGTCAGCAAAATACAAAAATTTATACATCAAATGAAAGTAGACTTCAAGACAAACTGATTGGTACCAATTGCATCGAAATCAGATGTGTACGAGGAAAGTTATGCATGTTTTACTGATTTTCTGAGAGACCTGTTGCCGAATATGGGCATGTCATAGTCACGTGACCAATTATATAACAATGAACTATTGTTAATTTGATGCAATCATAGTTAATAGAGGAAAACTCTGGTTATGAAACGCGGCAAATTTCAAAGGCGCGCGTCTTTGTTCTCGATTTGAACTTGAATGCACCCGTCACGTGACCATGACAGTGCACAAGTTTTCAGCATAGTCACAGGATGTTTTCAGTAAACATGGAGGATGACAGTGACCTATTCATATTCGGAGACGATTTCGATGCTATTTTGGATGCTCTCGAGGACGATGATGATATCCAAGAACAGTTTGATGCTGCAGTGGTACAGGTGCGTATTTTTTCTCTTTAGATTCCTTTCGCAGTGATTTTTCATATGGTGTAAGATGGACTGATTGTTGAAGTTCTGTAGGTTAGGGCATGGTTTGGGCATAGTCACAGGATAAGATAGTCTTGAAGCGAACAATGCGCTATTGTTCTAGCTCTTTGATAAAGATTTTGCTAGAGCCCGGACCTCCGAAGGTGCACAAATTTGACGCGTTGTGCACTTTCAGTGTTTGTTTCCAGTATTATTTGATTGTCTTCCTCGTATCTTCGCTGTTTTTTGCTATGCCTGGTGCAAATTGCTCGAACTTTGGATGTTCAACATCAAGAAGAAATAAAGAGCTAAGTATCTTCAAGATTCCTTTGCCAAATACTGACACGAACAAGAAGTGGAGAAGTGAATTGCTGAACGTCGTGACCAAAGATCGCATCATTGATCAGAACCTCCAGCGACAAATTGACACAAACAAGATATACATTTGCGAAAGATATTTCTCCCAGGATCAACTTTGGATTTGTAAGTAATATTTATGTTTTCTACATACGTACCTGCTCAAAGCTTTTGACATTTGCTTGGTAATCTTCCCAGTGATTTTGGATTCGCAGTAGGACTTTTTTAGGTTAGGCCTAAATCAGCAAACTCCAGCCAAACTCCTCTGCCTTTTCCCTTCGTTTGCCCCTTCGTTCCATTTGATAGCAGGGATACTGTATGTGCCCAAGACACGGTAAATGGTTAGTGATCCATTATCTTGGCATTGATAGTTTATTTACAAATATTTTATATTCATTGCAGTTAATTTAAGCCTTTTCAGATAGTGTGGTGAATTACTATGTTGCCTGTTCTTCAGGTTATCATGTTTACCAGATTTTTAGGCCTATTATGGAGAAAAACCAGGTATCTTGATGATGATTTATGTTTTATTCTATTTCATAGATCCAACACGAAAGGCACTTAAAGATGGAGTGTTGCCATCTTTGCATCTTCCCAAGAAGAGCATCTCTGTTTCTTCCCCTCCCCCACGTCCAACCACAGCGATCCAGAAGAGAGAAGAAAACATTTCTTCAACAGTCTTCCCATCTTCAATTCCTATGGCAGTTTACAAGAGCTTTCCTGAATTTCAGCAACGCATTTCAAAGCTAAAGCTTGGTGATTCTTGGCACATTGATTTGTCTGAGTCATTGGCAACCATCTCTTCCCACATCGATGAGTATTTGCTTCCTAAATTTGAAATCTTTGTGGACCCTTCTCTTCGATTTTCTTTGCGAGTTTTTGGTTGGATGCTGACTGAAGACCATGATTTGTATGGAAAATATGAGAGATCTTTTGCCAATGTTACCTTGTCCAATCTTATTCAAGAAATTGAACAATCTCTTTTGTGCAAAGGAATTGATATGCCGGATCCTAAAACCACTGCAAGTATTCAAAGGCATGTGATCCCAAGGAAGTTTTCCTTTCTTGAATTTCAACAAAGCTCTTCCCCAAAAAGATTTCTCCAAGATGAATTTCTTCGATCTGGGAACTGCCCTCTTTTAATATCTGCCAAAAATCAATGTTCTTGGTCTTGCTCTTGGTGCAAATCTTATGTATGAAAGCAGACGCAAAGAAAGCCGATTGAATGAACCTGCTAAGCTATTTGCTCCAGTTAAATTTACAGCCCCAGAGAGAATAAAGCTAACTTTGCAACAAAACCGTCTCAAATGCAAGCAACTTGAGCAACAAATTGAAGAAATGAGGCAATCCTTGGCCAACCATAGCAAACCAGTTGATCCTCAACTGAACCAAGATCTTCTTTCCTTGTTCAGTGGTTGTGACGAGAAAGACATGCCACCCTTCATGAAATTGTTTTGGGAGGAACAGCAAAGTTACATAAATGAGTCCAAATCAAGCAGCATTAGATATCATCCAATGGTCATCAAATTTTGTCTTTCTCTTGCGGCAAAATCTTCTTCCACTTATTCTGATCTTCGCTATGACAGCAAAACTGGCTCTGGAATTTTAGTCTTGCCAAGTCTAAGAACACTCAAAGACTATAAAAATTATATTCGCCCAAGAAGAGGATTCAATCCTGATATTATTAATGATTTGTCTAAAAAGACCAAAGGATTTTCTCCTGCTGAAAGATTTGTCTCCATTTTATTTGATGAAATGAAGATCCAAGAAGACCTGGTTTGGGACAAGCATACTGGTGAGCTTATTGGCTTTGTTGATCTTGGTGACATTGATACAAATTATGCCACTCTTCAAGATGTTCAACAGCTTGCCACACATGTTCTTGTCTTCCTCATCAAAAGTGTTGTCAATCCTCTTTCGTTCAGTCTTGCAACATTTGCTACTACTGGTGCAACGTCTTACCAAATCTTCCCCATCTTCTGGAAAGCTGTCAACATTCTTGAGAATATCAATTTGAAAGTCATTGCCGCCACTGCTGATGGAGCATCTACCAATCGTAAATTCTTCCGCATGCACAAAGCTCTTGATGGTGACAGTCAAGAAAATGTTGTTTATCGTGCCAAGAATCTTTTCTCTAAAGATGAACGTTATATTTATTTCTTCGCTGATGTTCCTCATTTGATGAAAACAACCCGTAACTGCCTTGCAAATTCAGGATCTGGCCGTACTACACGTTTCATGTGGAATGATGGCTTGCATATCCTCTGGTCTCACATTTCTCAATTCTATTTTGATGACTTGGCAGTGGCCTGAAGATGCTTCCCAAGTTAACCAGTGATCACTTCAATTTAACACCATATTCTGTCATGAGAGTCCACCTTGCTGTTCAAGTTTTAAGTGATACAGTTGCAGTCTGCTTAGATAAATTTGGCCCCCCTGAAGCTTCTGCAACAGAGAAATTCTGTTCTATGATGGACAAATTCTTTGATTGTCTTCATGTGAGAAATTCTGCTGAGCATGTTCTTAAGCGAAAGCCCTTCTTACAGCCTTATTCTGATGTTGATGATACAAGATTTACCTGGTTGGATCAATTCCTTGATTATTTCTCCCAGTGGAAAGATTCCATTGAAAAGCGTGAAGGGAATTTCTCAGCAAATGCAAAGAGCAGCATGTTCATTTCTTGGCAAACATATGAAGGTCTTCAAACAAGCGCCTTCTCTTTCAAAGAAGTTTGCAAATTCCTTCTTCAAAACGGCGTGCAATATGTGCTGTCAAACAGTATATAAACAGTTTATAATATAAATTGTAGCTCTTAAAGTTCGTTGATCCACACTTTTTGCGTTTATAGTTTGTGTTCTTTGAGAAAATACACATTTTATCAATCGATGTTTGTTTATGCAGTAAAGCTAAAAATGAGACTAATAAAAAACTAATGGCTATAGTAATGTTTCCAAGAATTGTTGCTGCAGCACTAATAAAGTGCTATAAAAGAAGTTACTGGCAGAACTAAAGTTTTAAAGGACGATGAGTGCAATACTCTATATAATCTACGTTGTAGCTACTAAGGTACGTTAATCCACAGTTTTGTGCTTATCTTTTGTTTTCTTTGAGAAAATAAACATTTAATTTATCGATATTTGTTTATGCAGTAAAGCTAACATGAGACTAAAGAAAATCTAATGTCTATAGTAATGTTTCCAAGAATGGTTGCTGCAGCACTATAGAGTGCTATTAAAGAAGTTACTGGCCGAACTAAAGTTTTCAAGAACGATGAGTGCAATACTTTTTATAATATAAATTGTAGCTACTAAGTTACGTTAATACACTTTTTTTGTAGTGACTTTTGGTTTTCTTTGAGAAAACAAACTATTTAACTAATTGCTGTGAGTTTATGCAGTAACGCTAAAATGAGACTAAAGAAGAGACTAATGTCTATAGTAATGTTTCCAATAATGGTTGCTGCAGCACTAATATAGTGCTGCAGCACTAATATAGTGCTATAAAAGAAGTTACTGGCAAAACTAAAGTTTTAAAGAACGATGAGTGTGTTACTCTTTATAATATACTTTGTAGCTACTAAGGTACGTTAATCCACAGTTTTGTGCTTATCTTTTGTTTTCTTTGAGAAAATAAACATTTAATTTATCGATATTTGTTTATGCAGTAAAGCTAACATGAGACTAAAGAAAATCTAATGTCTATAGTAATGTTTCCAAGAATGGTTGCTGCAGCACTATAGAGTGCTATTAAAGAAGTTACTGGCCGAACTAAAGTTTTCAAGAACGATGAGTGCAATACTTTTTAAAAAATAAATTGTAGCTACTAAGTTACGTTAATACACTTTTTGTGTTTATATTTTGTATTCTTTGAGAAAATAAACATTAAATTAATTGATGTTTGTTTATGCAGTTAAGCTAACATGAGACTAAAGAAAAAACTAATGTCTATAGTAATGTTTCCAATAATGGTTACTGCAGCACTAATATAGTGCTTTAAAGTGAATATGACGCGAAAATTTTTATTGTCTTATCTTATGCATTAAACATCGCTGATCACGATGGTGAATTTAATTTTTCGATTAATGCTTTTATTTCTCTGGAAAATGGGGTTGAAGAGCCCCCACTTTGCTTCGAAAAGTGGCGGCAGTTCTGCGCGGTCTGACCTTGACTACCAGATCCCTGTGACGTCAAGTGTTTGGGCAACGATACCTCAATACACAAAACAATATAAAAACTGGCCATAAACGATAACGTTTGGCTTGATTTTCAACCTTTATAACCAATTGAAACCGATAAATTTCGCTCCAGATATCTTCAGTAACTCTAGGCAAAGGATGTAACGAACTTTTTAGAGGTTTTTTGCACTAAAATGTTTCTATAAAGTGGCAAGTTTGGAAGGGATATTACGCGCGATGTCATGAAAGTGAAAGCACATTTCGCAACACATCCCACACACAGGTCAAAGTTTATAAAACAAAAATAAACATTACGTTTGTGACTATTTAAAAAACCTCTAAATAAATAAACGTTACGTGTTGCGACTATTTTAGTAAGTTTTTTCCATATAAAGGGATGGGTTTGGGTATTTCTAATCGATAAAGCCTTCCAAGCGAAGGAAGGCGCGACGAGACAGGGTTCGCATCGTTGATCGTTTCCAAGTCGATCTTCTGTGTCTGTGATCAGGCCATCAGACAGCTCTGTACATTTTAGTCTGGCTCGATTCGATACAACGTACAATAAAGTTGTAAACTTACCCAAGAAATCTCATCCTCTACCAAAATCTAAGCCATAATGTCCACAAAATACGATTATGGAGGAAAGTACTGCTGTGCCGGGTTACCAAACAAACGGAGCTGTCAAAATCGAAGTTCAATGCCTGGCATTACCCTCCATCGGTTACCAAAGAATGCAGATGTGCGAAGACAGTGGATTCATTTCATAAAACGACACCGCGTGGATTTCAATGCTTCATTATACTCGACTGGTCCGTTTCTTTGCTCAGACCATTTTTTAGCAACTGACTTCCAAAGAACGTATGCCTCCTTGCCTGAATTTAATGCCGAAAATACGAAAAAGTTCCTTCGACGTGATGCTGTGCCTACTGTTTACGATCCAACGCAGTGTGAGCAGCAACCGAGCAGTCGAGACAAAAGAATGGTTAGTAGACTATTGTATCTTATTGTTTTTTATTACGTCATTCTCAAAGCCTGATCCAATATCTCGCTGTTGGAAATGATACCCCTTTGAAAAGTGAGAAGTACAATAGCCATGAAAATTTTGACTTCAGCTCCTGTTCCTAAATATTTCATCAATGCTATGGCCTTTCCGACCTTACGTATTTTAAATTTAAAACCAATCTCTTTGATTCTTTTTCGGTGGCAGCTACTGAAAACCATACAGGGCCGTAGGAAGCAGCTTCGGATTGGGGGGGGGGGGCAATTGTTCTCAAACAATAGAGAACAATACATCTAGTTAATGTGTGTGACGTAGCAACATTGTTTTAAGAAATTATTGGGGGGGCTTGAGCCCCCCCTGCCCCCCGCTTCCTACGGGCCTGAAACCAATGACTTTGGCCCCCCTGTCTGGGGAATTTGAGATATTTACTTTGTAAAAACAGTCTGAAATGAATCATTTCGTAACAATGTAATTTTCTGTTACAGTTGCTAAAGGCCACAACAGCCAAAGGGACTGAATGCAAGAAGAAACCCGAAACGCCTGAAACGCAAGAACCGGAAATTTTAGCTCCATTGGCTGGACCCAGTAACATCGAAGAACAGCAGCCACTTGCAGAACATATGCCCCCATCAAATTTGAGAGAAAAAGAGCAAGAACCTGGTACTGGTATCGGCAGTGAAAATCAATGCACACGGTGTTCCCAGAATTGCCGAAAACTTGAAAGCACGAGGAGAAAAAATAGACGTTTGCTGAAAAATATTTCAAAGATCAAGCAACAAAACGTATGTTCGCTTATCATACTTAAAATACTATCAAAAAACATTTTATACAAGCTTCAAATCGAACTTTACCTTTTGATATATTATCTACATGCATATTATCAAATACATATATAGCTTTGACTATCAATATATCTCTAAAATCAGCATTTTATATCATAAATTATTGACGAACATGTTGAAGAAAGCTTATGTAGCGACATCTCGTGTGATGGGATATTAAGATTCATTCAATTTTTACTCTTTAGCGAGAACTTATTGAGCTGGTCAGAAGAGATTTAGACGACAGTTCTAGTGAAACTGACAGCGATGGCGAAGATATGGATGATTTGGAAGTCGATACGCAAACCGAGGACGATCTCAGTGACGTAGAAATGGCGGAAGACGACGAAAGCCAAATGGACGAGTCCGGTTACAGCGATTTTGAGGAGTACAGTAGTAGCGATGACAGTACAGATAGCGAGGAAGAAACAGCTAGAAATATTCTGAGGTATGGCTTGATCTTTTGAAATAGCTTGTCTGAGCACTTGCAGTTCGGTGCCCTGTGTACCAGACAGAGCCAACAAAAATCGATTAACAAAAATAATGATAGGAAATAAAAAAGGAAAGAAGGTCATATCTTCTTTCTCTTTTTCCAATTTTCCTTTCCTAAATTTTTGAGGCCCTGGTACTAAGGGTAGCAGTTGGGCAGATGAAATCCCCCACTTTTACATCTTCGCAAAATTTGAAAGCCCAAATTTTCACCATTGTGCTAGCTAAAACCACTGAATTTTAGAGTAATATATAATAAACCCGTTCGCACGTCGTTTTTTACAAAGATTAATAGTATCTTTCATGAATGTTTCTCCAAATCAGAAACACTACACTTGGTTTATATTTTCTGTTCTATTACATGCAGGGTGCCTGAAAATGTCGAAATTCAAGCAGAGCCGAAGTTTGTCGTCTTCTACAGTATGCTGTACACTCTTTTCTCGATGTTTTGCTTCAAATGCCGCGGACAAAAGCCAATCGTTGAGATGAAAAAAAATGGCACAATGGTAACTGTACATCAGAGCTGTAGCAAATGTGGGCCAAACTGTTTCAAATGGCAATCACAACCATTCTTACAAGGACGTCATCCCGCAGGCAACTTTTTACTGAGCTTTGCCGTTCTCACCGCTGGTGCATCAATCAGTAAGATCTTACTCGTCTTCAGACACATGGGACTTTGTGTTTATAACGCAAGGACATTTTTCCGACAACAAAAGCATTACATTTTTCCAGCTATCTTACGTCATTGGGAGTTGTATCGGACAAAGATGTTAGATCAGTTGCGAACACAAAAAGAGGTGATAGCATGTGGAGATGGTCGTTTTGATTCGATGGGGCATTCGGCAAAATACGGAGTGTATTCAATATTTTGCAGCAATATTTCCAAAATAGTTCATTTTGAACTTGTCCAGGTATGCCTGTCTGCTTTGAAATGAGTTTTATACTCTGATGATTAAAAATTCCTTCATTTGCACATTATCTTTTTATAGCAAGCCTTCATTGACTAAAAATAATCCTTTTAGCTATTTTTCAAAGATTTTTGATCGAGCGATATTCTCATACATTTTGCAGAAATTTGACGAATTTTTGAACGCTCACAGTGAGGACAGAGGCTCTGAATTCTCTTTATCAAACCTTTCGAATAAAAATGCATAAAAATATCGCTCGATCCATACTTTTCTAGAATACATAAAAAGACCTATCTACATTGGACAAAAAGACGAAGAGCAGCTTCAGACTTCGAGAAAAGATCAAAGTTGTACAATGCAGAAATTATGTGAAGAAATTTTTGGGACAAAAGCAGAAATGATCTTTCGTACTGAGTCTAATTTATGAGAAGTTAACTAACATTTGTGCTCTTGTAAAAAAACATTCAAATGATGAGTTTCAGATTAGCCATGGCAGTAGAAAATATATCATTCAGTAGAAAATATATCATTGCTTATAAAATAAATTTATCACATTTACTTTCATACCAACAGGCAAATGAAGCAAATGGGAGTTCGCCAAAAATGGAACTGATCGGATTACAAAGATGCTTTGCTTCTCTAAAAGATGAAGAAGTTTCAATTTCGACTTTTGTCTCAGACAGACACCGAGGCGTAGCAAAATGGATAAGAGAGTCGTTTTCTTCTGTGAAGCACTTTTTTGACATTTGGCATGTTGCCCGCACGATCACAAAGAAACTGCTACAAGCTGCAAAAGAGAAGGACTGTGAACGCATAAATCGCTGGATTTCATCCATACGTAACCATCTCTACTGGTGTGCTACAACTACTCGTGAAGGTTTTGGATCACTTATTCTTGCAAAATGGAAGTCTTTTATGAGGCATGTCCAAGACAAGCATGATTCACATCCAGATGATCTTTTTGATGAATGTGCTCATGACCATCTTGAAAAGGAACGAAAATGGATAAAAAATGGTAAGTTCTTACTTCCTTCATATGAGTGTTTCTGTTTAGTTAGATAAAGTGAACCCAGTCAAATCAAGACACAAAAGGTTAATACACCTCCCATGGGGTACATAGCATGTTGATGGTAGGATTATGTGCTGCCCATATGGGTGGCTTTTTGGGCTCAAAATTTTCTAAGCAAGGGTCATTTTTCAGCAGATTTTCCTAACAAATTGATGGGTTTGGCTGAAATTGACAAAAGAAAGCTTAAAATGGATAGTTTCCACCAAAATTCATCATAAAAATGGGCACAAAGGCAAATTTGGGTAATTGGAAGTGGGTAGATTTCTGAAAGGCAGGTAGCAGACCCCCATCCATGCCTAAGTCATGTACCCCAGGATTAACCTGAGAACTGCTTTGCACAGCTAGAACTGAACCATAAAATAAATTCTTTTCAGGAAGTGCAGCATACGACAAGCTGAATGGGATTCTCATGTCCACTAGTCTCATAAATGACATCCAAAATCTGTCTACAGTTGATCAGACCAGTTGTTTGGAGGGATACCATGCAACACTCAACCATTGGCATCCAAAAATGCTTCATTTTCCTTGGCTTGGAACACTATGCAGGTAAACATACACATTGCCTTCTGCACCATGAATTTATACTTTTTGCAATCTCTGGCAATTGACTCTTGTGTTTCCTTGGAACCGCTGACATGATGCAACATGTGGATACATGCATTTTCTTTATCTTGCAGACACATTCTTGCAGTTTGTCACTTCAATGAAAATTTAAACAGAGAATCACAAAGAGGTGAAGATGGGGAAGAGTACTTCAGAGTTGCATTTCCAAAGTTCAAATTGGGTGAAGAAATAGTGAGAAGAGTCCCAGTGCCACCAACATATGGTGAGTTTCTTACTTGTGCAACTATCAGTTGGTGTATACATGTTAGCATGGAGCTCAAGGGATATTGGTAAGAGAATAACATTTGGCTAAAATTCCAAACATATAATTTTTTCAATAGAAACAAAACACAAAGGCAATTGGTGAGTTGGTGTAAATACATGTGCCAAAAAGGAATATCTCTTCCAATACTGCTTGCTCTCCTTCGCTCCAATTTATGATTAATTTTATTGCAGCTTTTTCCAAGTTATGTGTAAAAAGTGTCAGTGTTTTTAACTGTGGAACGTAATCAAGAGCATTCTACTTTGTCTTCAGGCTATGTAAAAGACATTAAAGATACCTTGTTCAGTCTTACAAGAAACGAAATGAAAGACATATTAACAAATATCCTTGCAAAGCAGCCAAAACCCTTGACATCACAATTTGAGGAACGAATTTCCAAAGAAGAGGCAATTGAGAAGCACCAGAGAAGAAATGAAATTCAAACTTTTCTGCATCCCCCAGGTGAGAAGATCAACATCCAATCTGCATTGGATGATATATAGTCAAGTTCTTCTTTGTGTCATCAATTCTAATTGCAGTTGCCAAATAGAAACTTGTTTGATTCATTGTATAAGAATCAAGGATGAGTTACTAAAATTTTATGTTCATATGGATGGGTGTTTACTGTGTTGCAAAAAAAGAAACTAAATAAAAGCACACTGCAAGAAAACTACTTTGAAAAACATCACAAACATCCCAAACACTGCATATCTCTTGGGTTTCAGGGTTTTCAGCAAATTATCTTATCAGCGTCACTAATTATGCTTTTCAGATACAAGCCACAAAATAGTAGAAGCAAATATATGTATCTTCAGAATTTGCATCTTGTATCCACCACTATATTACAGTCAGCATTATGAGATATTTGCCAGACAAGAGTTATATACTGTATATTCATAATTCATATCTGTTCATAACTGATATATTCTGTATTTAGTGGAAGATCAGATTCTGTTAGAAGAAGAAGAGAAAAAGAAGCAGGATGCAGCAAGAAAGAAGACAAAGGAGCCAAAGCAACGATGCTGCAAGAAATGTGGAAACCCAACATTAGGGCATCGTAGAGGGGTGTGCCCAGCACCACAAAGTGAACAGCAACCTGACCATTAGAAAATATACAATATTATATATTTAACTAAATTTATCATGCAAATTTTCAACAACAAAATAATTGGATGTTGCCAATGCAGATAAAAAGATATGTTAACACTGGAACCCAGATTTCCTTCTAAGCATTGGTTTTATAGAAAGCTGGTAGCAAAACACTAAATCATGCTTAGTTCTAAAAATGCAAAAAAAGGTATCAAATTTTAATACACAATGCATACACAAACCTACAGCAATACATTTTTTGCACAATTTCTAGGGCATGCTTGGTATGGGTGTATTTGGTACTTACATCCTATTAGTTTGTTCATTGTCTTTCATCTGAACCTTTGTAACCAGTTTTTGGCCTGTTGTCACCATATAACTGCCTGAGATGACTGTAAATACATGCAGGAAGGGGACGTGAGTTGTCCCAACCAAGGTAGCCAAAAATCCATCTCACCACCCACCGATATGCAACTGCTCGAAGATACCTAAAAAGTTGCACAGAAGATTGAAAATATGGTTTCAGTTTCAGTTTTGTTGAAAAACATAACTAAATATATAGATATGCTAAGTACATGGTAAAATCTTCAGGTTTATATAGTCTTGATTATGGCTTGACTAGACTATGGCTTTATTTATTATCAATTTCTCCTATTTGGTGCTCATCACAAGATGGTATATCATACTGGTTTCCAAAAGTATGAGTATGTTCTAGCTGGCAAAGACATTTGTAGGGGAATTGACTGTCTACATATGTATAGGCAGATGGCTATATATTTATCATAGCAAGATATGTGGTTGTGGGGAATAGTACCCAAAATTTCTACTTCAAACTTCCAACGTTTTCAAGATAAATATTTGAGAAACATTGGTTACCAAGGCCTCCTCTCTGACTATGATTGTGGAAACTTTCATTATCATACCAAGTTAAACTACGCACAAATGACAATTTCTAACTTTTTTTCAAATCAATCATACAGTACATTAACTTACTCATTTTCTGAATCCCTTGCTTTCTTTTTGTATGCCTTCCCATCCCTCCGCTTCAGCAATGGGCCAGCCATCAACAGCACATCCTTATATATGACATGCTTGTACCCTTCAAATTCTGTTATACAGTTAACCTCGTCCGTTATCCCTTCGAAAACGAGCTTGCCATAAGCAGCATGCACCTCATGACAACAGCGAAATTCCCGTGCACTCTCGAGCCGTTCTGGCTTGCAATTACCGCATTGGCACCTGAAAAAAAATGAAATACAAATATAAAAAAAGTGATTTTTCAATAATCTTATTTTGTAATTAAGATTAAATGATAATGACAGAATCAATCTTACAGACCGAGACTTTGAAGGTGTTACGAAATCCTACCACACAGAAGTAGTCTACGCAGATTAGGCCTCTCGGCATGTACGATCACTTCCTTGTTGATGCGACGATCCTGCGTTGGAACAGAAATTGTCTGACAACTTTTAAATTTGTTATTTTTACAAACCCATAATCAAATGAAAACATTATTCAACCTACCATTCACCCAAAGGTATGTTGCCTTCAAAACGATCTCGAAATTGCGAGGGGCGAATTCCGTCTTCGTCCTTTAAAAGAAGTTACTGGCAGAACTAAAGTTTTAAAGGACGATGAGTGCAATACTATTTATAATATAAATTGTTGCTCTTAAGTACGTTAATCCATACTTTTTGTGTTTATAGTTTGTGTTCTTTGAGAAAATAAACATTTTATTAATCGATGTTTGTTTTTGCAGTAAAGCTAAAATGAGACTAAAGAAAAAACAAATGTCTATAGTAATGTTTCCAAGAATGGTTGCTGCAGCACTAATATAGTGCTTTAAAAGAAGTTACTGGCAGAACTAAAGTTTTAAAGGACGATGAGTGCGATACTCTTTAAAATATAAATTGTTGCTCTTAAAGTACGTTAATCCACACTTTTTGTGTTTATATTTTGTGTTCTTTGAGATAATAAACATTTAATTGATCAATGTTTGTTTATGCAGTAAAGCTAAAGCTATGAGACTAATGAAAAAACTAACGTCTATAGTAATGTTTCCAAGAATGGTTGCTGCAGCACTAATATAGTGCTTTAAAAGAAATTACTGGCAAAACTAAAGTTTTAAAGAACGATGAGTGCAATACTCTTTATAATATACGTTGTAGCTACTAAGGTACGTTAACCCACAGTTTTGTGCTTATCTTTTGTTTTCTTTGAGAAAATAAACATTTAATTAATCGATGTTTGTTTATGCAGTAAAGCTAACATGAGACTAAAGAAAAATCTAATGTCTATAGTAATGTTTCCAAGAATGGTTGCTGCAGCACTATAGTTTGCTATTAAAGAAGTTACTGGCCGAACTAAAGTTTTCAAGAACGATGAGTGCAATACTTTTTATAATATAAATTGTAGCTACTAAGTTACGTTAATACACTTTTTTTGTAGTGACTTTTGGTTTTCTTTGAGAAAATAAACTATTTAACTAATTGCTGTGAGTTTATGCAGTAACGCTAAAATGAGACTAAAGAAGAGACTAATGTCTATAGTAATGTTTCCAATAATGGTTGCTGCAGCACTAATATAGTGCTATAAAAGAAGTTACTGGCAAAACTAAAGTTTTAAAGAACGATGAGTGCGTTACTCTTTATAATATACTTTGTAGCTACTAAGGTACGTTAACCCACAGTTTTGTGCTTACCTTTTGTTTTCTTTGAGAAAATAAACATTTAATTAATCGATGTTAGTTTATGCGCATACTAACCGGTTTTGTGTTGTACAGTAAAATATAAAGCCCGAGGTCTTAAAAGTACAGACCGAGCTTGCGAGGTCTGTGCAATAAGACCGAGGGCTTTATATTTTCCTGTACAACTACAAAACCGGTTAGTATGAATTTTATTACCTGATAGCTTCTAATTTTGACTTATACCATTTAGTCAAACTCATTTTGTTACTGTTATGTCGTTGGAGTTCATTGTAAATCTCACAGGCCTAAATTAGTTGCTGTGGAGACAAAAACGCGTCCTTGTATCGTATTATACAAGGCTACGAGAAAACCGCGGGAAATGTGCGATTAGCCAATAGGATTGGCGGGATTCTTGTATTGCCTTGTTTTTGAAACGTCAGTCAGGTAATAACATGCAGTAAAGCTAACATGAGACTAAAGAAAAATCTAATGTCTATAGTAATGTTTCCAAGAATGGTTGCTGCAGCACTAATAAAGTGCTATAAAAGAAGTTACTGGCAGAACTAAAGTTTTAAAGGACGATGAGTGCAATACTATTTATAATATAAATTGTAGCTCTTAAAGTTCGTTGATCCACACTTTTTGCGTTTATAGTTTGTGTTCTTTGAGAAAATAAACATTTTATCAATCGATGTTTGTTTATGCAGTAAAGCTAAAAATGAGACTAATAAAAAACTAATGGCTATAGTAATGTTTCCAAGAATTGTTGCTGCAGCACTAATAAAGTGCTATAAAAGAAGTTACTGGCAGAACTAAAGTTTTAAAGGACGATGAGTGCAATACTCTTTATAATCTACGTTGTAGCTACTAAGGTACGTTAATCCACAGTTTTGTGCTTATCTTTTGTTTTCTTTGAGAAAATAAACATTTAATTTATCGATATTTGTTTATGCAGTAAAGCTAACATGAGACTAAAGAAAATCTAATGTCTATAGTAATGTTTCCAAGAATGGTTGCTGCAGCACTATAGAGTGCTATTAAAGAAGTTACTGGCCGAACTAAAGTTTTCAAGAACGATGAGTGCAATACTTTTTATAATATAAATTGTAGCTACTAAGTTACGTTAATACACTTTTTTTGTAGTGACTTTTTGTTTTCTTTGAGAAAATAAACTATTTAACTAATTGATGTGAGTTTATGCAGTAAAGCTAAAATGAGACTAAAGAAGAGACTAATGTCTATAGTAATGTTTCCAAGAATGGTTGCTGCAGCACTAATATAGTGCTATAAAAGAAGTTACTGGCAAAACTAAAGTTTTAAAGGACGATGAGTGTACTCTTTATAATATAAATTGTAGCTTACTCTTTATAATATACTTTGTAGCTACTAAGGTACGTTAATCCACAGTTTTGTGCTTATCTTTTGTTTTCTTTGAGAAAATAAACATTTAATTTATCGATGTTTGTTTATGCAGTAAAGCTAACATGAGACTAAAGAAAAAACTAATGTCTATAGTAATGTTTCCAAGAATGGTTGCTGCAGCACTATAGAGTGCTATTAAAGAAGTTACTGGCCGAACTAAAGTTTTCAAGAACGATGAGTGCAATACTTTTTAAAAAATAAATTGTAGCTACTAAGTTACGTTAATACACTTTTTGTGTTTATATTTTGTTTTCTTTGAGAAAATAAACATTAAATTAATTGATGTTTGTTTATGCAGTTAAGCTAACATGAGACTAAAGAAAAAACTAATGTCTATAGTAATGTTTCCAAGAATGGTTACTGCAGCACTAATATAGTGCTTTAAAAGAAGTTACTGGCAGAACTAAAGTTTTAAAGGACGATGAGTGCAATACTATTTATAATATAAATTGTTGCTCTTAAAGTACGTTAATCCATACTTTTTGTGTTTATATTTTGTGTTCTTTGAGAAAATAAACATTTAATTAATCGATGTTTGTTTATGCAGTAAAGCTAAAATGAGACTAATGAAAAAACTAATGTCTATAGTAATGTTTCCAAGAATGGTTGCTGCAGCACTAATATAGTGCTTTAAAAGAAGTTACTGGCAAAACTAAAGTTTTAAAGAACGATGAGTGCAATACTCTTTATTATATAAATTGTAGCTACTAAAGTACGTTAACCCACAGTTTTTGTGTTTATATTTTGTTTTCTTTGAGAAAATAAACATTTAATTAATCGATGTTTGTTTATGCAGTAAAGCTAACATGAGACTAAAGAAAAAACTAATGTCTATAGTAATGTTTCCAAGAATGGTTGCTGCAGCACTAATATAGTGCTTTAAAAGAAATTACTGGCAAAACTAAAGTTTTAAAGAACGATGAGTGCAATACTCTTTATAATCTACGTTGTAGCTACTAAGGTACGTTAACCCACAGTTTTTGTGCTTATCTTTTGTTTTCTTTGAGAAAATAAACATTTAATTAATCGATGTTTGTTTATGCAGTAAAGCTAACATGAGACTAAAGAAAAATCTAATGTCTATAGTAATGTTTCCAAGAATGGTTGCTGCAGCACTAATAGTTTGCTATTAAAGAAGTTACTGGCCGAACTAAAGTTTTAAAGAACGATGAGTGCAATACTTTTTATAATATAAATTGTAGCTACTAAGTTACGTTAATCCACACTTTTTGTGTTTATATTTTGTTTTCTTTGAGAAAATAAACATTTAATTAATCGATGTTTGTTTATGCAGTAAAGCTAAAATGAGACTAAAGAAAAACTAATGTCTATAGTAATGTTTCCAAGAATGGTTGCTGCAGCACTAATATAGTGCTATAAAAGAAGTTACTGGCAGAACTAAAGTTTTAAAGGACGATGAGTGCAATACTCTTTATAATATAAATTGTTGCTCTTAAAGTACGTTAATCCACACTTTTTGTGTTTATATTTTGTGTTCTTTGAGAAAATAAACATTTAATTAATCGATGTTTGTTTATGCAGTAAAGCTAAAATGAGACTAAAGAAAAAACTAAATGTCTATAGTAATGTTTCCAAGAATGGTTGCTGCAGCACTAATATAGTGCTTTAAAAGAAGTTACTGGCAGAACTAAAGTTTTAAAGAACGATGAGTGCAATACTCTTTATAATATACGTTGTAGCTACTAAGGTACGTTAACCCACAGTTTTGTGTTTATCTTTTGTTTTCTTTGAGAAAATAAACATTTAATTAATCGATGTTTGTTTATGCAGTAAAGCTAACATGAGACTAAAGAAAAAACTAATGTCTATAGTAATGTTTCCAAGAATGGTTGCTGCAGCACTAATAAAGTGCTATAAAAGAAGTTACTGGCAGAACTAAAGTTTTAAAGGACGATGAGTGCAATACTCTTTATAATATAAATTGTAGCTACTAAAGTACGTTAACCCACACTTTTTGTGTTTATATTTTGTTTTCTTTGAGAAAATAAACATTTAATTAATCGATGTTTGTTTATGCAGTAAAGCTAACATGAGACTAAAGAAAAAACTAATGTCTATAGTAATGTTTCCAAGAATGGTTGCTGCAGCACTAATATAGTGCTTTAAAAGAAGTTACTGGCAGAACTAAAGTTTTAAAGGACGATGAGTGCAATACTCTTTATAATATAAATTGTAGCTCTTAAAGTACGTTAATCCACACTTTTTGTGTTTATAGTTTGTGTTCTTTGAGAAAATAAACATTTTATTAATCGATGTTTGTTTATGCAGTAAAGCTAAAATGAGACTAAAGAAAAAACTAATGTCTATAGTAATGTTTCCAAGAATGGTTGCTGCAGCACTAATAAAGTGCTATAAAAGAAGTTACTGGCAGAACTAAAGTTTTAAAGGACGATGAGTGCAATACTCTTTATAATATAAATTGTAGCTCTTAAAGTACGTTAATCCACACTTTTTGTGTTTATATTTTGTGTTCTTTGAGAAAATAAACATTTAATTAATCGATGTTTGTTTATGCAGTAAAGCTAAAATGAGACTAATGAAAAATCTAATGGCTATAGTAATGTTTCCAAGAATTGTTGCTGCAGCACTAATAAAGTGCTATAAAAGAAGTTACTGGCAGAACTAAAGTTTTAAAGGACGATGAGTGCAATATTCTTTATAATATAAGTTGTAGCTACTAAAGTACGTTAACCCACACTTTCTGTGTTTATATTTTGTTTTCTTTGAGAAAATAAACATTTAATTAATCGATGTTTGTTTATGCAGTAAAGCTAAAATGAGACTAAAGAAAAAACTAATGTCTATAGTAATGTTTCCAAGAATGGTTACTGCAGCACTAATATAGTGCTTTAAAAGAAATTACTGGCAAAACGATAAGTGCAATACTCTTTATAATCTACGTTGTAGCTACTAAGGTACGTTAACCCACAGTTTTTGTGCTTATCTTTTGTTTTCTTTGAGAAAATAAACATTTAATTAATCGATGTTTGTTTATGCAGTAAAGCTAACATGAGACTAAAGAAAAATCTAATGTCTATAGTAATGTTTCCAAGAATGGTTGCTGCAGCACTAATAAAGTGCTATAAAAGAAGTTACTGGCAGAACTAAAGTTTTAAAGGACGATGAGTGCAATACTCTTTATAATATAAATTGTAGCTCTTAAAGTACGTTAATCCACACTTTTTGTGTTTATATTTTGTGTTCTTTGAGAAAATAAACATTTAATTAATCGATGTTTGTTTATGCAGTAAAGCTAAAATGAGACTAATGAAAAAACTAATGTCTATAGTAATGTTTCCAAGAATGGTTGCTGCAGCACTAATATAGTGCTTTAAAAGAAATTACTGGCAAAACTAAAGTTTTAAAGAACGATGAGTGCAATACTCTTTATAATATACGTTGTAGCTACTAAGGTACGTTAACCCACAGTTTTGTGCTTATCTTTTGTTTTCTTTGAGAAAATAAACATTTAATTAATCGATGTTTGTTTATGCAGTAAAGCTAACATGAGACTAAAGAAAAATCTAATGTCTATAGTAATGTTTCCAAGAATGGTTGCTGCAGCACTATAGAGTGCTATTAAAGAAGTTACTGGCAGAACTAAAGTTTTCAAGAACGATGAGTGCAATACTTTTTATAATATAAATTGTAGCTACTAAGTTACGTTAATACACTTTTTTTGTTTATGACTTTTGTTTTCTTTGAGAAAATAAACATTTAATTAATTGATGTTTGTTTATGCAGTAAAGCTAAAATGAGACTAAAGAAAAAACTAATGTCTATAGTAATGTTTCCAAGAATGGTTGCTGCAGCACTAATATAGTGCTATAAAAGAAGTTACTGGCAGAACTAAAGTTTTAAAGGACGATGAGTGCAATACTCTTTATAATATAAATTGTAGCTCTTAAAGTACGTTAATCCACACTTTTTTGAATGATAGCTAAGATACTTGGATGGTTTTTGTATTTTTGAAGAATCAGCCTGATGATTTGCCGATAATCATCAGTTGCAACCGTATATGCAATGTTGCAAGGTTTTACACCGCTAGACTTTTCTACACTATTGACGTAATGATCGTTAAATATTTCGGTTAGTTTTTGGTCGTCAGTTACGATTTCATTATTTTTAACTGAGGAAATATCACTACCAGCTAAGCCTCCTTTGTTGGAGAGAAAAGGTTTTACAAGGTTCCAAAAAGCTCGATTCGATAAAAGTCCATTTTCTGTTGCTTGTTTGAAATGCTCTTTAATTGCCTTTTTTCTCAATGAAACACATTTATTTCTTTGTCGTTAAAATTTTAGTTCATTTTCTTTCGTAGGATTTTTTAAATAATTTACTAAAGTTGGTTTACGGCTTTCGTACTGTGAAAAGGGTCTATATCCTCGTGAAAGTGAAGTCCCATTTTCAAAATGTTTGCGGAAAGATCCCAATTTTACATGATCCTTTACTTCTTTAAAACGCAAATTCTCCAAAATTTGGCGTTTTCCAAGAATCTAATGAGCGTGATCATGAAAAATTTTCCCAGGGACCAACTCCCAGACCCCCATATTTGCTCACTTCGCTCGTATCGAGTTTCAGCCCCCCCTCCCCGCCACCCAAAAACAGATTGAGATACATGTATCCTTTTTCATAAGAAACTGCCCATAAGAAACTCAACTCTCAAATTGCCAAAAAATTAAGAAACTCCAGTACTGGAAAAATATTGATTAAGAAACTATTTATTTTGATAATGTGTTTTCACTCGTTTCCTGTATCATATACTCGAAACGTACTTGAGCATTGCACAGTGATCCAGAATGGCAAAATAATGTAATAAATGCCGAAAAATGAAAGTTCTCAAAATCAATCACGCTGTAGCTCATTTGAAAGAGCAATGATTGGCAGTCAAAATAAAAAAGGAATTATTAAAATCGGACCTATGAGAGCCAAGAAACAGATTTTTAAAGTTTCAAGAAATCAGAAGTTCAAAAATTTTATTTTTTTTAAATCAATCTCTAAGAAAATAAACTACAATACAAGAATCTGAGCCAATCATAGCGGGAAAAGACACACAGTCATCTAGTCCCCACTATGAATGACTCTTACAATAAATGTAAACAATAATCTAATTTAACTAACAAAAGAACCCAATACCACACCACACTACTCCACCAAAAGACACTAAACTATACAACGAGAAGACACTCTGGGTACAACGAGAAACCATGTAGAGCAGAGCGGCTCCTAGACTGAGGACATTCGTCTAAGTTTTGCTACATTGAATTAAATTGATATTTACTGTCCTGTTATAGTCATTCAAATTATAGTCATTCCAAAAAAGAAGGCAGCCCCACTCTACATAGCCCCAAGTTGCACTTCACACTACAATACAGTACAACAATCTCACACATTACACTACAGACGAAAAGGGATTGTTGCTAATGTTGGTATTTAGTCCAACCGCATAGACCTCTCAATGAATGACATGGTTGCTTCCAGGATTATTCTATTGTCGATTATAGTGAACTGAGGGCTGCCGTAGAGAAGCAACTCACACAATGCTTTTGAGTCCATATTTGCAAGATCAAGACCGGGGACTTCAGAAAGCTGACCAAGGAGATCACGACGCATTACACGAAACCGATGGCAGTGCAGGAGGAAATGTGCGTTATCTTCGTTGCCCATACCACACAAGCACAGTGGGCTGACGCAGTCAAAGTTATGACGGAATCTGTGTGCATTTAGAGAGCTAAACTCCACACGAAGTTTCGTCAAACGCTTGATACCTACAAGGTCGCATATACCATACATAGTTCTTTTCAAAGGTCGTATTGTCGATAGTAGCTTGCTCTTAAACACTGCAAGAGAGCTGGCATTCTTTATATCATCAGTCAGTAGATTCCATTCAAACAGTGTGTTATGAAAGTACGTGTTTGTAAACCGAGCCGTTCTTCCTACGTTTTGGTCATAATCCCGAGAGTTTCGAAGATTGTAAGGTATCTGGAGCTCACATGGAATTTTAACAAACAAATAATCTGGAGAACGCGTCAATCTTAAATTGTAAAAATGGCACAATCTTCTGTACCGTCGCCTGCTATAGAGAGCTTCCCAACCCAATTCATCGTATAACCGTTGCCTACTAGTACCTCTCCAAGTTCCAGTAACTGCAAGAGCTGCAGAGTACTGAGTCTGTTCAATTTTTTTAGTTAAATCTAATTTCATATCAGGATCGTACTTGTGATAGATTATGTCACCATAGTCAAGATGAGGCCTTACATAAAGCTTGTAGACTTGATCAAGTACCTCTCTCGAGACATATTTAGAGATGTGTCGAATGATACCAATACCACGCCTCGCTTTCATAATAGCCTCTTTTATATGACTGTGGAAGTTTAGCTTTGAATCAAGAATAACTCCAAGGTGCTTATGCTCAGGCACATTTACTATCACATCATTTCCCAATTTTAATGAAGGATGTTGTGGTCGTAGCCTTTTGGTGGAGAAAATAACCTCTTCCGTTTTTTCAGCATTAAACTGCATCTTCCATTGCCACGCCTATAATCGCGCGTAATCGCGCCTTTTCTAAATCCCTATTCAGCACCCCTGCAGTCACAGCCTCATTTGTTACAGTAGAACAAAGGGATGTATCGTCAGCAAACATCTTGACATCGCAATTTATATTATCAACTAAGTCATTAATATAGACCAAAAAGAACAGAGGACCCAAGACAGAACCTTATGGAACACCAGCAGAGATAGTACTCCATTGCGAGCTTTTGCCATTCAGTACAACGCGCTGCTTGCGATCAGATAGGAAGTTTTGAATGAGGGCGAGGAGGTCATCAGATATTCCACTACATTCCATTTTATACAATAAACCATCATGCCAAACTCTGTCAAATGCCTTCGAAAGATCTAAGAAGACTGCCCGAGTTTCCTTGCTTGGAGTTTCCTCAAAAGCACTATAGATCTTATGGGTTATTAATAACAACTGATTAACCGTTGAATCCCCAGGGCGAAAGCCTGATTGATTTACAGTTAAGAGACCATTTTCACAAAGATGAAGATATATTGCGTCAAATATTAATTTCTATTTCGTCATCGGCTCCGTCGCTACGGAGGAGTACGAGAGAGAGCGCAGTAGTTCATGCAAACCAGTTGTGTGGTGCGTTCATGCGAAGTCAGTCACGACTTTTTGCAGCTTTTTGGAAAGTCTTGGAGTCTTCCAGTTCAACGTGGAATTTGGCATTTCGTATTAAAGTTTGCTGTTATCGCATTGTTAAGTTAAGTATCGCATTATATTTCCCATCTTTTCCGAGTTTTTGCTTATGGATAACGCGGAGAGAGACTTGGCTTCGGGCCAAGATCTCGAAACAACGCAGTCGAATAACAACTGCGTCACAGAAAGTTCTTCTTCTGCCAGCGTGCAGGAATCGCCGATGATGGTTACGCTGTTAAAGACGATGCAAGAGCAACTGCAGGTCTCAAATCAGTTGTTGTTTGGTCTGGTCACTGAAATTAAGCGGTCTCCTAATCGTAAACGGAAAATCTTTGTTTCCGATTCTGATGACGAGGAATCGTTTTCCGTTGAGTCACGCCCACATCATCGCACGCGAGTCTGCTACGATTTCAGTTGCTCCGCATCGCCAAAAGATCGCATGTCCCTACACATCTGGATCGCATGTCCTTACTCAAATTTCTTTTGGGGTACAGCAAAGTGAACCCACGGCCAATATGCCCGAAACTTTGCCCTCTGTGCCTGATCCATCTCAACATCTGCCAGTTGATGATGATGATGTCTTAAGCCTTTATGGCGATCATGACATTGATCAGGCCGATCATCGCGTTAATCGCAAAAATGATGATCTCCATGATCCTGATGCTGATCAAGGCCAGGCTACTCTTCAAAATGAACCCGGTCAGCAGGATCACGAGGAGCTGATATCTTCGGATATGTTCCTTGAGACCATCGATAGCTCTACCAGCATTACTGCCCCCAAAGGTCCTTCGGTTTCCGCTAATTTGGCTACCCTTATCAATACGCGTTTTAAAACGGAGCTTGAAACAGGCCAACGTAAGCAAATCAAGGCAAAATATCTTGTTCCCGAGAATTGCACAGAATTGTTCTGGCCCCCTGTCAATGAACACATTTGGAACCCCTTAAAACCAGATGTGAAAGGTGCTGATCGTGCCCTAGTGGCCATGCAAGATACCCTAGTCACTGCATCTGGTGCCATTGCAGCATCCTTCAATGATTTGCCGTTGTCTCGTGACAAAACTAAGCCACTCGACTATAAGGCTTTCTCAACACGCCTTATCGATGTTGTATCCTTACCTGGGTCGGTCTGCAGAGAGCTTTCATATCGGCGTAAAGAGGCTCTTCGCCCTTACATCAATGCAGACTTTAAATTTGCCTGCAATCGCTCCAAGAAGCCTGATAAGTTTCTGTTTGGGAACGATATCAGTAAAACAATGCAGGAGGTAAAAACCATGGGCAAGATTGTCCAAAAGTTCCCACAAAAGGCACGAGGGGGGTCACAATTTCGGGGTTCAGGCCAAAAACCACAAAACAAATCTTATGGTCAGCCTTTTTTATCGCAGAGAGGGAGGATCTCGTATCCTCCCAGAAGGAACCAGGGACAATTCCCCTCAGGCCAAAACAAAAAGAAGTCTTGAAACAATTGGAGCAAGTAAACACGACGGTAACTTGTTTTTCATCTTTTGTTGATTCGCAATTATGCCCTTATTTGCATGATAGGGTAAAGCAATTCTCTGCTGGGCAAATAAAACATCATTTACGTCAGTGGCAGAATATCACTTCAGATCAATACATTCTTCAGATGGTTGCAGGGGATATAATTGAATTCAATGGCAATCCTCCAACCAATAATGTCTGTCCAAATAATCATATTTCACATGACAGCATTGCTAACGTCAAAACTGAGATTGATTCTCTGTTTGCCAAGCGAGTCCTTGTTCTCTGTGAACATGAAAACAATGAGTTCATTTCTCCAATTTTTATTGTACCAAAGCCTGATAATCAAGTCAGATTGATTCTCAATCTCAAGGCATTAAATGCTAATGTTACCTATTATCACTTTAAAATGGATTCAATTCATACGGTTATCTCCATGGTTACCCCAAATTGCTGGATGGCCTCAATTGATTTGAAGGATGCTTATTATATTGTTCCCATTCAACCTGCTTATCAAAAATATTTACGATCTCAGTTTTTGGGAAAGCTGTACCAATATACAGCATTTCCGAATGGTCTTGCCTCGTGTCCAAGGAAATTTACTAACAATTTCTAACAATTACTAACAAGGAAATTATCGACCAATTTCTTTGTTGCCAATTTTTGGAAAATTTTTTGAGAAAGTTCTATTTGACACACTCTACTGCCATCTATGTGATAACAACCTCTTAACCCAAAATCAATCAGGCTTTCGCCCAGGCGATTCGACCATCAATCAGCTACTGGCCATAACGCACAAGATCTATTTAGGCTTTGAAGCATCTCCAAGCAAGGAAACACGCGCTGTTTTTCTCGATCTTTCCAAGGCTTTTGACAGGGTGTGGCACGATGGTCTACTCTACAGATTGGAATGCAATGGCATTTCTGGAAAAGTTATCATCTTGATTAGAAACTTTTTAAGAGACCGAAAACAGCGTGTTCTGCTAAATGGAAAGAGTTCACAATGGGCAACTATATCCGCAGGAGTACCCCAAGGATCAGTACTCGGTCCTTTATTTTTCCTAGTTTATATCAATGACCTGGTTGAAAATGTTGATAGCGATGTAAAAATGTTTGCTGATGATACATCACTCTTTTCTGTCGTTGGTGATGAGGTCAGAACAGCTCAACAAATGAATAGGGATTTGGAAAGGGTACGTTTATGGGCATGGCAATGGAAAATGGAATTCAATGCCAACAAAACTGAAGAAGTAATTTTTTCTGCTAAAAGGATGAAACCCCATCACCCCGACCTGTTCCTTGGTAACACTGAAGTTGAGAGAAAATCGGAACACAAACAC
Organism: Aurelia coerulea; assembly: GCA_039566865.1. Lineage (NCBI taxonomy): Eukaryota > Metazoa > Cnidaria > Scyphozoa > Semaeostomeae > Ulmaridae > Aurelia > Aurelia coerulea. The sequence goes on along the minus strand of CM076949.1, from coordinate 13,491,127 downwards.
TTGGGTCTGATTTTGGATTCTAAACTTAATTTCCAAAGCCATATTCGTGAAGCAATTATGAAGGCAAGACGGGGTATTGGCGTCATAAGGTATCTTTCAAGATATGTATCAAGGGACGTTCTTGACCAAGTTTACAAATTGTATGTAAGGCCCCATTTAGATTACGGGGACATAATCTATCATAGATTTGATCCAAATATATCTTTGGACCTGACAAGGAAACTTGAAAAAACGCAGTACTCTGCAGCACTTGCAGTAACTGGTGCTTGGAGAGGCACTAACAGGCAAAGACTTTACGAGGAATTGGGTTGGGAAAACCTTTATGACAGAAGGTGGTATAGACGATTGTGTCATTTTTACACCCTCAAAATGACGTCATCTCCCATGTATTTATTTGAAGAAATTCCTCCTGAGCGCGACATCTCATACAATCTTAGACATGCACGGGCTTATAATCCAAGCATTCCAAGAACTGTTCGTTTCTCCAATACCTACTTTCACAACGTCTTTTATGAATGGAATATGCTCGATAATGAGATAAAAAACGCGGCTTCCCTTAGTGAATTTAAAAGGAAACTGTTGGCAAAAATAAGACCATCAAGGAATCCGATATTTCATGTCCATGATATTATTGGCATTCGACGATTGACAAAACTTCGTGTTAAATTTAGTGACTTAAACGAGCATAAATTCCGGCACAATTTTGACTGTTTAAGCCCTATTTGTGATTGCGGCGAGGCAAATGAAGATAATGAACATTTTCTCCTGCACTGCCCTATGTATGACACATTACGGCAAGGTCTTTTTGGTCATCTCGAAAACATTCCTGATTTAAACGTTTCGAGTATGGACTCCAAATCGCTTTGTAATCTACTCCTTTTTGGAAGTTCCGATTTATGCGTGAGTGCGAATAAAATGATTATGAAGGAAACGATTTGCTTTATCGAAAACACGAAACGAATGTAGGTTAACAATCATTTGTTGGAAGGCAGCAGCTTATGTCTTATGTCCGTTATGTCTTGTATTTTGTTTTTCCTTAACCGTTTTCATTTTTGCTTTTTGTTATTGTATTTAATTCTAAGAAATATTGTAAGTGCCAGTCATAGTGGAAACTCGATGACCTTGCGTCTTTTTCCGCTATGATTGGCACAGAATGCTCATAACATCTGCCCAGAATGTAGCAAAAGCGAGCCATATTCTACAAACTACTGCAAAAGTCAATGAGATGAATTATGATACTAAAACTCAAGAAGAAGCATTGGAGAAGTCTTTGCATTTATAACTGTGATAAGAAAGAATGTTATGCCTCTGAATTTGATATGATTTGATGCAGTATTGAAACCAGATGTTACAAAGAGTAGAGTTCCTGGTTCTTCAATCTACTATACGTTAATGTATTTTGATTTTTAGTTTCTTCAATTCATCCTAGTTTCTAGAAATCAGCTGCATGACTTGTACTTAATTTGAAATGAGTTTAGGGCGTTATCTAAAATATAAATTCAGTTAATGTAAAACAACACTGGATTCAGTAACGACCACATGTCATTTCAGGAAATGACCACACATTCTAAAACGGCCATAGAATTTTTTGCAGAAGGTTCCCAAAGATAACCTTTGGCACACGCACTTGAAACATGTTCTAGTTAATTGTAATATTTTTTGCTAAGACACCGTTTGACCCCGTCTTTTAGATTTTCAACTGTTTCTACCTAAACATCGGTTTTTATCCTCAAGTATGGTACTTTTAGTAATTCGGAAAATTCGCGAAAATTTTCCACTCGTTTTCGATGAAATGAAAGACACATAATGCTAAGATGTATACCATAAAAAAACAATTTCAAGAATAGGAGCTGTTTGCGCAGAGAAATTGAATTTTGAAGTTAGCCTAAATCAAGTGTTAATTGTCTTCTCGATATGAAATTTGTAAACTTGTGATTTCTTGAAACTTTAAAAATCTGTTTCTTGGCTCTCATAGGTCCGATTTTAATAATTCCTTTTTTATTTTGACTGCCAATTATTGCTCTTTCAAATGAGCTACAGCGTGATTGATTTTGAGAACTTTCATTTTTCGGCATTTATTACATTATTTTGCCATTCTGGATCATTGTGCAATGTCTAAACAGTGGAAATGCTTTAAAAACATCGTTTTGAAATATTATAGGTAGTGAAATGAAGATTGTTATAGAACCTCTAAGAAACTAGTAAGAAACTCTGGGTACTGAAAATCTTATAACTTTAAGAAACTTTTAGTACTGAGCAAAATTCTTAGTTCCTTATAAAGAAATACGTGCATTTGAATATTGATCGTATTCAGGCCTTGTTGTGACGAGGGAAGAGCACTGGTGAGTACTAACATATTTAACTGACGGGGGGATGTGCTGTTTTCAGGGTATTGTTTCGCTTAGCGTTTCTAGCGTGGCGTATCAAAAGAAGGCAATTTTCTAGAGTTTGGTGTCTGAAGGGGGTACCTTATCAGCGTGCGTTGTTATTTCAATATTGCTCTGCTGATTTGCTTAGAGTGTGCTTCTTGCCGATTTTTCAAGAGTCGGAAATTTCTTTCCACGAAAAATTATGAACCTGGGTGAAAAAAAGACTTTTAGTCGGTACACCCCGTAAAAATGAAAGTCAAGTACCTCCCCCTGGAAAGAACGAAGGAAAAGCAACGCTATCAAGCATTTTCAGAATCCCGTGGAAGACAAAGCAACACAATATATAAGAATACAATTTGGATCATAAAGGGGCTCCGTCGTCAAACAGTAAACAATTCCGTAAACTCGCACGTGTCGCCGATTATCCATTGTCCATCAATTGTTCTCTGCAGTTTGTTTGGTGGCTTCACCCAAGCCACCAAAAAGTGACCGTTAAAAATCCACTTATATCCGAGCAATCGTAGAAGATATGGATGTTTGGTTTGTTCCTTAGTGAAGTACAATGATTAATACCCAAACAGCAACTTTCATTTTGAAAAAGTACAAAAATCCTGTGTGATATGACCTTTCAAAAACTGCAAAAACCATCGTTTTGTTTACATTTTGACGAGGCAGCCCCTATAATATAGACTACACCAAAGGTGCATCATACTTTTAAGATTTCGCATTAACTTTCACTCGCACACAATACCAGAAGCTAATTTCGATATTTGAAATCTTGAAATTTTTTTACTCATCTGGTACAGCGTCTCAACTAAGATTATTAACAATTTATGGCATTGTACAAGTAACAAATCGATGATATGATTCCAAACACACCCACTAACTCAACAGGCAGTTTTGAAGACCAGAGGACTCTCCCAGGTAGCCAGTGCACACCATTGACCAAATCAGCCAGATTTGCACATAGTCCAATCATTAGCTGTTTTCGCATTTTCGTAATTTCGGTCAAAGAGGGACTTACTCGTTCCTTCTCATCAACTGACCCAGAATCATTGCTGAAATTAAAGGAATTAAAGTACGTTTGACAACGGTTGAGACCAAATATATTTGCGCGGCATACTTGCGTTGTAGAGTAATAAGACGGTGTACAGTAAACAATTTTCGCTTGCCCATGTCATCCATCAAAAGTATTTGTCAACTGTCGATCCCTTGTCCTTCCGGGTGATACAAAAAAGTGACCCAACGCAATCTGCTATGCCGGGTGCGCCAAAATAAACTATGCACTTTTGACAGGCCACGATAAATCGTATACTGGACAGATTTTGAAGATTTATGAGCTGTTCTTTCACCAAGATCCTCAATTAGACGCCAGTATTTTTGAACATTTTTCTAGTCCTCTATTTGTTGAGCAATAAGCGAGTTCCTTAAAATTTTCGATTTCGAACACTGAAAACGGGCAAAAAACGTCGATAAAATTTTCTGAAGACTCAGCATGAATGCGCGCATGCATTGACATTATTTGGTGATTAGAAATTGATCAGTTATGATCCAATGCACGAGTGTTAGTTTTAAGTTGGAAGGAATGTAAAAATACTTTTAATTATACAAATAAATGCATTTCCTTTTGATATTTCATTGAATTTATGCTTTGGTGCAGGTTGCGTTCCTGTGTCCTATGTCAAGGGAGTTGCATTCCTGTGTCAACTAACGGGTAAGTGTCGTGAGGCCAGCAAGCATGGAGTCTTGTTGAATTTTTGATTTTGGTACGGATTTTGGGGCGGCACTTTATACCCGTTATTGCAACTACTACAGAATCTCGCAACAGGCCAATCTTCGAAATAATGCTCGTTTACACTGATCAGTTTCCAAATCCCCAAATCATCCCGAAAATGTTTTCTCTTTGTCCATTAATTTCGAGTCTTTACAAAATTTGATAAACGTTCTTTATCGTTGTCAGTGTTTTCGAAAACAAAAATTCAAGAAACTCGCTTCTGGCTCTAAAAACTGGAAACAGAAAAATTTGCCAAAAATCCTAGAATCTAATTCAGGCTTTTTGCAAAAGATTATGTCATAAGTCTTCAAAATCGGTCCAGTGCACGATTTATCTTGGGCTTCCAAAAGTGCATAGTTTATTTTGGTGCACCCGGTAGAACAAAAATTAAATGGCCAATTGAAAAGATTTAGCCTATACGTTATGAGGGCATAGGAATCAAATGTCTTCCATGGTCGAATGGCTCGTTGCCCATATGACCGAAACTTCCAAAGCCTCATTTTAATGGACCAACAACACGGTGAATAAGCAAAGAGGACAAAAGAAACCCGTGAAGTTCATTCATTCCCCCAATTGTCCGAAAACCACCGCTATGAACTTCAAGACTATTGACACTATATTCGATATGACATTCACTGCCCTCCATTCAGCGAAAATCCTATGTGTAATTTAGATGCTAGACATCCAATTTCTTTGATTGTTTAAGATTTTTGCTTCGTTCAGCAATAGATTCAGAACTTTGAACCTGGGTGTGATGTTCACAACGACAACTTCTACACCGCCAAGCACAACGAAAGCAACTGGTTTTCAGCGTGTTTTGGATGTAAGGACGCTCTTGTAAAGATGTTTAGTACCTGTAATGTTAGCTTTTAGTACCAAGAAATACCCTCTTTGATGGGTTTATTTGTAATGTACTTTTCCGTTGGTTTTCGATAGTATTATGCAAGTGTCCAAGTACTACCGCAGTCCAATTACCACCGCCGACACCCTACCCCTACAAGTTTGTGTGATCATTACATAAAATTGATAAAGAACCCCTACAAACTGCCATGAAATGTTATTAATCACGAAACAACTTCTTGTGAATTTCGGGATCTTAAATTCATCAAGAACTGGAGTGTAGCTTACAAGATACTACACAGTTTTACACCAACCTTAAAGAGTTTTATAATGATTAACAATAAATCCAACGTGTGAAATACATACCAGCTCGACAGATATTCACATTCAGGACCAAATCCAATTGCATTTTTTACTTTCTTCTGCAGAATATACAACTTTGCGAGGGCATTAAAGATCCCCATTAAAAGTGAAACAACCCATAGACAGCAGCCAAGACCCCACAACTGGTCTGATTTGCCATTGAGTATTCCAACATCGCGAGCCCATGCTACGTGCTCAAGTGGATAATAGAGCTGATCACAACAGTTTTGAATCAACTGTAGTTTCCTGCAAATAGGATTAGCCTCCTGCAAATTTAAGAAAAGTTGAATGCTTGGTCGAAAATTTCCCATCGAATACCAACAAGGGCAGATTTTGTAATACAATAGCACGAGTTGCTTTTGTTGACACCTCAATTCAAAGCGATTAGTGATCAAAGACAAAGGAAATTCTATCATCCAGTAATTCAAAACAAACAAAGCCGCAAAATTTTCTCTGAAACCCAGGTAGCTAGCTCGCTCGCTGTGCATTCCAGAAATTATTTTAAGGGCAAACATGAGCATAGATCGAAAGAGGAAGGATATATCTACACATCTGCCGCGGGCATTTTATTTCTTTGGTCCAGAAGCTGAACAGTAAATGTTTTGATTGCACTCAAAAAAATAAGAGAATTGAATCGCCTCCTAAACGGCTTTTGAACCAAACAAATAAAATGCCCCCGGCAGATCTGTAGATGCATCCTTCTTCTTTCGATCTACGCTCATGTTTGCTCTTAAAAACAGTTTCTGGAATGCACAATGAGCGAGCTAGCTACCTGGGTTTCAAAGAAACTTTTGCGGCTTTGTTTGTTTTGAATTGCTGGTTGAGAGAATTTCCTTTGTCTGCAATCGCTAATCGCTTTGAATTGAGGTGTTCTCAAAAAGAAACTCATGCTATTGTATTACAAAATCTGCCCTTGTTTACTATCGAATATAATAGAAAATAATAACTATTTAGCCTGATGGAGAAAAAACATCCAAGGCACCTTTCAAATTTAAAGGACTGAAGGTTCTTTTGCAATGAAATTTTATCAGGTTTATGATTACTAAACTCGAAACTACAACACAAGAATTCTAACCATTCCATTGTGCGTAGTCCAGCGTAGTCTCACGACATTGCAGTCAATGACTATACCCATATGGACAAGCCGAATCATTACTTGGACATCATTCCCCTCCCCCTCCAGGCAAACATAGACGATTATGGAAAAGATGGCAGTAAGGGCAGTGGCCAGGGACATCGGAAGCATTTCAAGGGCACTTTTTTATGTAGCTAAAGGGCCAATTCCTGAAAATAAAAAGGGCACTTTTTTATCCATTGCAAAATCTTGGGGGGCACGTGCCCCTGTCTCTGGCAGTGGTGGACTGGATGTTGTTGCAATTCCTTGATTTCTTACCAACATGGCATGTGTAGCACTTGTAGCAAAGCTATAACTGTAAATTTATGTTGTGTCAAAAAGGGGTATACTGTATAATTATACAGGCCCGTCGGAACGAAATTGATATTGGGGGGGGGCTGAAACTCGATACGAGCGTAACGAGCAAAATGGGGGTCCGGGAAAATTTTTCATGACCAGGCCCTTTAGATCATTGGAAAACGCCCCATTTTTGGAGAATTTTCGTTTTAAAGAAGCACAGGACAATGACTGATTGGGGTCTTTTCGCAAAAATCATGAAAAAGGACTTCAATTTCACGAGAATATGGATTATTTTTGAATTACATAATATAAAAATGATGGCTTGTTAAATTCTGGTAACTTCTTCGAATACAGATAAGTTTAGATCTTCATTTTCTCAAGGGTTTGGCTTTCGCAGCCTTTTTCACGAACAAAAGTGAACGAACATCAGCAAATTATTGGGGAGCTTCAGCCTCCCCCAGCCCCCCCCCCCCCCCCCGGTTTCGACGTGCCTGTTATAGTATGACTGAAGCCATTTTTTTATTTCACTGTTAAAACTAAAATAACAAAATACAATATTCTGTGCCGTCTATAGCAGAAATAGGCATGACGTCATCTGGTTTTGGCTATGAACAGCACTTGACAAATTCTTTAACAACGATCTTGTTAAACATAAGTAGAGTAGACTAAAACAATATTATCATTAAGCACTTTGTGTACCATGGCACCATTCTATTCTGACAGGCGCTAGCGTGCGCCAGTTTAGGGTAGGTGAATTGTTGTGAAAAACTATACTGGTGCAAAACCTGTGCAAAGATAGATGGTTGAGATCAGAGTTACTAACGACTGATGCCATGGTTCACAAAAAACCTAATTGGAAACAAAACGAAACATAAATAAGAGGTCGCTGATCGTCAGGGGGTGATCCAAAGGCGAAAAGTGGATCTTAGAAATTCGCATTTTTTAAAGAGACTGCTTTATTTGGTACCCTATAGTAGGCAAAAGAATAGCGACCTTGGATCCACCTGTATTATTTTCATATCAAGTCCGAGGCTAAAGCAACAGGGTATTTTTAAATCACAAGACATGGCCTACGTACAAATCTCCTATTGCTTGGAGCCGAAATGGAAAATTCTATCTCAATTTTTATGCCTCCAATCTTGAAGAAAGTCAGTTTGTTTCTGTCTCAATTTGTCAGAAGAGAGTTGAATTATTGGAATCCACCTGTATGTTTTTGAAATATGTGATGGATTTTTGCAGAAAGAAGGAAACAGACCATTTTTGGCTCATTTTCGAAGTAGATTTGGCTGACCGCGAACGCAGAAGTAAGTTCTTAAGCAAATGTTACCTATCTTTTGGTATAAGAATTCCCAAAGACCCCACAGACCAGAAACGCCCCCAGCCACAAAATTGAAGTCTTTGCATAGAAATACAGTAAAACTAAAACTTCCTGTCTGAGTCTCAGTGAGGCTTCCAGGGCGCTGTTTTTATAACAGGGCTTGAAGTTGGGAGACAATGTTCCCTGTTACTTTGAGTAGATCTATGAGAGCGAAGACGATTGACGTGTGACTCGGATTGAGGTGTAAGACTGACTAATCAATATTCCAAAATCAACAAGTTATATTACAGTGCAAACGGAACTACGTAATCTACAAATCTACATATGCTAATTATGCTAATCATGTGCAAACAAAGGGAGGTATAACGCATTGTGTAGTCCTGCTACAGTCTATCCCTCCTAAATAAAAAAAAAAGAAATATCAAGCGAGTTTCTTTTTTTTCGACATATCCGATATCACGTTATGTCCACAAGTGACGTTAACGCGTAAATAAAGTTCGACGGAACGAGGTGACCGTTCGTTTCATAGTTCATTGTGGGATCTCTAAAAGATATTTTGAGCTTTGCATGATGAATTTCAGCATCGGTTTTGCGGAGATGGTTTTGCCCAAAAATTAGGTCATGGGTGAGATTTGAAATAACGACCATCTGAAAGCAAAATGTCTTCGTGTTCTCAAATGTGACTGGGACATTTAGTACACCACAGGGTTTCAATGATGTTGAGTCAGCTGCGGTGAAGTATACATTTTCAGCTTCCAATGGAACAATCGACGTTTTTGGCGATATTGCAATTTCATTTGTATGCGTCAGGGAAACTGCCGACAAAGTGAAGCTTGGTGATATTCCCATCATGATTTGACGTTGTGAGGAAATCACTGGAATAGCTAATGAGCCATTATTCTTCAGGATATTGGGCACATTGCTTGCTTCGGATGTGTTTGACGTCGTGCTTTCTTCAATTTCTTCGTGTTGTTGTTGTGTTGGTAGTTCTGAAATCTTGCCAGAGGCATTTGCATTGGTGAAATTTTTCTGCACGCTATCCTTTGTCATGGCATCCAGCTTTTCCTTCAGGCCATTGACCAAGTTTGATAGATTTTCCAAGTTCTCCAAGATGACAGCACTTCTTTCTGATAGTTTCTGCTGAGCGATCTGGATGTGCTTTGGATGAATGTGGTGGTAAGCTTTGCATTCACTTGAATTGCAGAAAATGCAAACGTGCTGGCGATTATAGACGCATGATCCATTGGCGGTACAACAAGCTGTGTGTTCGAATCTGTTATAGTCACGGCAAATGTTGTTGGAACAGTCCTTCGTAAGACGTTTCAGACAATTCGAATTAAAATGACCTCTTCCTTTGCAGTAGGAACAGTGATGAAACAAAATCCCCATGGCGATATGATTTCTTTTCTGTGTCTGTGAATAAATATGTGCTTGGCTTTAGCGACGATTCTGTGAATGGCTACCGAGCTAGACGATCTTTTAAACGGGTCTTTTTTTTCTATATTCCTCTAAAATGCTACAATACACGCTACAACCTACTATACTTTCTAATTACTATACAACCATACAACACTACAAGGACGGTAACCACAGGGAGCAACAGACAATGACTACCCCATGGTCGTAACATAAAGAAACATCCAACTTAATTATAAATAAATATACAATTACAAGAAGCTACACATAAATGATTAATACCAGTAAATACTGAGGCGTGCTTCACGTCGGATGCCAGGCTAGCAAAAGCACATGATCCAGGATCAGGGGTGCCTCCATTCACAATATAAAGATTCAAATATACCGGGTGTCCCAAAAAAAGCTACACATAAATGATTAATACCAGTAAATACTGAGGCGTGCTTCACGTCGGATGCCAGGCTAGCAAAAGCACATGAATCCAGGATCAGGGGAGACCTGCCTCCATTCACAATATAAAGTTTTTGTGTTGCTCATCCGGAGATTCCCCCTCCACCACGATGATGCAGAAAGGCGTACTAATCTCTCTGGTTTTGACTTCAACATGATTCAAATGATATAGATAAAACTTTTTTGAGAAGATTTAGTAAGGATGAATTGCCATGTTTCAATCATGTATGCCTTGCATCAAACGTGAAACAGACACATTAACAAACGATAAAAAAAAGAAACAAAACAAAAAGGACAAAAAGGACAAAAGGCCTTCGTGACTTTGTGGCACAAACAAGAATTTGAAGTTGTCTTAACCAAACCGACCAGTTTTGTGAATGAAGTCTATAGTCAGTTCGAGTATAACTTGATTAACGTCATCACAGAAGTCTTTATCACCATACAATAAAAGTTGTAGCAGAACGCTGTTCGAAAGACTGTTGATTTGAACAAGTGGTCGTAATAGTTCCGAAACTCCAGCAAGAAGATCTCGTCGTTGAGTGTCAAATGAAGGGCAGAGCAACAAAAAGTGCTCCGTGTCCTCAATACCGTCGTTTGTAGGGCACATAGGGTTTATTGTGTCCCTAAAATTGTGCTTGAATTTGTGAAAATTTAACTTGCTGAGACCGACCCTTATTTGGGAGAGATACGATAATCCTATTGGGTCATGGATACCGAAGACAGGTTTTGGAGGTGGGCGAATTTTTGATAGCAGCTTTGTCTTAAATACAGCAACAGATGGTGCAAGCCTAATTTCTGGATCAAGTTTATTCCATTCAGATATGCAATTTGGATAGAAGCTGGATTGAAATTTCCCTGTCCTTGCCCCTATTGGCCCAACTACATCCTGATTGCGAAGAGAGTAATTCGACTGATGATGTGACGGGATTGGCTCCTTTGTATACAAAGGGGTGAGATTATTCATGATCTTATAGAACAAGGTAAGGCGTCTACTCCACCTTCGGGAATTTAATGACTCCCAGCCAAGCTCTGCATACAGTTTTTCGCGCGATGTTCCCCTCCATGTTCCTGTTACAGCAATAGCAGCAGAGTACTGAACAGACTCTAGTTTTTCCATTAAATTTGGCAAAATGATGTTTTGGCTGAATTCACAGACTTTTGCTGGAATGTGGTAGATAACATCCCCGTAGTCCAGGCGCGGTCGCACATAAAGTTTATATAAATCGTTCAGGGTATGTCTGGGCAGATATTTGGAGAGATACTTTAGCAGACCAATGCCCTTTCTCGTTTTAGAGATGGCTGATTTAATATGTGCTGAGAAAGAAAGCTTTGTGTCGAGGATTATACCTAGATGTTTATGTTCGTTCACTTTTTTTACGGGTATATTATTGAAGAGGATCATCGGATGATCTATTCCATGCCTTTTCTTTGAAAGCAGTAATTCGACCGCTTGCTTTTGTGGATCGGGATTGAATGACATCCTCCAATCATGGGCCCATTTGCTTATCAACTGCAGGTCATGGTTCATGTCATCGGCAGCTGCGTTAGGTTCTTGGACCACCGTAAACAAGGACGTATCATCGGCAAAAAGCTTAACATGACATTTCAAATCAGCAGTAAGGTCATTAATATACACAAGGAAGAACAATGGACCCAAAATAGAGCCCTGAGGCACTCCTGCTAAGACATCTCCCCAATTAGAGCTCTGTCCGTTCAGAACAGTTCTTTGTTTTCGATCCTTGAGAAAACTTTCGACAAGAGAAAGAAATTTTCCTGAAACACCGCATCGTTTTAGTTTATAAATGAGACCAAGATGCCATACCCTATCAAATGCTTTAGAAATATCAAGATATACAGAACGAACATCAAGAGTAGGATTACAGTCAAATGCTTTGAAAATTGTATGCGTTATGGAAATTAATTGGTTGACTGTTGAGTCACCAGGACGAAAACCAGATTGATTGGGGTTAAGTAAATCACATGAGACAAGGTGCGAGTATAAGGAATCGTACATGAGTTTTTCAAGCACCTTCCCGAAAATTGGCAAAAGAGAAATAGGACGGTAGTTACTCTTTACATTTTTTTCATTTTTCTTATGAACTGGTACTACATTTGCACGCTTCCATATTGCAGGAAATACACCGTGCCTTAGACAGTTCTCGAATATTATCTTAAGAGGTGTAACTAATGAAGTATCGCTTAGTTTTATCATTCTTATAGAAATTTCATCCCAGCCATGTGCTTTATTAGGATTAAGTGATCTTATGATATTCAGTATTTTTTCCTCAGAGATGATAAAATCATCAATCAAAGTAGAAATTCCTGGGGTATCATGTGGAATTTCACTACCTGTGTTGATTGTCGTACATTGGAGTATGAAATAGTCATTACACAACTTTGCCTTTTCAGTAAAATCCGTTATGAATAATCCATTCTCTAGGAGAGGCGGTATTATAGGAATCTTCGCCTTGTTAAGGACAGTATTGATCAAAGACCAATAGGTTTTGCTAGAAGTCCCAGGATTTGCTAAGGTTTGCCCCGTCTTTTGCAGGTAATTTGTTTTGGCATCCTCAATCAGTTTTGCACCATCAGATATCATTTTTTGTATTCCTTCGAGCTTTTCATCCGGTTGACCATTCCTCACGAAGTTCTTATAAGCATGATTCTTTTTCCTCAGAAATTTGTTAACATTTTGCGTTATCCAAGGAGCTTCACGCGGTCTTATCGTTTTAACTTGGTTTGGAATATAATTAGAGTAGATGTTCAAAAGCACTTCGTTAAGTAGTTTGACCTGGTCATTGGGGCATGCAATTTTATCGAAATGCTCTTGCCAACGGAACATTTCAATACTTTTCACAATATTGACAAAATCCGCTTTATCGTAATACCAAATCCTGCGGGTGTATGGAGGTATTGCTATATTCGAAACAGATAGTTTTCCATGAACAATTTGATGATGGCACTGCTCATGTAATGATGGATGGACACCAGTCTCAATAATAAGGTTAGGCTGATCTGTAAAAATCAAATCGATACAGGATTTTGAATTACCTATTAAGTGAGTTGGTTCTGAAATCAGCTGGTGAAGACCAAGGTCGGACGTAAAAGGCTCAAAAAGCTTTCCCTCAATATTTTCGATATCATTTTCCCACCATTGAGTTGATCGGCAGTTGAAATCTCCAGTAATTATAACGCAAAACGGATTTTCATCATGCATTTTGGATAGCATCTGCTCAAAATTGATCGTGAAGTTATCAAATTCACTCTGGTCCTGACTTGGACTTCTGTAGATTACGGCAAAAAAATACTTTCTCCTATTTAATTGGATCTCATATACAATACACTCGGGGAGGGTCACCAGGTCAGAACGTCTTTTTGAGGGAAGGGAATCTTTGATGTACAATCCAACACCACCTCTTTTTACATCATGTGGATGGTTGTTTTTGATAAACGTATAGCCATTTAGTGCCAGTTTATTATCGTCTACGGTGCTATCAAGGTGGGTTTCTACAATCCCAATTAAGTCATAGTTACAGACTGAGTTATATGCCTCGATAAGTGACACTCGTAGGAAGTCATGCGCAGAAATACTATTTAGGTTCCAGCAGCAGAAAGCAAGTGTTTCAGGACCGGGGTTTGTCTCTACATCACCGCTGAGCAAAATTGTGCTGAAAACTAACCACTGAGAATGAAGAGTGTAGCATGTTCGACACCCAATGTAGAAATAGATATAGGCAAAAAGAACTCGCTTGACAGTAGAGTTCCTAAAGCGAATAAGACCAATGACAGCAAGTGGGGCTCGCTTGATGAGCTCTGCTGTCGTATAAATTACTGTCTTTGCAAACCGATGCATGCGGGCAAACAGGGGCAAGAAGCATAACTGTGTTGCTACAGAGTTTACTGCAAGAAACTGTATTATCATTGAAAGGGGCAGAACAAGAACTGAGATTGCTATGAAATGGCAGCAAAACCAATATAACTTGAATGTTTGAAAAAGAATTGCAAATGGCTTAAAATTGTTGCGCAGAGAGGACAGGCTTTGCACAGATACAAGGAAACACCCTATTGTTGCTCGCCATTGATTGACTTCAACCGGCATCGTCATAAAGACATCTTCTCGCTGGTCCTAAGGGGAGATATGTAATAAGGTAACCACAGTGCATACGTCCTGACGAAAACAATACAACGTAAACTGTACACACATACATACTACAATAAATAAACCTCAAATGAGTACCGAATGACGAATAACCACATATAAAAACCAGTGAAAACGAACACAAGTTCAACCACGCTGTGATTTTACTAAACAAAAACAAAAAACAATAACTAGATAGGATAAAAACACGAAGTGAAACAAATATTTCAAGCTTGCATGCGTGGAAACAAATACGCATTGTCTGAGATACTGATGCGATGATGAGAAGCACGGGTTTTTGTTTTGAGAAGAACACTTTCTGCACAATGCTCAGAGAGTAGTCTTATAAGCATTCCTTTGAAAAATAACATTTTTTTAAAGAAGATTTAGATTCTAGGGGTTGTAAGTGCAATTGAGTAGTCTCGAGTGGTTAAAAGGATTGATTCATAGAGTTTTCAGGGACTATGATGAATTCAATAAAAGAAGTTTTCACGGGAAATTGCTCTTTGAATGGAAGACTTTTTATAGTTTGTTTTTCGTTTGTGAATGACTATCTAGATAATGAACAAGTGGGGGAATATATAATTAAGTTTTCCATTAATTTTTCCACTTAATCATGCAAGCAAAAAATCAACACAGTCTTACCAAACCCAAGGTACCTAATGCTATGGGCGCATCACTCCCAGGAAAAAAAATGGACGAGATTTTATTTACTTTTTTTTCATTTTATATTTTTAACAAATGAAATTGAAGGGGCTTTTTTAAAGTCAGCCATAGGCTTGGTCTGCAAAAACCTACAAGATTTTCCAGGGAGTGATACGCCCCTCGAGAAAACTAACAATTACATAACTTACTCTGCGATTTCTCCAATTAAAGTTTCAAGTTCCTCCAAATAATTGAACGGGTCTTCCACCAGCTATAACAGGGCTTGAAGTTGGGAGACAATGTTCCCTGTTACTTTGAGTAGATCTATGAGAGCGAAGACGATTGACGTGTGACTCGGATTGAGGTGCAAGACTGACTAATCAATATTCCAAAATCAACAAGTTATATTACAGTGCAAACGGAACTACGTAATCTACAAATCTACATATGCTAATTATGCTAATCATGTGCAAACAAAGAGAGGTATAACGCATTGTGTAGTCCTGCTACATTTTTGGGGGGAGGGGAAATGGGAGGAAATGCAAGCGAAACAAGCAAAAATGAGGGTCTGGTGGGTTGCCGCTGGAAATTTGTTGAGGCCATCTGTCATATTCCCCTAATTCATCTTATAGAACGTGAGAGGAACAGCTAAATAAAAACACGCCTTCTCGCTTACGCATCACAACCATAACAAAACAACATTAAAAATATAACAAAAGGTCTTGGCTGCACAGGCAGTCCATATCCAGTTCATACAATCTATCACGTGACTATGATTCTATATACACTTTATTACATCACTCCCCTTTTTGAATAATGTCTTCAAGGAATGATATTCGATGGAACGGAATGTCCAAAACGTACAGGCGGTCTACATGCTCTTTGTGGCCAACGATTACCTCTTCGTTCTGGTTCGTGTTCACGTTCGTTCTCGAGCTCGTTACTATTTCCGACAAGTTCGTCTTCCAATTCACTCTCTGTTTCCTCTGAACGATCGACGGTGTTCTCAAACTTCTTGAAATGAGAAACATTTCTTTTAACTCGATGTTTCTGATTGTTCTCTGCAATTACTTACGTTCCTTTGCGATAAACCACGGTATAAGGCGTTTTGTTAAAACGAGATGTAAGCTTGTTCTGACGCTTCTGTTTAACAAGAACAGTATCTCCTAATTTGATACTACTTTCTTTAGCATTTCTACGATTATCTGCGTACATCTTGTGATATGTTTGACTTTTCTTTTCATTTTCGCGTGCTTCTTTATGTCTGTTTACGACTAGCTTCTTCTCGATTGATGGTAATTTACCGCGTATTTTCCGATTAAATAGTAGTTTATTTGGTGCTACTTTAGTAGTGCAATGTGGGGTAGTACGATACTGTAACAAAAATCTGTTCAATTCTTGTCTCCACACCTTCCCTTCAACAACTGCAGCTTGTAACATTTTCTGTAACGGCTGGTTAAAACGTTCTACCTCACCATTCGCTTGTGGCCAATAAGGTGTAACCGGGTCGTGTACAATGCCTAAAGCTTTCATGTATCTATCAAACTCATCTCCATGAAATGGTGATCCATTGTCTGAAACAATCTTGTATGGAATACCATGAACCGTAAATATCTTATCAAGCTTTGGAATCACGCAGGCAGCTTTGGTTGAACGTACGATTTCCACTTCTGGATAACGAGAATAACGATCGATTAAAACTAGTAAATATTCATTTGACGGCAAAGGTCCACCAAAGTCAATGTGCAAAGTCTCCCATGGTCCTTTGGGCATTTCAGCTTGCTTTATCGGCTCTGGTGGTGCAGATTTACCGACAGCTTGACAGGCTAAGCATGAATCGATTGTCTTCTTCACTAATTCGTCGATTCCTAAAAACCAAATCTTTTCTCTCAGTAATGCCTTGGTTTTAGACAAACCTTGATGGCTTTTGTGGGCGATATCAATTGCTTTTTGCTGCAACGATTTTGGTATGACAATCCTTGATCCACGAATTATCACGTTCTGTTCTCCAGCTGCTAATTCTTCTTTGAAAACTCGATACGGTCGGACACTGTCCGGATCCCACAAATTTAAACGAATTGCTGCACGTAACGCTTGTAATTCTCGATCTTTACTTGTTTCTTCAGCAATTTCTTTCAGTGTCATGGCTTTCGGAACACTGTTATCAACAATGAAATTAACATATTGTTCTGTCATTTTCTCCTGTTTCTTTATACTTTCGGATGTCGGATGCCTCGACAGATAATCAGCGGGGTTTTCTGCCCCCGGCTTGTAGATAACTTGAAAAGTATACGGTTGTAGACGTAACACCCAACGCTCTATGCGGGCTGAAGGTTTTGAATTCTGATTGCCGTATATTACTTCGAGCGGCTTGTGATCAGTGACTAACATAAACTGATTTCCGTACAAATATAAATGGAAATGTTCAACTGACCATACAATGGCCAAGGCCTCCTTTTCAGTTTGCGAATACCGCTTTTCCACATCTGTTAAAGCTCGGCTCGCATACGCTACAACTTTCTGATCCTCAGAACCCTGTGATTTCTGTGACAAAATTGCACACAGTCCTACTGGACTTGCATCGATTAGAACATACGTGTCCTTGTTCTTATCAAAGTATGACATGCATGGTGCGGTAGATAAGACTTTAGTAAGCTTATTAAATGCTTCTTGATGAATCTGTTTCCATTCAAAACGAGCGTTCTTTTTCGTTAACTCGCGTAGTGGTGCAGTAATTGTTGCAAAGTTTTCAATGTACTTGCTACTGTAATTTGCCATTCCTAACAAACTGCGTACATCACGAACATCTTTAGGTACTTGTGCATTTAGTAAATCCTTAACACGCTTCGGATCTGGCCTTGTGCCATCTTCGGAAAATATTTGTCCAAAGAATTCAAGAGTATTGCTAAGAAACTTGCATTTGCTCTGGTTTAGAGTAAGGCCTCTTTGCTTTAGACGAGGAAGACATTTGTCAAGATTTTCATCGTGCTCCTCGCGTGTTGTACCGTACACTATAATGTCATCTGCAATGTTTTTAACTCCTTTTAATCCATGTAAGAGAAGAGTAAGGAAAAATAGCCCTGACTATAAGCTGATTGACAAGGAAATAAAAAGGAAATGTAAGGAGAGGAAGGAGGAGTGGTACAATGACCTATGCAAAGAAATAGAAGAGTTGGAGAGTGAACATAAAATAAGAGAATTGCATGAGAAGGTGAAAAAGATGACTGATAGAAAGAGAAACATTAAAACAAATAGTGGATGCATAAAAGACAAGAACGGGAAACTGCTGTTTGACAAGAAAGACGTTGCAGCAAGATGGGAAGAATACGTAAAAGAACTATACGATGACCCGAATAGAAAGGAAAAAGTTCAGATCAATGGTGAAGAAGGTCCAGATTTATTGAAGAGTGAAGTAGAACGAGCAATCAAAGTTATCAAGGCAGGAAAAGCACCAGGGGTAGACAAAATTTTCATAGAGCATCTAAAGGCCTTAAAGGATGATACAATGGATATTGTATATGATATTTGTAATGAAGTATACAAAACAGGATACTTTCCACATGACCTAAAACATTCAATTTTCATAAGATTACCAAAGAAGCAAAATGCCCAAGAATGTTCAGAACATAGAACGATTAGCTTAATGAGTCATGTTGTAAAAGTAATTCTCAAAATTGTTCTTGGAAGAAATGAAGATAAAATTGAAGGAGAAATAAGAGACTCGCAGTCTGGATTTAGGGCAGGAATGGGGACAAGAGAGGGCATTTTTAATCGCAGGACAATACTTGATCGATACCTTGAAGTGAAGCAGGATATCTTCATATGCTATATTGATTATGAAAAAGCGTTCGATCGTGTGTATCATGAAAAATTAATTAGAGCACTCAAGAAACTTCCCATAGACATTACCGATTTAAAGCTCATAGAAAATCTATATTGGAACCAAACGGCGAGTATAAGACTGGAGCAGGGTGAGTCGAATGATTTTGAAATAAAGCGTGGAGTTAGACAAGGGTGTGTTCTGTCTCCCAAACTTTTCAATTTATACACTGAAGAAATTTTCCAAAAAGCAGATGAACTCCCTGGCATAAACATAGGTGGGACCAATATTACCAACTTAAGGTATGCTGATGATACTGCCTTGTTAGCAGAGTCCGAAGAGGCTCTACAAGCAATAGTCAATGTTGTAAGAGAAGAAAGTTTGGTGAGAGGATTAAAGATGAACGTGAAAAAGACGAAGTCAATGGTTGTCAGTCGGAAAGAAAATCGACCAAGTTTGGGAATAATAGTAGATGGCAAAATATTGGAACAAGTGAATTCATTCAAATATCTTGGGGTGACAATAACGGATGATGGAAAATGCGAGGCAGAGATAAGAAAAAGAATTGAAATAGCCAGACAAAGGTTTATAAACATGAAAGATGTTCTAACGACGAGAAGCCTTAGAATTGAAACACGAAAAAGAATCATGAAATGCTATGTTTTATCGACCTTCTTATACGCCAGCGAAACATGGACATTCAGTAAGGAAATGTGGAACAAGATAGAGGCCTTTGAGATGTGGATGTTTCGAAAAATTCTCAAAGTTCCATACACAGCCCACGTAACAAATGATGAAATTATTAAAAGGGTCAAAGAAAATGGCAGATCACTTAAAAAGAATATAATAACGAGAAAATTGCAATACTTTGGTCACATGATAAGAAGCGATAGAATGAAAAAGACACTGATAGAAGGAAAAGTAAAAGAAAAAAGACAGAGAGGAAGACCACGCAGAACATGGTTGACAGACATCAAGGAGTGGACAGGAGAAAACATCGGGAAATGTGTTAGATGGGCTGCTGATCGGGAATACTGGAGGGAAATGACCGCTAATCTACCGGCGGTAGTTGCGACACCCAGGTAACAGGTAAGGTAATCCATGTAATTGCGTCTGTAACATATACTGAAAAATCTCAGCCGATGCATTGGTACCATAATTCAAACGCTTGTAACGATATAAGCCAACGTGCGTACTAAATGTAGTTATGTAACGACTGTTTTCATCCAATTCCAGTTGATGATACGCTTGCGATAAATCGAGTTTTGTAAAATATTTTGCACCATTTAACTCGAAACTGACGTCATCAACGGTTGGTATGGGGTGACGTACACGCTGTATAGCCTCGTTCGCAACTCTCATGTCCACGCAAATTCGGACTCCTCCGTCTTTTTTAGGAACCACGACAATCGGGGATACCCAAGGTGTTCCTTCATTTTCAGGCACCCTTTCGATAATATCCTCCTTTTCTAGCTGTGCTAGGGCTTCTTTTACTTTTTGTCGTACGTGGTACGGAATCCTCCGTTGAGGCTGAGCTTTGGGCGATTTTGTTTCATCGATACTCAGCGTGACTTTCGATCCTTTCAATTTTCCCATCCCAGTAAATACTGATGCATGCTTGTTTATTATCTTGGATAGAGCATTGTCTTTTGTCGACAACTTATGCAAATGCAGGCTAATCAAACCAAGATCCTGAGCTGTTGACAGTGACAATAGATTCCCACTGTTTGTTCCCTTGACTACATAAAAAGTTGCTAGCGCAATACGTTTCTTTGTCTCGACGACAGCATCGAATTTTCCAAGGAACTTTACAGGCTTTGGACTATTGTATGCAAAAGCTTTTATGCTTGTTGTTTTCAAATCAGCTTCTTTCATCTTTGCATAGGTATTCTGATCTATGACGTTAATCGTTGCACCAGTGTCTACAGTCATTTTAAACGCATGATCGCGAACCGTGACATGTACTGTTGGGCTTTTATTGTTCTTATTGTTCACTGCGTAAATGTAATCATCTGCAGATGAATTGGAGCTTTCTTCAGTGTCTTTAGTATTGAGAGGGTGAACAGCTTTCTTCCTGTCTTTTATTCGTCGTTCAGGCTTATGATTCTGCTTTTTCTTGTCTTTGCAAACATTGGAAAAATGATTCTTTTTACCACAATGGTTGCATTCTTTTCCTTGCGCAGGGCATGAACCGTTATGAGGGTAGGCTCTCCCACACGAATAACATCTGGAAACTTTCTTGGTTTCCATTCTATTTGTTTCAGCGACTGTTTTTTCTTTGGATTCTATATCCTTTGCTTGATATGAACTCATTTCGTCTCGACGACCATCTATTAACATGTCTTTCAACTTGTAATCTGGATCTCTCAGAGCACGTCTTCGTATTTTAGAAGAAGAACCACCAGTCAGAATCTGTTGCTCGATTTCAAAATCAGCATTTGTAAATTCACAATTCGAAGAGAGGTTTCGTAATCTGGTATGAAATTTATCCAGTGTCTCTCCCTCCTCCTGACGGGTTTGGCGAAATTTGTATACCTCATATCGTTGATTTTTCTGAGGCTCGAAGTAAGCGGTAAGTTTGTCCCGTGCTGTGTCGTGCTCAGCATCAGTTCCAACATCGTCAAGTTGGTGAAAAATTTCTCGAACACGAGAGCCTGCTTGGTATAAAAGTAATGCCCTCTTTCGTGTAGCATCGCGTATTTCACTTGCAATGAGAAATGTATCGAAGTCTCTCAACCAGAGACGCCATCGTGCTGACAAACTCGATCCAACCTCGCCATCAGGGTTGAATTCCGGTAACGGTTTGAGGTTTAAGGCCATGTTGTATTTATCCTCGTCGCCAATGTCATATTCCCCTAATTCATCTTATAGAACGTGAGAGGAACAGCTAAAGAAAACCACGCCTTCTCGCTTACGCATCACAACCATAACAAAACAACATTAAGAATATAACAAAAGGTCTTGGCTGCAAAGGCAGTCCATATCCAGTTCATACAATCTATCACGTGACTATGATTCTATATACACTTTATTACACCATCCCCCTTAGATTGCCGGAAATGCCCTCCTTTTAGAACATAATTCATCCAGAATTAAAGAACAAAAGGGCCAAATTCAACAAACTCATTAAAAGCAATTAAGGAAGTTGTTGTTCATTTCAGGGTTCAAAGAAATATTTTCCTTCGTTGCAAGCAAACCTTCCTTTGAACATTGTTCACGACACAGTGCGTATGTTACTGTATGTTGCTCGAATCTAATACAGTTCAGGGTTGTCTACACACTATTTCATTATAACACAAACAAAGACCAAACGACAAACATTATTTCATTCAATTATTGCTGCCGAAGGCAGCCTTACTATTCTTTTTCAATCAGCGAGCGAAATTCACGGGGGGGGGGGCGGTTCTTCCATAGTAAAGGTACCTGGGGAATGTGCCGCGAGTAAGTGTAGTGATGCTGCAAACGATGAAATAAACAGAGCACATAAACGTTGTCTGCGGGTACTCTACCAGGACTTTGAATCCTCTTTCCAGCTACTATTAAGCAGAGATAACAGCCAAACTATCCATGTTAAAAATCTCCAGAAATTAATGACTGAAATCTACAAGTCAGTCAAAAAACTGAACCCCTCATATTTATGGGAATTTCATGAAAGGAAAGAAGTAACGTACGACCTAAGGACTAAAGATCTTTGTAAACTTCCAAAGATCAAAAAACGTAATGGCTCGGAGTCACTTTCCTTCAGAGGAAGTCTCCTCTGAAACACTCTTAGTGACAACATCAAGCAAAGTCCAACTCTTGCAGCATTTAAAAATCAAATAAAATCATGGACTGGTGACAAGTGTACCTGCAGGCTATGCTTATAATGTATTTTTTGTGTAGAAATATATCAATACATTTGTTATATTACTAGGTAGTTTACTTTTAGTTGGAATGAATTAGTACTCTGTACTAGGTTAAAGCCAACTCTAAATAATGTTTATGATGATGATGATGATGATGATGATAAGGGTATACTTTTTCGGACTTCTAGTCTAGCCAAAGGTATACTTTTTTGCAATTTTGGCCAGCAACGGTCTAGCCAAGGTTATCATTTTTGAAAATGTTGGTCTAGCGAACGGTCATGATATCATATTTGGCACAAATTTGACAATATTGGCCGAGGAAATGGCAAACTTGGTCTAGCCAAGGGAACCATTTTCGTAAAAATCAGTCTAGCCAACGGTACCCTTTTGAAGATGCTCGTGGCAGACCCCTAACAAAACTTTGGCCAAGAAACCCACCCCCCCCCCTCCCCCCGTGGCGAAATTAGCCAGCGTGCTGTCTGCCTGCTGTCTGTCTGCCGTCAGGCTTTGTAGACGGGCCAGCTCACGGCTGCGGTTCGCGGGCTCGCGGCTGGTGAGCATTTATCCAACAAGCAACAACAAAAGTTCTCCAACAAAAGATAATGAGTTCTTCCGATCTACGACAAAGGTTTATTTCTGACAATGCAAAACTCAATATTACGGATCACGGAACCAAGCACTACAGAACTACGGAACCAAGAGCCTTGGACTCCGGAACTAGAAACCGGCGGAGGAGAGTAACTCAATATTCTAAATCATTTACCTTTTGAACCATTACCCAACTGTAAATTCAAACAAAATACACGTTTCCTTTGCGATAATCATTCTATAAAATTGACATCGCTACAGTCGCATTTGTTACAAATACTAACCGGCAGCACTCGCTGACTAACGTTATATCTAGTATAATGTTTTGTATAGTTGAAGGTTTCCTGGGTCTTTCTTCCTAGTTTACCACCCGTTTTCCTGCCTAGATTTCCTTGGTTTCTTCATAATTTGTTTGGTTCCTTCCTGCCATACTGCCAAATCATATGCCAAATCTCCTAATGAAATAACACTTTTGACATTTTTCGGATAGCACAGAATGAAAGCAAATGTTAAGATGCTACTAAAATACAATACTAAGGCAACAAATGGTAAAGGTAACTAAATAAAGCTTTAGTTAGAAAAACTTTAGAATAACTTCCTACTTTTGATAACCGGCGTTAGAAAAAAGAGGCAAAAATGATACCTGGAAAGGAGTGTAGATCCTGTCAGCAAAATATACAAAGTACCCTCCCCCCCCCCCCCGAGGACACAAGAGTAATTGCTTCCATGAACAGGTGAAGAGATCTTTGACTTCAAAACTGGGAAGCTTTCTATGCCAATATGAAATGTAAGCTTTTCCGTGCACCGGACAGGAACATTGTCAATGATCGGTGTGCACGACTACAGCCACCAGCATGCATCGGAGGTACATCGATCTAAGGGGGTCCGACAACATGTTCTATAATTATTGCTGGGTTCCTTTATTTATTCACTGGATTCTGTCACCAAGTATTCAAGATCCAGTTAAAATCTACATGTTTATCACGCCCCTCGTGGTTGTTCACGTTTTCTTCATGGCTACCATGACAAAACAATGCGTAAATTTGGTTGTAACAAAAAGTCTTTATCGGAAAAATTTCATACGTATCTCTCTGTTTGCAATGCAAATTAGCCTGTATCTTGCCTACCTTCAAAATGGTGAAAATGAATTGCTCCTTTGCGGGGATATTGAATCAAATCCAGGACCCGAACAAAATAAGATTTTGAAGTTTTGTCACTGGAACCTCAATATTATTTGTGCGAGGGATAGAATAAAAATATCTTTGCTTGAGGCTTACAATTCAGTTCATCATCTTGATATCATTGCCCTCTCAGAGACCATGTTGGATAGTACGATAAGCAATGATCAAATTATTATTGAAGGATTTAGTAATGAAATTTACCGCAATGATCATCCAAGTAACACAAAAACTGGAGGCGTTTGTTTGTATTATCGGGAAGGGTTGCCAATCAAGCGCAGAAAAGAATTTGAGCTGTTGCAAGAAATTATTGTCACAGAGGTATATATTTCTCGCAAAAAAATATTCATTGTTACTGTTTATCGCAGCCCAAGTCAGGATAGCGGGCAATTTGCATTGTTAATGGATAGGTTACAATCCATTGTCAGTAAACTAAAGACAGAAAAACCACATGCGTATATAGCATATATGATATAGAGGGTGTTAGAATCTTAACAATGTTGCGTTTGAAATTCAGTGCATTAAATGAGCATAGGTTTAGGCATTAGATTTAACATAGTAAGCCCACTATGCAATTGCGGTACCGCGAATGAGGATAATGAGCATTTCCTCCTGCATTGCCCCTTGTTTGATCATCTTCGCAGAAACCTCCTTGGCCACCCAGGGGTGGTACTCGTTGACTTTCAATACCATGCCAATATTTGGGGTCCGAAATTTTACGTTAAATCAATATTTAGGGTCTGTGAATAATAACATGGGCCAAAATTCAAAATTTGGGGTCCACAAATCTGAAGAAAGGGAGAATCGTCCAATTTGGCCCTGAAGTTGCGAATCATGAGATAAACGTTGGTTTAAATCGTCATCATCATCATCATCATCATCATCATTAATTTATTTACAAAGTAGGTCGAAACAAAACTATAGCTAAAATTACAGCTAATTAAGGCCCACTTATTTACAAAATTTACAATCTAATCTAAAAATAATATGTATATGTATAATTACAATAATTTCACTAACTATCCTTTATAAACCCAACCTGTTGTACATAGGTTTTGCAAAGCCTACAGTTGCATTTATCACCATTCCAGCACCTTATTTGCTTTTTGAAAATTTGAAGGGTGCTGGAGTCTTTTATCTCGTGTGGTAGCAGCTGCCACATTCTATTTCCAAGGAAAGCTACAGACTCGATTCCAAAGGACGTAGTGCGTACTTTTGGAAGCAGCGCGTCGGTCCCATGCCTCAAGTCGTAGCCAGTGTTCCGCTGCGTGAAAGTATCCTTCATAAAAGTTGGACTTAGATCTAATTTTGTTTTAAAAATCTCAGTCATAAGCAACTGTAGGTTTGTTATACGGATGGGCACTGAATTTGCTTGCTCCAGGAGAAAACCAAAATCATGTTCGTAATCTTTCTGTGCAATGCGCAAAGCCCTTTCGTGAACGTGATTTATTCTTTGATTTCTATCGCAGAACATCCAAACAAGTGGACAATAGCTAAAATGGGATAATATGAAAGCACGCATTAGTTGCTGCAGTTTTTCTGTGTCCATGTAACAGGATATTCGGTTAAGAGCATGAAGTTTTTGGCTGGCTTTCTTACAAAGAGATTTGACGTGTTGTTTGAAGGATAGAGATCGGTCTCCTCTAGGAACAGGAACAAGTCATTCAGGTATATGTTGAATAAAAGGGGGCCTAGGACAGAACTTTGCGGTACACCTAGGGTGGTCTTTGTCCACGTGCTGAAAGAACTATTGACCTTTACCCTTTGTTTCCTGTCGACGAGATAGCTATGGATGAACTGCAATGCAGATCTACTGAAACCGTATGCATTCAATTTTGCAATCAATAATTCGTGATTTAGACAATCAAAGGCTTTCGAAAGGTCCGTCAGGACGGCCCCTGCGACGCCTCCGCTGTCCAACGACTTTTTGCAGGTTTCAACTAAACGTAGAAGTGCATGCTGTGTACCATAGCCCTCTCGAAATCCACAGAGGAGTGGAGACAAGAAACATTAGACAAAGGGCAGCATTTGATCTTGCATCAACCTTTCGTATATCTTTGATGCCGATGGCAAAACTGTAATAGGTCGGTAGTTTTTCTTCGAAAAGGCATCCTCTTTTTTGAAGAGTGAGCTTAAATCTCCAGCTTTCAATTCTTTGGGAAAAGTACCCTTGGATAAACCAGAGTTGAATAAATTTCGAAAGGCAACAGAAAATACATCAGAATGTTCCTTCAGGATTTTTGCAGGGATGCAATCAACTGGAGAGGCTTTACTCTGATTAAGTTGGTTGATTTTGACAGCAACCTCTTCCATAGTGACCTCTCTGAACTCAAAATTGTTGGAAAGCATAGCTTAAAAACTGAGAAAGATCAAGAAGATCATTCAAAACATTTTAGGGGCCCCAGAAATAAATAGCAATATTTGGGGTCTCTAAAACATTAGGCACAATATTTGGGGTCCCGAAAACACAAGGCTTAATATTTAGGGGTCGGCAAATAAATAGTGGCCTGGACCCCCGTATTGAAAGTTAGGGAGTACCCCCCTGGGCTTGGCCAGCTCTCGGAAATTCTGAGCTTGGATGTATCCAACTTTGATGACGATTTCATTTGCTCGCTGATGTTGCATAGAAGTTCTGAACTTTCACACATTGTCAGCAGACTGATTCTTGAAGCTTCTAGTACATCAAATCATCCAGGCATTTTGTTTCAATCAGGGTGTTTCAATAGACTACCAACATTGACATAACCTTTGAAAACAGGAATTTCGTGCACTGTATCTGTCTAGTCTATGCCTTTAGTGTTCTTGTAGTATGTCTGTGTCTGTGTGTACTTTGTTAATTTTGCTTTTCCTCTTTTGTTGGAATATAGTCCTAAGAGGGAGACAGCCTAGGCACTAAATTCCTAACTCTTGATAGATTCCTTGAGCCTGGACCTCAGAAGGATCTCTGGGTTATTCATGTTGCTTGTCAAACCTTAAAGCGCCAATCACAATAGTGAATTGTGTGCTCTTGGGCTGTCCCTCTCTTACGATCATTATTGAAACAATTTGAATTTAATTGTAAGTGCCATACTGTACATAGTGGGAACTCGCTAACTATAAGTCCTTTCCCACTATGGATGACACGTAGTTAATTAGCCTCGTTTTTTTGTAAATAGTTTTTTTTTAATGAATAAAGAAAAAAATTCTCTCCCAGAAAAAAATTTGGATTTACAATTACATGTTTTTCTTTCAAAAAGGCAGCTCCTCAGGGAACTGACTTGCTGAAATATATCAAAGTTTAATTGATGTTTGTTAGTCTTCACAAAAACTTTGCAAAAAATGTTGTAAGGACCATTGTAAAAATTGTGAAAAGGTAAGTAAAAACTGACAGCCATGAGCCATCTTAAAATCCAATGTAAGTGCGCGGGGGATTAATCCACTCCAAAAAGATGCTATGCAGACGGAATTCTTTAGTATCATTTTTGAAGCACTTGAACAGTGGCGGACTGGCCCCCCTCAAAATCTTGCAAAAAGGGCCCCCTTTTTCCTGGAAAGGGGCCCCTTTTGCAAAATTAAGGAAATTATTGGTAGAGTTGAATGTTTGAATAATGGACATCTCACTTCACATCTGAATCCTTCAGTGTTATTGAACTTGCTTGCTCAAAAAATGAATACAGTCGAGAGCGAAGATACGGATGGTGAAGAAGGGAGCACCGTTGCAGAAAAAGTAAAGGTCCCCTCCACTTCTGCCAAAAAATAGTTCTCGAGATTCCTTCACAGAAAATAGTTGTTATAGGTAGTGTAGGGTAAAGAAATGACTGGGAGAGTTACTCTAAGCCAAAGTAAAGGCTGCAAGTTTCAAAAATTTCCGGCACGCACTTTGTCAACTGCTTCACTTTGGGGCACGCAAAAATTGGATTGTGAAAAACTGAAAGCTTTTCCCCGATAATTTTCATGAGAGTGTTCATTGATAGAAAACTGCAAAAATAATTTTGAGAATTTCAAAGTTTCCAATTCTGCTCTGGGAAGATGGGATGGCGATAGGCATTCTAAGCCAAAGAACAGAAGATGTTTATTCAAAAATTTCTCTGTGTATGCTTACTCATAAAACTACTGTTACAAATGATCAAAAATTCAATTTTAGCATCGGTAAACCTGAGATTGGGAGAAGCACTCTAAGCCAAAGTAGAGGGCATGTCCTCTGAAAATTTTCCTGGGGACTTTGCCCCCAGACCCCTCATTTTGATACTCCATCAGTTAATTTGCCCTGACCACACTGCTGGGGGGGGGGTCAGGAAAGGGTTCCTCAACAGTTTCAGAAAAGAAAACATTATAGATCGTCTGGCCCACAATACAAAAAAAGGCAAAATTACTTTTAGGGAGTGGTCATTAAGTATGTGCTATACTGGGGCGGAGGATATTTACAGATAATCTTTATAAAAATTGCAAGCCCCTCCTAACTTTTTACTAAAAATTTTCATACCCCTTCAAAATTTTGCAAATTGTTTCATCTCGGCTCTAACTGATGAAATTCAACGATTCCGTTAAAACTGTCCACTGCTTGCATGTTGTTACGCCACACCAAAATAATCTGATAGGACAGGATGACTCTGCCAGCCTCAATATCATTTTATGTGCACTGTGCCATCTCAAATAGACTCCTTTGCTCTGTAGTTAGTTGCAACCCTTCCTCCCCGTGTCGTTGTAAAAATCGACTCCACAGTTCTCTTTTCACCCATCTCATTGTCACTGTTGTTAAGAAACTCTTCCATATCTGTCAAAGAATCTAAGCTTGATGCCAGTGACGCATTTACCCATGGGCCCACTGGGCCCGGGCCCAGGGGCCCCCTAAAATTCTTAAATCTAGGGGGCCCGAGCAAAATTTGAAAAACCCTATGAAGTGCTGTTTATTTCACTCTTGTGTTTGAATTGAGTGCTAACGTCTTCAGTCAACACAATTTTTTCATATATTTACAATACATGATGGGTGAGCAAAGTAGAAATTCGGCAATAACGTAAGTTTGTTAGAAAGCCTCTAGAAAGTTCCTCGATAAAAGGAGGAATCTCGTTGATACCGAAGCTGAAGTCCATAAAAAAGAAAGAAATTCAAGAGGCGACAGCCCCATTGAACGTAAAAGCCTTTTTCGGATGATCTATTAGAGCAAATTGTGAAAGGAGATGGAGCTGCAACTTCCCAAAGTCAATAACCGCACTTAGATTGTTGCTCAATGCAATGACCGCACTTTGCCATGCAGAGTTTCCTCCAGTGAAAGAAGTTTCTCCATGCTGAAAGGGTCAAGAGTCAACTAAGGTCCACAATGTCACAACAGCGCGTTGTTGCCTTTTGCTGAATGAATGGCAGCAAATTTTGATGTCCTGAGGCAGAGGCGCAGTGGCGGGGTGGCTATGGTTTCATTGGGGTGGCCAGGTCAATTTTGGCGCCCCTCCTATGTAATAAGTTTCCATAAACACACGCATTTCTATAACTGCTTGATATCACAATGTGATATATTTTGCAAAGGCCAATGAAAAGAAGTTTTTGCAACATAAGTTTAAAATTTAATGATCATGTTTTGACTAAAAATGGGAGCAATTAATGGAAAAAATTTGTCCCACTTCTTTTTTCCCTTGTCTCAAAGAAACCTAATTGAAATCAACGGCGTGGCCAGGTCGAGTCAAGTAGGAGGGTAGGAAAAGGAGAAAGTCTGGGTTTTTGAGTACACGCCTTCTACTTTGGCTTAGAACGCTTCTAGCAATCCAATGTTAGCGGTCCTACAATAGAATTTGAGCATTTTTTTGCAACAGTTGTTTATACACATGAGCATACCCAAGAAAATTTTAGAGCAAACACAAGTTTCTCTGGCTTAGAATGCTTTTCTACCTAGGCAAACCTTTGTGCGAACACATTCTATCTTGTCTTAGGGCGATTCTCGCAATTCTGAATGATTTTCACAGAACAACTCTGTAATAGCTGGTCTGGGAAAATTGTTTGAAAAGTCAATCTTTGCTTTGGCTTAGAACGACTCTCCCAGTCACAATCCAGTATTTCTCCGAAAGATTCTTCTACCCTTCCCAATTACTTTCTCTTTGTTTTTTGAAGAATCTCAAAAACCATCTTTTGATATAAGTTGAGGCAAATTCCTCCCATCCCCACGTGTGGCCACACCACTAACTCACTGAAATCATAATAAAGCCTTTCTTCATTCAGATGATCTTGCAAAGACGTCAAGGACCCTTTTTTGTTGAGGAAAGTAAAACTTCTTTTCCACAGTCAGTAACAGTTCTGCCCACGTATCACGTAAGATCAGTTTGATGTTCCCAGCCAAATAATACAAACAGGCAACATTGGCGCCCCCTGATCTCTATTGGCGCTCCCGTTCAGGGGGGCCATGGCCCCCCTGGCCCCCCTGGCCCCCCTGGCCCCCCTGCCACCCCGCCACTGCAGAGGCGTGGCCACGGGCGAGGGGGTATGGGGGGCAATTGCCCACTACTTTTGTCAAAATATGGTCTTTGAGATTCCTTTAAAACCGAAGAGAAACTAACTGGGTAAGGTTGGGAAAGAACTTTCCGAGAAATGTCAAATATTCCGTTTTAGCACTGGCAAATATGGAATATGGAATCAGGGAATGCATTCCAAATTAAAGGAGGTTTCTTCAAAAAAATGTCCTCGAACTCCGATTTGTAGGATAACCGTCACAAAATATCAAAGTTTCCTTGTCGCTAAAATCGCAAGCATGATATTCGGAGATGCATTCTAAGCCAAAGTAAAGGGCGTGGCCTCAAAATTTTCCGGGGGCTTCACCCCCAGGCCCCCTTTTGATTACCCCCACTTAATCTAGACCCCAAGAAAATCATCCGAAATTTTGCAGCAGTGAAGGCAAGACAAAAATCACGAAAAACCATTGGACAATAAAGGGTAGTTTTATAAGGATTGTACCAAAATGTCTATATTTGTACAAGTTTACTCATTTTTCGAGTTTTCCCCTATCAAACTAATTAGTTGATATTAACTTCTTTGGCTAAGACTGAATCTAGCTGTCTTGTCCATACATGCTAACAAGGTACTGAGTACTATGATACACATTTTTGTCAGGTATATTCTAAGGGGCCCCAACCAGTTTTGGGCCCAGGGCCCCAACAGACTTAAATGCGGCCCTGCTTGATGCAACTGTTTTTCCAAAACAAGGTCCTCTGCAATCACTATCCTCGGAAACTTCAGAATCAATCAAAGAATCTTCATCAGATTCCAAATAATTTTGGTCTACTTTTTCCTTCTGTCAAACTTTTTGAGGCTATATGTGCCTTATGAAAATAACTTTCTCCCTTTCTTCAGCTTGAGAGACTTTTTGCACAGTTTGTGGTAGTGGAGATACTTGTCCAGTTCATTCACTATTAACTTATGTCTAAAGATCCATCATTGAAAAGCGTGATCTCCAGAATTTGCAAATGTTCCATTCTGACAGCTGAACATTTGAATAACTACTTGGAACATTGGAATAAGTAATTGGAACATTTGAATAACTACTTGGAGCATCTAAATAACAACTTAGGGCATTTAAGCAACTACTTCCAACCAGGCCCGTAGCATCTATTGGGGCCGGTCGGGCCCGGGCCCCCCCCAATAATTTCCAGAAGTTGATTTTTTTATTCTTCATAATAACATAGAAAACTGATCATCAGTGAAAGGCCCTTGGCACTGAAGAGAGTCAATACCTATCTAAGTTCAACAACAAAATTAAGTTCTAGAAATCTGGAACTGTAGTAGCAAGCTTTCGCTCAACGTAGACCCTTTCTCCAGTTGGATAAGGGGTCTACACGTAGGCTACCGCCTCAACCACCTGATGGTGAAACGTGCACAACGACAGAGTTGATTAACTCAACCTTGTCAGCATCGTAAACGAATTTGTCATAGATTCCAATGCAAGGAAATTTAACTTTGGAAAGCTCAACCCTTTTGACATCAGAGAAGCACTTCGTCAAGAGAGGCAAAAAGTACCCAGACTTCAGGAATCAATAATCATATCTAAACTAACGAACAGTGGCGTGGTCTTCGAGATCCTCGAAAACCGAAAAGAAAAAGCTGGGTATAGCTGAGAATGAATTTTCCAAGAAATGTCAAATCTTCCATTTTAGCATTGGCAAATATGGAATCAGGGGATGCACTCTAAGCCTAAGTAAAGGATGTTTTTTCAAAAATTTTCTTTATGCTTCAACTCATAAGAGAACTGTCACAACGCTATAAAAGATTCCTTGTCGCTAATGGCAAGCATGATATTGGGAGATGCATTCTAAGCCAAAGTAAAGGGTGTGGCCCCAAAAATTTTCCTGGGGGCTTCCCCCAGACCCCCTCATTTTAATTCCGCCCATTTAATTTACTCTGGCCATGACATGGCTTTCGTAGGACGCCATGAAAATTGTGTGATGACTTTTGTAAATCAAATATCAAATAAATCTTACGCACTCTCTCGACAAAGTATTCTTATCCTATCGAAGTTTGATTTTAGCTAACTTGTTTGAAATATATTTGGATTCGTAAATTTCCTATTTTTCTTCAGGACCTCCGATCATAAAATGCCCTTTAAGCAATGCACAGAAGGGCGTTGCCAAAAGAAAAGAGGGCATTGACCGAGCAATTTTTCCGGGGGCCTCGCCCCCGGACCCTCGGAGGCTTTACCCCTTCGGTGTGAATTTGTGCCCCTCCAATCTGAAAAACGCTCCTACGGGCCTGCTTCCAACGTTGAATAGCTATTATACACAACACTTTGAAAGAATGTTTTAGAAACTACGACTCTGATTTCATACCCCCTCAAAAAGGTCAATATTCATTTCATACCCCACCTTAAAGTACCAAAAAAATCCTGTACCCCTCCTGAATACCCTCCGCCCCAGCATAGCACATACTTAATGACCACTCCCTATAGAGTAGAGACAATGTAAAGATTTTAATCATGCCATAAGAAGATATATCATGAGATATATGCCTCATTTTTAAAGAAAGTAAGTTTAGCTTGGCTATTGGTAAGGAATCGAGGAATTGCAACGAATTTTGCCCCTGACCACACCTCATCATCGAGGCCACACCCACTTTGGGCCCCCTTAACTCGTTCATGGCCGGTGCAAAAATCAGAGCCAGTCCGCCACTGCACTTGAAACCCAAAATATTTCTAAAAGAGGTATTTACTAAAGTAAGGAATGACCCACAATGACCTGCAACAACCCACAACGATCCACAATGATCCACAACGATCCACAATGATCCACAACAACCCACAATGACCTACAATGACCTACACAACGACCCACAACCGCCAACAGCAATCAGCAACAAAAGGATTTTACCATGAAAGATAATGATTAGTAGCCTCAGTTCCATTATTTGTTGCCTCTTTTCGATTTTTAGACTTTTCTTCATTTCTCAGCCTGTACTTGTGGTCTTCATTTCATGCTGAAGAACAAAGTGCGTATTAAGTTTTGACATTTTCATTTAGCCCCTCTTCCCTCAAAAAATGTCAAGGTCCTACATTGTGATGTAAGCAAAACTTACAGATGATTATTAGGCCAAAATTGCGTACAGAGTAGATGTTACACATGTTTTTCTTATAAGAAATTGGTTTATAATAAACAAGTGCATTAGAATTGTCAAAAATCGAATATGTATTCTATTAATAATGAAGGAATGACAAGAGAATTGGAGGGTGTGAGGGCGGGGTATACGGGTATTTTTTTTTAAACTGCCCATAAGAAACTCAACTGTCAGATCGCTATAAGTTAAGAAACACTAATACTGGAAAAGTATATGTTAAGAAACTATTCATGATAGTTATGTCATAGTCATGTCATGTGGCCTTCTTTGGTTTTCTTTAGAAACTAGATTGCTTGTTACATGCATGTGATGGCCTCTTTCAAAAGATTTTGTGTTTTCAAATGTACTCTCAAGTACCGAATAATCGTCCCCTCTGCTTATAAATTTTTGACAAATTTCCCAAACCCCTCACTTTATTCCAACCCCCCCTTTAATTAACTATTGAAAAATTGCAATGATAGTGAACATAATTTGTGAATACATATGAAAAAAGATACGTGTTTACTAAGAAAATGCTATTCCAATCTTTTCCAATTCCTTCCCCACCCCCCCGGTCGTTTAAAGCCCCAACTTTTATTAGATTGAATCATTTTAAGCCCCTGATTATTCTCACCCCTTCCCGTTTATTCGGTACTCGAGAGTAGAAAGAAATCAACCTTTTTTATTTGATCATGGTAGGTCATTGTGGGTGGTTGTGGGTTGTTGTGGGTCATTGTGGGTCATTGTGGGTCGTTTTGGGTCATTGTGGATCGTTGTGGGTTGTTGCAGGTCGTTGTGGGTCGTTGTGGGTCGTTGTGGGTCATTGTGGATGGTTGTGGGTCATTGTGGATGGTTGCAGGTCATTGTGGGTCATTCCTTACTTTAGTATGTACGTTCTAAAAGACGCAAGTGCACCAAAGGAATGAAATTATAGGCTTGTGCACCACAAGGTTTTTACATTATTTTGTGCACTAATTGACCATTCTGTGCAGTGCCGGACACCGGACATGTCAGGTTTTTGGTGGTCCTTACAACAACAACAGTATTGATTTATTGTTAGTGAAGTGGTTAAATGCAACAAAAAGACAAGGAATGACCTTGCGGTTACTTAAGTGATGCTAACCTTCTTGCCAGTGCCATATGATATGGTAAACTTCAGCATTGCAAGATCGTCGAATAATCTCAACATAACGCGCAAATTGGAGAGCTCTTGTGCTACAGATGCCATTTTCATGTCATTACCTTTTCCTCTAAGCCTTTCCAACGAGCCACCAATTAAATAGGACATGTAGTTCAAAAGCCTTATTGTCTTATCTCTTCCTCTGTACGATTCCAGGAGATCAACGATTTTATCGAAGAGCGCTTGACAACTCCTTCTATCCGCCATGTTTTTTGTTTTGGAAAAAGGACAGGAACACAATGACACAAAAGGGCACAAGACAAATAGAGCCTTGTTATCGTTCGATTGTTTCTGCTGCTAAAATAACTGACAAGTGACCAACTGACACACAAAAAAGCATTACCCGCAGCGGCTCATAGCCACTATGCTATAGCTCATGACCTCGAAGACCTCACGACCGCATACCCATTCACCAATTTTCTGGCGACTGATGAAAACTGCGTATCAAGCCAACTGCGCAGCAGCATTCCGCTCAAATTCGCTCAAATTACCGAAATTCGCCTTCACACCCACCTTGATGATGAATTTTTGGCGGAAAACTGCCTGACAGCCTATTTTTTACTATCTTTGGCTTCTTTTGGGCCCTTTTGCAAATTTCAGGGTCTAACGAGACCCACCCTTGTTTATGGAAAATCTGCCCAAAGCAACCTTTTTTTAGAGAATGTTTTGACCCAAAACCCACCCATATATGGGCGGCACATAATGGAAATGTTATGAAAATCTTTCATGTAAGTATCATTTGACTGAACTCTCTAAAAAATTGGCTAGAACTTGTGGTATATTTTTCAAAATAAGACACTACCTACTCATCACTATTTTGATTTGTCTCTATGATTTGAATAATATTCTTGATACTCCATAGGCTGCAGGCAGGCCAATATTTCTCGTAGTCTGTCTGTCCATTGAAGCTAACTTGCAACACTAGATTGAAGGTCAAAACCGACTAAAACCTGGTATGGATAACAGCCTAACAACGAAGCTCATAATTGAAACGATTTCAACCCTGCGAAGTCAAAGAAAGAGACCAGACAGCATCAGCATCGGAAAGTTTGTTGCCTCGAAGCATGGCCTAAGCGAAAGCATGGTCATCGATAGAGTCGCAACTTTGCTTGCTGATGCGGTGATTTACAACAAACCAAACAAACGAGGTGATGAATCCTTATATGTATCGAAAATGAGTGCAGAGGCTCTTAGCATTATTGAGACAGATGAGGAAGATGGAGAGGAAGATGGAGAGGAAGATGGAGAGGAAGAACGAGTGGGAAAAAGGCGGCCACATAAAACCCAAAACAAAGGTAGGAAAAATGAAAATCAAGTTTTCACAAACGATTTACCTTTGATGGAAGATCCTGTTGTGTTACCTACAGATACAACTTGGACTATTGGGAGGGCTATGCCACAAATTCCAATCACTGAAATCGCAGCCCCGGACACTCACATCTTAGGAGCACCGGACAATTTTTCTACTATTGTGATACCTACCGATACTCCACAGCTTCATGGAAAGGCTCCACCGCACATTCCTGTTTCTGAAACAATCCCAGACACTCAAATCCCATCACGACCTTTATCCTTAGCTAATACAGTAGCAAAATTGGCAGACACAGTCTCTAAACTAAACGAATTATTGCAAAAAGAAAGAGATAAAAATGAAAGGCTCCTTTGTGAGAATTTCACACTAAATACAAAGAATTTAGAGTTACAACACACTGAAAATAATGCCAAAGGAAACAATTACACAGGGACCAGGAAGGCTATGGAAATCCGCACAAGCTTAATAAGTGATGCAGAAAGATTCCTTAGAGAAGAAAACAATGCTCTCCAGTCTGCTATTGAAACATCCAACAATGAACATAATAAAAATAGAAAAAAACAGATTGCAACAGAAGTCAAAACAAACCAAAAATCAAGACCTGCCGAAAAAGATGGAAATCAGATGCAAAATGCCACGGGTAACAACAAAAACAACAGCAACGGCCAGAACAGGTCAGAACAGCATCAAAAACAAGACTTCCGGCGAGGTAAACAAACCCGTAACAAAACCGGCAACCAAGGCACGAACATAACAGGAAAAATCAACATCCAAGTGAACCAAACAGCAATAAGAAGAAATTCAAAGTCCTTATCGTCGGTGATTCTCAACTCCGTCGCGTAGATGAATCGAAGCTTTCAAATGGCCACCGCGATGTGGAGAAAAGATTTCAACCTGGCATGAGGATTGGGCAGGCAGTCGACAAAGCCGGTAAAAGTAACAGTGACGTTATAATTGTACACGCAGCAACAAACAATGTGGCTTCAAGCACACCGGAAAAGCTTTGCGAGGAAACAGTAAGAACATTGAAGCAATTACAAGCAAACAACCCCAAAGCTAAAGTGGTGTTTTCGTCGATTTTCAAGAGGAAGGATAACATGGCCCTGAACAATAAAGTGAAAAAGGTAAATGATCTTCTCGAAAATGAACTAGCTCTCAACGGCTTAGATATGATTGACAATTCGAACATTATGTTCAGTAATTTATGGGACGATGGCCTCCACATCAACGATGGAGGTATTAGAAAGTTCTCTGGTAACATTAGTAGCTTTACAAAATATTGTTAGGGGTGTCACAGTTCTGATAACGAGAAATTGAAGTGTAGAACAGGGCAACCAAGAAAGAGAAATGGTCTAAAAATAGCGTTTCTAAATATAGTCTCCCTCAGAAAACATAGGCATGAGCTAGAAATTGTGCTAAATGACCATGATATAGATATCATTGGCCTAAGTGAGACGCGGCTTGACAAAACAATTTGTGACTCCGAAGTCAGCATAAGTGGTTATAACATCTTTAGAAATGACCGTGACGTAAATGGTGGAGGTGTTGCGTTCTATGTCAAGGCAAGCTTACCTGAACCAACCGTGAGAATCAAAAGTGAAAATCTGGAATTAATATCCCTTGATATCGCACCTAAGCATGCAAAACCGTTTCTCGTTGTTTGTTGGTATAGACCTCCAGCAGCAGAAGATGCCGCATTCGAAAACCTTAGGGAAGTTTTGAAAGATCTAGACCGAGATGGCAAAGAAATTATCTTTGTCGGGGATACAAACTGCGATTTCAAAAATAGCCAAAGCTCAAACGCGAAAAAATTAAAAGCAATCTACTCAGAGTACCAGCTTGAACAACTGATTAAAGGCTATACTCGAGTAGCAGTAACAACAAATGAGCGCAACGAACAAAATATCAGTAAAACGCTAATAGACCATTTCTCAACAACGAGCTCCAAATATATATTGAAGGCAGAAGTTCTAGAGTTGGGGATGGTTGACCACTATCTGGTGTACGGAATAAGGAAAGTGAATGCCTGGCGAGTCAAAAATAAGAAACCAAAAGTTTTGGAGACTCGAAGTCTGAGCAATTATGACAGGGCATCGTTTCGCAACGACTTGCAGCAGATAGACTGGGAAACAATCCTTAGCTCTTATGCTGATAATCCGGATAATATGGCTACCACTTTTCAGGAGATCTTTGAGTCGGTTTTAGATATCCATGCACCCCTGAAAAAGAGGAGAGTAGGTAACACTTCTACTCCTTGGATAACCCCAGACATTAGGAAACTAATGAAAGAGAGGGATGCAGCTAAGAAAGCGACGAAAACATCTCCTGAAAAATGGAACACATATAAGCATCTCCGTAACAAAGTAACACAAAAAATTCGAGATGCAGTACAATCGCATTATCTTGGGTTAATTGAAGAAAACAAGGGAGATCCAAAAAGAATGTGGCAGGTTATTAATAAGGTACTAGACAAAGCAGCTCATTCAACAGAAATTTCCAGCTTAGATGTTGAGGGGAAAACAATTACTAAAGAAAAGGATATAGCTGAAGCACTTAATCATCATTTTACCACCATAGGACCGAAACTTGCTAGCAAGTTAGAGTCTAGGCCTGATGATGATTCTGTCAAGCATATCAATGTTCAACAGAACAAAATGACATTTGTACCCATTGATGAAACATATGTGCTGAACGCCTTAAAGCAACTGAAAAATGGCAAAGCACCAGGCCCAGACAAGATCTCCACTATGCTAATTAAAGATGCAGCAGACTTCATTTGGAAGCCTCTAACCATGGTTTTCAACTCGTCATTGAAGTATGGTGTCTTCCCAGATATCTGGAAATTAGCAAGAGTCACACCAATTTTTAAAGCAGGCTCAAAAAGGGATGGAAACAATTATAGGCCGATCTCGGTCATCTCAGTTTTTTCTAGGATGTTGGAAAAAATAGTTCACGATCAGCTCATTGATTATCTCATAACTAACAAAGTATCGACTCCAAATCAATCTGCTTTTCGAAAACTGTATTCCACTGTAACATCCCTGATAAACGGTACTGATTGTTGGTATGACAATATGGATAAAAAAAAGCTCAACTTGGCCATATTTCTTGATTTAAAAAAGGCGTTTGATACCGTAGATCATACAATACTGATAAAAAAGTTAGGTGCACTCGGTATCAGGGGAAGTTCAGGAGAATGGTTCACATCCTTCTTAAGTGGCAGAAAACAATTCTGCTCAGTTAATGGACAACAGTCGGGGGCTAGATTGGTAACATGTGGTATACCTCAAGGATCCTGCTTGGGACCACTCCTATTCATAATCTACCTAAATGACTTTGAAAAATGCTTAGAATTCTCTAGGGCTAGTATGTATGCAGATGACACACATGTTACATTAACATCTAGTAACGTCGATGATCTAATTACAAATGCCCACAAAGAATTAATAAACATCTCGGAATGGATGCGGATAAACAAGTTAAGTGCAAACCCGAAAAAAACTGAATACATGATCATTGGCCATCCACGGAGGACAAATAAGGTTGAAATCTCAGAACCACTGAATCTTAACAATTCAGAAATTAAGCGTGTGGTGAAGACCAAATCACTGGGGGTTATTGTGGATGATGGGCTAAACTGGGATGAACAATTCAACAAAGTGAAAGGTAAGATTAGTGGCGGTCTTAAGTCACTAAAAAAATTGAAAAATCTCATTTCCCAATCCCAGCTGGACCATGTGTACCGTGCACTTGTAGAAAGCCATCTGCGGTACGCCAATGTTATTTGGGGGAGTCTTCCTAAAACAAAATTGA
This sequence comes from Aurelia coerulea, assembly GCA_039566865.1. Classification (NCBI taxonomy): domain Eukaryota; kingdom Metazoa; phylum Cnidaria; class Scyphozoa; order Semaeostomeae; family Ulmaridae; genus Aurelia; species Aurelia coerulea. The sequence continues at coordinate 13,451,123 of CM076949.1, read as the reverse complement.
ATACCCTCCAACGTCTGCAGGACAGAGCCCGTTCGATTATTGATAAGGCCAGACTAAAAGACAATTGGTCTCATAATTGGTTGACAGTTGAACAACTAATAAACTTTGATCGATCAGTTATGACATACAAAATAATCAACAGGATATGTCCCGAAAGCCTTTGGGGTAAATACCATCATAGGACCCAGCATTCCAACTACAGAACAAGGAATTGCAGGGACCTACAAATCCCAAGAAATAATCTTGAATATGTCAAGAAAGGCTTTCACTATTCGGCTCTGAAAGTTTGGAACGATATACCCATCAATATCAGAGAGCTCCTTACACTTAGTAGATTCAAAAAACAATTGAGAAGCTATTCTATGAGCTGAAAAACCTAAAACACGACGCCCTGGAAGAGCAGCTGCTATTAGAAAGATTACTGTACATAATTTTGCTTTAACTGTACATAGATTATATTAATGTAATTAGGGTATTTATTTTCTTATTTAAGTATTGTGTTAATAAGCTGAAGGGTTTTTGTGTGTAAATAATTTAAAATGAAAAATGAAAAAATGAAAATTCTGTCTGGGTCGCTATGTCATCCCGTGCAATTTTCGTGTTAAAATTGATTTTTCAACGGATTTCTATGTAACTTTTGATGCTGAATCCGAAAATCAATGTTCCCAAGCGTAAATGCATTTGATGCCATAATGGTATTGAAATCATAAAATCTATTGTCTTTACTTTAAGATGCAGTTTTTAAAGCGTAAATACTATATTTGAGGTGCTGAATCTGAAAAAAATGTTCCAAAGCCAAAAAAATTCCAGGAAACATCGATTTCCGGCATGTTTCGATGCCTTTGATGCCATATAATAGTATTAAAATTTTAAAAGTTTCTATGTTTACCTTATTGGAGAGCGTAAATGCTATATTTGAGGTGCTGAAACCAAAAAACAATGTTCCAGAACCAAAAAATTCCAGGAAGCATCGATTTGCGGCATGCATCGATGCTTTTGATGCTTGATTAAAGGTGAATTTTCCTTCTGGATAAAAAAATACGACAAGGATGACAAATTGCAGGAAAAAACTTCCTTGGCATTACTGAAGGCCACCAATTAAAAGCGAAACAATGCCGCGTTTAGAGTTGATGGCAGCACTAATTCTTACTAAGTTGATTTCGTCAGTTCAAAATACGTTGAAAGAATGTTGTCAAATGGAATCGATTCATTGCTGGTCCGACTCACAGGCTGTCTTGTATTGGATTTTAAATGAAAACAACATTCAAAACAATTTGATGGGAAAAACCTTACGATACGCCATTATCGCCGCCGTTACCAAAATTTAGAGTTTCGGAAGATACCGCATTTTCGAACATTGGGATTGATTTCGCAGGACCGCTGTTTGTAAAAGATATCGGTCGAAGAAGCTTGCCCTCAAGAATTATATCGGACAACGGAAAGACCTTTTTGGATAAAAACGTACGTTCATTTGTAAATAGTCTCGGAATTGTTTGGTCATTCAATGTACCCACCGCCAGCTGGTGGGGCGGACTGTACGAATCGATGGTTAAGTCAACCAAACGATGTTTACGAAAAACTCTCGGTAAAGCGCATTTAACTTACGAAGAGTTGGAAACAGTGTTGTTGGAGACAGAAGGAGTTCTTAATTCGCGACCGTTGACGTTTGTTTACAACGATATTACTGAACCTCCAATCACACCTTCGTGTCTAGTTTCTGGACGAAGATTGTTAGATAGACCATCATTCTCGCAAAATATCGAAAGTTCAGATTACGAAAACTTGACGAAGCGAGCGAAATATTTGAAAACATTATTATCTCGATTTTTTAGCAGATGGAAACGCGAATATTTACCGTCTTTACGCGAACACGAAACCAAACTAAACAAGTCTGTAAAACGAGTACCAGAAGTCGGTGACATTGTTACAATTCACAAAGATCTTATTCCTAGACAACGTTGGGTTCTAGGGAAAGTAACTCGCCTCTTTGAAGGAAAAGAGGGCGTAGCACGAGCAGCTGAAGTTTTGACTCATGACAAATCTGGTAAGAAAATACACATTAAACGTCCGATTCAAAAATTGTACCCGTTAGAAGTACGATGTCCAGTAAACGAACATGAAAAACTAGAAAAACAATCGAACGAAGTTTCAATTACTACAGTGCGAGACGAAGATGTGATCGAGAACATTCAAGGACTTTAAGAATTCAAATTTTCAATTGTAATATTTTTCGCTGTAAATAGGACATCAATGATTGACCCTGGTCAATCATGGGGGAAGATGTTGTATTTTGTTATTTTACGTCGAATTCGAGTATGGCCACCCTGTGACCGACACGCCCCCTCGCCACGAGACTGAGAGAGCAAAAGCAGATCTTACGCTTTGACTTCGCTAACGACGCTCTTAGGAACAACACACAAACGATGATCGCAAACGCAACAAGAAGTAAGATGAACGATTACAACGAATACGACGATGAAACACGCAAGAAGTAGAACTAATCAAGGAACTGGACTGGGAAATATATCATGTAATACAATAGATTGTCAATGAAGTAGAGAAAACATCGAGCTCTTATATATGTATACGAGTTTCACTTATTCGACTTTAGTCTTAAGCCGTCCGGTATGGTCTTCTGGTAAAAGAACGCAGGAAACTGCCTGGCGTTTTGTTCCAATTGGGGACAGAACATATGCCTGCAAACAAAATATTTCAAGCCCCATTGGAAACTCAAAGCCGCGACTGGTCTCGACTGTAGAATTTTCTTGTTTCTTTCATATCTTCTTGGTGAACTGTGTGCGGTGTCAATTACCTTTACCAAAATCAACCTACATGTATCGCGACGGAGAGGTCCTATCATCGCAAAAGTTTTCAAATTCCTTGTGGATCGTTTTGTCGCCCCCTCAAAAAGTCTCACTGGGGGGGCCGTGGCCCCCCCGGCCCCCCCGCCACCACGCCACTGATAGGCTACTAATAGAATACCCAGACTCCTTCCACGCGGGGCTTTTATCTCCGTCGATTCTCTTTAATCAATGGCCTATCACTCTCAAAACTTTCCTCGATAGTTAACTTGAACATAGATACCTCGGTAGTTGGTATTGGTGCTTTGAGAGCAGAAATATCAATCTTGAATGCTCAAATTTGCTTCCTCTTGCAAACCAGAGCTTTGGCCTTTTGACCTCAGCAAATTCCTAACGCATATCGATTATCGAATTAAGAACTGAAATTAGTGAAAAAACGAAGAAACCTCCTAATGGGTGACTAGAGGGTGACTTCTGGAAAACAGAATAACACAACACGAGATCTAATATTGTTCAAATTTTAGCAAGGCTATCGTTGAATTATATGCTGCGCCTTACGCATTTGCTTAGGCCAAAAGGCTAAAGCTCTGGTTTGCAGGAAGAGGCAACTTTGAGCTTTCAAGATTAACTTGTCTGCTCTCAAAGCTCTAATACCAACAAACAAGGCATCTATGTTCAAGTGAACTATTGAGGAATATCTTTAGAGTGATTTAGCCATTGATTGAAGCTAAATTCACAGCGCTGGAATCAACGAAATCCGTACACGTTTTTTGCGACACCCGGTAGCAATAAGTGCAAAACGGTTGCTTTTTGAGAAACAGGTATGACGCTAGCAATGGCAAACCCAAAAAGCCAGCTATTTGCATTTTCTATAAAATTTTCCATCTGAAATGCTGATTTTTTGTTTCAGTTTCTCAAAAATAATACATTTGCTGTAAAGACTGAAATTTTAAAGTAAACATAAAAGATTTTATGATTTTGATCCTGTTATGGCATCAAAGGCATCGATGCATGCCAGAAATTGATGATTCCTGGAATTTTTTGGCTCTGGAACATCGATTTTCGGATTCAGCACCTCGAATATAGCATTTAAGCTATAAAAGCTGCATCTTTTAATGAACGTAGAACATTTTGTGATATTTACACCATCATAGATAGAGACTAGGGACAGATTGAAAAAAATAGCGGCAAAATCTCCTGGGGTGTGGTCAGCTTATATCAAGCAGCGGAATAAAGTAACCAAAGAAATTAGGTATACTCTATCAGGATTATTACAAAGGTATAATTGAGAAAAATAAATGGGACCCGAAGAAAATGTGGAAAACAATCAATAGAGTCTTGGATAAAGATATTAAATCCACGACGGTTTCCAGTCTAGAAATTGACGGTAAAAGTTTGACAAAAGAGCGTGATGTGCTTGAAGCGTTGAATTGTCACTTTGTCTCTGTTGGACCAAAGCTGGCGAAGAGCATAGAAACGAGACCAAGTGATAATTGTTTGCGGCATATCACACCAGTAAACAACAAAATGCTGTTCAAAACAGTCGACAAAAAGTATGTGATGAATGCTATAAATCAGCTAAAGAACGGAAAAGCGTCTGGTCCTGACAAAGTTACCGTAGCTTTTGGTAAAAGACGCGAGCGAATTTATAGCTCAGCCCCTTATAGTAGATTCAAAAAACAATTGAAAAGTTATTATATGAGCTGAACACAAACTAAAACACGACGCCCTGGAAGAGCAGCTGCTACTACATAGATTACTGTACATAATTTTGCTTTAACTGTATATAGACCATATTAATGTAATTAGGATATTTATTTTCTTATTTAAGTATTGCGTTTGTTAGCTGAAGGCAGAAGCGTCGTGGCCGGGGGGGGGCAGGGGGGCACGTGCCCCCCCTAGCGTCTGAAATTCGGATATTTGTCGGAAATTCGGATTTTTGTCGGAAATTCGGCAATTTTACGGAAATTCGGAAATTTTTCCGAAATTTCTCATCTGTGTGAATTGAAGCCTAGCTACTATCACGACCCTATTTACTAATGAATTTTTAACAAGAGGGGCATTTAAAGACAGTCTGAGGGAGGTCATACAAAAAAATGTCCTGGGTGCCACAGCCTTTGTTTGTCGAAATATGGTTCTCGGGATTCCTTTAAAACCGAAGAGAAAATAGCTGGGTATAGGTTGGGTAAGAAGTTTCCGAGAAAGCTCAAATCTTCTATTTTAGCACTGGTAAATATGGAATCAAGGGATGTGTATTTTAAAGCCAAAGTAAAGGATGTTTCTTCAAAAGTTTTCTCGTGCTCCGATTAGCTCTCAAGGTTTCCTTGTCGCTAATAGCAGGCATGATATTGGGAGATGCATTCTTAGCCAAAGTAAAGGATCTTTCTTCAAAAATTTTCCTCGTGCTCCGATTTATAGGAGAACGGTCACGAAGCTCTCGAGGTTTCCTTGTCGCTAATGGCAGGCATGATATTGGGAGATGCATTCTAAGCCAAAGTAAAGGATCTTTCTTCAAAAATGTTCCTCGCGCTCCGATGTATAGGAGAACTGTCACGAAGCTATCAAGGTTTCCTTGTCGCTAATGATAGGCATGATATTTGAAGAAGCATTCTAAGCTAAAGTAAAGGGCGTGGCCCCAAATATTTTCCATTTCAATGCTCCAACCTACTTAATTTACCCTGGCCACGCCACTGATTGTGGCACGATCTATTCCCATACAGTTATGGCGAACTAATCTGTATTATGGCTTCGATTGAATACCAGATCAGAGTCTTTCTATCTCTGTCTGAAAATCATCGTTGTAACCAAACTGCGCATGCGCATGGTGACGTCATTGGTTTTGACGTCATCTTCGTCGGAAAATCAGCAAGTTGTGCCCCCCCTGTCAATTGCTACCCACGACGCCCCTGGCTGAAGGGTTTTTGTGTATAAATAATTTAAAATAAAAAAATAAAAAATAATAATAACTCATGAATGGTGTTTTTCCTGACATCTGGAAATTAGCGAGAGTCACCCCGATTTACAAGTCGGGCCCAAAAACTGATCTAAACAACTACAGACCTATCTCTGTAATCTCAGTGTTTCAAGGATGCAAGAGCGACTAACGCACGATAAACTATTTTCGTTTTTCAAAATCAATGAGAGTATTACATGCAACCAAGCAGCTTTTCGTAAGTTGTACTCCACGATAACAGCCAAACTATTATGGACCATTTTGAGGGACTCATACTGATCATTTAAAGCAGCACAGACTTCTGGTACGAAAACGTAGATTTATAGCAGCAATGTTAATCTCACTATTTTTCTCGTTCTTAAGAAAGCCTTCGATACGGTTGATCACGATATATTACTCAAAAAATTACGAGGCAAGATGAGTAGTAGAGGAGGCCTGGAGTTATGGCATAAATACAATAAAAGCGGAGACATACCCTCCCTGCCATCTCTCCAGTTTTCAAGTTTTCAAAATTTACAACAACATAACAACAACAACAACAAGTTCAAAGCTGGGAATTGGTTGATATGATTTCATGCCATGGTAGAACGACAACGATGGTTGGCGAAGCATCAGACAGAGAATCCTACTTAAAGAGAACAGGGAATAATAGAAAAACAGTTCAGCTCTCTGAACGGTCAGCATTCTAAAGCGAGAGATGTAACCTGTGGTATTCCCCCCGGGAAGGTTCTTGTTTAGGCCCGATCTTCTTTTCGTCATTTACTTGAATAAACTTGGAAAAACCTGTGTCTTAAATTCTCCAAGGCTAGCATTTATGCTGACGATACCAATATAACGATTGCATCGAACGATGTAGCGAAACTAATTGAGGACGCACATCAAGAGCTTTCCAATCTCTCTGAGTGGATGAGGGTGAACAAACTTAGCCCAAATCCAAAAAAACTGAATTCATGGTCATAGGGCATCCACTTAAAACCAAAAATTTAGACCTGCCAGAAGTGCTTAAACTAAATAACTCTGATATCAAAAGAGTTGAAAAGACGAAATCCCTCGGAGTGATAGTTGATGAAAAACTAAGTTGAGATGAACAGTTTAAGCGCACCAAAGGCAAAATGAGTGGAGGTCTTGCAGCTTTGAAAAAGTTGAAAAATGTCGTTCCACAATCCCAATTGTGTAATGTATATTATGCGTTAGTCGAGAGTCACCTGCGTTATGCCGATGTTATCTGGGGTAGTCTTTCAAAAACAAAAGTAGCTGCTCTCCAACGCCTTCAAGACCGGGCGTATTCGATAATAGACCATTTTGACATTTAGAAAAAGGAACTGGGGAGAGCAATGTTTTTCTGGTAAATGGCTGCCACAAGGCTTTTCACCAACGATAAATTGAACTGTGGCAGCCATTTACCAGAAACATGTTGCTCTCCCCAAGCCCTTTTCTAAATGTCAAAATGGTCTATTGCAAACGCAAGAATAAAACATGGCTGGTCGGCATCCTGGTTAAACGTAGAAAATCTATTCCGTTACGATAGGAATGTCCTGACTTACAAGATTATGAACAGACTATGCCCTGAAAACCTCTGGGATAAATACAAGCCGCCAAGATCTTTTCACTTGACCTACAATACGAGGCACTGTAAGGATATCCAGATCCCTAGATATAGGACTGAATTTGCAAAAAAGGGCTTTCATTTCGCAGCTCTCAAGTCATGAAATGATACACCTGCCGAAATTCGCGAGTTACCGACACTTGATCATTTTAAAAAACAACTTAAAACGCATCTAAAGAGCTAAACTCTCAAGCCAAACACAACTCCCTGGAAGAACAGCAAGGATTAAGTTTAATAGGGCTTTAGGTTTTTATTCATAAGATTTTATCATTGTAAATAGATGTTATATATTTTAATTTGCTGAAGGGTTAATTTGTGTATAAATAATATTAAATGAAACGAAAAAAATGATAGCATCAAAGGCATCGATGTATGCCGGAAATTGATGCTTCCTGGAATTTTTTTGGCTCTGGAACATTGTTTTTCGGATTAAATACCTCAAATATAGCATTTACGCTCTCTAAACAACGCTACAAAGTAAATATAGAGGATGTTTATGATTTTGACACTATTATGGCAACAAAGGCATCGATGCATGCCGGAAATTGATGTTTCCTGGAATTTTTTTGCTCTGCAACATCGATTTTCGGATTCAGCACCTCAAATATAGCATTTACGCTCTCTAAACAACGCTACAAAGTAAACATAGAAGATTTTTATGATTTTGACACTAATATGGCAACAAAGGCATCGATGCATGCCGGAAATTGATGTTTCCTGGAATTTTTTGCTCTGCAACATCGATTTTCGGATTCAGCATCTCAAATATAGTAATTTCGCTCTAAAAGCTGCATCTTTTGATAAACGTAGTAAATTTTGTGATATTTTCACCATTATATCATCCAAAGGCATCGATGCATGCCGGAAATTGATGCTTCCTGAAATTGTTTGGCTCTGGAACATTGTTTTTTGGATTCAGCATCTCAAATATAGTATTTACGCTTTAAGAACTACATCTTAAAGTAAAGACAATAGATTTTAATACCATTACACGTTTTTTTTTATAAGAAACTGGTTTATAAGAAACTAGTACTACGATGACCAAAAATTTAAGAAACTCTAGTACTACGCTCGAGAACAGTTAAGAAATTCCAAAACTTTATTTCTGTATGTCTCTCTTATTCTATGTCTCTCTAACAAAGGTACATTCGTCTTTTCTTGACTTTTAACTGCAAAATTGGTAAATTTTTGCCTTGATGTGCATGGCTTCTTCTTGATGACAATGTCAATGCAAAATGGAAGCCCTTTCTCGAGAAGAAGGCTCAACTTCGAACAATACCGCAATTTTAGGCCCAAAAAATAAGAAACTAATTAAGAAACTTTTACTACTAAAACACCAAAATTTTCATGCGAAATTAAGAAACTTTTAGTACTAAGTGCTGATCCAAGTTTCTTATAAAAAAACGTGTATGGCATCAAATGCATTCACGCATGCCAAAAAATGATGTTTGCAGGCATTTTTCGGCTTGGGAACATTGATTTTCGGATTCAGCATCAAAAGTTACATAGGAATCCGTTGAAAAATCAATTCTAACACGAAAATTGCACGGGACCTCTTTTCCCGACACAGACTATTTATTTCTGCAATATGGTATTTTGGTTTAGGGTCTTATTCGTGAAACTTATAAAACAATCCAGTGTTTTTATTACAAAAAGGGTTATAAGGGCAATTTCATTTGAGTATTTTACTTCACTCACTACTTCCTCATTTCCTAATTTAAAGATCTTAGGGACGGGTCATTACTTCTTGCTGGGGAGGGGGTGGAAGCCATTTACAAATATCTGGTGGAATTTTCCTAACCCTTCTCTGATTTCCCTGGAAACGTTGGTGCCCCCTCAAATATTGCAGAATATATTTTCAGCCCCCCTCCAAATACATAATGGTAATACGGTAGTACTGTCTCGTGCTTATGTTAAATGCAGGCATATTTACATCTTCGCCGCTGCTGGTATGGAGAGAAAAACATTATTTCAAGTGTGATGCGAAAAGAGCAAGCAGTTGCATTTAAGAATTTAGGATTTTAAAAGTGAACTTAATTCCTGAAGAACTAGCCTTTTATAACTCTGCGGGACTTACAGTATCTCAAACTATTTTCATAACCCCTTCCTAAAATGTGTTATTTCTCGTCCCCCCTCTCTTTAACTAGGTACAATTTTGGCACCCCCTCCCAAAGGTCTTCCACCCCCTCCCCGGCAAGAAATAAAAACCGGTCCGTTCCCTTAAATTTCACGTTTTTTTATATAAGAAACTTGGATCAGCACGTAGTACTAAAAGTTTCTTAATTTCGCATGAAAATATCGATGTTTTAGTTGTAAAAGTTTTTGTAATTAGTTTCTTATTTTTTGGGTCTAAAATTGCGTTATGGTTCGAAGTTGAGCCTTCTTGTTGACAAAGGGCTTGCATATTTTGCATTGATATTGTCACCATGAATAAGCCATGCACATTAAGGCAAAAAGTTATCAATTTTTCATACATAGTGGCTCGGAGAATCTACCGACTCTTATTCTTGAAATAATATTTCAGAGTTTCTTAATTGTTCTTGAACGTAGTACTAGAGTTTCTTAAATTTTTGGTCATCATAGTAAAATTAGTACTAGTTTCTTATAAACCAGGTTCTTATAAAAATACCTGTACATGATCTCTTCACTTACGTTAAAATTGCTAATCTTTGTATATCATCTGTTAAGTTCCTATTTGTTTTTATAACAGCTTTGAATCTATGGCATCTGTCCATCAATATGGTACACGGCGAGCTGTCAAGGACAGTATCTTTTTAACTCAGAAAAATACCAATCAATATGGTCTCAGACCAGATAGCTACCGTGCAGCTAAATGCTGGAACGACATTCCTTTATATATAAAGATATCATCATCCGTCAATATTTCCCCCCAAAAACTGAAAGCTTTCTTTTTTCAAAATAGTTATTGAAGCCGATTATAGATAGTCACCATTCACTCATAGTCTTTCATATTTCTTGATAGGATTTCACTCTTTAAAATTTTCTCGAAACAGGGTGCTCCTTTCTCGATTAGCTTAGCTACTGAAGGAGTCCCTTCTTAAGAATTCTCCTTCTTCATACAAATTCTCCAGTCTTGTATCTATCTTTTATTTGATGTATATCGTGCGTATCCTTGTCCTTTGAATTATTTTCTAATTATTGTAATGCTATCAAATATACGAGTATTTGTGTGTAGTAGTGGAATTTGAATCAATGCAACTAAAGTGAACTGATTTTCTCTCCAAGCGCAGACGTCGCATCATCATCGATAGGTTTTGTGATACACGATAAAGCGATTCGATACACTGCATGCATTCTAGCACAGATTTTGCACGTGTGATTTTGTTCAACTCATTCAAATGAAAGCAAAAGAGATGAAATACTATTTCAAATCGGTCGACGGTTGAGATTGCGAGAAGAACGTTTGGGGCCTGGGAACGAGGTTGGCAAATCCCAAGAGAAAAGAATTTATGATACTTCATTGTATTTTCGAATGCTTTGTAAACTTTTTCATTCACGAAGCAGGGCTCTTTGCGATCTCTCGGAAGTCTACCAGCTTCCGGAGCAGAAGGTTTCCGAGGCCTCGGAAGTCTACCGTTTTCAGTAGAGCCCAAAAGAATACATCAACAATCTCTCGGAAGCTTACCGAAAACAGAATGACCAAAGAATGGGCTTTCATAAAAAATGATCTAAAGTCTGTGAAGTGTACAGTTTTCGGTAGAATGGCACAAAAATAATGGGATTTTAGCTTCTACCAACTCTACCGTTTTCAGAAGATGCCCAAAAGAATACGCCCTTAGTATTATCACTTTTGGAGAACGAAATATCATCCCCACTGGTGTAACAAAATTTAGTCAAGAAGATTCCATCCTCCCAGAGGATAAAACATGCTGAGATGTGTTGTGATATATCATTGCTATGAAGCAGGAAAACTGACGAAATTTGGTCATCATTTTTAGCCATTTTTTATACCAGATTTCTCATAACCAAGAAGATGCCCATAATTTCAAAAGGGAGTGGCCCATTTTAGTCAGGTAAAAATTGGATATCTAATTAAAGAATTCAGATAATAAACAAGACATTGCTCTATATCATTGCTTTGCTATTCAGGGAGCATCTATGTTTTAAGTGCAGTGTGTTTTTATTTTGGGCATAGAGCATGAGAAAGATATCACAAAATTTAAACGAAGGATTCAAAATTTAAGGAATTGGTTGCATAGTGTTTGCAGTATGACTTTCAACCAATTTTTTGTAATCACCATTGTACGATTACGATATACCGGGTGAGCATAAAAACGTTCCAACTATTGTTAATTTATAGCACGAAGAGCACTTCATGAACTGGAATGAAAAGAGCTCTGCTTGATAGCTGAGAGAAAGAAATACTTTTGTGAACTTTCTTGCGTTCTTGTTAGCATTGGAAATATAGGTAAATTCGACTTTACGAAAAATTCATGGTTGCAACATGCCAGAAAGAGGCCCAAAACTCTTGATCAAATCATAAATAAACTCCTCGCAAAGAACAATAAAGGAAGCACAATTTTCAACGAGTGATAGATTGTCTGCAAATTTATTGCCATAGGATTGAAAAACCTCAGTATTTGTTTGAAAATCTATTTCTTATAACTCCTGAAAGTTGCGTATTGACACAGTTCATCAACACGTCCTTGCGTATTGATGTGGTTCTTGAGGTTCCTTACGATTTGATAAAGTGTTTTACGGCCCATTTTCAGCAATTCGCAACAAAGAGATTTTCGTGAAGTCGAATATACCTATGATTTCAGTTCTCCTAAAAACGCGAGGAAGCGAGAGGAAAAGAAGAAATATCAGTGAGGTACTCTTGGTGCTACATGTGTTCGAAATTGGGAAATTTTTTGTGGCTCACCCGGTAGTTATCATTTGTTGCCTTTCCAATTTTTCTAAATATCGAAGCAAACATCGAATAATGTTGTGCAACGTCCTGTGTGTGCCTTTTTCAGCTAAGATCATATTAACTCGTTGTTTTTTATCGCGATATCCAAAGGAAACAAAAGAATTCACATGTTACCCAGACAGCTAGATTGCTGACGAGAATTCTTGCCTTGCCTTATAAGGCATTCTGTAATATAGCCTCCAAGAAGAAATACTGTGTATAACCTTGCAGTAAAATAGATAAAGAAAACTATTGGAACCATCTTAAACTAGTTACAAAGTTTAAAAACGACTCAAAACTACTCTTTCAAAGATCTAATTGAGCATTGAGCATATAACCGCATGAAGATATTTCAGCTCTGAACTGATACAATAAATAATTATTTCAATTTCTGCAAACTGTCATAAAATACATCCAATTTCAACGATGTGGTCAAATGACTAGTCCCATGCATCAATACCCACCTATAATTTGCAAAGACATAAGAGGGTTGGAAGGAAAATACCTATAGCTACAAGAATAGGATAGAGAACGGAGGATTCTTCTAAGTCATAAGGGTTTGCTACTTTTGGTCCGGATGTTTTTCTTTTCTTTTCCGGTTTCTCGGTTAAATCTTCCGGTTCTTCCTCTTTTTCTTCGACTTTCTCTTCCGGTACATTGATGGCTGGCAGTCTTGGAATATCTGCAGTATAACAAATGTACGTCAGAACTTGACTAATCTGTTTTACTTATGAAGGGCAAAATGCAAATGGCGTATAATATCTGTTGCTTTGATTGACATACTTTTGATTGACAACTAGCTGCGCTCCAACGCCATCAAGAGCGGGCGTATTCAATTATAGCAAATGCAAGAATAAAAGATGGCTGGTCGGCATCCTGGTTAAACGTAGAAAATCTTTTCCGTTACGATAGGAATGTCATGACTTATAATCTTACAATCTTATAAGATTATGAACAGACTATGCCCTGAAAGCCTATGGGAAAAATACCAACCGAGGAATTTTCACTCGACCTTACGAGGCACTGTAGATCGAGATCCCTAGATATAGGACTGAATATGCAAAAAAGGCTCTCATCATGCAGCTCTCAAGTCATGGAATGGTACACCTGCCGAAATTAAAAAACAATTTAAAATGTATCTAAAGAACTAGACTCTCAAACACAACTCCCTGGAAGAACAGTAATGATTAAGTTTTATAGGGCTATAGGTTTTTATTCTTCAGGTTTTTATCACTGTAAATAGATGTTATATATTTTGATTTGCTGAAGGCTTAGTTTGTGTATAAATAATATTGAATGAAAAAAAAAATGAAAACACAAGTACAAAGTGATCAGCTATCGCAAACGAGAGGATTTCTGTGGCTACTTGGTCATATAGTAGATATGAAGAAAACACACCACAAAAAGCCCCAAGTGTAAATGGCCAACTTATTTGCTGTGCAAAAGAAACTGATTTTAAAAGATGACGGACTGCAGATAACAAGGTGTGTAAAAAGGCTACCGGCCGAAAAGTATAAATTTCTCTACAACGAAAGGTCTTAAATAAGATAGTGATGTTCTGAAAGCATAACTCCTCTGTGCGTTCCTTGATGTATAGTTAACTCTCTCTCCTCTTCATTATTACGAAAATACAAGATATCTGACCCCGTGTTGTTGGTCTCTATCCAAGAAGCGCCCATAGAGAGGCCCAAGGTACTGTTTTTGGTGTGCGTGTGGCCTAAAACCAAGTTTTCCCGAGTGTGGACATGGTAGCTCCGGGGGGCTTAACGAACCAAGAACCCACCACTAAAACCAACTACGTCCCGAGGGACTGAGACAAACTTTTCTTTATTTCTTTTATCTCGTGATCTCGACTATTTCCTTCCTGAGCATCGTTGACCGGCAGATGAAACGTAAAAAATTACGCGAGAGTTGTGGGGAAAGGAGGCAAATTCTGAGGGCGGCAAGGAACCCGTGCTGGTTGGTTTTGCAAAAATTTTGCAGCAGGAAAATTCCTTTGTAGACTTCTTAAGACGGTTAAGAAGCCTTTTGGTATAAGTTGGTTGCTGGACATGCGGTATCTATCGGGTAGTGCGGCTCCCTCAAGAAATACCCGGTGCGAGATAGGCTGTTCTCGGCGGGCTGTGCTCAGACCAGCAATCCAAGGGCATTGTTGGGGAGACGAACTCGAAAAACGATTGTCTGAAAACAAAAGAATCTGGGCCTATCACCAACGACTAAAAAAGTTGTCGATACTGGGCATGGCAAGTAGGCAAAATCATTAGCCAATCAGCGATTGATATCGGTGCTCCTGTGCAAGGTTCTGTGCAGCGACAACACCAATTTCCATGAAAACCCTTCCACAACTTACTTTTATGGACTGTAGTTTTGTTTGGCATTTGATAGCAGTTCTCTGCAGTACTGAACAGATTTTTCCTTGAGATATCTCAGATGTCTGAGGCTTTCAGTTAGGCCTATTTGCAGGAGATTAGGCAGATGTAAGAACTGAGTGGGATGAAGAGAACTAAGTGGGATGAAGACTCCCTTCAAATTCATGTACATTCATGTTTTGTAAGAAACTTAGGTCCAGGGCTGGTAGGTAGTATTTCAAAGGTTAGGAAAGTTCCATTACCAAAAGTTCTCATGAGGTTTCCATATTTTTGAATCCATGCCACAGGGTTTCTTAATTTTGGAAATTGAGCCTAAAGTTTCTCATAGCAGTTTCTTATAAAATCATTGTATGTTTATGTTTGTTCAGGTACTGTAAATTAGTCCAGGGCTGACTGAGTTGTTGAATTTGAATTTGCTGAGGGGAGGGGGTCAAGAAGTCTTTATGCGCAAAGCTCTTGTGTTTATAATTTTTGCAAGTTGCCATGGGAGTTGCTATTCTGGAAAATATTGTGCAGTTCATTTGCACTTCCTACTTTTGAAGCCTCATGTCACACATGAACCAAGGCATGAAGTTGGGCAATGTTTGACCTTTCACCCTAGCAATTTGTCCAATTTAGGTATCAATATAAATCCATTTAAATGGCCAACATGCGAATTCTCGTGTTGAATGAATGTTGGTTATTACTGCAACTCTTGTGTGGTTTTGTGAATCATAACACAACAAAAAGAACTACATTAGGTGATCAGTATTTCATGAAACACTACTTTTACTTTATCAACAACTTCTACTATTTTATTCAGAATTCAGCAGTCTGGCAGACGTTTACTCAGTTCCTTTGACACATACAGCATCATACATCATCTTTAGTATCCATCTTTGGCAATATCTCGTAAGATTGCAGTGGTAACATTAGAAAGTTCAATTGTTGCTATTTAGCTTTTATAGGAAACTGCAATCCCCCTGCAATATCTCCTTCTTGACCTTCTTGGTATATTCCTTCTCTCCACACACAGCCACGTTTTAAATTTGCTGTACGGCGGCACGGCGGCGGATGCAAGTGAAGAGGGGATAGGAGTCAGTAAAGAAACAAATATGTGAGCTCCAGTTTCACAATTTTCGAGCAGTAAAGCAGTGCTCCACATGCTGTCAACATTAACCAATTCATGGCGTAAAAGTGGCAGCAAGAAATCTCTTGTTGAATGAATTTTGGCCATATGGAATCTAAAACAAGATGAACCTGAATTTGAAGCGGGCAAGGATCTTTACAGCAGCCAGGATCGTACAGCAGCCAGGATCGTACTTCTTTGCGTCCATATAAGAAGATGATCCCCTACAGCTGCCTTTGAAGGATATCTTTTCTTTCCTTTTGGGCTCTTCTTCGGCTCTGCTTACAAAGATTTTGCAAGAATTTCGATTAAAATTTCGATTCTTTGCAAAATAGGTCTCTAGAGAATTGGCAAGCAAGAAGAAAGTAGCCATATGTCAAAATATTTACCTTGCAAAATCGATTGATAGCACATCATGAATTTTTCGCCCTTGACCCCCCATATTTCGGAAATGCCCCCTCGTACGCCCGATCAATATCCAGATTTGAATTCTACGCCCAAAACAACGCAAGAAAAACATTATCCCGTTAATTGCCCTCTCGGGTGGCAATGCTCCCCTTTCAGCCACTTGTCTAAAATGAGGAGGGCTTCTCTTTGCTATTTTTCTAAATTGTATCGTTTGATGCAAGTTGGAACTTTTCTGAAATTTTGCCTTGGTTAAGTCATCGAAGAGTTAGGAAGCAAGCAGCAAGTTAAATTAATCTGCCCTAGACCTTTGTAATCAACTTTTTGATAAGCCTGCGTGCAGAATTTGCAAGATAAGTTTACTTTTGTTTCACTTTTTCGAAAGTTTTGCAACCACTATTGCAAGTAAAACTATTACGCAGCACTCACCGACTATTGTAGCTTGATACAGTGTCTTTTTGCGGACCATAGGATAGGTTTACCTATTTTTGTAATGCAGCTACTGCATAGACTGATTACCTGTAAGTTGCTTGTTTCCAGATGGTAAACCTTCCTCAATAGGTTGACCAAGAGGTGATGCTTTCAAGTCACAAAATATGGGAAACAATTGATTAGGGCCTGTTTACATGATCCCGCTTTGCCGGGATATCTCGCCTAGGCGGGATATCTTGCCTTGCCGGGATACCCCGGCTGCCTATAGAAACACATACAATTTTCATTTTGCGTTTACATGGGAGTTTCATCCCGTCCCCTCTTGCCGGGGTGTTTTCATCCCGTCTCGGCATGGCGGGATATCCCGTCTAGCCGGGATGATTTTCTCCATGTAAACAGAAACAGGCTGGATAGCCCGCCTTGCCGGGATGAAATTGACATTTCATTTTCAGTTCATTTCATAATATTTATACAGGGTAAGTATTTAATGTATAATACAAAAATTGATTTACAAACTGCTTTGTTAAAAGAAAGAAAAAGCAACTTACAATATCAAGATAAAAACTAATATATAAGTATTAAAAGTCAAAAGGAAAAGTGTGATTATGTACAGGATCTGGCATTTTTCCATGACGATTTGAATTATGTGAAAGTACTGGTCATCTTATTTTCTCTTTTTAGTTTGTTCCAAAGTTTGGCCCCTCTATATGAGGAGCATTTTTGGCCTCATGCGGTTTTTAGCAATGGTACATAAAGGTCTGTGCTGGTATTACGAAGCTGTCTAGTGCTGGTTTCTGATAACCTTTGTAACAGTCCTGTCAGATAATCAGGCGCTTCATGGTTTATAGACCTATAGACCATTTTCAAGGATTCTATTTCGATGAGATCGTTGACCGTTTGCCACCCTAACTGCCTGATGATAGGTGCTGCAGACGATCTGTAGGGGCTGTTTGTCACGATCCTAGCTGCACGATTTTGGAGCTTCTGAAGCTTGTTGAGTGCTGTTTTGCCACAAACACCCCAGACTGGGCAACAGAAACGGAAGTAAGGCTCAACCATACTTCTGTACATGGTCTGTAATATGCTTAAAGTTAGCATGGCGTATCATACCTAATGCCCTTGATATCTTTTTTATCATTTTGGCTATGTGAAAGCTTTACTGCCATTATAAATACATTCCTAGCCTCGCTTTTATCATTTGTCTTGTGGCGCCATGAGAGACGGTTATCAAATGCCTTTGTTTTACACGTTACGCAGAGTGATGATAACTCAACATCAAAGAAAACCGCGCTAATCCCATGACCGTACTCTGCACAGCGATCAAACGACTGAATTGTTGGTGACCAACAATTATATATAGTGACAGTAAAGCTTGAACATCCCAACTCAGATATTGGTCCACATGTACTCCTAAGTATTTTGTGTGCTCTATCATTGAAATGTCATCATTGCGAATAACATGTACATCAAAGCGCATGCGATAATGATCAGTCTTTTGTTATGGTAATCGGTGAAACCTAATGAGCGTTAAGATGGAGATAGGACTGACAAGTCTAACTATAGACCAATATCAGTCTTGCCTGTCATCTCAAGGCTCTTTGAAAAACTAGTAACAAACCAGCTGTACCAGTATATGAATGATAACGGTCATTTTTCATCTGGCCAATCCGGCTTTTTACGCCTTCATTCAACAGTAACATGCTTACTTAAAAATACTGACGACTAGTACAATGGATTGGATCTTGGTAGGCTTGTGGGTTTAGTGTTCATTGACCTCAAAAAGGCATTTGACACTGTAGATCATAATATCCTCTGCAAAAAGCTCGAGCTTTACGGTGTACAGCAACGTGAACTCTCGTGGTTTAAATCCTACCTTTCCAGCCGGAAACAATTTTGTAGGGTTAATGGGGTTGATTCAAAAGTTGGGGACATAGAAGTTGGCGTTCCGCAAGGTTCATGTCTTGGGCCTCTTCTCTTCCTCATCTACATCAATGATCTCCCACAAGCTGTCCAAGATTCCACCGTTTCCATGTATGCTGATGACACCAGTTTATGCTACCAGTCTCATGATTTGACTCGGCTGAATGAGGCTATTAACAGTGACCTTAGGAAGCTGGACACTTGGTTACAAGGCAACAAGCTTTCCCTGAATGTTGCGAAAACTCATTCCATGCTTATTTCTACTAAGCAGAAACACAACATTCTCAAAA
Source organism: Aurelia coerulea (assembly GCA_039566865.1). Classification (NCBI taxonomy): domain Eukaryota; kingdom Metazoa; phylum Cnidaria; class Scyphozoa; order Semaeostomeae; family Ulmaridae; genus Aurelia; species Aurelia coerulea. Next base: position 13,432,327 of record CM076949.1, on the reverse strand, counting down.
GTCAAAATAAAGACTTGGAACTGAAAATTCGCGATAATGAGCTTGAAGTAGTCAAAAAGACAAAATACCTTGGTGTGCAAATTGACTGCTCCTTGGATTGGAAAGAACAAATCAAGGCAGTTTCCAGCAAGGTCTCCAGGGCAGTTGGTTTTTTGAGACATGCCAAGTCTTTTCTCCCACAAGAAACTTTGCGAACTCTCTACACAGGTATTGTTGAGCCCCACTTTCGATACTGTTGTTCTGTTTGGGGCTGTGCTGGTTCAACTGAAATTAATCAGTTGCAAAAACTTCAAAAACGTGCTGCTAGGATTGTAACGCATAGCAGCTTCGATGCCCCAAGCAGACCCCTTATCGAAGAGCTGGGATGGAAGACCATTGACGAACTTGTAGCCTATGAGTCTCAGACAATGGTCTTCAAGTCCTTAAATGAGCTGGCTCCACAATACCTGTGTGACCTCTTCACACGAAATTCGCAGTGTTCATCCTACAGCCTTCGTAATACAGGAACCGACCTTAGGTTACCCAAGAAAAGGTCAAATAATGGCCAGAGATGTTTCTCCTACAGAAGTGCAAAACTGTGGAATAGCCTCTCAGCCGAGTCTAAGCAGGCAGCCTCACTGAAGAGTTTCAAGACTATTTAGGTACAGGCATCTTTTTCTTTCGCTTGATTTTAAATTTTAAACATTATTGTACATAGGTTTTGAATATTGTAAATAAGGTTTTATAGTTTGATTTAATTAATAGCTTTTTACTTTGTTTCTGTAGATTTTAATTATTGTTTTTATCGGAGGGCCCCTTGAAAACCAGCTTCTGCTGAAGGGCAACCCTCCTTAAAAGAATTAAATATGAAATATATGAAATATGATAATTTTTATCCCGTCCCGACTCTTCTGTCTCTCATATAAACGCAAAAAGAAAAAACATCCCGGCTAGGCGAGATATCCCGGCAAGGTGGGATCATGTAAACAGGCCCTTAGAGACAAAAAATAGAACAAAAGAAGGCCACAAGTCTTCGTGTGTCCAATTGTTTTGATAATATCTCGAGATCATAAATACAAAACTGGGTGCGCAAAAAAAACTTTGCACCCTTGGCAGTTCACGATAAACCGTACACTGGACCGATTTTGAAGATTTATGGCCTAATATTTAGCAGAAGGATTGAATAAGATTCTAGGATATTTGCAAAATTTTTTACTTTCGGCTTTTAGAGCTAGAAGCGAGTTTCTTAAAAGAGATAAAAAAATATCGATCAAATTTTCTGAAGACTCGACATCAATAGACAAAGAGAAAACGTTTTCGGTTGATTTGGGTATCTAGAAATCGACTAAAAAGAAGACACCTGACCTTCTATCTTGGCCTGTTACGAAATTCTGTTGTAGTTGCAATAAAACGCCACCCCAAGCCGTCCCAAAATAAAACATTCAACACGACTGTATGCATGCTGGCCTCATGACGCTTCCCTGCGTGTCTTAAACCCTCTTGATACAGGAACACAACCTGCACCAAAGCATAACTTCAATGAAACTACAAAAGGAAATATATTTCTATATACCATTGAAAATAAATGTTAAATTTCTCCCAAGATAGAACCAACTCTCGCTCACCAGATAACAGTTAATCGATTTCAAAATCCAAAATTATCACGAAAAAGTTTTCTCTTTGTCCATTCATGTAGATTCTTTAGAAAACTTGATGGACGTTGCTTTATCTTTTTCAGTGTTTTCGAAAATGAAAATTGTAAGAAACTCGCTTCTCTCTGAAAACTGAAACGAAAAACTTCCAAAAATCGTAGAATCGAATATTTTGCTACAGATTACGTCAAAATCGGTCCAGTGCACGATTTATCATGGCCTGCCAAAAGTGCTTAGTTCATTTTGGCGCACCCGGTAGGATACAAGAGTTTTTATGTTTAAGTTGCCCGGGTCCCTAAGTTAAATTGCTTTATATCTCTGTTAATTGTCTTTAAAGTAATAAGTCAAGCAACCACCTGAGTTTAGCTAACCAGTCAATGTTTTACAGGGTGTTTTAGAAAAAACGCAACCTACCTTTGTTCAACAATCTTCAGGAAACAATGATATTTGAATTATTCACCATAAAACTTACGTCTTTGTAAGTATGGCCTATTTCAGATGCCGGAAAGTAGATGCCGGAAAGTGATACAGTACAGTAGGACATTTACATGCAAGGAAACACATCCTCATGAGAGCTTATTTTACCATCCTTGATAAATGCATTCTATGGGAATAAATTTGCCTTTTCCCTCCTTAGGGCATCACCTCAAGTGCTTTCAGGACTGAAATGTTTCAACAATCTGTTTTGCAATTTTTACGGTAAAAATTTGTCAGTTTTGCTCTTACATCACGCTGCATTTGATATCTGCCAGATGTATTAAAATAGCAATTAAATTACATATAAGTCAATTACTGTATGTATCCAAACTGCATATCATTAGTTAGAAGGATACGGTGGCCAACAACTGCCACGCACAAATACAAAGATGAGTGCAACTCAGTTTTATATTTGTGTGACTCATTTTTGTATTTGTGCGATTCGTTTTATATTTGTGCGATTGGTTCTTTATTTGTGCGACTCATCTTTGTATTTGTGCGTGGCAGCTGTGGGCCACCGTAGAGGGAAGCCCGAAGGAAGATTGTATTTTCAGATTGTATACATCACATCTACTAAAATCTCATCATTTTTTCAAGAGTTTCAATTATAGTCGGGTTGCATTTTTCTGAAACAGCAGCACTAGCACCCAAAGGTTGTTAGTTTCAATTACTTACCATCAATTGTTCCTTTGAAAACAGCCAATGCATTTATCTTTGGATTGTCATAGTAAGTCTAAAATGAATGCAAAAATGCTGTTCTACTGATAATTTTTTGTAAACTTACGACTTTACTAATTCCTAACAGCAGTTTTCCTAATACTACCGCCAGGGCCGAAGCAAGTGGGGGGGGGGGCTGGGGGGCGGAACGCCCCCCCCCCAGAAGGCCATTTGTCGGAAATTTCACTCCACTTGTCGGATTTTTGTTGTTGTTACAGGCCCACATTTAGAAGATTTTACTGGGAAAATGATGCAAAGAACATGAATTTATTGACTTTCGAGGATAAATTTTGACATGAATTTTGAATCTACAGCATTTTTTTCTTCATATTGACCAATTTTGAAGGCTCCAACCTTGAAACTACAAAATAATTCCAAAATCTAGTCATTAAAGGAGCACATCAGTCCTTTCGTGCATGTTTTAACGTATGTTCCCAAAATTGGGGTTGTTGCTGTTGTTGTTGTTTATTTTATAGCGTCGGAAAATGTTGGTTCTTCTCCCCCCTAAGAATCAAGGCTGGTATCGGGCCTGACCACCTCACTCAACACCTCCCTTTTGGCTCAAAGTACCCTAAAATAATGCAAAAACAAATCAGAGTATGATTTGTACAAATTTACCACAATATAAATTTAGAGATAAATTGTAGAGTGAAAATACCAACTTGGGTGTGAAAAGTATAAAAGTACCCATCAACCATTCAAGAGTTATGGGAGTTCTTGGAGCAGAAACTGTCTTTGTGATCTCTTAGTGAGACTAGCTTGTGGTGCATGACACTGGAGCAGTAGATGGTCTAAACTTGGGGCTACCCAAAGAACTAATGTAGACAAACTTTGCTCTACCCTATTACCATACTATACATTGTTTGGAATTCATGGACATCATTCCTTTTCTTGCAACAAACAATAACAGTAAAGAACAACTTAAACCAGCAATAAGAAGTAAATATACAAAATAAGCATGAGCCAAAAATATTCTTTGGCTCAAATTACTAAGCACCCACCTTAACAAACTCAACATGCAGCTGCCCAGGAAATGGTGCTTTTTGTTTCCCAACCATGAGATTGCCTTTCCTGATGCTGAAGGGTATGTACTCATCATGAGCTATACCATACCCAACTCTGTCATAAATGTCTAGATCTTTAATTACTGTGAATTGGTTGATATGTATATCAAACACCTGTAGATTAAAATGAATTTACAATGAATATAATCAGGGGGCTAGCTAAATCATAAATCACATAATTATGCAATATTTTCAGGCAAATTCAAATCTAGTTTAAAGCAAGGAGGCAAATTTATGTGCAGGACCTGAACATGAACACTACTGTACAAAAATACAAGGCTAAACTTAGCCCTGTACATGCCAAGTTGTAACATTGTAGCAGGGATTATGACTTTGTTATGACCTGGTACTAACCTTTGAAGAAAATTACAAGGCTACCAGTAAGATTCCAAGTTACAAACCAGTCTAACGAAATGTTTATCTACAAGGTTTCCACAAGGCTAATTAGCATTTTTTGAGTAATTTACAATGTTACAGCAAGGCTTTTCTAGGCTAGAACAAGGTTAGAAGGTCGTACAGTAACTACAAGGCTTACACAGTACATAGCTATTACATGGCCTTGTATTTTCATGCAGACTGCTTTCCTGCCTAAGAATTATTGAAAAAATTTTCAAGCTCCCAGATCCTTGTTTGAAAGTTTATTGTCTTTATACCACTTGAGTATTCTTAATGTCTCTTTATGTTTTCAATGTCTGCTTTCTTTTTCATATCATCCTTTTCATATCGCCCAACCTGTTCAAAAATACAAAAATTGATCCCATGACCTGATCAAAATGGCTTTCGATGATATCCCCTGTATTCAGTTCAGCTCAGCCAATGAGATTCGATGCTGAGAGCAGGACGAAAGTCAACAACAGGGCATCCAATCTGGTCATGTTCCTATTCTTGAGCCCGACCTACCGGAAATCCCCCTATGAATATAGTCATGCCTATAAGGTTGGTACCCTATGTTTGCTCATGCTCCACAAAGAGTCCTCTTCTGAGACAAAAGGAAGGAACAAAGCTTGGTCTGCAAAAACAAGAGGAGCATGAGCTCGTTGTTATAATCATTATAACCTAGTCCTACTATTTTGATGAATGGTGCGTTTTGCTTAATGCTTGGTTGAATATTTTATTCTGCAAAAATTATTGCAAAGTTTATTACCTCAAGGCATGTCAAGTTCTCAAGGCAGGACAAGACTGCAGCAGTATGAAATGAAAGGTACACTCATTTTTTTTATAAGAAACTGCTTACTGTATAAGAAACGGTAGGCTCAATTTTTCAAAAGTCAAGAAACAACCCTACCTGAATTGTAAAAGCTAAGAAACTGGAAAGTAAAGTCTGCACACAGGCTAAAACTTTTGTAATTTACAATTTTAATTTTCCTATCGCACTCAAAAATGTTTTGACAGTGTACAGTTATAGCAACTGTTTGGATATTATTTTGAGTGCGAATTATGTTATTTGCTTGTTTTGAGATCTTACTAAGTAATTCGAGAGCCCTTTAGACAAAACAAAATGAACTCTACACTTCCAGAATAAAAGTATAAGAAACACAAAGAAACTTTTGCTAGCAAAATGGCCCAAAAATTTAAGAAACTGCCTACCATCACTGGACCTTAGTTTCTTATAAAAAAAATCAGTGTAACCCTGTTTCTTGTCGTGATTTTCACTGTGACAAGTGTGTGTTTCACTGGTCACTGTGATGGCCTAGCCAAATTTGTACGCTCTAAGTTCATGCTCAAGGAATTATTGCTGATCACGACCTTGTGTCTAAGTTGTCAAGAAAGTCTTTTGCTTTGAGGACTGTTACTGAGCAGAAGCAGATTGGTACAAGAAAGGTATGAAGGGGAAATGAAGGTATCAAGGGGCTTTTGTTGGCCATATTATTGTTTATTATTTGGGGTCGGGTATATCCCAAACATGGACAGAAACATGTTTGCCCCAATGGTGTCCCAATTCTGTCATGATTTGTTGCTGATTAAAGAACTTTTCTGGCTGTGCAGTGCATAGTAAGGCCCCAGATTTAAGAAACCAATTTTGCACATCTTAGCCTAAAATGTTTCTTATATCTAGTCTATGTTGCTTTTCATTACATTATAGGTTTCTTACTGTAACTTTCTAAGTTCATTTCTGGAAAGTCATGGAAAATATATGTTAGAACAGAATGGGGCTATTCTGGAAAGTCATGGAAAATATATGTTAGAACAGAATGGGGCTATTTTTATAAATTTCAGCCATATGTCTATGTTATCCATGATTGCCAAGGCCATCACATACATCAGTTAAAGTTTAGGTAAAAATCTGTTAAATCTAGGATATCTTGGTAGCAATTTCCTACGAACCCTTCACAAAGTGGAATCCTGGGAGAGGAACGCTCACCTAGGCCATCAAACCAGGAGGAGGACCAAATATTGTCAAATTAAATTACAAGAGACTAGGAGCTGTGTTTGGTGTGAGCCTCAACAGTTTCTTGTGAGTAGAGGGGCTAATTATTTTTCAGTAGCCTGAAAGTTTATTTTATGTGGTTCCTTACATGCCTTACTTACTGTGTTTCATAATTTGTTGCTGACTTGCAATCTGATTGGTTTGATAGGAAAACGCGCGCACGTGGCGTGTTTGGCCCTCTAAATAGGGTCAGGTTTTTAGAGCAATATTATGAGTCTCTGTTGACCAAAGCACCATCTTGAAGTAAAAGAGCATAGGGAAACAAGGGAACTCCTGCTCAACCTGGCGGTGCTGGCAAAAAACTTCCAGTTTTGCTAGATGCCAGTTTCTGTTGTAGAAATCCTTTCATATCAAAGGAACTTGTATGTAAAAGTCAGACCTTTCAGGTTTTGAGCAGCACATACAATACACGATGTGCTGTGCGGGTGCCTTGTTCGTTGTTTTACCCTTCGCTGTTATGTTCGTTCAGATTTAGAGGGTTTCTGTTGTAAGGAACTTGTATGTAAAAGTCAGACCTTTCAGGTTTTGAGCAGCACATTGGAAGGTCTGAAAGTAAGGGGTTTACGTAGCCTAAAAAAAGGGCATCAATCAAGCGTAACCTCATTCAAGCATCAATCATCATGATCACCTTTAACTTTGATCCTCTGAAATACACCTCACTAAATTTGAGGACCAGAACGAAGTCACCCTCTTGCTTGATAGGAATATTGTAACCAAAATCTGCAACATGATATCGCTCTGTTTGATACAAAATCTGATCAGCGGGTGCAACTCTCGATATCTGCACACTCTTCCCAAAATCTGATGGAATTCCTACAGATAGTTTGTCTGCTTGATAATGCACTCCATTCAAATCTGTATGCGATGAGCCACCAGAATTTACGGCATATATGACTTCGCCTATACAATGTACGTACAGAGCAAAATTGGATATTATTAGTATGAATACGAATAATATTGCATTGGAGCAGCAGCGTGAGAAGTGATGAAAGCTGTCCGCCATTTTGTTATCAGTTTTGCACACGCGCTTCATCCACCAGCATTGTTGATTGTCTGTTTGAAACACCATGCTTCCCGCATACTTAATGCGGGGTATGCGGGAAAATTGAAAGGAGCTCTAACCCTTTGGCCACTCTTTGGCTCTTTTTGGCCACTACTTCAAGGTTTGTTGTTGTTGTTGCAAAAGCTAACCTCAATTTAGCCTCAATTTCAAATTAAATTCTTTTGCTTGGCTGAAACAATCATGGCGGACGCAGAGGGGCTGAAACAAGGAGAAACAATTTCATATCCTATCAATTTAGTGTACTGTGGAGGTATTTATTGGTGATTATTTACGAAAACACTGAAGTTTAGAATACAAGTTTTTGAATTCATTTCGTTTTGCCAAAAACTCCTCACCCACACCTAGAGTACTGTCGCCCTGTCCTGAATGGGTCCCAGTCTGCAGAGTATGGCACTTTTCGACGAGATCTCCGGGGTGTGCAACGAGAAATTTCTTTTGTTCTCTATTGTCTAATTTGAATAGCCTATTGAAAATCTCCGGTGTGCAAGTGCCATACTCTGCACACCTGAATGGGTCTAATATTAAATACTAAAATAGTACCGTTTTTCATCGGAATCGCACGATCTCCTTTCGACAGAAATACAAAACAAGGCGCCTGGATTTAAGTTTTTTCAAAAACACAACGAAAATGTTTTGCTGACGCCTTTCATTACAATATTTTTTGCTTTTGTCTCGTTAAAGGGTATTTCCGAAACTACGAAGTTTTCCAGGCAGACTACTATCAGTCTACTCTATCTTCCATTCATTTCATGGACTTACAAGTTTCAAGTCTGTTAAAGTTTTGTGTTGCCAAGAATGCCAAGAACAGATGCTATGAACATTCGCTGAAAGCGTAATTTATTTAAGTTAAACCCACCTGAATCCATCTAAACCCAGCAGAGACCAACCTGACGCAATAGAAATCCCAAGAGGTCCTGTGATTTGTATCAAGCACACAAGCAGGAAATTGGCATTTAACACTTGTTCAGAATGCTAATGGCTCTGTTTGTAATTATAGCTCTTCAGATTAACAAACACGAAAAATTAAAGGACGTTTTAGTCAAATAAATGATGAAAACAATATTGTGTACACGTCAGTGGCGGCGGGCAGTGCTAATAATGCTAATACTTTATTAGCAGTTTTTTTCCAAAGTAATTGTAAACGATAATGTATAAAATAAATCACAAAATGAGAATTCAAAAATTTTGAAACTGACTCGTTGATCCATCATAATGTGAGATATTTGCATTTCTTGGTTGCTGCAATATCAAAAACAATAATTTGCGTGACCCTTTTAATTCTTTTCTGTAGTCTAATCCTGAAAAAGGAGCCGCCCGCATTCCTTTCCCATTGAAATGTTAGCCCTCCTCAATTCATGGCCACGCTATTACTCGGCGAGTTTTAATAGTGAATGCAGAGGAGCAATTGAAATTTGCGTCATATTTCCCTTTGTTCATGATGCATTGCCTTTTGTGAAATATGCAAATGATGACGCCGTGCTAATAATTCTTCAAAGTTAGTAGCATAGGATCAGTACTGCCGTTTCAACATACCGCATGAACGAACCGACCCAAATCGCAGAGTTGAATCAAGTCGCATCATGTGGAGTTAGATGGGGTGTTTCAAAACCCTTCTCGCTTTCATTGCACAAGGAAAATTAAGTCATGAACAGTATCTCTTCGTCTCAAAGATGACGGGCGACCCGGGCAACCATGTCCTCTTGTTCCCATAAAACATCAAACCTCTGTTCTGTATGCACTGTAAGGAGTAGTGTAGGATACCGGGAGAAATGCATATTTTTCTTACCCTTGTCTTGTCATGGGAGATCTCTCGATTCTCAAAGGTACGATTTCTTGCTTGTATTTATTTCAATTTAAGTGAAAATATTAAAGGCTCAAATGTATTTTCGAAAAAAGGATTCGTTTCAGAGTAAAATATGGCCAGTCTAGGAAACTTGGAACTTTCTTGGAGAAACTAATTCCAAATTTCACCAGCATCATCATTACTTTGATTAGTTTGCTTTCTTGCCTTAGTAAATTTTACAGGGATTTTATGTTGAAGATTCCAATCGAAGTCTGAACACACGACAGCCACGCCATATAAAGTTGCCGTCCAGTGCCGTACAGGCACAGAAGGCGGCCATGCTATTACAATTTGGAAGTTAATAGTGGGGCTATCATCAAGCGGCAGGTGGCCTCGAAGGCAAAACTAACCGTCCTAGAGAAAAGCCGCACCTCCCAGACGAATGCGGAATTAATGAACAATCATGTGAACAATTGACTTTGTGAACTTGATCGATCAGAAATGCCATTTGATTCCAGATGAATTTTTATTGCAGATGAAATGGGTTTATTATGTAAGACCCACTGGGTTTGGTTCAACTAGTAGAAACACCTCCTGTTATTTCGTGTTTTGAAAAATCCTTCCCGATATTTTGTGAAAGCTGCATATTCTTGTTCAATGTTAAAACTTTCTGCAAGGTTTATAGTGATTAAAACTGTAGGAATTATGAAACTGCAATAAAAACTAAAATATACCCTTTTCACCTAAGTGGGCGTTTCTGCCAATCTAATGGGGCGTGACCCAGAACTTTTTTCCGGGTGAGAGTCCCCGGACCCCCTATTTTTCGCTCATTTTGTTCGAAAGTATTAGTAACTTAATTTACCTCCCAGCCGCCCCTGGTACACGTGAAGGTGAAAAAGTTAGGCCTGATGATTTAGTGGGAGAGTGATATCACCGCTCTTGGCTGGTGCCGAAAAGGCACATAAGATTTTCCAAAAAACTTTGTTTGGGATTTCTCTTCAAAACTATGCATGGTATAAAACAGGCAAGAAGTCATGAATTAGTGAGCCCATAATGAACCAATTCGATAATTCGAAAATAGTTTTGTCTCATCCGAGGGGGACTCATCCTCTAAAAATCTCGTACAGCTTTGGCAAAAATCCTTTGCTTTCAAGGAAAATCCGTATGAAATCCCTAAAAATCCCTTTGTTCCGAAGGAATCTCGCATGCTTTTTTGAATGAGTGAATGCCCCTCGGTCTCATCAGTTGTTTATCATACAAAACTGGGAAGCGATGGGCATATCACTCCTTAAAATCTCTTGCGCTAAAATTACGTTATTCTAAGGAAGAATCTTGAAAAAATCCCCAAAGAGCCTCAGCTTCTAACATTCTCATACGCTTTTTGAAAAAGTGATACGCCCCTGCGCCAAAATACCTTTATTTTTATGGCCAAGATCATTAGAACAAACAAAGAATTTGAGCAGTACTGAAATTTTTCTTGAATTGTCAGATTTTGAGTGCTCAGAGTTTCTTACGAGTTTCTTAGAGGCTCCATAGCAATATTCCTGCTCACTACCTGTGCCCTCGTGAACGTTTCAAAACAAAGTTTTTTTAAGAATTTCTAATATTTAGACATTACTCAAGTACCGTAGGAGAGCATAGGAATCAGATGTCGCCTTGGGCCGCATGCTCGTGGACCATGGCCAAAACCTCCAAAGCCTCATTTTCATGGACCAATCAGACGGCGAATAAGTGAAGAAGACAAAAGAAATCCATGACAATTTCTCGATATTTTACCTACCTTCATAAAACGCAAAATTACTTGAAATTTCCCGAATTTTTTTGAAGAAATCTACTCTCAAGATGTTTGGGTATAAAGTTTGGATGCCGGTTAAAATATCTTCTGGATTGGCGGAGTTATGGCCGCACACAAATCGATAAGGCACTTTGAACAATAGAAATTCTGGCTGAAAGACAATAGTAATAACAAAATTGATTGTTGTAAGAACGACCAGAAAATGCCAATGAAAAAAAAAACTGTCCAAGCCAATGAGATCAGAACGATTGTTATTCAGCTGTTTTCATTGACACCATAAAGCGCTAACTATGCTTATCACCCGCTTCTTTTGATACATTTTTCTTGATATTTCCAAACGGAGCCATCACACCTGGCAGGGGACCTCTTGGGAATTTCTATCAACTCCGGTTGGTCTCTGCTGGGTTCAAATGGGTTCAGGTGGATATTTAGACCCATTCAGGGCGATATATGGAGAAAGTATCATTTTGACTACTGCTGATGTTAGAATGATGTTAGGCTCAGAGTTTCAAGAGGAAACAAGAGTAACAATATCTGTGGCCTAGAAATAACGAATGATTAGGGAATGAAATCTTTATTCATAACAAAAAAATTTCCAGGAGGCATGCACTTTGATAAGAAAATCAATTCTATTTGTGATTAGACCCATTCAAGGCGACAGTACTCTACAGCAGATGGAACTGAATTTCTGAAAAAATTTTGATTGGAAATACTTCCCATCAATCAAAAAAGTTGTTCAAATCAACACACAAATCCATTTAAGTTCTAGGTCTAGATCTTGTTTGTTGAAGGGATCATTTTGATGTTTTTCTTTTAGACAAATTGGACATATTATTGCCATTTGTTTGGAGCAGGCACTCAGAAACTAAACAGATTCAGAAAATGCCTAATTTACCAACAATCACTTTCATTGAAAAAAAAGATGATTGACTTTATTGTGAACAAACCATTCCACGATTTGCCACATTTCAGCTATAATGTTTTCTCAATCTTTTGTACTTTTTGCTTCATTAAAAATATTTTGCAGCTACAACATTCAAAATCAACATCAACAAAATTATTCTAATGGCAATTCAGAACATGAATTCCCTTTCAGGGGACAAGAAGTTGTTGGATTGAGGGAAATATGATTTTATCAATGTCACAGTGTCCCGGTCATGGTTGGCTGTTACAGTGTCTTAAAGGCCTTATGCAGCCAAATTTTCAACATTGATTTTTCAATCTTTTCAAATAACTTATAGTATTATAAACATTTTGTGAAAGTTTCAAATCGAAATTATCAGTTTAAGTACTGAAAATTGTGTGTCAAAGTTGAGTAGTTTTGCAAGTTTAGCGCGACATTGACTTGGCCAATGTGACGTCACAATTATGACGCGCGAAATTGTGTGCATTGAGCACACAGTACGAGCATGGCGAGAAAGGGAGGGACCCGTATGAAAAAAGCTTTGAAAATCTTGGGAGCTCTTGAAGAAAAGGCTGGTATTTTTACCATGATATCCATGAAATCAAGGGGCTTGGAATCAGGGTGAAAAACCCGTAGCGTCACCGTCATTAAGGGCGATGTTGTGATGCTCTACAGTGCGGCCTAATGAAGTTCAATTGGTTCCTACATCAAATTGCCTGGTCGTCTAAATCAAACTCTTCTATGACGATGTTTTGGAGTAACGATACCTTTATAAGTGCTTGCTTCACTCCTCTTGGATGAATCAGAAATTTCAGGGCCGAATCCTGTCCTCGGTTAACGCTGAAGTGCTCAATGAAGTTACTACCCTACGATCCACTGTAGTTGTTTCTTTGAAGGGACCTGGTTGCTATCGAAAGCTTCCCCGCCATGCGTTCTTGCTTTCAAATAGAAAATTTGTTAAAGCCAAGCAACTGAATGTTTTCAAGACACTACATAGCTTTTTTTTTTACATATCAGACTTACCTTATGACCCTCTCTCTTGTTTTGTAATTATGCCTCGATGTCTTTCATTGCCTCTGCCCACTTCAGGGTCATAAATTAGGCCTATGTTTGACTAGAGTATATGTCCCTTGTAATTCGTTATCATTTTGCATTCAGTGTCCTAATTTCTTGACCTTTCTCCAAGCAACGACCAGGAATCGCAGAGCAGAGACGATCGTGGTAATAACTAAGAACTTTAATGACAGAGCCATGCGAGATAAACACCAAGTCAAACTTTCTGTTGGCTCGCACCACATTTGAAATCCAGCCAACAAAATAAATGTTTTTGCGCATTGGGAAAACTCTTTTCTTATGTAAAACAGAAAGATATTTCTTTCACTCTCCGTAATAAAAGGAGCTCACACCATTAAACACTCCCGTGAGAATATTACAATGACTCAATCTACGATAAAATCAACAATAACTTTAGTACAAGCATTCCTAAAGCTTGGTTCCAGTTACTGGGATGTTACAGGGAAGGCTTGACCTTCCAGACAATTCTTGTTTTTCCAGGCTTTCAGCTAGGCTTCACTTGTACGGGGACTTCGTGAGGCGCTGATACATCAGTCTCTAAAATTATTTTCAAGAAACCTCCAACGATCTTTGTTCTTTCAGGCTAATTCAGGTAAACTTGGACCCTGAACTCTATTTCCAGCCTTCTCTCTGCCTTTTTCAAGCCTCTGGCATCGCGGCTATCGCGGAGTAATTGCATTGCACTTCACTTTCCACACTAGCCTGGAATCGAAGTCCAGGCTTTCGTGGCTAGTCAGGAAAATTTCCAGCCACTAGGCTCGCAGAACAGGCACCAACCCTGTCGAGTCCGGCTCACTGTTCCCGCGACTGTTCCTGCCTGTTTAGCTTATTCTAGCCCTAGAAGGTTGGGAAGGCTAGAACTCCCAGATATTTCCTATTTTTCCAGACTTTCAGCAAGGCTTCAGTTGTACGGGACTTCGTGAAGCTCTAATGCATCAGTATCTTAGATTATTTTGAAGATACCTTGAACGGTCTTTGATCTTCTCGCGAGCTGCGCATTGGGGTTTACGTGACAAAACTTGTGTATTGTGTTTGTGGTCATAATTGTGACGTCACGCGCGAAGGTCAAATGTCGCGCTGAGTAGCAATTTTCAAAACGGAATTTCACACCCTAACCGCAATGATGTTGAGTAAAATTTGGTATCAATGAAATCAGTAAAGTTTGAATATTTCGAAAATAAAAAAAAATCAATATCGAAAATTTGGCTACCCTCTCAATACAAAATGGCACTGCCACAGTGCTGGTTGCCTAAAACTGTTTCAAGGAAAAAGTTGTTAAGCATGGCCTCCGGATAGGCCATAAGCTCCAAAATTTCATATTTTTGGAGGAAAAAAGATGGTTATTCGAATACAACAAAGTTTATTGCAATAGGACAGACACACATTTAGAAATTGAGAAATGTGACCAACATATTTGTCATGTTGAAAAAGCTATAAACTGGATATGCTAAATCACTGATAATTTGTACAAGAAGATGGTGGAGGGATAGACCTGAAATGTGAACTGAATTAGTTTTTATTCTTTACAATGTTTAGCGGCCATTACTCTTCACCTATCCATTTTGTTCTGGAAATACCTAATACAGCCTGTTACATCTGAGATCTTGTTGCAAACTGCTGTGTTTTTGTTTGGCCAATGTAATGCATTACAGTAAGATGCACAATAGCCCTGTGAGCATTCCATGTAATTAGGGCTGAATATGTCTGCCATGGAGTTGTTACCGTATGAGCCTTGTTGTGTTGGCATGGCTTGTTCTTATTGGTGGAATGTAGTAAGCAAATTCTTCACTGCAAACATTTCTCATTTTGGTGTATTTAGTGTACTTTATTTGCACAAACCAGCAAGCAGAACTTGAAGAAGCAAGAAATTTGTGCCGTTTTCATGCACCTT